>JANEYF010003333.1:0-738136 GCA_029963845.1 Rhamnusium bicolor | reverse complement strand
ATACATTCAAACGTTGAGGATGTAGAGAAGGTATTTGTTGAAGTCGAAAGTAAACCTCAGATTAGTGTTCGCGAAATATCGCGACATACGGCAATTCATAAAAATTGAGTATGGCGCATATTAAAGCAACAGTGACTCCATCCCTATCACTTTGGAGTCTACGAAAATCCCAACGTAAATCGAATGATTTTCTACACAGGCTTTCTGTAAATTTATGGACCGGTATAATTAATAATCAAGTACTGAAAATATTTGCCATTTTTCAGAGCCAGCAGTTATATAAAAAAATTGTAGTTTTTAAAGAACCTTTATATAATTAAATTAATTGATACAAACGTGTATATTTATATACGTTAAAATTAAATCTGTGGTTTTGTTCTATGGCGTGTTTGGCGAGTGCTGTCGTATTTTGGTTTTGAGTTTTTATGCTATATTTGTGCGTGTATACCCTTTTATGTAGATATTGTTTTGATTGGCCTATATAAGTACCATTACAGTCGTTATAGTATATCTTGTATATAGTGTTAGTGTCTTCGGTTGGTAGTCTAGGTTTAAGTTTAGTGAAAAATTTATTTGTGATATTGTATGGTTTATAGGCTATTTTTATATTATGTTGTTTAAATACGTTAAATACGTTTAAATACGAAAAAATTGCAAACGTATTATATGTATACATTTCCAACGTTATCTCTGTAACATAAACAAAACTTTAGAAGCCAACACACCATATTAAAATATCTCAGTTGCGTTAAAACAGACAATCCAATAACACCAAACATGTAACAAAATTTAAAGCAAAAACCTAATTATTAATAGTGTAAGTAAATAATGTAATGTAAAATAACCATAACTATGTTTTTAAAATATTATATTAATTGTAGTTAGTTCTCTGATGATAGTGTAATAAACTGAAACTTTAGAAAAAAACTATAAAATTTGTTATATCTGACCGAAGTCCCCAAAAAAACTATCGGATGTTGTTTTTGCTAAATTGATACTTTGTTAATAAATTTTATTTATATTTAATTTTCTTGGTTTTCTATTTATATCACACAACAATAAGTATCTGTAAGACCTTCGGGGCCATTTTAGTCTCGTAATAGGTGTTATACTATCATTTAAGATCGAAATAACATGTTACGGTTGACTTGTGAAAATGGGTTCTTAATTATTATTATTCTGGATAGTCGTTCCTGGAGGCCATCTTAGAAGAGCTATAGCGCTTTTAGGAAGCATTTCCGAAAACTAGATCGTTAGACATTTTTGCTCAAATTGGATTTCCCTATCCGTGATTGTCCTATAGCAGTTTACTTTTGGGACAACCGGTGTAAGTTCTGTTTCTGTAATAATTTTCATTATTAGAAGAAAAAACTCCTAAATGTTTTAAACTAACCAATTTAATGTTTATAGATATGTGGTATGTGGAGATGATATGAAAAAACTACTTAAGTATCATTATTCGTTGACTTCAAAAAATTTACTATTTAGATTTTAACCTTAAACTTCAAAACAATTGTCATAGAAACGTCAAAACTTTTTCAGTAATTGGTTCTTTATAATATACTCCAATCATTCATATAAGCACATAAAAAATTGTTTATCTGGGCTTGAAGAGCGACACTTTGTCGACCTTCAGTCATGCATAGTTCTCTAACATAGGCGTGCGGTGCATTATGAATACACAAAATGTATTTATATAATACCGTGCGCCTATGCTAGAATTTTTTATGTGCTTATATGAGATGAATGGATTATAGCAACATTATGGTCGTAACCATTAATATTGATATAGAAAATAAAACAACAGTTTTAAAAAGTCCAGGGTTCACAATCAGATTAGATAAATAAATATTACTACATGCAGACATACCGCTAAACCGTTTTTTCCTTGAAAATACTAATAATTGTTTAATATAAAATAAATAAATAAATAAAAATAAAATGCAATAAAATTTGTTTCACACGAAGCCCTAAATTTTTTGAAATTAGTAATGATTAATAACATTTTAAAATATTTTTGTATCTAATAATTTCTCTCATCCCGAGAGTTTAATTAATTAATTATTTTTGTTATTCCTATAAAATACATTACTGCGAGGAAAAATATATTATTTAAATAAAAATATTAACCAGATTATCGCTAATAATTTCTACCGTGAACAGTTATTATACTTTAATAATAATAAAACAGGTTTATTTTTTCTTCTAATTATATCATATAAAAATAAATTAGGGAATTGATGAAGATCAATTAAAAGAGCTACAAATAATAATTAGACTAAAAAAGACCAATGAAATAAAATTTATTTTAAATAATGTACGCTCTTGTTAAAATAAAAATATTGTAAAATAAACAAAAATAATTAATGATTTTATAAAACTACTGTGCCATCTACCTTGGTCAAATATAAATAAATTACATTATCAGCGCGATCAAAATAAAATAATGTTTTCGTAATACTGAATTTATTTATTTTAAACACAAATTGGTTGAAGAAAATAAAGATCTCTCATTACATATTTACAGTGTGTCCCTGAATGGACTGATCAATATTAAACTTTTTTTTATTGGATTACATAAATATTTTACTCTCTACAAAGATTTTTGATTATCGAAAATTTATCTAATAACTTATACAACCGGTCCTGGTTAAGCCAAAAAGTCGAAAATGCTGCGTTCATTTCGTATGGATAAATATGTAAGAAATAAATAAATAAACTATGTAGTACCATAACAATAAAGACAATATTGTTACATATTTTCTGTCTCCACAAACATCTCAAATCGTGGATTCGCTGATTGATACTCCTGGTAACACATATTCACTACTGTATTAACCAATTAATAATAATCAACAATAACTGAGTAACTTGTATAATCACAATTAAACACTTAAAAGTCGCTCCTTTAATCTTAATTCTTCTTTACCCGCAAAATCCCAAATCAGTGCTGAGCTTCTTGACTCATTGTATGCCTTATATATCTATGTACGGACTAGAATTTTCTTGAATATTCCCGTACAATTCTGGACCTTTCTTTTTTAATCCCAAAAATACCATGGTTATTTAATTTAAAATTTAGTACTGGGCATATTTTAGGATTATTAGTCTATAGCCGTAACAATATTATTATTATTTTTTAACTTAATACTGGATAGAGCTCCCCTGGCCTTCTAACTTCGCCAGCAAATTAATTACATCCAATCCACACATCCCACCGGGTTAGTGGCAGTAAATTTCAGAATCACATGTCATATGTAGAAGAAGGGAACTTAGAACGACCACTTCCTGCGCCAACCATTCGGCTGATTTTTGGCAGACCTGTAGGGTCTTCAGTTCCAAGAGCAGCATAGGTTTTATCCCTCCAAGCACACAGACTATGTGGGTGACTCTCTCGACCGAGTAATCTTGGTACAGCACTAATTAATAGCTACCGAATTCTGCAATTTTTTATCCGCTTTCCTATCCTTCAAGGTAATGTTTTCTTGTGAAGGTGTCAAGAATTCTATGACATACATCATCTTGGTTTATGGTCAATGACGACCATGTCAGACTTATTTGCTTGAATTCACATGACAGTCGAAATGAGTAGTTCCAGTAAATACGGCAATTTTTTATTTCACGACAACTGACTCAATACCTTTGGAAATTGAAGGCATCAATAGTGTTTGGTCTACCTCATACGAGTGCCTTATGTCGGTGAATGTAGATCGATATCGCATATATGGGGCATGTAGAAGATAAATGCATTAGCGATTCTGACGCCAAAGCGCAAGTCCTGCAGTTAATATCAGGAATATATATATATATATACTCCACATCCGGTTGACCATAAATAGGCGAATGTTAGCCTTGTCAATAAACCCAGTGTTTCTGTTTCCATAGAAAACAACGTGCTGGGGTTTATCGACGGACTGTGGGAACCAATATCCCTGTTCGACTGCTCTGATTCGGCTTTCAGGAGATTTATCTGCAGCTCAGTGACTGCTTCTACAACAGTAACAGGCTTCCTCGCCTGGTGTCATACATGACACCGAATTTATTTGTGGTTCTTTTTGCTGCGTTGAACAATTCTGCTCCCACTTATTTCATGATATTCTACAAATACGATCTCCAGAGAATATTACATGCTATATTCCGTACTACTCTACCATATAGACACTTTATGTTTTGGTCTCCCCATTGGCGTTGGAGGTACATACTAGGAACGGACGGTCTAGGAAGCTGCGGTGAATAATCATCCTCTTATCTGTCTAATTTACTCAGCTTATCCATTTTCTATTTCACTATCCAGAGTAGACAATATTATTATTGTTATTATTATTTGGATTACTAATAAACTATGGTCAATTTTGAAAATATAGCAGTATTACATAAAATGTTCAGAATCAGTTTGTTTCAGGCAAGGTAGCCGAGTGGTTAAAGCGCATATTTGTGGTTTATAGCTATTTACTCGGTACCCAATATCGATGGTTCGAATCCATCCCGGAGCAAGTTAGAAATTTTATTTGTAATTTGCTTCGGATTAAGGTGGGAGAGGGAACTGTCGAAGGCCTAGATGTGGTTCGGAATCCACAATAAACTGTAGGGCCTTGTCCCTCTTTGCTCAGCACAAAATTTTAGGATTCTCTGGGAGTTACTTCGGTGACTTGAGATGGTTAAGAAAAATTGTAAAAACAAACATTTAAGTTATATGAAACTGACTGGCCGCATCTTACGACACACCTATAAGTATCTTCATGTAACTTTTGTGAAGAAAAATCTGTATATTTCTCCCCAGTGCGATGTCATACATAAGTGTCTGGCTTTCCTTAATAGCTGCAGCCTCATCTGGATTGAATTGTAGTATCACAGCTTTTATTTGTTGGAAATATTCAGCATAATAAAAAGCTGCCTGCAACCATGTTTCCAACGTGTAACAATCGGCTATAGTGGTTCAGGAATACCGGGACACTTGCTATGAAATGCACGGAGACGTTTAGGGGATTTAAGAAACACTTTTTTTGTACTTGCTATTAATGCATCCACCTCTGGAAAACATTTTCGAATAGTTTCTTCCACAAGATGTACAGCATGCACTTTACACGTAACATGTATAAACGTACAACCTTGTTCTTGCAAAGAACGGCCTACCGAACGCATTGTCCCGGCGCCATCAGTCACAAACATCAACAGTTGACTTTTTGACAGTTAAAATTTTTCTAACGTCTCCAGCACCACCCCGGTAATTGTTTCGCTAGTACACTGACTTAGTCTTTTGCTAGCTAGTAACAGTGGAACTGTCGGTTTAAGAGAGTCCAGTACTCGAACTGTAACATTTAAAATAGAATTTTTTTTACAATCTGTTGTCTCATCAACAGATATCCACAGCCATGTATTTTTTAATTCACATTTCATCTTATTTACCATGTCTACGTGTACAGTTGGTAGATAGTACATAACGTTGTGCGACTTGGTAACTTCACCTGGGCATTGTATTTATTCCAGAACTCTCGAGATGGTTGTTTATCGAGTATGTGCAGCGGAACATCACAGGCAATCAGCATTAATAGTAAATCAAACATAAACTGTGTTGTCGAAGGCACGCCATTTTTTTATTTGTAGGTGTACACTATTTACGTGAAGTCCACAATCACGCTTATCCCAGCACATCAAATCTTTCTCGCACACTTTCCAAATTATTTTAGCACCATCATAGAATAAATTCGGGAATTCACCTATGAATTTTTTCACTTTGTCGGCAAATGGCTGTTTTCTACCCCTGCGTATGTCTGCCATACTTTATTATTAAATTAATATCAACAATACAGTACAACAAATAAAATAAAAACACAAAAACAATATGCAATACGCCCAAGTGCCTTAACGTGTACACAACTCGAAAGCTAATAATAGACTGGACTAGAGAAAGAGTTTCGCGGTCAAGGTGAATGCCTGCGACAGTAAGTACATCTGTACTCTTCGACCATGATACACAGAAACGATTTGCAGCTTTAGTCATAAGTTTTCTCTATACTGATTACTATGTGTCGAGATACTGACAGAACCAAACGGGCTCAATATTAATAGTTTCATTATAAAACCAATATTTTTCAGTATTTATAAATAGTGAAGTTATATGTAGTTATTTAACCAGTTTCTACTATTATGCATAGTGATAGATGTATACATGCAGATAGTCCAAATAGCTTCTGAAACGATCTACAATACATGTAATATTTAGAAGATAAAAAAGACCACTCAGCCTAGGGTGCTATTTTCGCTTTTAGACAGCTATGGTTACTATGCCATTATTTACATCACAAAATAAAATTAGAATCGAATAGGTTTCGAAAGTCAATACTTCTATTTTCGATCAAATAATTTTCTTGTCCGACCAACCGTGTATGACCATACTCGTATATATTCGAAAATTGCACCGTTTCAGGTAATAAATAGTTAAATTTGACCAGACCAAAGTGGACTGAAGCAAGTCATGCCAGGTTCAACTTCTAGAGGGTATTGTGTTTGGTCCCAACCTCCAGTTGTTAAGAATATATTAGGTACACCTTACCTTATTTTTCCTTTCAATAAATGTGTTTAGTTTTTAGATACTGATGTTCATAAATTAAACTAGTTTTGAAAAACGTTTTAAATAACTTCATACATTTAAAATTGCGCACACTTTTTAAATTTTGAAAATATTAAAAAAATTTTAACTCAAATTCATTTAATTCACTACTTTTAGATCCACAACCATTGATTTATTCATATTTTTTTCCAAAATAATCAATTCCTATTTTATAATTTTCCGAATACGAAATGCGTTTGCACATACCAAAATCAACAGATTAATCATTTTAACGCAAATAATTTAAAAATATTTCTGTTTCAGTTTTCAAAGTTTCATAGTTTTAAAAAACTAAAGATAATCTCAACCTTTCATTTTCAATAGTGTTTTTCTATTAAATTTATCCTGTAACAAAACGCGATTTATAAATTAATAATCTGACGTGAAATATCAACCCGCGTTGGGTTCAGCATTAAATGCGTTGTAACTGAATTAGATGTAGGGTTTAATTTGAACTTCAACAAATCAGAATCGTGAACAGTATCTCATAACTAGACATGTCCTGACCTCACAGTTTAATCATTAACTTGTGCTATAAAGCCTGCAAATAATAGCGACCCATATTTCCTAAATTGATACTAGACGTGCAGTGATGAGACTCTCAGAAAGGGGGCTGACGGAATTCCCATAAGTGGGTTCATTTGGTTTATAAATGTCGAGACTCTATAGACGTAAATTATGATTTTATTTATAGATATAAATTTTGCAGCTGAAGTCGGTCATTAATGCAACTACCTTTTTTAGAAAATCCTTATATGGTGTTGGTATGGATTCAATTCAAATGTCTTAATTGTGAATTTAAAGTAAAATAAATAATGTAAACAAAACAAACAAATTATGAAGAGGCTAACTTTGTTAGCAATTATATAAAAACATTTTGTAATTTGGTTTGAAAATTTTGAATGTTTTAGTAAATATTGCATATTTGACAATTGAACGACCATTTAAAATGTTCATAATGATGATTATTGATGAATTGATGGAGATAATAAACTATTAAACCTAATATTAATTAATACTCCGAACATCTGTTGCTATGGAGTAGAGGCGTCTTCCGCACAATAATTGCGTGATATTGACTTGCTGATTATAAAAATCTACGCTGTAACATGTTTAACAGCACATATCAATAGAGTGTTTGACCCTATTAAAAATAAATTATTAAATTATGTGAATATGTTATCGAATAAGAAATCAGAAATTATCGGTTTGTATTCACAAAAGCACGAAGTTGATTAATTATTTCAATTTATAATTACAATTTTTTTGGTCTGTAAACGTCACAAAACGCTACCCGCAATGTGAGGTTACTTGTAGTAAGCAATTCCTGCAGTTATCATAAGGTACATTTACAACCAATTCGCTACAGGCACAATTTACTAACGGATTGTGAATTGTGCAGAGATAAAATTTAGATCATTTATAATGAGTTAGAAGCTGCCATCTGTCGAGATTTTTTAATATTACGTGTGTGCAAATTCAGTTTGAATAAATAATTACAATTATTTAACATAACTTCTAAAAACATCATATTTTCTAATACTAAAAGATGTAATCTTCCAATTTCAAATCACAAACTGAATTTAATTATAAACAATAAATTTGTGTCGTAGTACGCATGCGCAGTTTGAAACTCGTGCTGCAATTGAATTGAGTATTTGCGATTTGCAAGCATCCAGTTCAAACCTGAAGTGCAATTCAAGGTCGTGCCGACTTAAAATTTTATTGTCATCAAACACATCCAACCAGATATGCTTAAAACCCAATTTACAATCCACCAGCAGAATGTGCCCGTACCGAATTGGTTGTAAATGTACCCTTATCGTGACTACTTTGTGAATATGTAGACTGATTTCCTGTTGTTTTTTCATGTTTATAATAATTAATCATGGGAGGCGGTTTTTTAAAAACCGACAGTACGAATTTGCCAAGAATTGACACAATAATGGTACCTAAATTCGTTGTGACTAATCCCAGTTTCTGTTCTGCAGATTTTAGGAATATTATTAAAACATCTGTGTATATAGTATTTGTTTACTTCTAATTTAAAAAATTAACTAGGTACTTATATTTATTAAAATTTGTAAAATGTAGATAACTGGCATTAGAACATTATTAAACAATCTTCAACATAACCTCAAAATTACAAACATAACAATATAGAACTACCTATACTGCTTTGTATCTGCAGTCCTGAGGATGTCTTTAAATAAAGACGAAACATCGACATATTTTTCAAACTGGTTTTCTTCTTTAGTTGACCACGCCCCAACAATTTACCACATAAAACATTTGAAATAAAAATTCCTTTGGACTAATACTACGATATGAACATTTTAGGACAATTTAAAAGTAAGAGTCCAATAGCCTATTAATGTATGAGATATTCATATACAAGAGAGAAAGAGCAAAAGAAGCGGATTTTCGGGTAGTTCAAATTGATTTTTTAAAAAAACAAAAAAAACACTCAGATACGTCAACTTAATTTTCGAAGGAGATATCTTGTGCAATAAAACTTACATGCAAATCGCTTTATCCCTTCGCGCTGTGAGCACAACTGCTAAAATTTTAAATGGGATCATAGCACAAGTGAATCCTTATTTGACAGGTCTTCCTCGCCTGAATATCACACAAAAAAATTTTCAAACTCCATCGATTATTTTTCAAGTTGCAAAAGTGGTCTTTATTTATTCAAATAAAAAAGTTCAGATAGTACAACTGTCAAAGGTTGGGTAAACATTATCAGTCAATTAAAATATTCAAACTGTCTACCTCCAGTTTCAATACAATAATACAAGTTTTGTTCGAACCTTATATTTTGAAGCATTTGTGGAGTTACTTGACGACATTCTTCAACAATACGCGACGTCGCAACTTTTCCAGCGACTCAGGTTCCATTGAATATATTTTGATCCTCAAATGGACCCACAGGAAAAGTTGAGCGGAGTTAAATTTGGAGATCTGCTTGGCCATTCCATGGCACCTCTCCGTCCAATCCATTGTTCAGGAAACGTCCTGTCCAAAAACTCCCCAACGGCAACGTAATGTGGAGGGACTCCGTCTTGTTAGAACATCAAATGATTTTTTAGGTAACGATCATCAATTTCAAGAATACTGGCCCAGATATTCAGTTTTTGAAGACTTTGAGTATGCACTTCGTGGAAGACTCGGATTGGCATCCGACCATTAGTGACATTTATGACGCCTTACAGTTGAGTTTAAAGAAAATGTACACTCGTCTGAAAAACAGATGTTAAGAAGAAAGTTTCCTTCAACAGCTATTCATGCAGTAGTAACTTCGCAAAGCATATGTAGCCGATCAAAATCATCCTCATTTAATTTTTATACTAAATGAATTTTGCAAGAATGAAAATAATGTTTCAGGATTCGGCGAATAGTCGTTCTATGAATGTTTGTAACAGTAACTAAATTTCCACGTATTCAAAGTTGGGTTAAGTTGTCCAAAACTGTAACCTCAACAACCTCATTCCGTACCAGAAGTTCACGTTCAGGGTTCCGTTTTTTTAGCCACTGATCCAATTTCTCGGAGCCTTTCCACTAACTCCAAAATATATTTTCTATTTATATGCCTATCCGGATAATGTTCATTAAATAAATTAGCTGTACGATTGTTGCGCTCATTATTTTGTAAAACTAGCTGACACTATGATTTTGGCTCAACTGAAGACAAATTATTGCTTTTACTAGAAATAACTTTAAATTCATAACAGCTTGAAAAAACTGCAAAAAACTGTCTTTCATAGAACATTTTTTGTTTTTGATTAAAGTATTGTAACAACCCATCAAAAATGCTGGGAAAACGAATCGACAGAATTTCAAAAGGGATGAAGCAATGTGCAAGTAAGTTTATTGCAGAAGATGCTCTCCATGAAAATGAAGTAGATGTGACTGTTTCTTAAAAAATCAATTGAATTACCCGAAAACCCATCTGTTTCGTTTTCAGTGACCCACCACAATGCGTAAAATAGTCTGCTGAACAAGTCGGATTGGATATTAAAAAGTGTATATTTCCATTTACTGAATAAGATCATTACAGTGGCAACATTAGCGAATGCTGTCATTGAGGAACACCATTTAATGAAAATTATTAGTCACAACAATGCATATTCTATTAACAATTATCTGCAGTTAGATGGCGAACATCATGAGAGTATTATTGGACAATTAAAGAAATATTACAAATACTGTAAACCTCTACTTCTACTGCTAGTTCCAGTTCTACCGTTCATTCTGACGAAAATGAGCGAAAACTTACTTTTGGAGGAGCCCATCTGCAAAATTGTCATATTACTTTTTGAAATTTCAATTTTAATTTGTAATCTAATAAAAAGGGTCATTACGTAATGTAATTATTATAATTATGTACTATACGAAACAGAAACTTCTTTATTTTTATGTAAAATATACACTTGGACCACACGTATAATACCGACAAGTAAAAATAATCAAAACAATTCCTTTTGATTGGACAAAAAAATCTAATTCTCTGATTTTTCATCGGTCAATTTTTGACAGATGAAAGATAAATTGAACAGCCTATTATATCTGCGAATTCCATACAGGGACATGAGTTTTTCGTCCTTTACACCTTATGTTTGAAAAGTAAGGTTAAGAGTGTAGCCCATATATAGGGTAAATAAGGTTTGACAATGAAAACACCAAGCTCTCATACATTTTATCTTGCGATTTAATTTTAATTTGTGAGTTGTAGCTGTTACCATATTTAATTTTTTCTACGACTAGGTAATAAGAAATATGTTCTTTATATGCGTGTTATTGATTTGTAAATCTAGTACATTATGTAAGACTTTTATTATCCATTAGTTGTCATAGCAACTGGTGCACAAAAGACATGTTGTGATTTAAGTACAATTAAATCGAGGAAACTCTGAAATTACTGTCATAGCAACACGACCTAAGTAAAATACAAACACAGCCGTGTCAAATGTTTTTTCAAAGGAATAACAAACTTAGTCGTAGACAAAATATAGTGTATAACTAGCACGGAATGTCTATTTCTTTACTCGTATATGATTTGCAAACTTCATACTCATAAAGAAATGAATATGAGTCCGTGTTCGTTATACAAGATACTGTTATTGAAAAATTCAATAAGAGTAAAACCTATTTCTCTTTTTCTCTAAAGATTTAACAATATTTAATGGTATACCAACACATTTCAAAATTTGTAATAGTTTCATCACTTTCAAAGACTACTATGTGGGTATGTGAAATTGTTTTGCTTTATTTGTTCTCAATCTGTTACATAATGTGTAAATTGTATGAAAATAGCTTAAGCTAAATAAAGGTTAGAGTGGAATGAAAAACAACATTAACTGAAAATTTTTGTTAATTATTATTTACTAACTTTTACAAATCTTATCACAGATAAGTATAACATATATCTTTTTAAACAATTATTTTCCCGGCTATTTGCCAAAACGCTGAAACTTGGATTGCAAAAAAAGATAATTTGCACATTATGTTCAGTACTACTGACTCAATAATGTTATTTTTAATCCAAGTTTCAGCGTTTTGGCAAATAGCCGAGAAAATAATTGTTTAAAAAGATATATGTTATACTTATCTGTGATAAGATTTGTAAAAGTTAGTAAATAATAATTAACAAAAATTTTCAGTTAATATTATTTTTCATTCCACTCTATATTTTAACTTTTATCAAGAAGAGGAACTTAATTTGTTTTTAAATTATTTCATTGGCCCTAATAAGGGATATTTCCACTATATAATTTCAATTATTCTGTTCTCTGAAGCCATTAATGTTTATTACATTGGGGTTTACAAGTTTCCTTACTTTGGATTCTTTAAATGTGCCGGCTACCCTGATGACGCTAAAGGCAAGTAGAAACACGTGTCGGTAGATAGTGAGTGTCAACTGGTGAGTACCTTGTGTTTTATTAATTTTTGGTTTTATTAGACAGAATAGTTGAAATTAAAAATAACATTATTGAGTCAGTAGTACTAAACATAATGTGCATATTATCTTTTTTTGTAATCCAAGTTTCAGCGTTTTGGCAAATAGCCGGGAAAATAATTGTTTAAAAAGATATATGCTATACTTATCTGTGATAAGATTTGTAAAAGTTAGTAAATAATAGTTAACAAAAATTTTTAGTTAATATTATTTTTCATTCCACTCTATATTTTAACTTTTATCAAGATGAGGAACTTAATTTGTTTTTAAATAAAGGTTTATTATACAGGCTGGGCCAAAAACCGTACCTTTTATTTTTCTTTGTCACTTTATTGTTTTTCAGCCGATTTTAGATTTTAAAATTTTTGCCCAATCCCAGTTTTTTCTATGTCCATTTTTCTAAGTATGTTCGAAAATTTTCGAGTTAATAAATTTTACGATTTCTAATATAACTTTTATGCTCACCCAACCTTACACTGAGGGGTCTGGATGACTCTCCTACATAATGTATATTACTCTTACACAGAATACAGTTTTTTGAATTTTGCTCACAATTTACCGGTTTTGTTTTTGTTAAAATGGTTCTCAAAGTATTACCACGTACTACTCATTTGAAATACTGTCCTAACATGAAACTTATCATCGATATGATGTAGTTTTTCTGATAAACCTTGTGTATAAGGAATTATTGTTGTATATTGGTATTTAGGTTTTGTTTTACCGGATTAAGTCTCTTCTCGATATTTATTAGAGTCCTATCAATAGGAAATTCGGGATATTCATTATTTGTTAATACTTCTTTAATAAATGTTTTCTCATTTCTCATATTTGGTCATTAGATGAAATCATTTTTGATCTGTTGTACAAACATTTAACAACACCACTTTTAACATTAATTGCGTGGTTAGATTTAAAATTTAAATATCTATTAGTCTAAGTTATTTTTCTGTATACACTAGTTTCATACGTGTTATCAATTTTTTTAATCAAAATATCCAAGAAGGGTAAATCATTATAACTCTCTACTTCCAAAATAAATTTAATGGAAAGAACTAAACTCAGTATAAACTGTGTAATGGAATTATTGATTGGTTGTATTAAGAAAACTTATTTTCAATTAGATAATGAATTCTATCAGCATGATTTTGGTATGGGTATGGGATCTCCATTATCCCTTATATTAAGTAATTATTTATGGAGGATTTTGAAAATAATTATATACCAAATTATGTACATAAGCCGATTATTTGGTGGAGATATTTCGACGATAATTTTGCAATTTGGCCACATAATATTGAGTTATTACATAATTTTTTAGAAAACATAAATGATAAAGAACCATCCATTAAATTCACTTTGGAAGTAGAGAGTAATAATGAATTAGCCTTCGTGGGTATTTTGGTTAAAAAAATTGATAACATATTTGAAACTAGTGTATACAGAAAAATAATTCATACAAATAGATATTTAAATTTTAAATCTAGCCAGGCAATTAATGGTAATAGGGGTGTTGTTATTCGACAGGGTAAAAATAATTTCATCTAATGATCGAATATTAAATAATGAGAAAAAATTTATTAAAGAGGTATTAATAAATAATGAATTGTGTCTCATATTAATTGTCAAAAAACATCCTCTGACGAATCTTTTGACGTAAAGTCACACATTTTAATTGAATTCGCTATATCTTCAAAACCAATGAACCGATTTAACACATGTCTTAAAATATAAAGGGAAGTTCATTATTTCGAAATTCGTTATTAGTTTCTTCATTTTGACAAATTTCAATTTAAAAAAATCAGCGCAACGGAAGGATTATTAATTCCGTCCACCACCTTGAGGGTGCATTATACAATAGCTAATTAAGTCACAGTTCTATTGAATTATGGATCAAAATTAATCTAAGATCACTTCAAAAAATGTTGTTCGTTCCTACGATCTACTGAACCGTGGATCAACATTATTTTGTTGTGGTTGACAACTTTATGGGACCAAACTAACCTTGAAATTAATAAATTCTTTCCCGCGTTCCTCATTTTCTTCATTATATTCTATTAAATAATATCCGTATTTCTCATTTTTATTATGTTAATAGATTTAAAAACCTTGTTGTGATTAATGCAAAAAGTACGTAAGGCCAAAATATTGTATTAAGTGTATTTTTAGTCTGTTTCTTTAAATTTCTTTATCCGATATAACTGTATTCAGTACTAAGAAATTGTGTTTGATGTAAAAATGACGTAAGACCAAAAAATTGTATTAAGTGCATTTCTATATTATTTTTAAATATAATCGTATTCATTATTCAAAACAATTTTTGTTTTTAGTGTAAAAATGATATAAATCCAAAACAGACTTATTGGGTGTTAGGTGTTTTCAAGAAATTTTCAGCTGTACGAAAATTTCGAAAATGGTAAGAATAATTAAAAATATGAGGAATTCATCTACACTATAAAAACACGTATTTTACATATTTAGATAGATATAGACGCATCAACTGGATGTAACGTTTCAGAGCGAGAATGAATTCAGCCGGAACATCCAACTTATATTTATATATGACTTATGTCAATAATATATCTCACCACTGGTTTGGAGAGACTATAGTCTATTCATTACCTCGCCATTTCGTAAAATTATTTGGCCTTTCACGAAACTTTCTGGCCACTCTGGTATTCATTTCAAGTTCAACAAACTCTAGGAAGTCTTTATCATCAGTTCATGGAAATATTTCATTATTACTTGATTATTATGGTAAAAAATCACCCAGAGAAGTGCGAATGCAAAACGGGCAAAAATCATTAAAATATCCAACCACAGATCAACATTCATACAACGCCCGCATGATAATTGATCTAGGATCACAATGTATCCAGGGTTCAAATCGTTCGTACAACGCACCCTTAATCTAACTACTGGCACTAAGTTCGTTCAAATTGGCTGATGAACAAAAATTTGCCAAAAAAAAAAACAAATAGTACGGTTTTTTAGCTCACCTGGTAGATATGCACTTGTTAATTCAAAAACTATTTACATTAATTTTTGTTTCAGATTACTGGCGGGCAGAGTGAAAAGAAAAACAATGGCAGCCAACTCAGTAGCAACAGAACAGAAAGCATCCAAAGTCCTTGGACTAGTGTTTTTCACTTTCGTCCTATGTTGGTCGCCGTTCTTCATCCTAAACATTCTCTTTGCAGCTTGCCCAGACTGCAAAGTGCCTGAACACGTAGTCGTGGTGTGTTTGTGGCTGGGCTACGTTAGCTCCACCATCAACCCCATCATCTACACGGTTTTCAACAAGACTTTCAGGGCGGCTTTCATCAGGCTGCTACTTTGCCGATGTCAGAGGTATGTCGTAATCACACCGTTCTCGAGCAGTGGCCGGTTTTCATCTATTTAAGCATTACAGAAGGTTACAAGACAAGTAAAGCGCTATTAAAATAGTAAGTTCAAAAAGATATTGTGGCTGTCTGTGCTTGTCCAAATCTGTCTTAAGAGGGATCGCTCATGTGATTGTTATTTTTGTCAGCTATAACCATTTACATTAATTTATAATGCAATTAGAATTTTATATGAATATAAATAAAAAGAGTCAAAAAAATGCTTTTAACTCTTAATTGTCGTTTATATCCCCAAGTAGCATTTTAAGGAATTTTTTCATTACAACTTTTTACATTCCTCAATATATTCTGTCGAAACCGTATTATCTGACAGTGTTGTAAGTATATTAGTTGCAAGATTTGTTAATTTGTTATTCGTCTTTTTATATTCCACACCAACTTATTTTAAAGCCGTTGTTGGTTTTACATTTCTTGTATACTATATCAAGAAGGATCCTTAAATTGGTTGATTTTTTCCATTTTGTATCTCTAAACTCTGATAGGTATTTTCTATGGTTGGTAACAATGCTTGTAAAAAATAAGACTATAATAACTCTATAAACATATGGAAAAAAATGGAAACAGTTTGGAAATATTTGGATCATAAAAGTGTGTTTCATAAAATTTTAATAATGTATCAACACAAGTTTACAGTCGGAAACAGATGCTGTTAGTATGTTTCGAAAATGTCTTCAAATACTTGTTCCGAAGAAGAATTATACCTAAAGGTGGAAACAGTTACTAAACTGTTCCATAATATTGTTGTGCTATGTGTAAAAGTTAAGAAACTGGTACTAACTTCTGAAAAATGTTGGAAATGTATGTAAACCTTTGTATCTCCCATAAAAATCGAAACGGTTACAAAACTGTTTCCCACTACCAAATTTTTTTTCGAAATTGTGTTTAAAAATGCTACTGGGGATCATGCTGCTATAACATGCCATTTTTTACTTATATCACTGCAGAAAAAAATCATTAATACCAAAATATTTATTCTTTATATAGAGTGTTTCAAAAGACGTCAGCAAATTTTTAAAGAGTATAATTTTTTAGCGAAAACACTTTTGTCTTAAACTGTATCGTTTATATAATACTAAAAAAATTCTAAAAATGCTTAAAGTTGAATATTCAATTTTGGCAAATGTTAGTATCGTAAAAATAGGCGTCTTTACGTATAATAAGTTTTTTATTTCCATCAGTGGCGTACGTAACATCAATAACACTTTTATAGAAAAATATGATACGGCACTGTTTTGTATTCAGACAAATTTTTGAAATCCGATTGTTTCAAAAAATTCTGGAAGTCTTGATGGTTTTAATAGCCAATATCATACTACTAAAACATTCAGTTTCTTTTATCAATAAAAAAAATATCTAAAAATGTTTATTATTTAAATAGAATACATTTTCTAAATCCGAAAATATCAAAAATTCTGGAAATATGAAGATTTTAGTAGCCTTTTATATAATTCTACTTTAAATTCATGAAAGACCCAACTATCAAGAATTTTATTTTTGAAAATTTAGAAAGTTTAGAATAATTTCAATTTTTTTTAATAATTAATGAGAGAAAATCCATCTTGGCTAGTACTTTCTCATTGCCATTCATATAACAGTGTCCCAGTTTTAGTGTACGCTAGTTCATATGTTTAAGAAAAGTAATTTTCAGTAGGAAAGTTCCTATTAACACGCCCTCTATCTCGTGTACTTTAGGAGATACATAGTTTGAAAATTTTAACTTTTTTCAAGTTTTCCCTGTATCTGTTGAAATAAAGGAGATATTAATTTGAAATTTTGTTCACTTTCTAACTATCCTAAGTTGAACATCTTGTACCATTTTCATGAAATATGCTGTACGAAGTGAACGTTTTTAGAGCCACCACCAGTATGGTTACTGGCATGCTAATAATAAAATAATCACAGTCTAATGTGAAATCCTAACTAGACCTGTGCGATTCGCGAAAAATATTGGTGTGAATCGAATCATTTACCATAATTCGATTCGAATCCGAATCGATTCGCATGGAACTGAATCAAATCGATGTTACGATTCCAATCATAATTTGGTAGATAGTTTAGTTATTTATACTGATAATATAAATTTTTGTTAAAAATATCACGCATTTTATGGCATTTTTCTCATTATATGTAAAAATTATAGGCAAATAGCTCATACCGCATGAGTTATTTATAATTTTATTTGTATAATTATATTTATAATTATTATGAAACACATTTCTTGGTTAATAATTTTATTGATTAACAAAAAATAAATATACAATCAGCTATAAAATAAAATAATAACATTAACTAACGCAGCATAAAATAATGAAAACAAAATATTATTCTCTAAATCTAAAGCTCTAAATTTTTTATTTATTGAAATCATCACGAGCTGTCAATATGCTTTGACGTTAAAGATGTACGGGGGTAAACCCCCTCTGCTAAAAACTCTCTTGGATGGAACACTTAGTAATTTGTGCCGAGCTAATACTGCAATATGCGACAATCTAGATTCATTACATTACCATAAAAGTAGGTCTTCATCTACCTCTATTATATTTGTTATGCCTATTTAAAAACAAAACCGATTCAAATCGATATATCGATTTTTTGCCCAGGCCTAATCCCAACCTTGGAAGCATGAAATCGAACAATGCAATAAATGTCGTGAAGCATCTGTCAATATCAATGGTTAGGAGTAAATGCTCTTATGTACAGTGAAGTATAAGAAATTAGGGAAAACTTCGCAAAATGAAAATAAGGCTTTCCAAAATTACTGAAACGGAAAATTTTTTCGAAAAGTAGACGTTTAAAAAAAATTATAATAGTTTTATAGTTTATGAAAATCTACCGCATGCAATAGAAAGTTTTTGGAGGATGCAGAGAACACAAATTTTTCGTAAGCAAATCTTAAGAAAGTGATTGGAAAATCACCTTGAATTTTTTACTGTAAAGTTTTGTTTTTTATTTCGCATTTCGAAGGAGCATTAAATTCTAAGCAAAAGAGTACTACCGCATATGGCCTAAAATTAATAATTTCAGAGTTATTGACAGTTTCTGACAACATCTTGTTTTTTTCCTATTTCTGCTTTCGGTTTCTTTTTTTAATAAATCTACACAAAAACTTTAATTGGGTCAAAAAGTAAGTTATCATCTAAGGTTTGCATTCTATGTGCATAAATGAAAAATATGATTTCAAGTAAATTTTACACTGATATAAAAATTGAGAAGTATTGACGCCAAAATAAACAAGTCCATTTTCTAATATTTTCACAAATAAGCACTTTTTGATACACTACCTTGATACACATTTTGTGAAATGCAAATTTTATTAAAAGAAATAAAGAATTAAAGGTTTTTGACTTAGAAATATGTTCTTTTTTATGTTGCTTTATAAGTGAAAAAAACAGAACATTTTATTTGGACTTTTTAACTTTTGTATGATTTGGTTGGATTTGTTAACTTTTTTTTATATACGGACTTCTACATATATGGACTTCTACATTTTTGAATGGAATTTTTGAACTACGAAAAATTTTGTAATCTTCATGAAAAAGAGTAAATAAAATATAACAAAAGAATAATTTTAATATCACATACATGAAAAAGGTCGATTAAATAAGTAGGATATCGTTTTTATCGAGACAGTTGCAGGTCACAGCCGTTTCTTCCTCTTCATCATTTCTAATTTTATTTACATATTCCAAAACACCCTAGTACCAATGTAGATCTGGACCACTTTTCAACAACTGTAAAAAACAAATTATATGAAAAGAAAGCAACTGTTAACACTCTGCACACAACATAATAAAAATAAAAACGTATCACGTTATCTTGTAAGAGTCCTAAATTTCAACTTTTTAGGATCCCATGTGTCCCGCAAAGTATCAAGACAAATGATCTAAAATCGATATCATGATTTTTTAAATATTAGTAGTGTACATTTTTAGAATAGCTAATATACCTGACGATAGATGCTACTTCATTTACAGTATTTGTAATAAATTTCATTGAGATAAATACAAATGGACTTGTCGATTTGTATGAAAATATCAGTAAAACCAATTCCAACGAAACAATTTATTTCAGTAAAGCTTTATGAGTGTTTGTAAGGACTTGTACACTTTTGTTTGATTATCTTGTGACCTATTTACTGAGGTACTTGATCATTTTTTATTGAAAATACGTGTTGCAATCGATTCAGTTCAAAATTTTCAGTCAGAATGATGTCTAACTCAAATGTGCTAAATATGACAGTTATTATTGACCGTAAAGCTATGCACATTTCTAATAAGCGCTCGGTGCAACTATTAAAGTAAACTTAGTAATACTTTGCTTAAAAATATTACAATATTAGACTTAGTATTTTTACATTGTAAAAATTCTCATAAAGTGTAATGGTGCCAGAACATAAAATTGCTATTAACACCAGCAGTCTTGTTTCATATTCATTTCGTAATGTTCCACAGAAAGAGAAGCATCCCATTAGGAAACAAACTAAGGTTTGGCACTATGCAAGGTAATTTGCGTGAAGACTCTTAGAAAAGTAATTATTTTACGAAAATACAAGGTTAATTTTTATATCTCACTTGTGTATACTAATAATGATATGCTGTGACAAGTTTTAGGTGTCTGCATATAATAATTATTTATAATCTACGACAATATTTAGTATAGAGGGATATCAATTGTAATATAAAACACATAGATCTTTACTCGTATAGTATATATTTGCTGATTGTATATTCTCAGGCAAATTTGTTAAATTAACAGTGATATACAGGGTGGCGCAGCAAAAAGCAGTTCACCAGAGTTTATGCTATTTTGATTCAGCTTTAGACAAAAGGCTTGAACAGGGGGAGACATCGTGCTGTAAATCTTCTAAAGAATTAGGTTGGGTTACATAAATTTTATTCTTCAATTAATGACCCTATAAAAATAAATCAAAGGGAGACGAGTGTGGTGATAACGCTACGATCATTATTCATTAACAGTGACACTATTCCTTTCCAAATTTAGAAGTAAGGTACATATTTCATACCCATTCCTCGGTAGTCATATTTCGGTGGTAGTCAACATTTGAACCATTCAATACAGTTTCTATACTTGGAGGCATATTTACTTTACATCTATCTGATTCATCCCTCTTTTGATTGTATCATTTGTGCCGTATCAAGTTTCATCCAAATAATAAATTGGCTGTTGTTCATTTCTGAGTTTTTGAATATTTTCTAAGTACTCCATATAGTCTGCTGATGCCGATTTTCGGCTTTGTTGGCTGCCGCATGTATGTGAAGGTCATATTTCGGTCTAGTGTGATACCTCAGACTGTCTTTGAGTTGCACTGTTGCATCTTGGGGTTTAAATGTTATTCGTTTTGTTCTTTCCCTGTTTATAGCACTGCTTCGGTCTTTTCTGGAGGTAGGCTAAGATTCTTCTCCAGACTCCATTGGCTTATAATGTCAAGTACTCGCATGGCTACAAGTTATTCTTCAGAGCATGCAAAATCTACTACTGTTAGGTCTTCGGCAAATTCCACTCAATTCACACATCAAGGAAGCACTATCTTTAGGACTTGCCCGTATAGTACATTATATTGCACCACGTTGGACCTAATATGGATCCTTACAGTGTCCCACTGGTGCCTCTTCCCAAGAGGTACAGTGTAGTTCACTTATCGGTCTCACCTTATTTTTAGCACTATTTGAAGGCTTACGAATACAATTCTAAAAAAGGAATTTATTAGACTGTTTCAGACTTTTACAAAAATTCTTATACATTTATAGTGCCCATCCGAATTCCCGTGCCAGGTAAACTTTATAACATCCTGTACATTTTTGTATATTTGGATAAAGCACTACTAGACCTTGTCATACTATATACTTTCAACTTGATTATTTTTGGAGGTAGGCAAATTTTAGAATTTCGTTATTCGCTTATTTAATTTTTTTCATGTTATAATGAAAGCAAGAAATTTAGTGAAAATTCGCAGTTACTACTGATAACTACTAGTGGTACTAGTAGATATTTTTAAAAGTTACTATTAACTAGTAAACACTAGCAGATACTAGTAATATTTGACAGTGAATGCTAGCAATCACTAGTTAAACTCCGATTCACGCAACTTCTACTGACTAGAAAAAGACAAATCGGTAAACGCTCATTTTAACTAGTGACTGCCACCATTCACTAATTGCTTGCTTTCACTGTAACATATCTTGTAATATTCAACACTATTTGAAGACTTAATAAAGTCCTTTGATTTTGTTCGCAAGTCGTCAAAGAGTGTTGAAAATTTCGTCATGTAATGGGTATTCTTTAAGTCCATGTCATAACTTCAGAAGGTTGGATCATTTTAGGTTCAAGATCCTCAATGAACTTAAGGTCTAAAACCATTGGTTTCTGAGATACAGAGTGTTGGAGTTTCTGAATAATATAACATTTACTCAAATACTCAGAAGATGTTTGACATAGATTGATCAAACTTGAGCTAGTGATTTAACTAACTAAAGTTAATAATCCATTCTCGATGTTCCTGATATACTCCATTCCATATTCCCCTATTTAAGTTACGCTGCGCTAACGAGAAACAATAATCCCGAAACACCAGTGTCAGTAGCTGTGTCGTGTTTCCTTTTATGGTATATGTCACGATTCCCTTTTGCTTGGTTATTGAAACCCACGAACTCTATCTTTGTTATAACTTGAATATGTTAAATCTAGATAAATTACCCATTACCTCATAAATATTTGCATAATCTATTTAAAGAGACTGTAAGCTACTTTGTAGTCTGTTCTTTTATTTTTTTAAGACAACTGTTAAGCACTAATTTAATTAGATAATTACATTTTAAGGCAGAGAGTAAAATGTAGTAGTATCGATTAAATGTAAATTAAATATTAGATGAACGTTGTAAATTTCCTATAGTACATTTTAAGGAAATGATTTAATTAGTCTTTACAAGTAACGGGAATTAATTAAATATTCTTTGTATAAAACATTTTTATAAAATAGATATTAAATGGAGTTTTTTCTGGAAAAATATGTTTTCTGTAAAAATGTTCCTTATTTTTTGTTTTTTATTTATCTTGTTAATTAAATACTTCAATCAGTTTGTTGGTATGTAAATATGCATGTTACTTTAAATTGTTTTTGTGCACGTTTTTATCCAAAAAATGTCACTGTGAAAAAAAAAACTATAAAAAATGGGTTATTTAAAATAAGCTTGAAGATGTTTAGCAAACTTGGCTATTTAATTTATCATACGTTCCTACTAATACCCTTTTAAAATGTCACGTCACACGTTGATACTAAAAACAATTAAATTGGTCATTTCAAAAACAACATAAGTCATATAACTAAAATTCTACAGAAATCTATAAAAAGTGTGTAACTCACTAAATTTTTATAACTTGACTTAGGTACTAATTATTGTTTTTGGGACTTGTGGCATATATTTTCTTTAATTGTTATGTTTCTATATAGCTCAATAGTTTGAAAAAATTTAAGAAAGGAATCTTTGACTTATGTTGTTTACGAAGAAAATTATGTACTGTAATCGTAAAAAGATGTATTTTGTAATTATCGTGATGAGCGACCATTTTGAGATAAGACAAATGTGCAGTTTTTAGAAAAACTGATTTTGTCACCTTTAAAGGCCTCTAGGTAAGAGAGTATTTATCATAAAATAGTAATTCAATTTTGGCAATAGTAAGAAAACCCGTTAGAAATTTTGTTGTAAATCACAGCAGTCTAAATCAAAAATTAAAATTTTCATTAAGAAAGAAATAAATAAAAAATAAAAGAAAAATGTATACTGTCAAATTCAGAATTCCAAACATGTAAAAATATTCAGGGTGTTCCATTTAAAATCAGAAAGTTGGGTTAATTTCCGTCGAAACGGAATATGCATAAAAACTAAAAATACTGTCTTCTAATATGTATAACAACATATTAAAATGCGATCAATTTATTTCTATAAACAATGATAATAGATGTGGTGAGCCAAGTTTCATTTACACTTGGTATATTTACAGTTGCGGTCATAAAAAACTGTGATAGTTCTTCTTATGTAGTATAAAAGTAACATTGACGTATCAATATTATGTAGCCTATTAATATCAATAATCCCAACACACAACAAAATTTAGCAAAAATCTGTAACAGGAATGTACGTATAAAAAATGTTCGTTTTTCAAGTCTATATCTCATCGTCCAAAAATATCCATTCGAAAAAATTGAGAAAATTCAGTACAATAAATTTAGAAATTATTTTTGGCCACCCTGTATACTTTTAGGAAGTGAAATTGGCTAAGTGTCATCACACAGATGTCTCATAACTGGTACTAGCATATTTGTTTAAATTCGATAATTCTAACTATAGTGATTTTTTTAATATACACGTGTAAATGGTATAATTTTAACAAAAAAAATTATTACATCCAAGTGGTTGGGAGAGAGTCAATAATAATACAGAAATGGAAGCAGGCCACAAAGAGGTTTCAAAAAATGTTCTGATATGCATGGCATTCCATTTAAAAAAAATTTTAGATGCCCCTGTAGAATCGTCTTGGCTCACTCTGTATATTCGAAAATAATTTCCGGTTATAGACTTTTTTGCCTAGTTTATTTATTTTTTTTAAATTAAGTTTCTAGCTATCATAGAACTCGGCACATCGATGTCGGACGCACTATTGCCCTACCCTGTATATGATTGTATTTTCTTATTTATAGCGGAGACAAATATCTCTACTTTTAGGAAAATATTTATGTATATCCACTTGTAATCTATAAATTTAATAAATTGAAAATCCAATTTAATTACATGCTTTTTCATTACTATTACTATGAAATAAATACAGGGTTGCTGATATGTATGGAAACGGTCAATTATCTCCTAAAGTAAGATAGCTATCGAAAAATGATAAGACACAAAAGTTTTAGGGTTTTTTATTTATTATAGTAAAGAAAAATTATGTATACAGGATCAGTCAGAAAGACATGACGAAACAAAGTTGCTTTTTCTTTAATGGAACACCCTGTATATTACTTCATATTTCAATTCTTCTCGATACTCTAAACAAAATTCATTATAGCACATCATGTACCTAAACTTAACCGTTTTCAAATTTTGAAAGTAATTTTTTTACTACTCTCATATTTATTAAAGAAAAAGGGCCCCAAATTATGGATATTTATTTTGAAAATAACATATGGTGGATGATATGGATATAATTTAATTTTATTATTAGTTTTTTACAGAAAATAAAAAAGCATATATACTTCTTTATATTAGGTATAAGAAAGTAAAAAGAGAGAAAACAAGTTTTAATAAACAACACATATTTTCTTTGGAATCTTATTTTATAATGTGCTCAAAGTGTCCACCATTTACCTCCTGACAGTAATGAATTCGCTGAACAAAATTTTGTAGTGAATCTAAAAAGGTGTTGAAAGGAATAGTGGAAATTTCATGCCTTTTCGTTTCTTGCAACTCTTCGATATTTTGCGACTATCTTTGTAGACTACATTTTTTATGTGACGCCACAGAAATAAGTCATGCGGGGTCATATCGGGAGACCTAGTTGGCCATTCAATTGCGTCTCTGCGTCCAATCCATTTATCAGGTACATTTTTATCTAGATATGCCCGTACCATACGTCCAAAATGTGGAGGAATCCTATCTTGTTGAAACCATATTTGTTCTGCCGGTAAATTGGGATTGCTATTGTTCGGGAATAATTGTCTAAGCTCTGGAATAATATGCTCTTGCAAAACTAATAAATATCGTTCAGAGATTAAATTTCCGTTTATAAAATAGAGTCCTATGACGTGTCCACCAATAATGCCACACCAAACATTTACTTTCTGTGGTCGTTGGGTGTGAACTTCCTCCATCCAATGTGGATTTTGGTCTGACCAATACCTACAGTTGTGTCGGTTTACGTGCCCGTTTAAACAAAATGTAGATTCGTCAGAAAATAATATGTGGGTGACAAAGTTGATATTTTCGTTTAATTTATCCATAATAACTTCGCAGAACTCGATTCTACGATCATAATCGTCTTCACTCAATTCTTGTAACAAATGAATTTTATATGGATGGAATTTTTTTCCATTTGCAAATTTTTTGAATGGATTATCGACACATGTTATGATTTAAAACCCTCTGTTGTGTCGAATTTATTGGATATTCCACCACATATAACATGACATTCAAAGAATTTTCTTCATTTGTAACGCTTACTGGTCTTCCACTTTTCGTTGATCTGTAACATCTCCAGTTTCATGAAAACGCTGCAATGTTTTTGAAACGGTTGATTTAGAAATACGTTTCCGATCAGGATGCAATCCATGAAAAATATCCAATACATCGTCACAACTTTGTCTTCTATCACCATATCCTTTGATCATTAAAATTTCAATACGCTCGGTTTCACAAACGTGCCATTTTGCGTGAAAATTATTCACACTAAATGTATTTTTGACATGTGTTGTCAAGATAATCACTGTTAGACAAAAGAACGACGCGGCGTTGTTATGGAGCTAGAAACTTTCAAAGGTAACTTGATGGACTATAAACTTAATGGACTGAAATATTAAGAAAATGATTTTTAAAATTCGATATCTCGAAAACAGTTAAGTTTAGTTACATGATGTGCTATAATGAATTTTGTTTAGAATTTCGAGAAGAATTGAATATGGAATAATATACAGAGTGTTCCATTAAAGAAAAAGCAACTTTGTTTCTTCATGACTTTTTGACTGTCCCTGTATACTTATTTTTCTTTACTGTAATAGATTTAAAAAAAACCCTTAAACTTGTGTGTCATCATTTTTCAATGGCTATCTTACTTTAGGAAATAATCGACCGGTTCCATAAATATCAGCGACCCTGTATATAATGAACTAATATATTATAATACAAAGGAGTATTAATAATAAATGTGTATCAAAAATTTCGATGCAAGTAAACATTATTTATCATTTTATTATTACTGACAGTGGAGGCAAATATCCCTGCAACTATTTATATATGTACATTCTTGAATTTCTAAGAAAATCGCAAATATTTCAATAAGTTGTAACTTAAACTCCCACAATGCTTTTATCAGAAAAAAAAGGAATTTAATTATACATAACTTGGTGTAAAGAAATACAGGGTGTTCCATTTGACTTAAGCAAGTTTTCGCGGTTTGAAATTTACGAAATGTAACGTCAAAAATGGAACACTTGGTATACTATTACTGAATTTCTTTAAACTGTATAGCGTAGCTAATCTTATGGTCTTTCTGTGTACCAAAAAGCAAATGAGTATCTTTTACACGAAGAAAGTTATAAAGGTTATTGTAAACCATTACACCTGTCAAAATTTGTTTAAAATATCAAATAACTCTCTCTGATACGGCTGGCTTTAGGCATAGGGTATTCTATATGTTTTTGACTCAGAATTTTATGCTATTTTCGAAAAATCTAAAATATGTATGGTATTCCATTTAAAATAAGCAAGTTGGTATCGACTTCCGTTTTAACCGGAAGTGCCAGATGATTGTAGTTATTTTAGCTGGATTGACCACACTGCTATTAGTAATTTCTTAAATTTTAAAAATTTTTTGCTGCGTACTTTTCCCTATATCGATCGATGCAGTTCCTTGTGAGACACCCTGTATATGTATGTATCAAATGTAGGTCTATAATATATAAATTTAATATCACATTAATTTGATATTAAAGTAAACAGTTAACATGTCTTACAGGAAAGAAGAAAAATAATGTATGTATATAGGTATAATGTGCCAACTAAAATGACAAATTAAAGTTCATGAGGGCTAAAGCGTCCCATATCTTGTATAATCAAAAATAAATTATAGAACATGCATGCAAGTTGAATAAAATGTTTTTTCCCCTATTTTATTTCTGAGAGACGTTAGAAAAGATCTATAGGGTCGCAATGTGCCCTTTATTTAGGGGAGAATCTCAATTCGCATGGATTGATCAGCAGAAGTAGCAGTATTCAAATCTGCCCAGGACTTTATTTTATAGCCAAAGTAAATATGTATCCTTCCAAATATTACATCGGTCAACCTGTTCTTCGTGAAGTGCATGTAGTTTCATTAAGAAACATATATAAAATATAAATTTAGTTTACTCTCTTAATATGTGTTTTGGTATCAATATTAGGTCTTTGATTATGAAAAATTATCATTAAATAAGTTGATAATTTCTGTAGTTGTTCTGTGGTTTCTAAACCTCTTTAATTTTTTTTTAAATTATTAGGATTTATAGCTTGTGTTTCCTATGTATAGTTCAATCTAACATATAAGAAACAAAAAAAACTGAACTAGCAACTTAATGGCTTGTTTACACCAAAACTCAATTGCTTGCTGTAATAACAAAGAAGTGCCAGGCTATACCGGGTGATAAAAAAAACTGATTTTTTTTATTGATAATGCCTTTAACTACAGAGTGTTAATTGTCATTGGTTTTTGAATTGTCAAAATCAGTCTAGTATTAATAGTGCTTTAACTGAAACAAATACCTATCGGTATCAGATCACGTACATAAAATTTCCATTTACGACGTTTCTATATTTTTAAACATCTGAAGATGATAAAAATTTACATCGAAACGTCGGCAGTAGTTTAATTTAATAAAACAGTATAAAATTCGTAAGCTTAAGAATTTCTTTACCCAGAAAATTTTATTTAAAATAAAAATCAGCTCTGCAAATTTATCATTAGCCATTCCTAGAATATTTGGAAGAAAGGCTAATTTTAAAACAATATTTTAACACCCTGTATTTAGAAAATGGAGAATCTTTAAACATATTGTACCTTTAATTTAGGAATAAGAAATATACTCGATCACAGGAACTTAAAAAAAAAAGGTCGTGTACTCGGGGACCGACCTATATATCGGTATATATTTTAACCCGCTGAACCCGAATCCGGGGTCAAAATTGGCCCATCGGGTCAAAATTTGTCAGGAAAAATAAAAAAATGGCCGGAAATTCGCCAAAATTCGGGTAAAAAAACATTGAAGGGATTGACTTAACTCATATACCGGTATGTATTTTCGCACGTTGAAACCGAATCTGGGGTCAGAATTGGCCCATGGAGTCAAAATTGGCTGGGAAAATTGGCTGCCAAATAGCCTTTAATATGTTCAAGCAAATTTTCCTGTTTCCAGTATTTTTTCGAAGCGCTCACCAGATTCTTTTTTTTCATTTTTAGCGATTATAATGGACCCGTTTGCATTCAAAAGACCTGTGCAAGGGCATTCTTTTCCTTTTCATCCCCTGAGCAGGCAAATTTCTTTTGAGCATCCTGCAATAGTCCTCCATCATATTTACATCCCACCGCCCTTGGTAGCGACGCTCTATCTCTCGGAGATTTTTCTCCTTGCTCCTCACTATAATTCCCAAGATTATCCGGGAATTAGTCTGCATGCGAATGCAGGAACGGTAATCTTAAATTCATTAAACACCCCAATTTTTCGAAATCCCTAACCATTTTGGCTACAATATCCTTCCATTCGACACATTTATTGTTACCCAAGAAATTTTCTACATTTTTAAAACTATTCCACACTTTACTTTTGGCCTCATTCATCGTGGCAGGGAATGCATCCTCTTTTAACAATAAATGAATTTGTGGTCCATTAAATATGCCTTCTTTTAATTTTCCCTCAGAGATTGCTTGAAATTTTTTGACTAGATATCTAAAACAGGCACCGTCTTTATCCAATGCCTTGACGAACTGCTTCACAAACCAAGTTTAATGTGAAGTGGTGGGAGGAGAATTTTTGACCTCTCTACAAAAGGATCCTGAATAACATTTTTGGAACCCGGATCCAGTGAAATTCTTTGAGGCCAGACTTGTTGTTGATCATGATTTTCTCTATCTCTGCTATCCCAGAAACATAAAAAGCAAAGGTATTAGGTGAACCCTGGCTGCTGATCCAGGAGGATTTTCAAAATCTTCAAATCCCCACATAATTGCCAATCGTGTTCCCGGTATTTGATTTTTTCCAGAAGTATTTTCATGTTCATGTTCTTTTAATTCAGTGGAATGTGCAATAGGGATGGAAGCGTAATGATTCGTATTATGAAGAAGAACGGCCTTCAGACTTCGTTTGGAAGAGTCTATGAAGAGTCTCCACGCTTCATCCCTGTATGCTCCCGATTTCATTGCTTCCATTAATCCATTTATATCGGAACAATACACCAATGGACACTCCTCATCTCGAACGAAGTATTTCCGGAATTCTTTCTCTCTATCCCTATAAACAGAAGACTTCACGCCTTTCGCTAAATTGTGTTTTCTTTTTAAAACTGAAACTAAATATTCTGCTCCATCTATTGCTAAACCCAGTTCGCGCACGAGGTCATTTAAATCTTCCTGGGACAATGTTTTAGAATCCTCTGTATGCGGATGGTATTCTTCATCAGTCACTTGCTCTTCGCTGTCAGTATTATTACGCTCGATATTATTTTCAACATTCATTCTTTCAAAATCACCGATTAAACTTGACGTACTCGCCTTATCAACATCGATTGAAACTGGTTTCTGAGTGGGCTGTTTAACACTTACAACTTGCGCATAAATGAATCCCTCTTTATTCAATTTGTTGTATCCGGTGGTGTCATTTTGGCAAAAGTAGCAGTCCGTTTGGCTTTGTGGTTTCAGCCAGATCGCAGGTTCAAGATACCTCAAATATTTTTTTCCTTTGTCTCTGCACCGGTACAGCATTGTTTTACACTCATTACATATTATATCCGGTATCCAATTGGGAGTTTGTTCCATAATATCAAGCGCGAAGTATTGTTGATAAAGGCGATTTATTGGATTCGTGATTGCGATGCGTTGTTTCGGTGCCTCAAATTTCGTGCATATATAACAAATTTGGTTTTTATTTTTATTACAGTTATGTTCCATGTGTGTTAAGTTTGTCCACACGTTAGGAATCCTATCCCGATCACAGGTGAGTCCACCCTCCTGGGGGTGATAACCCTCATACCTCCCCAGGCCTAAGTATGTGGGCTTTCTGACTTTGACGAGGAATGTTACATCTCGTCGTCAGACACACTAGGGCTTCATCCTCAGACCATGATGCTCCTCTGCAGGACAGCATGCCTTCGCTGGTTCATTACCACAATAGACGTAAAGCAAATCATTCTACATATCTCCTTTCAGGGCAGTTGTCATCGCTGCCAATATCTATTGCGATAGCAGGATTTAAAGCTGTGTATGTTTTAAAGAAGAAGATGCTGCTTATGCAGGCTGATTCCAGTTAACGAGCTGTACTTCGTACAAGGTTTTCTACAGTTTACCTGTAGATTAAGGCCAATGTGAGTACTTCTAATGAAAAGTGGGGTGCAGCCGGATGCACACTACATACACAAACAATGATGAATAAAGGAAAAACCCCCAGGCAGATTTATTGTGGATGCTCAACAGGGACTTACTTGTTTCGGGGGAAATATGGTTTGGAAAAAATGGAGGCTGAGTGAGGCGACCCAAAAAAAATGCCGGGAAATTCGCTTGCACATGTTCGATCTTTTGACGTTATTGACCAACGGATTGAGATTCAGTGGACAAAAATACATACTAACACAATAGTCGAGTCATCTGAATGTCATTCAGATGACTCGACAAATTTTGGGTAATTTTGAGCCATTTCTTGGCTTTGACCGGTTGGACTAATTCTGACCCCAGCGGCCAAAAATACACACCGATATATGGGTAAAGTGACTTCAATATCATTTAATGTTTTTTGACCCCAGATTTTGGCGAATTTCCGGCTATTTTTTTTATTTTTCCGGCCAATTTTGACCCGATGGACCAATTTTGACTCCGGATTCGGAGTCAGCGGGCGAAAATACATACCGGTATATAGGTCGGTCCGAGTATACGACCTTTTTTTGTGTGTGCCTGTGAATTGTCATAATTTCCGTTGTCATCCAAGCTTTTTTATTGGATACCCATTCTAAAGGCAGTTTGTTAATATGAGATCCTTTAAAGCATCGAGGGTTTTTACTCTTCCCTATAATTAATGGGTTTTCCTTGTCAGCTTCTAGATTTGCACAAAATAAAATAGTCAATCTTTGTTTTGCAGTTTATTTATCGGCACACATCACTTTTTACAGCAAACGTTTTGTTAGGCATTGCAAGGTAAAAAAGTCCGCTTTCGACAACATTGTACACATTTTTTGGTGAATAGTCATTTAATATTAATTGTAGCTTTATTTTCCATGCTTCAACACTATCCAGGTCATTAGCTGACTCACCGCAAATTGTTTTAAAGCTTTGACAAAATTTTTGTAGCCATCCATTTGAGGCTTTAAAACTCGTCATTTTTAAACGTTTGGTTGCTTCTAATGCTTTTTCTTTTATTAGAGGTCCAGATATGGGGAGGTTTTTATTTTTGGCTTTACAGAACCAATTGTAAACTACTTGGTCAATAGCCACCTTCAGTTTGGGTAAATTTTCTCTTCTGTTCTGAATTGGAACCTTCTTCAAAGAGTTTCTTTAAGTCGGATTTGTTTTTTATAATTTCCTTAACTTGTGTCCTTCCAATACCATACTTTTCAGCCAACTTTCGAGCACTGGTACTGAACTTTTCGCTTTCTACAATAATATTAGTTTTGTCTTTAAGAGACAAACGTTTTCTTTTTAGCCACATGATTGTAACAAAATCACAGTTGAACAGAAACTAGCTCAAAATCTATGAAACTATAGCCTCTTTATCGCTTAGGGTTTTGAAATTACTATGGGAAATACCAATAATTGTTGCATTTATAAAATTCTACCTACGAAGAGTCAACAAATTTTGGGTACATATTTGCGAATAAAATTTACGACCGCTAATGAGAGGTACAATTGCAGGTATTTTATGAAGAAAATAGACTGTGAAGTGGTCGTGACCATTTTATGGGGGTGCCACTATTACGGAGGTCATTAGTACGGGTATTCCCATATAATTGGTTTCGGAAATTTGAAAACTGGACGTTTTTAGAGGTGGCCTCTTTTAAAAGGTGGCCGAATATAGAGGTTTTACTATAGTTTGATCCAATTTTTCTCAGCTAAGTTCCTAAAATTCGTTTGGTACATTTTAAATGATAATCCATTTCTTTTAGTTTTGTGTCTACTACGTTAATAGTTAGGACTTTATTTTTCTGATACACGTCGTAAATTAAAGTTCTTAAAAGTTTTGCTAACGATGGGTCCAGAATTTTCGATTGTCCGGCGTCGGATCGTTGTTTTCTTGGAAGTGTACTTTCTTTTACCAGTTTGTGTATTGAGGAATGGGGAACATTAATCAGAGATGGAGTTATACCCAGTACATCTAAATCATACAAATGAGGGTTATTAGCTCATCAATTCAATACATTATTGTAAACATTAAAGCAAATTTGTTTCGCTTGCTCGTTCAAATGTAGCCGATTTTTTCTTACTGAAAACACTGATGAACTTTCATTTTCTTTATCACTGTAATCACTATCACTTTTATTTTCACAAACGCAATAAGATGTAGACGTAGAGGCCTCCCACGGTCGAAACATTTTTACAATAAGTACGATAACCTTGTTAAATTATTTTCAAAAACACACCAGCAAATAAACAGATATAAAATAATTATTACTTATAAAATTATACTCAATATACAAGGTGTCCCACGACGAAATGCGGCGATCGATATCTCGAAAAGCAGACATTGGAAAATTTTGGAAATTAGGTAGTAAACGAAAGTCGACGGGGGCAACTCGGCTAAAATATTTTCAAGATGGTGGCACTTCCGGTTATACCGGAAGTAGATGTCAACTTGCTTATTTTAAATGAGACAAAATCGTCTCCGAACAGTATTAAACGAATAGTGGAGAATTTCAAAAATTTTGGCACCGTTAAGGCAACAATTCATAAAATAAAACCAATTGTCAATGACGAAAATATGGAAATTGCTATTTTGGGATATTTTGCGGCATATCCTATGACATCTTTAAGACAAGTGGCCTTACAAACCGGAATCTTCAAGACCTCTATTCACAGAATTCTTTTGAAACACAAATACCATCCCTATTCCATTTCTACGGTTCAACATCTAAAGGGCACCGATTTGGCCAGAAGAGTTCACTTTTTCGAATTTATTTTAACAATGTTACAAGACGACTTTCGATTTTTGGACAACATAATTTGGACTGACGAAGCAAAATTTACGAAAAATGGCCTTTTCAACCGACATAATTCCCACTTTTGGTGTGATTCAAATCCCCATGCCGTGAGATTGCGAAATTATCAAGAAACCTGGCAATTTAACGTGTACTGTGCTGTGAGAAATGATGGAGTCGTAAAACTACATTTTTATGAAGAAAACTGAAATGGTAATGAATTAATACTTACATAATTTCTCTTTTTCAAATTACGTATCAATTTTTTTTTAGGAGAAGGATATTTAAATATATTACAAGATTTGGATAATGAATATTTGAACAATTTACCGCTAGCTGAACATAGGCAAATTTTTTACCAACACGATGGCGCCCCACCACACAACAGCTTCCTAGTTAACAACTTCTTGCAAGAAACTTTTTACGATAAGTAGATTGCTAACAATGGACCATTTCTGTGGCCTCCTCGTTCACCTGATCTGTCTGTCCTAGACTACTTTATATGGGGAACAATAAAAGATATGGTTTATTTACATTCAGTCACAACAATGGAAGATTGTCAGGCAAGAGTAAGGAATGCTTTCGAAAGGTTATCTCCAGGTTCTATTAGAGCGGCCACCCATGACCAAGTAATTCGGAGGTACGAAAAATGTATGGAAGTTCAGGGTGGACACTTTGAACACTTATTAAAATAAAATGTTCTCCTGAGTATAAGTAGTTATACTGTTAGTATTTTATGTAAGAACCTTTTGTATTTAAGTTATATTTATTTAATTATTTTATGAAATTCTCCATTATTCGTTTAATACTGTTTGGAGACAGTTTTTGTTTCTCTGGATATCTATTAGCAAATATTTCACATGTTCTTGATAAAACTTTGCTACATTCTCCATAGATTATAAACAAATTTAAATAATCTTCGTGCGTATAATTTAAGCGCCCCGGCATGATAATTAATACTTGTCAAATGGTAAATGAGAGCTACATACATTTGTTTAGCACCCAACGCCGTCATAGCCAACTAAGAGTAATTGAACTTAAAATACATAGCAAAATCCCCATATAAAAATATTGAATTGGCAATATTTCGAAAACTAAAAATTTTTGGAATAGACATCCATACAAACTTACCCTTATTTTTAATGGTAAATAGGATAAGATTATAAAAATTGAGGGTGTCCATTTGAAAAAATTGATTTTTTGACAGTTTTCTCAATTACATATTCATTCTTATTTTTTGAACACTCTGTATTAATACTTATCAAAATATTATGAAAACTCTATTAAAGTAGGTCTTTTCAACAAAGAATCTAACCCAAATTAAATAATAAAGGCTTCCTTATAGGAAAATTTGATAATTCTCTTAGTGCCTGCAAACGTCATTTTTGATATAAGAATTGAAATATGTCAAAAACGGAGAGACTTAGGTATAGGACATAATACACAAAATCGGCCTAGAATTTTGCGTACAATCCAAAAGTGTAATAATATGTAGGGTGTCCCATTTAAAATAAGCAATCTACTTCTAGTATAACCGGAAGTGCCACCATCTTGAAAATATTTTAGCCGAGTTGTCCCCGTCGGCTTTAGTTTACTACCAAATTTTCAAAATTTTCCAATGTCTGCTTTTCGAGATATCGATCGCCGCAGTTCGTCGTGGGACACCCTGTATATTACACAACTCACTGTAACACCACATTTTATCAGGTTTAAATCAAAAAAATTAATCGTAGATGAAAAATGTTAATGACCAAAGCTATAAAGAATTAAATTTTTGTAAAGTTTGGTTATAACCATTTTTAGTCAAAAGTTGAAAATAAGCGAGGTATTTAATAAAAAAAAAAAAATTGGCCCCCTTCCAACGTTTAGGAAAAGAAAATAGTGGTATTGAATTAATGCAATTTCAGCGATTATTTTTGTACATAGCGACTGAAGTATTATCCATTTTATGGTGGTCCTCAAACGAATGTTGGGCGACACTAGATTTATCTATTCTACCATATTTGAGGAGATGAGCCATATGCTCCTTGATTCTAGTCGGAATTGATCGTCTAGTTTATCCAACTTACTTTTGTAAATTCCCATTTTGTTATTTCAATTTTGTCTTTTAGATTGTCTGAAAGTTGTTGTAGTTTATTTTCCGATGAATGAACCACTCTTATACCTATATCTTTAAAAATCTTACCAATACCACCAGTGAATCGTATGGAATCGATACAAATTTCCGATTTTCTCTTTAATTTTGAAAGGTCGATGAATTTCGCAGTGTCTTTAAATTTACGTTTCCTAATACACTGTTAGCATAAGATTAAGTTTTAATCATCCCCAGATGATTTGGTTGGCGATACTCGCGTCGAGTATATGGAGCTTTGGTGCTCTGTGGAAAACCACATTAGTGTTAGCTTTATATAAAAGTTCCGACTTATTTATGGAGTTCTTAAAAGATTCATGTAAATTTTATGTTGTAAGGAACAACTACCATGACTGAAAATAAATTGAAGTTCAAAGAGCTCTGGCACAATAAAGCTACATTTCTGTAACGAAATACTAGTCAAATATAAATCATATTTAGGTATGTTTTCCGTAACAAATGTGACATAGTATCTTATCTCTATGTATCTGCACGAGAGCTCTTCGACTAAAAGTCGGTTGTCCTTTCCCTGTAAACAAGCAATATAGGCATGTAGCTCGGTTTTTCCGTTTATTATATTGAGTCGAACAATACAATCACCCCGAAGAATTTTAAAATTGCAGGAAATGCCGAGTGTCGAAGTTAAAATTTTGAACATAAAAGTAAAATTTTATTTTCCAAAATCCAGTTAATAAGTTTTCTGTAACAAATTGGCAAGGACTGTTTTGACAAATTAATCAAACGGGTTTCTAATTTTCAACGTAATGCAAGATCACATGTTAAAACTTTCATGTTACCTGTATTGAAATATCGATGATATGTTTATAAAAAGAATAAACGTAATATGCTTAAGTAACTTCGAATGCTTTCTCGAGTGATTGCAAAGAAATTCCAAGAACTGCATTAAAGCTGAGAAAATTCAGCACGACGGAACGTCATTATATATTTGAATTTTCAGCGCATCGGTAATGCCCTTTCAGTATTTATTTCGTTATATATTATATTTTCTATTTAAACGGATTTAAATCAATAGATTCTCTAAAGTATGTTACAATTTTAATAGGTGCTTATTCTTTTAGAGTTAAAATATGACGTATAAAGGATATCGTTCCTTCGTATCGTATTATAAACGTAATGGTCATATTGGTAAACCTTTTCAGTTAAAGTAAAAATTATTTTTTTGATATTAATTATACAGGTTAGGCGTTAAAGAATATAATAGGCATCTATTCAGGATTAAATCTCTGAGGTAAGAAACTATCTAATACTAATTTAAGAAGCAGTCAAACTTAAACTTAAAACTAAAATTAGAGTAACGTAACATATTATGGGAAAACAAACCTCTGCGCCTCTCGCTTCACGCCAAACGGACAATCAAACTTTTTTTTTTTTTAAATTACATAATGTTTTGGTTACAACTGTTTCCTTTTATCAAAGATTTTATAGATTCCATGAAATGTGTAAATAAATTTGATAAACATATTTTATTTACTTATATGATATCCAGACATGGGTGATTGTCAATAAAATGTCATTTGGATTGTCTTTGTCAATAATTATGACCGCATAGATAATAATAGTTGAAAACACTAGTTATGTAAGTATTAAGGGCCGTAAGTGCATTTTATTGATCGATAATAATGTTTGAAGACCAGAACGAAGTCGATGTCTTCAATATTATTAGAAACTGGTACTACGCACTTAACGCCCAAAATTCGTATTAAATATTTTGCACGGCCGAGTACTTGAAATAGAGCGAAGCAATAAAAAAGAGTATTAATGAACTTACACCTAAAGAACAAAGTAAAAGAAGAAGACTATGGAAAATTAACTCCATGAATTATGGAATAAGGCAAAAAGAAGAAGGCCATCAGCATAAGAGGATCTTACTCTTCCAGATCAAGCGAATCAACCACCAAGAGAAGTTTCGCAGTCTGGGTCAAACTAAAAATGGTAAAAAGCCACCGTGAAATGAAATAAATGATTTTGCATTTAAGAAATCTTGAAAAATAAACTGAATAATTGCAAGAAACGATATCAGCGTATTTCGCCGAGCTCGGTAACGCAGTAGGCCAAAGCGTTAAGTGACAAAAGTACCCCGTTTACTGCCTATCGACTCCCCGGTTCAAATCCTGGTGTCGATTCTGAAAAAGTCGATGGGACTGGTTGTGTGTGTATGCGTTCTTTTTCAGCTATGTAACCCCCGTCTGTGCAGCTCCGGCTTTGGTTTGAGGGTTGTCTAATTCATGTGGTATTTTTTTATTTAAAAAAAGAAAAACGTGCTATTATTCTAACTTCGTATACTTAAACCAATATATTACTAAACGAAACTAAGGTGGGTCCGTCTAAAACCGAGGAACTAAAGAAATAGCTTCTTCTCGAGGAGGTGATTAAGAATCAACTACCAAAAGTACCTAACGACGATCTGTTAAATGTGGACCAAAGTAGTGGTAAGCAAAGAATTCGTTATAATAGAATCTACAACAGCAGTGATGATGAGCCATTGACTTCTCCTCTACAAGTCTCAACGAATCCTTCGTCCAAAATAAAAACCACTGTACACATATTAGTGGAGCTTGGGGAGGCAACAAACAAAAAGGTAACTCTGGTACAAAACATTGATCTGTAGGAGTATCTTAAAATTAAATTGAGGAAGATGGTAAAATTAAAGTTCCACTGTAGAAAACTTGACCAGCGGGATCAAGTTTTCAGAATGGACTGGAATGATTTTTTATCTTATGTCACCATTGATCAAATTCTATACGTTTTACCTCATCCGATTTAATACTCAAAAGAAATAGGGCGACGATAAATTTCCTACTATCAATAGATAGATTTGAACGTGCCTAGTGACTAATCAATAATTACGACATTGTTTTCAATTTGTAAACATATAATTTGTATCTGTCAGTAACAAAAGGTTGATTATTTTGCAGAATATAAATTTCGTTTTACACAATTTTACCAAATTATGTTTTTGTTATGAAATATTTAATAAACACTAAGATGAACACTTTCTGAATTTTTTCTTCAACAGATTAAGCTGAAATTCAATATTTTGTTATTTTCATGTTGATGTTTTCATTTCCGTGGCAACAAACTTTGTAAAATTCTTAAAAAATCGCCATAAAAAATATTACGAGTGTTTCTAAGGATAGTGTTCAATACTGAGAACACTAGTTAGTAACGCCAAAATCTCTATTTATAGTTATTTAATACCAGACAATTTCACCATTCGAGATAGACATTTTTCAGACAATCACCCACATAATGAAACTGTTGATAATTATACTGTGTTCAATTTTGTTCAGTACTTCTCTTAACATCACTATGTTGTCTAAACATCTATAGCACAACCGGCTACGCCTTTATCTCATTTTGTAAAATAATTACAATTATTTAATCTTCATTTCATAAAGTTCACTTCTAAAATCCACTTCTTAAAATGTTTGCGGGATTTTCGTGTTTCTGTTAAAATGTGCCTCAACATATTGTCTGAAACAATACCCTAATATGATACTTATCATAGACATGACGTAGCTTTTCAGATAATCCATGTACATAAGGAATTAATGTCTTATATTGATCCACAGGTTTGTTGTACCCGAATATTAGGTCTATTCTCAATGTATATAAATGTTCTATTAACTTCAGAGTATCCATTATTCACTAAAACCTTTCTGATACATATTTCTCATTAATGAATATTTCATCACCCTAGGAACTATTGTTGTCCTATCATATAAACATTTTGCAATATTTCTTTTAACATTAATTCATTGGTTTAAGTTAAAACTGAAATATCTCTTGGTATCTTTTTCTATAAAGTTTGTCTCATTTTGATACTACAAATTTGGCCACGTGACCTGATGATTATTAAACTGAAATAGGCTGAAAACCATAAAAACTACACTGACAGTGATACGTTATTTAATTGCTAAAAGTGTGGCATTCTCTCAACAACAAATCGCTGGAGTGATTCACATCTCGCGTTCGTTGTTGACACATATTTCAATTATGGTGATTACGCACCAATTATTCCGCGTTAATTTCAACATTTAACATAGTAATGTAGTTAAAACTTTTATGCAGACATTTATTCAACGTCTTAAGGTTAGATGTTAGGTTTTTGTGAGTAGGTCCTCGTTGACTTTCCACTACGGCCAACAAGCAGGCCTATTGTGGCTCGCTCTTAATTATTTCACCCAATAAGTTCAGTCTTTTAATGAAACTGAAAACTTTATTGGTGTATTCAGATCCTCTGGCAGCAGTTGCCCTTTGCCAAATATCTGTTGTGGAGAGGATTCTCCACAGCGGGACAGGTGTATAAAACGTAATCTGCCTTCACATCATCCTTCAGGCACAGACGGTACTTGACGTTTTCCGCTAGGCCACCTGTATGTAGATGATAGTTTAGTTGGCAGTGCTCGGTATATAGGCCTATTCGGATCTTCAGGTATACCAACTTCAACTCTAAAAGTTTCTTAGCTCTTGATTTCAAAGGGTATTTTATAAACGCCTTCGAATGAACTAATCCTGGCAACTCTTGCCAATACTGGAGACTTTTACTTTTAGCTCAAGTTGAGATAGTCATCTTAGCAATACTTGAAGATATGCCACGTATCGGTTCTGGTCCGATGATTCGTGATTCTGCCACTTCTCTAGCCAAGAAGTCGACCATTTTCCATACTAGAGTGCCAGGGTAACCAGACCAGAGTCACTTCGTTGTTTTTGCTCAAATGATTTTGAGCCTTTTGACAGTTCCATACCATTTTGGACTTACACCGGTAGGAGTCAAGAGCTTTTATAGCTGCTTGGCTATCTGAGAAAATTTTTATTAATCTGCGTGTAAGATGCATATATTCCAACCCTCGCACACAGTTCTATGGTGTGAACCTCGACCTAAAAAATAGTTGCATTGTACCTAGGCTTGACGAGATCCTCAGCCTTGGTTTGTAGCAATGTACTTCAGTTCCTCATCCCTCGAAAGTTTTGGAGCCGTCTGTAAACCAGCAACTGTTTGACCCTTAGTAGGTCGGTTATATTCCGATCCCACTCATCTTTTTCGGGAAAAAGAATGTTGAAGGTCAGCTCGTAGTTGGTCATGTTTGGCATAGTATCTGAGGGCATTCCCAGCATGGTGTGACTCTCTATGTCATCCAGTAACCTGTTCCATTCCATGATACTAGTCTGCGGCATATTAATAGCCGGTTGTTGCAGTCTATATATTACTCACCTGGCCTCTCTCTCTAAATATATATGAAGAGTGGGTTAGTCAAGGAGGATTTCCATTGCAGCTGTAGGTGTTGTGTTAATTGCTCCCGTTACGGTCAAGCGTGCTAATCTTTTGGCCTACCGTCTTAAGAGAGTATTACAAATAACATTACTTACCTACATGCCAAATAAAATATAATAGTGAAACAATTAATTATTGTTGTAACTGTTTTTTGAGACTAGTATGATTAATTGTGTTACTACTCTCTCCGTGTAACTGTGAAAGTCATGCTGTTTAATAACGAAGAATATGCAAATATTCATTATTGTTATGGATTAGGTGATAGAGATACTAAGGCAGCAGTTCGTGAGTATCAATAGTATTCGTGAGTATCATAGTAGACTTCCAGATTTTCGCGTTTTTATTAGAATTCATCTTTATTTTCGCAACTTTGGCTTGCGCATAAATAATGAACCGAACATAATTCGTAGAAATATTAATCGAAATCATATTCTTCAAGGTCTTAGTAATAATCCGAGGCTGAGCTTTTACAGAGCAGCTCAACAACTGCAAATACCGAAGTTGCAAATATTACTAATGTTACGAGATTACCACAGACATGACTGTCATCTATAGTTCGTGCAATATTTCCGCCTTGGCGTGGAATTTTTTGCCAGTGGCTTTTAAATTCAGCAGATTTTTTGCCAAAAATTCTATGGACAGATAAAACGCATTCAATAGTGCAGGAGTAGTGAACTATCACAATCTTCATGATTGCGCCCACGAAAATCCTCATGAAATTTTACCATGATCATTTCAAGATGAATTCAGTGTGAACATATCTGGGTGTTATCTACAACGTTTGTGGTCCACATTTACTACCCCCAAGGTTAAACTTGCAATTATTCCATGAGTTCCTTACCAACGACTTACTTGACTATATCGAGGATTTGCCTCCTGATTTGCGATACAATAGTTGGATACAAATGAATGGTGCTCCAGCACACCTTGGAAGAGTTGTAAGAGAATGGTTAAATGCAAATTATCTACAGTGTTGAATTGATCGTTTAGGAAAAAATTATATAAAAGGTGTTTCAATAAGAGCGCAAAATTTGAATTGCGCGCCAGTTTGGCTGTCATGGTGTCACAAGATTATGACATTCCAGGTTGATAGGAGACAAATGTGTGTTAGTAAACATGGAGCATTACACGATAGAACAACGCGTTCAGATTGTTAAACATTATTATCAAAATGGTGAAAGTTTAATGTCACGATTCGTAAAGTGCGTCCAATTTTCGGTCAAAATAATCTTCCTCATTCATCTACTGTGAAAAGAATAATCGAAAAATTCGAAAGTACTGGTTCAGTTAGTAATGTGAAACATACAACACAAGCTCGTAAAGGTCGTTCAGAACAAAATATTACGGCAGTTCGCGAGAGCGTTGCCGAGAGTCCAGGGACGTCGATTCGTCATCGTGCACAAGAATTGGACGTCACAACAGCCACTCTTTAGCGTATTCTCACTAAAAATTTGCATCTCCATGCCTACAAAGTCCAATTGACTCAACAACTTCTGCCAACAGACCGTGCACAGCGAAGAGAGTTCACCAATTGAATCCTTGAAGAACAAGAAGTGAATGTTGATTTTGCGGACAATATCATTTTCATTGATGAGGCCCATTTTCACCTCTATGGCTTCGTTAATAGTCAAAACTGTCGCATTTGGGGCTCAGAAAATCCACGAATGATTCATGAGAAAGCAATGCATCCAAAACATGGCACTGTTTGGTGTGCATTGTGGTCTGGAGGAATCATTGGTCCGTTCTCTTCGAGGACGAGGCAAGTAATGCAGTAACGGTGAATGATGAACGTTATCGTGCTATAATAACCCAGTTTTTTGTGCCGTAATTGGAAGATATTGCTCTCGACGACATGTGGTTTCAGCAGGACGGTGCCACTTGACATACCTCCCGTGAAACATTGACAGTCTTGCACGAATCTTTTCCTGGTCGTGTCATCTCTCGGTTTGGTGACCAGAATTGGCCGCCACGCTTTTGCGATTTAACACCTTTGGATTTTTGGCTGTGGGGTTATCTGAAGTCACAGATTTATGCCAAAAAGGCCCGCGACCACCGAAGCATTGAAGACCGAAATTAGACATTATATCAACGAAATACCGCCACATGTATGCAACACCGTTATCCAAAATTTCGCCAAAAGAGTAAGCATTTGGCAGCAAAGCCATGGCGGTCATTTACCAGATGTGGTGTATAACTCCCAAATATCTATATTATAACTCAATAAATATTTTAATATTGCGCTCTTATTGAAATACCCTTTATATAATGAATGATTAATGGCGTTGGAGCTGTGATCTGGCCACCCAGGTCATCGCATCTTAACTACTGGACTTTTATGTTTGGGGATATTTAAAGCAAAGGGTTTATACTACTCCAGTGTTAACAAGAGAGGAATTAGTTTAATGGGGATACCACTTAAAAAAAATACCCAGTATACTCTACATCTCTCATGGTGGTGTGGAAATGAGTATTTTCTTTTAAGACCAAGATTTTAAACGCCTGCATAAAAGAATTTAACTACAAATAAATCAGAAACAGCTTGTTCTATCAAAATTTTACAAAAAACTATTTTCTTCAGAATGCCATGGATAGTTTACAATTTTTTTTCAAAAATATCCAGTGGCATACTAGTTATTTCCATAAAAAAGGGTATGTAACCCCCATATCTACACCAATGACTTTCTGGTACTATTCTTGACTTTAAATGTAAATGTAGTTTTACATAGAAAGGCGGTGTGCTAAATTGAAAAACGATAGCTTTTGTTTTCCTTTAGATATTAAATTATAAACTTTTTTTTTTAATGAAATTTCAACACCCTGTAGCTTAGTATGGTGCATTTTTCGAATTGTGTTCATAGAAGAGACTCCTATTATTTTTACATATTCTACATATTCCTGAAGTTTATGCCTCTGAAACTGTTCTCTATTCACATAATGTACCTTTCTTACATTAAATATTAACTTACAGTATGTAAATAACACGTATTAAACATAAATAGGAGATGAATTAGCCGCTGCGTAATAACGACTTTGCCATGTTTTAGCGTTTGTCGGGAGCTCTGAAATAAATTTGGATATTAATATAGTTTAACAATAATTACAACTAGGTTGTTTATCTTCGCATGTGTTGTTTGGGTCTGGAGAGGGTGTGAATTTGTTTTGAAACAGAGTATAAATTATGAACTCCTACGCTGATCCTGTGTTTTGGTTTTAGGACAGCGTATATACAATTTGGAAACCTTGAATACTGTTCAATAGTAATTATGTAAATAACTATATGTATAAATAATAACCAACTTAGATGTAACTCAAACTCTGGTTAGTTAGTAGTAGGGTATTTTAGCAAGAACTTTGTTTATTTATTTAATTGTGTACAAAACTTAATACACGTAGAGATATTAAAATTTCATATTGGATTCTTAGTAAAGACGTTATTTTAAAAACGTCTAAATTTTTTAAAAGTTTGCCTAAATTCCAATTTATTTGGTTTTGCTAAAGAGTAATAACTGCTTATTAATATGTAAGTGTAAATTAAAACATCAAAAAGTTGCAACAGAGAGAGTAAGAATTTACATATACTAACAAATAGTAATATGCTAAAATAATACCTAGATGAAAGATACAAACAGTCGTAATACTCTCACTGTATTTAATTGAAAATTTTATTAAAGTAGCACACATACTTTCTTGATGATTTATATCATACAAAGAGAAGTGATTAAGCTTAAATTGTGATTGCTCATTATAGTATTTTCTTAAATTCTGTAGAGCAAAGGAATGCGGATTTAAATAGCTTGCATGCGTAGGTAATAATAATACAATAATAAAGATGAAATAATGAAGAATACTTATGCACTCATTGATATTAATTAATATTTTCTCTTATAAATCGATAGATTTCATTTTAGGTATGAAAAATAATCATTAGAGAAAGTTATGTTGTAACTAAATACATTTATTTAAATAATTTGAATTTTATAAACATTAAACAACTTATTATTTGTTATTTACAAATATCTTGATTAAAGTTCTAATTAAAAAAAGTCACAACGGGATTATTTGTGATTTTCTTATCAAAAATTGTATTTACAACGCACAAATAAAAACAATGAATATCTTTCTTACCCGCTGGTCTGTCTTACTTGAGACATTTTCTCCCGCTGCTCAAAAGTATTTTCTGCGTGTTATGCTCATTACACCATGTTTATAGGAATAATAAGATAAGTGGATGGTCTAAGATCAATTGCATTTCGATTTCCGTGTGTGGTACCTACATATGTACTATCGGTATATTCGCGGCGCATATAGATGATTATTGCTTTATCGAAAGTAAAATACGGGAGTTTGTAAATATTTTATTATACATCCTATTGTGAATATTGTGATGTAGTGAGTGTTGGACAATAAAAGAAACAACGAAAAAATCCAAATCCATCAGTTACTGCCGGATGTTCCAAAAAAGTAAGAGTTCGAGAAAACCTGATACATAATGTGAAAAAAGATGATTTTAAATGTTTTTAAAGCATTAACCAGGATCACCCAATGAAGATCCAAGATGTAAATGTAAAGAGTATACAGATAATAGCAAAAGTACAGTATACAAAATAAGAGGACAAGATGAAAGCAAAAGTTGCGCCACTTAAAAAAGAGCTCTGGTAGGAGGCAGACAACCATCGATCATGATGGAACACCCTCAAGAATGCAATAATATAGCATTTTTGAAGTACGCATAATTTTCTGAATCCAACGACACCAAATAAGTGACATTTCAAACGTCAATATTTTTTATAATATAATTTTTAGCTTTCCATTTAAGTGTACCATGATGGTTCCGATTTATTCTAAATGACCCGTGTAATGCTAGAAAAATCGAAATCCCGTCAAAAACACTAAATTACGTGATTTATGAGCAAATAAAGTTCATCAAAATGGTTTTTGGGGAAGAACTCATTTTTTTCAAATGGAACTATATTGGTACCGTGGTACCATTTATTACTACTATTAATAAGGAATTTATTCATGTGTCGTATTAAAATGTGCGATAAATATAAACAAAATTACAACTAAAAGAAAATAAGGAAACGCAATTTTGTTCTAATTACCTTGTTATACATAAGGTGGCTTTGGAATACAAAAAATGTACACAAAACATTACAACAGTTGTTCAAAATGCTGTCCATTAACGTCAATGCACTTCTGAACTAGCATAGCTGTTTCTCGAAGAACGTTCGCCAATTGCTGGACCGTTATGCTATTAATTGTGCGTCTTACTCGTAGCTCCAGGTATTCACGGGTTGTAACGGCGCGGCGGTTTCGTAGACAATATTTTTTAAATGACCCCAAAAGATGAAATCAAGGAATGTTAAATCAGGTGACCTTGGAAACCACCTGACAGGACTATTCGTCGAAATTACGTTTTCTCCGAATCACCGTTGAAGGTAATCAATTATTATCCTTGAATTATGGAGACGAGCACCATCTTGTTGGAAATACATTCCCTGTCGTAAATAGAAAGATAAATCAGTTAAACTGTCCTCAATTTCATTTTGCAGAAATCCCAGTCAAGGGTCCTTCAAATATTATTGGACCAATGATTCTACTACCGATTATTCCAAGCCAAACAATGAAACCGAACCGCACTTGAAAGGTACCTTCCAGTAATAAATTTTGATTTTCTTGTGACCAATATTTTGTATTTTGTCTGTTAAATAATCCCAAATTTGTAAACCTAGACTCGTCCGAAAATAAAATCATTCTCAAAAAATTCTTGCTTGGCTGCAAAATCCAATTGCAATATTCCATCCTATGTTCGTAATCATTTTCGTACGAGTGCTGGTGTAATTGGTGTTTAAAGGATTTATAGTGGTATTTGTGCAAAATTTGGCTTACTGTTTTGGTGACTGATTTCCAATTCAAACCCAATTTGAAATCTGAAATAGTCTTATCAACTTCTACTTGAGCCAAAACATTAATTTCCGTTCCTTCGTCAAGAGTGAAATTTTCTTCGGGATCATTGTTGAGCTCACTGATTTTAAAGACGATTAAAATAATTTCTCGCTGGACATTGTCTATCAGGATATCGTTCGACATAAAGATGTCTAGTCACAACGGCATTTTTTCTACATTCCCCATAAATTATTAACCACTTTTTCATCTCTTGTATAAATTTGCGACATTTTGAACACAATTAACAAGAATTTTTAGCAATTTTTAAAGACAACAAAAACACCGGTAAACCAACAAATGTTTGACAAGCTAAATATTATATTGTTTTCAAAGCCACCTTAGTTAGTTAATTCTTAACATTTAATTAGAACAAAATTGTATTTTCTTATTTTCTTTTAGCTGTAATTTTGTTTGTATTTATCGCACATTTTAATACGACATATGAATAAATTCCTTATTAATATTACAAATAAATTGTACCACGGTACCAATTTGGTTCCATTTGAAAAAAATTGACTTTCTCCCCAAAAACCATTTGATGAACTTTATTTGCTCACAAATCACGCAATTTAGTATTTTTGATGGGAAATCGATTTCTCTAGCATTACACGGGTCATTTAGAATAAATCGGAACCATCATGACACACTTAAATGGAAGACTAAAAATTATATTATAAAAAATATTGACGTTTGAAATGTCACTTATTTGGTACCGTTGGATTATGCAAAATTTAAAAATGCAATAATATACAGGGTGTTCCATTTAAAAATCGAAAGTTAGTGTCATTTCCGGCGAGACCGGAAGTGAAAAAAAAATCACTTGTATGTCAAAAAGTGCCGCTATTATTTCGTTTGTAGTTGACATCTGTCAGAGTTTTTTTTATCAGTTGTAAAGTAGACACTTGGGAAATTCATTATGAATCGATATACGCCTCGAGAACGCGCTGAAATCGTACAAATGTTTTATGTAAATAATTCGTCGATTATCTTAGCCCAACGAGAATATCGGAGAAAATATGGTAGACGCCGTGTTCGATCTGGAAGACATTTCGGCGGTTAGCTGCAAATTTTGAACAAACTGGGTCCACATCTGATAAACCACATATTGGCAGACCTCGTTCAGCTCGTTTAAGGGAGAATATAGACCGTGTACGTAGAGATGTAATAGAAAAACCAATAACATGAACAAGAAAACGATCTACGTAATTAACCATTAGCCGACGTTCATTACAGCGAATTTTAGTGAAAGACTTACACTTACTTGTTCCCCTACAAGATACAGGCAACCCATAAAATTCTGCCTGTAGACCTTGAAAAACGACTTAAATGTTGTAATGTTATGGTAAACCTTGAAAATGAGCGACGAAGCTCATTTTCAAGGCCTGAATGGAGCTGTAAATAAACAACGATAAGGTTTTTGCAAATCATCCTCAAACCTTGGAAACACTACAAGGTAACATCCGGGAAGAAATTGGCAGAATACCACCTGAAATGCTGGAAAAAGTTATGAAATGCTCTAAAAAGAGCTCATTCTTGAATTAATGCTAGGGGTGGCCATTTAGTCGATATTATTTTTAGTGTGTAACAAAAGAAATGTTTAGGGTTTAAATAAATATTTTTGATTAATAATATGAGTGTTTTTTAATTAATCTTTACTCAAAACCTAAATACATAATCTTTTCTGCAACTACAAAATTCAAAATAGTAATACACCAGATTTTTCAAATAATTTATTAATGCCCCAAAAACTGATTAAAAGTACAGTCGGCAAAGTGTTCCACTATCATATTTAACTTATAGTGTTTCATTAACCCTCAAGACTTATTTATGTTGTTAAATTAAAGCCAAACCTACAAAAACAATGATATAGTTGGGTACAACGGCAAAAAGACAAAGTTCTTCGACATTCAAGGCCTAAAGTTAATATGTTATCATTATCACGCCTCTTTGCTCGAGTTAGTGTTTGTTAATCTGCAGTATTTCTCTCTTTCCTGGTCCATTTCCATTGTTCGAAATCCATTGAGATTAACTTCCACAATCACGTTGAGACGTCTTGAAGGCAGTATTGTTTTGTGTAGTATAGATTATCAAACTTGAACATTTTAATAAGTTTAAATCGTTTTCATTAGGTGGCTAACATAAATATGGAAATCTTTCATAAACTTTCTGATGATAACCAACAACAAAAAGCATTAAGCTTATCACAAAATAACTAAACTTGTAGGTATGTTTGATTTTCACATAATTTTCATTTTTAACATAACAATTATTGTTTCACTACACAGTGGCTTCATCAGATGTTGAGAACAAGACTAAATTACTTACTACGGAACAAGAGTATTTAAACTAGCCTAAGGTAATAAAATAGAAAAAGAAAGTAACTATAAAAAGTATAATATAACTGAATCTCAGAGTTTAAAATAGATTTAGAAGTGGTGAACAATTAATTTCTAGTTGATCATTCAAAATACAATCTGTGTTTTTTAATTTATTAATATTTAATGATTCTAAAAGTGAATTTAAATCCTTTATTTTCTACATGTAAAATATTATAATTATCATTGAAAGCATGTTTTTCTTCAATTAAATATTTAGCATGTTGAATCTAGAGTTTCGTTAATGAAACTTCTTTTATGTTCCGATATCCTTTTTCTAAAATTTCGTCCTGTTTGTCCAATATATACTTTAGGGCAGGTACCACATCTTAGCTCCACTTTGCTAGTGGAGGAAGATTCAGAAGGGTTTCCATGGCCACAGTAGGAGTGCTTTTCATGGCACTTGCTATTCCCAAGCAAGCCAGTCTCTGTATCTTGACATTGATAGTCCATATTCTACTTTCTGTATCTCAAAACTTCTTTCAACGAAGAAATAAACTAAGCAACTGTCTTTAAAACTGCTTGCCAGGAGAAAACAATTCAGCAGCAAAAATTCAAAAAGTAAACATGCGGAAATAAAATCAGATAAAAAATATATAGCATCCATTTCGAAAACAGACTAGTAGTGTTTTTGTTTTCCTGTTTTTTTAGTATGTTTGAAAAGTATTGATCCGGAAACAAATGTCTTTCACGTGTATTTAGCTTTAAAATTGTAGTAAAAGACTTTTCAAATAGAATAAATTATAGCCTGTGAAAAAATATTATTAATAATTAATCTATAATGTACAGCTGTCGCAAAATAAAGGTTTCCATGTCATTTTTTTTAATGCGTCTAGTGTTAGAAGAGTAGATGCAGATAAAATTTGTTTGATATTTAGAATTTGCAAAACTCAAACAAATAACTCAGGGAAGCTATAAAATTTACAGATTTGTGGAACTAACGACAAGAAAAATATAATGGACAAGAAGTGTCAATTTAGACCTTCTGTTACACGTCAATTTGTTGCCTTCCAAGGTTCCAAGGATCCATGAGTTTTTCGTTTGTTTGATTTTTTCCTATGTGCAAAATTTCACCATCGTGTTCTACTGAGTTTTTACTTTTATGACAGATCACCTAACATTATATGGGATATTGAACTCAAAAAATATAAACTGTTCTTTTAATATATTTGCTGCTGTTTTTATTACTAATACTTTGTAAATCACAAAATTGCTAACAATGCTAAAATAATTGAGTGCCAAATTTTAAATTAGTCCAAAATAACTGTTTCAAAAAGTGTGTACCGTCAATAAAATGTAATGCATTGTCTCGCTTCTGTATCGTTTCCCCTTTAAGACTCATGAGGATAGCAACACATTAATTAACTGCACTTTTCATTTTTACAGGCTATCTCGACCAGTACGATATCGATCAGTTAATGAAAATCGGGGGGCCACCAGCCTCTGCACCCCCTCTGCGCTTCCTTTGGCTATTAGTCTTCAGGGCACGCCGTTGTTAACACCAGCTTCAACTGAGAGTTCGTACGTCATTAGGACGCCCTCCTCAAATTTTATCAGGGAACGGGAGGACTCGTACGACGACCATGATTGTTAGATATGTATTATTGTTGTAATAATCAAATAGGTATATTGTGATTTTATGTTTAGTCTGAGCCATCTACAGTTAAGGGATAGTAGTGTTATGTAAACATTTCAACAGAGAAAGGGAAAGCTCATACTTATTGGCAACATAGAAAGCGTCGGATTCTTTCACGGTGGTAAAGAAATCAAAGCAACCAACGTTTTTTATGTTGCAAATAAGTTTGAAATGCACTATACATGCATAACTTGTTTAAAATGATGTTTCAATTTGTTTCAGGTTTCTCTATAATGGTCTTAGATTGCAGTTTGTTCTGCGTTTCAAAATTGAATAAATAATTATTAGTATACGCTCTTGCGATAAAAGTTTTAGCAAGTTTTTATTTTCGGTTGGGGAACTAGCATTTAAAAAAAGGTCTCAGCCAATATTAGCCAGTGTCATTGTCGACACATCAGTAGTCCTGTTTCCTGTATCTTTAGGCATGATATGGAAGGTATCGAATGTATTTCTTTTTTAACTAACCACAAGGGGTAATATACCCCAGTGAAAATTAGATTTAAAAGAATAAATAGAAGAAAGAATTTATAAGAGTTTAAACTTCGCATTTTTTTGTAAATACGGGGATGAGGTATTGTCAACCGTTTACTTTCCTATATTCGATCAGTGAAGCACTGATCGAGTCCGGCAATTGGATGGATGACCGATAGCTCGTCTAACAGTCGGTAGACTGTCAATAGACAATCCCGGAAAGGCCGCTAGCTTGATGCAGGCAGAGAGGGGGGCCCGGGTAGAGAGTCGAAAAGACCTACCCAGGAGGTTTGCTACTCTGCCAGCGATGCATGCGGGCAGGCTCAGGCGGTGAGATAGTTGACAGTCGACCGTGGTTTGGAATACACTCTAAACTGTATGTCCCTAAGCAAAAAGGGCCCTTTGTGGCCTACTTGCCTAGTAAAGTAAGTAGCTACTACTACTACTTGTAAATACTGTACAAATAATTCTAAAATTCTCCTAGCCTAGTTTTTCGATTAAAAAACACAAAGACAATTTTAGAGCAGAAAAATTTCGATTAAGATCAGTGAAAAATATTTAAAAAAAAATTGAGGTATTTAGAGATTAATTTTGTGCGTGAAGCGCATGTTTATTATAAATATATATTTATGAATATTTGTATTGTCTATTATTATTTCTTGTGGCATCTTCTGCTACCGTGTATTAACTTAACTGTTTTTGGTAAATTTTTTGAGTGAAAAATAGATGTTTACTGGCATAAGGGATCGGTATAGTATATTTTATTACGAGTTCAGAAACTAGTCTTTTCCCGTGCGCGAGTTACATGGGAGTCATGCAAACACGGGAAAAGCAGAGCAAAATGGACGTATAATGAACGATATTTTTTTATTATACCTCTGGAAACAACACCACATAAAAATAGATAAATGTTCTGGAGAATACATTTAGAACATAAATTGCAAATAAACTTCAAAAATAATGCCAAACATGCTTTGCTAAGGAAATTTCAATCGCATGTATTATAATTGACAAAGTAGGCAGCCCCAATATATTTATGACAGATAATGTCATTAGAAAAAAAAAAAAAATGTTAATTTAATAATTATAATATTTAGGCTAAAATTTAATAATTTAAAGGTACAGAATGCAACACAGCATGATATTAATTGAAATATATTTTATTTTATTGAATATTATTCATATTTAAATGATTATAGTTTATGATATGATTCTTATTTAAATAATTCACAACCAAATAGTCAAATATTACTGTTAAATAATTTCCTAAACATATTTAATATGAATCAGCATAACTTCATCATAAATGACAACAGAATAATTGACTTAATCTTATTTAACAAAAAAAGTGTTGTTGAAAAATCCCTTGATCCCCTCGTTGGAGAAGACAGTCATCACCCAGCATTAGAAATTTCTTTTAAATTTAGAACTAGTGTTAATTTAAAGCAGAACTTTCCTATGAATTATAGCCAATACTACAACTTTAAAAAAGCAAATTTTTACTGTTATATGAGTCAATTTCTAATATTGACTGGAGTATTTTGTCAATTTTTACTAATGTTGAGGATGCTAGTATCTATTTCTATGGCAAGTTATACAGCATTTTTGATCTTTGTGTACCTAAATTTACTTCAAATCGTAGGAAACGATACCCCCATGGTTTATCTATGAAAGTGTAAAAAATATCAAAACCAAAGCTAAATTCTTGCGTCAACATAAAAATAATAATGATCTAACTATCCTCGACGACTTTAAAAATCTTAGAGCTAATATAAAATCGGATACTGATATCTCATTCAACAACTACATTCGTTCAGCTGAAAATAGCATTAACCATGATCCAAATAAATTCTGGGCTTATAAAAAATAAAAAAGGATCTACTAGCATATCCAACAACATGCATTTTGATGATCAATTACTTGAAAATCATTGAGATATTTTAAACTCTTATGCCGAATTTTTTAGTAAATCTTTTACTTCTATATCTGATGCATCCTTGAATAATGGAGAGTCTTTGTCTAGTTCACAGTCGTTGGTCCATATTCGTGAATTTGACGAAAATGAAGTTCTTGTCGCATTGAAACAAATTAAACCCAAAACGACAACTGGTCCGGATGCAGTACCTGCTTTTATCCTAAAGGATTGTGCCTGAATTCTTGCTTCACTACTTAAAATCTTGGTCAATCTGTGCGGACAATTTTTTCAAAATTATAGTGCGTGGGGAAAAGTAAACTTTTCCGCAAGCTCGTAGAAAAATGATTTATTCAGTCTTATTTGAAAGTAGGCGTCTTACATCTGTCAGTTGAATAATTTTCTTAAAGTTAAAAAAGTTTTTAGCAAGAACGTTTACAAAAAAAATGTCGTACGTAACACACCTGGAAAGTATCTTTAGATGGTTCACTGGCTTTCAGGGCTCGCAAAGACTCGCTCTAGAAATTACCAGCTCACCCAGTAAAGAATCACGTTCCGGTCTTGTTACGTAAATAGCTATTTTATAGCTGCACCCTAATTATCCATTTTAATCGATGATAATGCAGCTCTACCTCTGCGTAAACAAATATTCTTAGATAATCTGAAAAACAAGATTTATCAAATATTGAAACTGGATGAGAAATTTCAGAATCTAGATGAAGCGGACTTTCAATGCCAAAGTACGAAAAACTATCCATCGGTTAGTGTGAAATGGGTGAATTCTATTGGCTGAGAAGTCACTAACTGATAGATAATTTAGCTAACCCATCATTTATAAACCGGACCTTAGTAATGATTGAAACTGCTGTCAGTGAATATTATCTTGTTGTTCTACTCTTACTTTTCCTCTCCGTAGAAAAATACATTTTGTTTTTAAAATAAGCATCAAGGAAAATTAATCCAAGAGTTCTCCGTAAAGTTGATGAATTTTTCTCAAATATTGTAAAGTATCAATATTATTCATAAATGAATTTAGCGACTGCAATACTACGTCATTTGACATTTGACCGATTTTGAACAATTCTTAGTCTTCCCGTGACAAAATTGCAGCCGGCAGCGTTTTATTCTCGCTCTATATAAAGGTCGACTTAATAATGAAAAAAAATAAATCTAAATCATTAAGGATTTGTAATGTTTAACAAATATATCAGTTATTCAAATCATGACGTATTCTCGTCAGGACTTCCACCTACTTTTGCAGTTGCTCTTCAATAATCTTTTGTCACCATGTTTCCATAAGTTCAAACATGGCGAAGACACACATATAACCTGAATTGTGTGACTGGAAAAAAGTTGTAATTCTTCTTCTTAAATAATGTTCATAAAACTAATTTTAGCACTGAAGAAATTTATGCATAGTAAACGAAAAGTGCGCAAGTGAAAGAATAAACATGTTTTCTTCTCCTAATTTGACAATTATTTTCATCTTAAACAATTATCATGAGCAACACAGTTTCCACGGATTATGATCTTTTTTTGTTATTATTTTGTCCGATGTACCATTTTTCATACAACGCATTGTTTACGAGTTAAGTGCAAAAAATAGTTCTGGGTCACCTCTTAGAGATGTTTTTTGAAATTTTGGGAGTAACGCCAGCGTCGGACGGGGAATTCTATAAATTAATTCCTGTAAAAGTTTAGTGTGACAAGTAAATAATGAACATTTTTGTATCCTCTGTAATACTGTGGTACTATGGAACTTTTAGACTATCAATAAAAAATAGACATAGCATGTCAATGATAATTTGATAATCACAGTGTGTGGACGCTCCAACATGGTGAGGGCAAGGTGGGGAGACGGGAAATGGTGGGGATGCTCACAGCTTTGTTTGCATTTTTAGACTGAGGCGCGCGCGCTCTTGTTAGCGTGTTTATTATTTCAAGTATTGATATTTAATATTAAAATAAGGAAAATTTCTAAGCAAATTATCATTGAAAAAAATAAGGAATTAATAGCTCAACATTTTGAAAAACACATTTCAAAAGTTACTGTTTCAGTGATACGCCACTCAGTTCGTCTCGGCAAAGCCACGAATTAACTTAACCTATAAATTGGTGTAAACACTTACCGATGAAAAGGTCAATCTGGCATCGGCGGTTCTTCTATAGGGTCATTTGGTCAATGACCTCCCACATACAAATAAAAATAGAGCTGTTCATTTTTCTGAAGTTTAAAAATATATAATATATATATATATATATATATATATATATATATATATATATATATATATATATATATATATATATATATATATATATATATATATATATATATATATATATATATATATATATATATATTTTTAATATCCTTAAAAAAATATATATATATTATATATTTTTAAACTTCAGAAAATGAGTAGCTCTATTTTTTATTTGTATGTGGGAGGTCATTGACCCTATAGAAGTACCGCCGATGCAATCTGGTTCCCAGTAACTGGATTTCTTGACATTAAGTGTCAAGAAATCCAGTTACTGTACCAAGTCTTGGTACTGTCTCGCAATCAAAGCTTTTGGCACAATTTACGGAAACCACAACAACAAATCAAAACAACACAAATATGCAATCACAGAATATATCATGCAATGACAGTAGCACAGCAAATGATTGACTTATGTCGCAGAATAACCATCTATGCTGTATCTACTAGGCGCTGCATTACGAGAGGTGTGGTAATATGAGTTGATGTAGTTCAATACCCATTTTCTAACTCAATTTTCCTTAGACTATCAATGATGGTTTAAGCAATTTTTTTATATGTTCCGGAAATGGATCCAGAAGACACTACAAATTTACTTAACTGGCCTATATAATTTTATAATCCACAGAGCTCTCTGCTTTTATCAGATGCACTCGCCTCTCAACGCGCATATCTGGTTCTTTTGATATATTTATTGTTTTTCTTATGTCGCTTAGATTATGTATAGTTCTCTCCGGCACAATATAATGTAGATAGGTCTATTTTTTATTGATATGCTAAGGTAGAACCTAAAGTAAATCTCTGCTCAATAGCTACTGGATTACAATGTTGTCCGTCTACACAAGAGCATAAATAACCTCAATAAATTACACACGTCGTAAATGACATGGGAACATTATTTAGTCAAATTCAGACCTTGACTATAATTCTAGGCATTATTTGAATCTTTCAGAATAGTGAAGATTATCGGTGTTATCAATGGTAGAGATGAAGTAGCAATAAATTACGTCCATTCCAGGGTTGACGCTAGGTGATGTTTAACCGCGTAAATATGTTTATGAATATATGACACAATTATCTTACCTTGTGGTTATTTTAGCGAGGTCTGTAACATCCAAAGTTAATACGAAGGGGGCTGAAAGTATTGCAGAATGTAACAATAACACACATACATGCATATATTTTTAACTAACGATCACAAGAGTAAATGTATGTTACTTATATAAATGCACAAATTAGAATATTTTCCATCTTTCAGTCGCAAGCATTGGTGGTTTCATCCTCGCTAATCCAGACGTGTGTGCTATTTAATTTAGAATAAATTTTTTGATTGACAGTGTCACATTTCTGTAATAAATATATTTGTTTTAGTGTCGTTTCCGAAGGCACCTGAGTGTATTAATTTACAGTATAGCAATAACTGTCCACTAATACACTTTTACAAAAATTATCTAAATAATGGAAGTTTGTGCAATATTCTATGCCGTTAAATTGCAACTACAAGGAATCACTTATCCACAAGTTCACTTTATTATCTGATGAAACTGAACAAGACATTTAAAAAAAGTTAATCTCCGTTATTTTTAATTTCACACTGTTTACGTATCTACATGTTAATCACATAGACGTTTTATAAGTACTACGTATTTAGAGCATATTCAACATGGGGAAGTGGGTGTAAACATCATAGCCAAGGCGGATCCGCCTATATCGATCTGTGCATTCACATTGCTATTGGACACTCAACAATAACGAATATCCTCGTCAAGATTGTTACGACCTAAAAGACCGTAAATTATACAAGAAAGGTCTTGAGTCTTACAAATCCCTCTGTGTGTGAAACAATAAAGCACAGATATAAAAGAGAGACAAATTTATTAAATATTAAAAATAAATCACAATAAGACAAGTCTAGATATACAGTGTGTACAAATAGTAAATTAAAATAAATAATATACAAGAAGATTCAAGACAGGCTGTAATAAAAAATGTGATTACGCTAATTAATTGATATTAACTACAAAATGCAAAGGTAATTACAACAACACAGAAATACCCTTAACTTTTGTTACACCGTCAAGGGTAACGTTGATCACCTGCTGCGTTAATCCGGCTGGAAAACTATGTGATGGTGACTCAATTTCTCCCAGTCCCTGGTGATAGGATGATATCCCCACCATTAGATAGGTCTACGTTTCCAATTTATAAATCAATTCCACTCAAATCCAAATTGTATTGCCAAAAAGTCGGTTCGAAAAATATCCAAAATAATTAAGTTGTTCACTAGCTTTGTAGGTATGCTTTTCCCAGACAGTTATCTCAAAAATTCCAAAAATCTGGGTTCAAAACTATGACGGTCCCAAAAATGTCCAGTATTTCTGAACGTTTAGTTGCTTATTAAATCTGTAATAAACGATTATTTAAGAAAACGCAATATTTATTAAATAAATTTAACTTAATGCTGACTGGTTATTTTCCGACTAACTATGTCGATGCACTCCAAAATTGTAACTTTAATTAACCAGAACGATACGAGCAACTCTGGTTTCCTCTCTAAAGTTTAATTAAAAAAAAAAAGATTATCTGGTTCGGTGGCATTTTATAAACTCTAACCACAAAAGATGGGACAGTTCTGGGAACTTTGTGCAAACAAAATTTACTAAATGTGGATTTGGATATTTTTGAACGGGTGGCTATGTTAAATAAATATTAGTTTGTAATCTATTCTTATGCAATAATAATACTCCTATGTATTTTCCTTATTTTACGCTAAAACGATTTATGTCTCAAAAAGGATAGAGCGCATCTATCTCAAGGAAGCGAAACCTAACTCGAGAGACAAAGTCAGAGGCTTGTTCGGAATAGTTTACTAGGAGGTACTTGATAGGGAGTGCGTTCCCGTGTAATGAATTTTTGGACGTAATAAGATGACAGTTAGTAAGTAATTGTTTTTTATAGCCGTCCAATTACCTGATCAAATTTTTGTTCCCATTTTTATAAAGCGAGCAGATTTATTGCATAGTATATAAGAATATTTTATCAGTTCATATTGTTTGGAAATGTTTCATTTAATGTTTACAATACAATATTATATCTACGTAAGTCGTCTGGAATTTATCGCTACCTCCCGATGTCTACTGATCATACATAAAAATTTCTTTCTAGATATCACAGGCTACGAACTGTTTAATTTAAATAAAATAAGTTCAGTATTTTGATAAAAAAACTGAGCGCAGGAGGCCCCTTCATTTAAATGGCTCCATGACTAGAATGATACAGGATACACGATTTCGATTAAAATGTTACGCGGGCTATTTGTGCCTATATATGGGCAGCATTAGATGCAAAAACTCTAGTTACCAAATGTGGAAATTTTGTATAAAATTTTAAATTGAAATAATATGTAAAATCAGGCGCATTTGCATGCAATTTAATCAAAATTAATGAAAATAAGAGTCTTAAATCTCACAACTCCTTTTTTATATATTGTCTAGTTTCTAAAGAACAATTGTATCATTTTTAGGCCACCAAGGTTGCATCAATGAGAAATATTAAAAATGTAGAAATTGATATACAGTGTGTCCAATTTTTAAATATAACACCCCAATAAAATATTTGTTTTCAAACGATTTGAAAATTGTTTCCCTAAATATTCAGTTTGAATGATTCTGTCTAATAATCAAATTACGTTTTATTCGTTCTAAAAAAGTGGCCTACTACGTTTAAAAATAAATGTCAAAATTTGTAAAACATATGACATCTTTTTATCAAAATTTTTAATGTTGTTTAGAATCAACTCAAACGAACAAACCCAAAATTTTGTTATAGACATTAAAAACAAATTCTAATTGTAATTTATTTATTAAATAAAACATTTTTGAGTTATTTTCCTAGTTCTATAATAAGGTGGGGAAACCCAGTGAAGCACCTGAAATGATCACACTGTGAGATCGATTCCCAATATTCTCTGGTGGTTTATCCTAATCCTTGTAGATGGCTGCATTAATATTAAGGTACCTAATTTATTTATGCAATAATTTTTTACCCACACTTTGTATAAAATTTAGTTACGTTATATGTATCTGTTCAGTATTATATGCTAAGGACTTTCTTCTAAATAAATATAAAAGGATCAAGAAGAAACTGAAGAAAGCTCAGAATCAATGAAATACAGGCTGTAGAAATAGTTTGAAAATATTTCAGATGTTTCTAAATTATTTCAAATATAAATTTAAACTTAGTTAGTCCAAGAAATAGGTAGTTTTACCTACGGTTTCTGGGATTACTGATTTTTGGTATTTGTATAGACTTTCAAGTGTTTTTTCGAATTTTTACTTTGCCCTCTCGTATCTTTGCCGCTCCAGCCGCCATATTGAAAAACAGCGCCAAAAAAAGTGTTTTTGTACTTTTCTGTTCATTTTATGATAAAAGTAGTTACGTAATAAATTAAACTAAAATCAACATTACGAAAGAATACCGGTACGTCTTCGTTATAATTCATATGAACCAAATCAACACTGCGTTAGTCAAATTCATGCTTGTTGAAATGACGTCCAGATATAAACAACCTCTACTCGTTGACAGGTGAAAAAGTAAAAACATAAACTACAATTTGTCCGCTAAAAATCAGTATAATTTTACGATTTCGTCAGTCGTTAAATTGGAACTAATTTTATAGTATAAGAGCTGACAACGTTTTCGACAGAGAATTTCAGGTAGGCTAATTTTTTGATATATCCTCTCTTTCAGTATCTCGATAGGTATGCAGACTGTCTGGCTGGCGGGAGAGGTTGCGTTTACCTAATACAGGTAAAAATATTAATTTTAAAAATTTTAACGGGAAATTTTGAACGCAGGAATCTCGCGAAATGGAACTTTCGGGATCGGTTTTTGTGTACAGATCGAAACATTAAGGTTGGGAAGGAGCTTCGCGCGTCCGAACCTACCCGGATCTCGAAGATTAAGAGGGGTAGTAGCGAACGAAAAGTGGCATTTTTGACATTTACACTAAAAATCGTAGCTAGTTCAACACAATATGGCCGCCGTTTTTTCATTCAACATATACAGGGTGGTCCGAATTTAAATCAGGAAACTTCGCCAGTGGATACTAGGCTTAAAAAATAATAACTATATATTGAAAAACGAATGGATTTCAAGATACAAGGTGTTGAAGTTAGGGGAAAAAAACACAAATTAAAAAGAAATACCACGCTAATATAAAAATATAAATAACAAGTTTATAACTGACAGTTTTATCACAACGCATGTTTACACAGCCAACTCTATTTGATTTCCACTTTCAAATTTAATGCTGCGGAAATACATCGTTGTAGAAAATGTCAATTTTATCAAAAACCATAAGAATTTCGAAAAGAAGCCAAAAAATACTTTTTTGCTTTAAAAGGAACGTAGATTAAAATGTTTCTATTAAATTTGACCAGTGGCGTACAAACAAAAAGTTGTTGAGGTTTGAGTAGTAACCGGTCAGAAAAAAATAATCCCCCAGTGTAATATTTTGGAGAAAACTTATTTCAACTGGTGTGCTTGCCTTAATTATACCTGTATATCATATTTCAATAAAAAAAACTATATTCGTTATTGAGATATTGGGAAAGAAAAAATTTCCCCTAACTTCAACACCTTGTATCTTGAAATCCATTCGATTTTCGATATAGGTTTATATGACAAAATGTTATTATTTTCAGGCGTAGTATCAGCTGACGTGGTTTCTAGATTTAAATTCGGACCACCCTGTATATAAATAAATTTTCGTTACACGTAAGTCGCCGACGTGAAGGAATTTTCTTACGTATCTTAAAAAAATCATATCTTTTTCGTTGTGGGAAAATAAGAAACGAAAATATCACTACGCACTGACGAATTACTTATATTTGCCGATTTCGCAAAAGCGCACCCTCAGAAGATAGCGCAAAAAAAGCCTTAGACCCCCCGATTTATTCAAATTTGAAATGTCAAAAATGCCACTTTTCGTTCGCTCCTGTCGCCCTTCATCTGGGTCGGTGGTGGCACGCGAAGCTCTTTCACAACCTTAATACTTCCATCTGTACACAGAAACCGATCCCGAAAGTTCCAATTCGCGAGATTCCTGCGTTCAAAATTTCCCGTCAAAATTTTTGAAATTAATGTTTTTGCCCGTAGGTAAACACAACCTCTCCCGCCAGCCGGACAGTTCGCATGCCTACCGAGGTAGTGAAAGAGAGGGGATATAAAAAACTAGTCTACCTAAAATTCTCGTTTTGGTTGTTAGCACTCGTACTATTATGTTTTTTTCTATAACTTGGCAAAATGTAGATATTAAGAATTAGATTTAAATTAATTAATATCAATAGAAATTAAAAAAACAGCCTGATGACGTTCAAAAAAACGGATTTTATATTTATTTTTAAGAAACATTATTATTACACATTGAAACATACCTTTCGTTTTGATGATTAACTATCGTTAGTTCTTTGAAGATTAGTTTTTCATATACAAGAATCAATAAAATAAAGAGAACAAATGAACAAATCCAAATTTGACAGCAGATATGCAGAAACAGGAAACCATGAAACATGTGACAACGACGCTAGTCAAAAGCGTTCTATCAAACTGATAGATATTATTCCCGCTTGTTACTGAGACGTACGAAATCAAGCCCTCTCTTTCTGTTTCATCAAGGACATTAGGTTTTCGTATAACGCATCGACAACGTTAGTCTGAGATATTAACAGTCACATAAAATTGCTTCCTTACATTGCCTCCCTCGTTTTATTGTTTTGTAAACAAAGAACGCTTGCACAGCGTACGTAGGAATAGATTTATGACGGCATTCTTTCGTGATTTCGATTATAGAGAAAGTGCCTATAATTTACGTCGTTATCATTTGTTTGTAAAATAAATAGTTTCAGCGTACGAACACCACAAAATCTACTCCATCATGCGTATTGGCTAAAAATATTCATTTCTACACCACCATGAGGTAAAGAAGGTGGCGCCTTTTTTGTGGTATCACCAATAGCCCTAATCTACATGCACTAATGATGTAATTTAAGCAGTCTCCTTCGCTTCTGATTTCATTTCGTCACAAAGTGACTCGTGAATAGTCGACAGTACTTTCGTCCTCTTCATCTCTGTCTTCTTCCTCGCTTTGCTTACTCTGACTGCTACTTCATTTATTCTTTTGATGCTTATTATCTCCTTTCTTCTTTTTGTATTGGTAGTTGTCCTCCTTAGCTTGCATTTCTTTTGATTCTTTTTCAACTAGCTCTCTGTTTATAGCTAACTGTAAAGCTTCATTAAAATCTCTTTCCTTTAGTAAGTCTTCCTTCTGAATTTTTTCATCTTTGAAGCAACAGACAAGCCTGTCTCGTAGGGCTTCTGGTAATAAATTCCCAAAATTGCATAAGATTGCCATTTTCTTTAACGCTACTGCATAATCGTTGATGGATTCGTCTTCTTGTTGGTCCTTTTATAAAATTGAAACCTCTGAACTATTTGTAATTTAGCAGGTTCAAAATACGTCTGTAACGTCGTTTCCATTTCTGCAAGTGTTAAAGTTTCAGGTTCTTTAGGCATTACTAAATTAGTAAGAGTTTCATATACTTTTCAGCCCATTAACAACAAGAATATTTTAGCCCTTTTTTCTTCTTCTGTACCATTTATCCTAAAGTACAATTTTAGCCTTTTACGTATGTAACGTAGTAAACGTTTCTTTACTTTGATCGAACTCCTTGATTCGTCCAATTTCAGTTCCCATTTTCGTGTTTTAATTTTACTCACTTTTATTTCAATTAAAACCACCTCGTCGCCAGTTTAGTATTTCCTCTTATCCTGGGGTCACATTTAAACAAATTATCAGCTTTGTATCAACTATATTTTCTGACTGATTATAGGCTACGTTAAACCCCCTGAGTTTCCTAACCTCACATCCTCATCCTCTTTCTCCTAACCGTCCATCGGGTCTTAACACATAATCAGTTCATAAGATCTTAACATAATACATGATATACTACAACATCGAAGGGAGAATTTTTTTCTTTGGAAAATTAAACATTTTACATCCACTTTTATTAATAATATCACACTCTGGAGCAAATCATATAGTCATAGTTCGAAATAAACACAAAAGCGTCTTTTTCAGTCGATTATATAACACTTGAACTTGAATATGCGACAAATAAACAAGTTGAGAGGATGATGAAGTTAGCAGCTATTAGCTTTTGACTTTACTCCTACGAGAGAATATTTCTTCTTTTAATATTAATTAATTAAAGTTTCTGAACTATATTATAATTGTATACATTTTCACATGCTTTGTTCAAAGAAGAAATAAAATAAAATTCTACGCTGTACTTAACTCGTGAATATGTCGCCTTTATAGATATTTGCATTACGGGTCAAGTTTCAATGTGATGTGTAGGCAACCAGTGTGCCATGACAGTAGTACGTAGGTTGCATAATTATGTGATTTCACACTAACAGAGTCTATTAAGGTAGAGGAAATTTATTGTCATTAAATCAGAATCCTGTTATCAGTACACAGCGCATTTAAAAAAATATTCGAAATGATAAGAGCCGCGTTTACTCTAATTTGAGCAGTAATTGAGATGTGCTATAACCGTATCGAAAATTTCCCACTTTGTACAGTAAAGCAAGATCTAGTAATATATCAAAGCAACGCAACGTTTGATTATATGTTTTAAATTAATTGTTCCGTCTAGACCTGCTTGCAAATTATTAGTTTAATTAGAGTCTAGTGACAAATATATAGTGCTCTTATGGTGACCGATTTCGTGATTAGTTGGTAAATTACATTTTCCTTAATTTTCTTATTTCGATTAATTAAATTGTTTATTTGGTGTATAAGAAAAGTTCCGGTAGGACGCATTTTCCACGAGGGTCTGTCAATTATGAAGTAACAGCTCTATTGCTTTATTACTAAAAAGCCAAACCAAAAAAGAACTGGCAAAAAGTCATTGTTGTCTTTAGGGGTCATTGCCTTTAAGAATTAAATGTTTCATGTAAAGTACGAGATACTCATAATGATTTTAAAGCTTCAATTGGTGACTGATTATGATTATTTTATGCTTCGGTTGTTCAAGGTAATTGGTTTGAGGAAATATTCACGCTCATATTCAATATAGCAGTGGCGTGTTCTCCATGGAAGCTAGGGAAGCACAGCTTACAAGAATCATAAAATAATAAAATATATTATATATTTTCTTATTGCTCACAATTTCTTTTTTCGACCGCGCTTATGAACTTAACAAGATCAAAACAAATGTTTTAAAATGCGATGCCGATACCGCTCGAATGACTCCGAAGTGTGTTGTTCGAATGTAAGCTGTTTGCTCATATCGTACTTAAATACGGTAAATATGTAATGTTTTATGAATAAACGAGAGCGTGTTATGGTGTACAATCGAGACGTTTAGTTTATTCATTTTAAACTGTTTTTTTGATGGTTGCTCCGCATTATTAGTGTTTATATTGACTTTGGATATTGAACTTATTTATTGTTTAAAATATGGTGCAATTATAATCGCGTTAAAAACAAACTTAAAAATAGTAAGCTGTAGGTTAGACTGCTTACATGCTAAGCATAATGGAAACACGGGTCCCTCAACCTCGCAAAATAGTTCTAAGACGACGGAAACTATATTATATGAATGTAATATGTGCAATTTAGTGATAAGAGTTTCAAGTTATAATTTTGAAGGTAAAAAAAGTTAGGCCAATTCCACCTTTAACAAAGTCAACCAAACAGACTAAATTATATGTAAGACATTTTCCAAACAGAAAATTATCAAAAATGTGAATGGCTCACTAGCTGCAACACTAAATCGCTTTTATTTTGCTGGCCATGTCTTCTTTTTTAAAATGAAAAGAATTTGTGGAACAAAAATGGATTTTCCGATTTAAATAACTTGCACAAATGAATAAAAAGAAATTCATCATCTATAATACATATCCAGTCCATTATTAAAGGAAAAACTTTCGGTAGAACAAGAATATAGAGCATAATCGGACAATCAATTATTGAAAATAAGCCATGAACAACATAATCAAGAAGTACATAAAAATCACGAAAGCCTTAAAAGATTTATAGATGTAGTGTTCCCTAGATAAACATAAGCTTGGTTTTCGAAGTCATGATGAATCGGAAAATTCTGCAAATAGGGGGGAATTATGTGGATTTCATTAATTTGCTGGCAACATATGTTGAAACATTGCAATTCGATTTAGCAAATTCGACAGCATTTAAAGGCACTTCTAATCTTACACAAAATGATTTAATTTCGTGCGTGGGAAAAGTACAACTTCTCACTTCTCTTCTTAAGGAAAATACGGGCCGAAATAGAGGAAACTTCGTTTATTGCAATTATACTGGATGAAAATACTGATATTAGAAATATTTGCCAGTTATCGAAGGTTGTAAAAAGGTGACATTAAAGAACGATTTTTTATGATTTTTAGACGTTGTGCAATCTGTAGCTGGTGAACTTAATTGTGCTTCAAAATTAGTAGCGCAAAGTTACAACAGAGCGACAGTAATGGCAGGTGAATTAGGGGAACTATAGGCTTAAATAAGACAAACTTACCCAAATGCACTTTTTATACACTATGGCGACATCGATTAAATTTAGTGTTAAAACAATGTGTTAGCAGTATCAAGGAATGCTACTCAATGGAAATATAATGGTAGATTGGTGCAAACTGTATTTAAATATTGCCTGCCACTTACCAATTTTTTATGAAAAAATATAAAGCACCAGGAGGAATGCGGTCACGAAACAGTAGTTTGCTCTAGAGGTTATTTAGACATTTTAAAAACAGACACTTCAATCTTTTACTTTTCGTTTTCTCTGAAATATTTCTGTTTTGCGAACGTATTTGCAGTTTTACAAAATAAATCAAGTGTTACAAATTTTTTGCATAAAAAATATCAGGAATTGAAATCAATTGTTTTATCTAAGAGAGAACAATTTGATCGCCTATGAAATAAACTTGAGCAATTGAAGATATAAACTCAACCACCAAGAAAAGGAATACGTACTGATATCGTAGGAGACCAAAAAATGTGTTACCGGAGATTATTTTCAGAAATAATTGACAATATTTCTGCACACACGGATACCAAATTCAAAGATAAGTTAACAAATTTTAATGGTCATACTGCTTCGAAAAGTGCTTTTAATTCTTTGAGTAAAAAGAATCTACAATATTTTGATTTTCCTGCATTGCGACTCGAACTTTCATTAATATACAGCACATCGGAAGGTATAAATAAAAATAAGTTTGTGACTTATGGAAATCCCTTAATGATTGTAGACTAAATCAAGCTTGCCTCGAAATTCTTAAATTATGCGAATTAACTATTCTCACCACAAGTGCATCGACCGTACGTAGTTTTTCCGCGTTAAAAATAATTAAAAGCTTCATTAGAAATTCTACCGGTCCAGAAAAATATATTTTTTTTGTTTACAACTAAGTTTGAACTATTTTGAACAGTTCAAACTTAGCTGTAAACACAAAAACATCATCGGATTGTGTAAAACAGTAATAAGTGATGTGCTCGCTATACGCAGAAATTATTAATTAACTGTGTTTATGAAGAAATAAACAGTTTAGATTTTATTTTAAATCTATCCTTATAAATTGAAATTTCTAGGGCTTATTATACGACTAACATGCCATCTTTTCAATAAAAAAATCAAGTTTGGTGCACATCCGGTTTGACCGGAAATGCCCACAACTTTCGATTTTTAAATGAAACACCCTATATATTTTTACATTTTTTGGAATCTAGAGGAAATTTTGATTACAATACATCCATTTTGGTCACTTTTTTGATAAACATTAAAAATTTTATTAAAAAATCTATTTCTGAATCCAGAGTGCTGTCTGACAGCTGATATTGTTTTATTACATTCAATGGCTACTACGATTTTTCCAATGTTATTAGGTTACCAGATTTTAAACAGAAATGTGTCATTTTAGTTTCCAAAGCCCACTAATCTATTAGCCGCATGTTTATAAAAGCTTGGTTGCATTGTATTTTGGCTGAAATGTCAAATATTTCTGAGCGGATTTTCAAAATTTTGGTATCACTAGATTCGTATGAAAATGGGGTATTTAAAAATGTTGGTGGACGATTAACTTCCCATTTAAGAAAACCGAGTTAGTGGGTAAAAATCACATTTAAAAATTTTAAACGCCTCTAGACAATTAAGTAATGCAATCATATTGCTCTTTTTTATTTTATAGTAACGTAGCACACAAAGTAAAATATATTTTGGGCACCACAGCACTCTGGATTCAGAAATAGATTTTTTTAATAAAATTTTTAATGTTTATCAAAAAGTGACCAAAATGGATGTATTGTAATCAAAATTTCCTCTAGATTCCAAAAATGTAAAAATATATAGGGTGTTTCATTTAAAAATCGAAACTCGTGGGCATTTTCGGTCAAACCGGATGTGCACCAAACTTGATTTTTTAATGAAAAGATGGCATTTTAGTCGTATAATAAGCCCTCGAAATTTCAATTTTATATTCCAAATATTTTAGGAGATATCGGGGCGAGCGCAATTCGTGACTCACCCGGTATATATATATATATATATATATATATATATATATATATATATATATATAAAATTTTAACAGTGCACTTAAATAATTAAAAATTATTTCAAAATTCAGTATCCAAAGAATACAATTGCAACAAGCCACTCTAGGAGATTTAACAGTCAAAGGAACTTCACTTCAATCTTCATCTGAAGATTTGTTCCTGGTTGTTCGCCGTCATTGATACAAAAAGATGAGTGTAGATCCGATATCTTAACTACTATTTATTTGGGTATTTATTTTTTAATTGAGAGCTATAATTCATACGTAGATGTTGATGAATATGCAGTGGACATCCTACGGATGGACGTTTGTGAATGTTTCTTGGACATAAAATTGATCTAAAATGGATATCCATTAAACGTCTGCTGCTATATGGGTCTCTATAATTTAAACGATTCAATTAAGATAAAATTTTACCGATTTTAAAATTCTCATTACTATTGTAAGAAATTTTAACTCTTGTTCAAAATTGAACAAACAATAAGGCACTTTGTTTATAACCATATGAAAAGTAACTTGACGGGTTGTTTAAAAAATCAAACATTCAGTAGATTCAAAGGAATTCCATGAAAGATATTGACTTTTTAGTGTCCAGGAATTATTTAGGCTATACATTATTGAATAAAATAAATAATAAATAACGTCATTCATAATTCTTCCTAGAATGAAGTTTCAATGAAAATCTATTTATGAATAACATTTATGCTGAGATATTCATGAGAATTTTGATATTATAAATAACTATATTACATATTTTCTAAGGAAGTGGAAGATATTTCATAATATATTACTGACCAATAGTGTAACCCGATCTGAGTTTTGAAGGAACAGGATTTCATTCAGTTGCTTTGTCTTTTTTAGCGATATTTTTATTAAAAAAAAAAACAGTTAATTTAATCAAAAACACGCACGCACTATGTACTTTTTTTTGGTGTTTCATGTGTTTTACAATACTAAAAATGCCTAAGGCATAGCGAGATATACAACAGGCATATAGAATCAAATCCCGCTAACTCCAAAATGCAAAATTTTAAAGGAAACGAAGAAATTTCTTAACTTAATTATTCTCCCAAAAATTGCCGCAAAAACTTTGTTACATCTTCTTTATAGTAAAATAATATAGTTTAGCTAAAAAAATCCAACATCGGTACTTTTTCTTTGTTTTGACGAATTTTAAATAGAGTTAGCAGACTTTGATTTTGAGAAATGATTATGGCGGGTTTTAATTGTAATTGTCATGGATATAATGGGATTTCAATTATAACATTTGTCGTAGTTGTTAAGTGATTATCAATTAATATTGGCTAAAATGGAGATGGCGGCAATTCATTGCAATGGTTGGATGTAAATAGCGGGTTTTGAAATTAAACCCAATCTATTTATTAAGTTCTAAGCGGTTTTTAGCGAAATTTAAAAGTTACTATTTAGATAGATGGATTTCTTGGAAAATTTTGTATAAGACTCGCCAGAAAAATGAGTTTCGTTGAAAATTAGAGATAGCAGGGTTTGATTCCATATGCCTCATATCAGTTATATTTTTTACAAAAGCCAACATGACGTTGCTGAGATATGAACTTTGTTCATGATTACAAAGAAATTGTTATAACTGTATTTATTTATTTTATTAACTCCGTTTTGCAAAATTGTATTTTCTTAATACGTACTATTTCATACAAACATAAAATGCTAAATTTTAGTAGATATAGAGTTATACTGGGTGGTCCAGTTTCCCAGGTGGAAACTTCAGGATTGTGTAGACTATAAAAAATTATTCGAGTTACTCCTTCGAAAAATGCACCATAAAATGCACAAAAACTGTCCTTCTCAAATTTGGCACACCAACTTTCTATGTAAACTTGCGTCCTCGGTTCAAGTAAAAAATAGTAACCGAATGCCATTGGCGTAGATATGAGAGTTACATGTCCTTTTTCTAGAAATATGTTGTACGCCCTGAATATTTTAGAAAAATGCTGAACTACTAAATTGCTTATGGAATTCTGAAGTAAATAGTTTTTTGTAAAATGTTGATGAAACAATCCGTTTTTGATTTATTTTTAGTTAAAATCCTTTGTACAGACGTTTCAGATCATCATCTTAAAAGAGAGGATTAGAAAAGTTAGCTCTGCAAATCAAATGACAAAAGCAACTATGGCAAGCATTCTACGAAAAATACTCATTTCCACGTCACTCATGATAGAGGTAGAGTACATAGCGCGTTTATTAAAGCGGTATCCCCTATGACCCCTATAGGCCTAATCCTCAACAGAAAAAAATGTAAATAAAATGTTTTAAAGAAACTGCTCAAGCTGCAATGCATCAGATATTTTAAATGAATTTTACCGTATCTCATTACAAGCTTGCTCAAACCTTACAACTAATTCATCTCTTGTTAACACTGGAGTAGCATATCCCTTTTCTCTTAAATATCCCCAACGTAAAAGATTAGTGGCCTGAGATCCGGTGACCTGGATGGCCAGGCTATAGGTCCAATACCATTTATTCATTTCGTCATGCATATAATTTATTCCTAATCGATTAATCCAACGCTGAGGGTAATTTATTTGTATGTAACTATTCGTTTACAAATCTTCCAAAATGTGCTAAAGCACCATCTATTTATATCCAACTTTCGTATCATAAATCAGCGGACAAAACCTTGATATAGCCAGGCAGGTCTTTGGTAAGGAATTCAAGGAATAATTCCTAGTTTAATTTCGGGGTAGCAAATGTGGACCACAAACGTTTTGATAAAAACCTACAACCAAATATTCACACTGAATTCATCCTGAAATGATCGCAGTTGATTAATATAAAGATTTTCGTATGCCCAACATGAAAATTATGGTCGTTCACTACTACTGAATGTTGATTCATAGATTCATGGAATTTTACGCAAAAAGTCAGGATTTCCTCCTGCTAAATTTAAGAGCCACTGGCAAAAATTCAAGCACTTTTTATCCCCAGGGAGTAAAAAATGCATAGACTATAGATGATAAGCATGTCATAATATTTGCGATTTCGGTATTTACAGTTGCTGAGCTGCTTTGCGAGAATTCAGCGTCGAATCGAAGGTTTCGATTATTATTTCTACGATTCCTATTCTGCTGCGAGGACTTTGATATGTCCTAATAAAACCCCAAGAATATAGAATCTCTTATTTAGAAAACGTCTTTGATACTCACGAATCGCTGCCTCGGCAGTTCTGTCACAGAATCCGACTGTAACGATTATATCTGCATATTCTTCGTTACTGAAGAGTATAATTTTACATTGACAAAGTAACAACATAAATAACCTCAAATCACAGTTACTGCAATAGTTGCTTAACAAATCATCTTGATTTGAATGATAAATTAAAATTAAACACCGGAAATTATTGCCATGAAAATTTTACAGAAACACTATTTCTTCAGTGTTCTATAGGTAATTTAGTAGTTTTGTGTTTTCATCAAAAATATACAGTGGCGTACAACATATTTCTAGAAAAAGGGGCACATAACCCCCGTATCTACGCCAGTAGCTTTCTGTTGGTATTCTTAACTTGAACTGTAGATGTAGATTTACATACAGATGGTCTGCTAAATTAAAAGGATAGCTTTTATTTTTCCTTAGATATTAAATTATAATTTTTTTTACTGAAATCTAAGTTATGGTTCATTCTTTGAATTATGTTTATAGAAGAAACCCTTATTATTTTTATGTACTCTACACATTCCTAAAGTTTTCGCATTGAAAACTAGACCACCCTGTATAGTACCAAGGAAATCATTTTTTTTATATTTTTTTTAATTGAAGTACATTAATTTGTCCATTTAATTGTTTGTACATTAAAGAAAATTAGAAAACCGTATATTGTTGTTATAACTGATGTATATTTTTGTATTGTAATTGGACTTAACGTATGTTTATTTAAATATATTTAACATATTAATAAAACCTGTACCTAAGAAATGTTGTAGCATTAAAATAAAATAAATTAATTAAATGTTATTTTATTATACTGAATGTAACATATAAATATTGTTGTTCAATGTGTTAGTTTATTAGATTTAACCAAAGAATCTGTAATAATAATTAGATATGTGTATAAATATGTTAATATTAAAATAATAAATGTATAAAGTGTTTATAAATTAAGGAATACAAAAAGTGACGACAATCTATTAAAGTAATTAGAAAACTTTGAAATCAAATAACAAAACCAGTGCAACTATAAATGTATTATTATTTATTATATTATTTCTGTGCAATTAAATTAATTCGTAATTCTAGATCGTTAAGAATTTTTGTATGACAAGAGGCAGAAAAAAGAGGGTTAATAAATTTAATGTTTATTTCATGAACAGTGGTGTTCATTTTACAAACTGAATAAATATAGTTTATAAAAACTAAAAAAACACGCTTTTAAAGCACATCAAACTAAAAAGTGCAAAATAATTATTAATATAAACTGAAAACAATAATGAACGAAAAATACTAGTATTATTGTGAAAAAAGCGTGGGTTGCTCGATATACGAAAAAATATGGCACAAAGCGCCCCACGCATTTTTCACAATAATACTAGTATTTTTCGTTCATTATTGTTTTCAGTTTATATTAATAATTATTTTTCACTTTTTAGTTTGATGTGCTTTAAAAGCGTGTTTTTTAGTTTTTTTAAACTATATTTATTTTTCACTTTTTAGTTTGATGTGCTATGAAAGCGTGTTTTGTAGTTTTTTTAAACTATATTTATATTGCTTATTGATGCTGATATTATAACATATTACGATCCAACAGATATTTCTGAAAGAAAAAATATTTTTTCATTTCAGCCATGGGATTTGAACTCACGCCCGAGGAGTCCGTCGTTTCGCGTCGACTAAGACTTGCCCGCTCTGCCAACTACCGAACTAACAATCACGGAATATACTTACAATATTAAGCCTTTTGCTCTCACGCAGAGGATACGTGAGGAAAGGACTGGCGATCCTGATCAGGACAATGATATAAACTTATCAAATTATTGTATTGTTACCGGTTCTTCGTAAGTGTACAAAGTTTCAATTAAATCTGTCCGTTTAAGGTGGGTCAAAATCGAGTCCAAAGAGTCGGTTACAAACAAACAAACATACAAGTGAAGCTAATAAAAGCGTGTTAAAAAGGAAAGTTTTACAGGTGAACAAGACAAATGAGCACAACGCTATGCAAATTCTGCTGTAGGAATTTGTTTAGATATCTATGAGCCATAATTTACAACTTTTTTTCATAATCTTAATCAAATATATTAATATTTGATGACTGATGGTTGAGTGACAAGGACACTTGGCTCTCACCCAAAAGTCCCGGGTTCGAATCCCGGCCATGGCACTGGGATTTTTCTGTGAGAGAGATTAATCATAGTATACGTCGGATACTGGATGTGTGTCCGCTGTCTCTAAATGTGTAGCCTCCTCTCGCACAACGTCAGGTTGTATTATCTGGTGGTGGTGTTTATTATTATTATTATTATTATTATTATGTTCTTATAAGTAGCGACGGAAATAATATTTATCCTACTCATAAAAGAAATTATTGTATACAGTGTGGAAATTAAGTAACGCATAAATTCAGTAATTCCGTTGATATTAATTTTTTTGGAAAAAAATCTCGAAGGGGTATAACGATTTTAACTTCAGCAAGTATTTTCAGTCTATTTTCAGTTTCCTATGTCATTTATTTTTTAAGTTATGACGTCATCGACTTTTTTTTTAAATGACAACCTATATTTTTTATTATTGACTTTGGTAATAGTTTTTATTCCGGTTCTGACTGTATAAAATTTTCAATATGTTATATTTGAAAAAAATCGAGAAAAACAGTCTTAAAGTTCAAATAACAAAAATTCATTAAATTGAGAAAATTTATCTAGTTGCCTAAGTTTGACGGAAAGTTATCGACGGCACATTCGTTTTTTTTTTGAAATTATACAAATAGTTGAAAAATCGAACTAATGTGATACACCGGTAACTAGATAAATTTTCCCAATTTAATGAATTTTTGTTATTTGAACTTTAAAACTGTTTTTCTCGATTTTTTTTCAAGTAATAACATATTGAAAATTTTATACAGTCGGAACCGGAATAAAAACTACTACCAAAATCAATAATAAAAATATAGGTTATCTTTTTAAAAAAAAGTCGATGACGTCATAATTTAAAAAATAAATGATATAAGAAACTGAAGATAGACTGAAAATATTTGCTGAAGTTAAAATCGCTATACCCCTTCGAGATTTTTCCAAAAAATTAATATCAACGGAATTACTGAATTTATGCGTTACTTAATTTCCACACTGTATAACATTACCTAAAATGACGAGAATAATCAGAATATTGTAAAAGTAGTAGATATTTCACGTACTTTCGTTTTAAAAAACTACTTTCGCAGCTATTTGCCACGAAGAATATTGAATGTTAAAAAAGATATTATTTATCGTGAGAAATAGCTGAAAAACTAGTTGCTAAGAATATATGAATATATACTTACCTGTGATACATTTGTTATAAAACTACAGCAAATCATAACTAATATTTTATTATTATATTTTCATACGATTCTTTTCTGATTTGCTAAACATTAAAAAGGTTTAATTTTTTTTTAAGATAGTTTTAAGACAGCATACGCAAGTAATTTGATGTCCTAATCCGTCTATGTCTATATAGCCAATAAGAAATAACCTGAAGGTATATTTCACTGTGCTTTTTTTTTGTTGCGGCTGTGGTATTATTGGGAAAATTTTTGTACTGAATTTCTATAACAGAATATGTCAAGAAATGTTAATATACCGTCCAAATTACTGCGATCTTTACTAACCGACTATGGAGAACTAACTGTATAAAATGCTTAGAACTTTAAAAAATATTTTTAAAGGTAAATATGCATTTATTAATGATATTAGAAACAAGCAGTATCAGTAAATAGAAAAACAATAGCAAATATTGACGAATTAGTTTTTACAACATTACTGTTCATTTAAGCGGATTTTGAAATTACTAAAGGTCTTGCTAACGTATAAAGTGTTACACCTACAAATATGTTTGTATACTCCATATTTGTTAAACGAATCTATTTTATCTTTAATATTAAAAAATAAATTACCTAATGCATTATTTGTTCTGAAGGCAATGGTCTAAAAGATTTTAGCAATTGCTATTCTGTACAATGTAGGTCCCATGTATGAAAATGAAAAATATATGTGTACTTGATTGCATGTGATAAACAAAGATCGCAAATAAATCGTACGTGACTTAAAAGCCAGGGGCTGATCCAGGACACCGAACTGACATACACATATGATATGATAAATGATACCTTCTAATTGGCGATTTTGTAATATCCAAAATAACAGGAGCAATAAATATTTAACTGAACACACAAAACTGCACACTAGTAAATTCTAGACTGAATTTTTATTTTTAGTAGTATTTTTTTATATTTTTGTATTTAATATAGTTTTTACTTAATCTGGTAAATATGATATTAATCTTCGACTAACTGACGACTCCTGTAGCGAATTCGAAATCGAGCACCGCAGGCAGAGGCATAACTAGCAATTAAAGTGCTTGTGGCCAGCCAATGCAAATGTTTCGGGGTTAATCTCCAGTGGAGTTAAAAACTCATTTGCATTGTGAGAGTGAATCATTCAACGTCGACAGATGTAACTGATGCAAAACTAAAATATATCAGCTGTTTCAGAAACCATATTTATTTCTTGTGTAGAAAAGATTACTTCTTTGTCATTTAAAAGGTCATCTCAGGTATGACATCAGACGGATGCTCCGGGAAATTCAAAAACAAACAAAAAAAAGTTTTAAGAATAGATGTTAAATATATAATGTATACACTGACATAACCGAAAAGTCATTATAACTCGTGAAGGGATGTAGATAACAAAAAAGTAAATGAGAAAACACCCCCACACCTCGCTGTCGAGTTTGGCAACCTGTTATCCTGTGCAAAAGTTTCAGTCCCTTTGGACGAAAAACAAAAAAAAAATCTTTAAAAGTTCGAATAGATGTTAAATATGTAGAGGTAAAAACTGACAAAACCAAAAAGTACTTATAACTTGTGAAGGAATGCAAATCTCAGAAAAAGAAATGAAGAAACATCCCCACACCTTTCGTTGATTTTGCCAGATTACTACCATGTGCAAAATTCTCAAGCCCATTCAACGAAGAAAGAAAGTATTGAAAAAATTCACTAGGAGATTAATGTTAAAAACACAGAGCTACGAACATAAGCGCTAATGGGCTGTCTCTTTGGGAATGTTTCATTAGATGTTTACAATATAATATTTATCTACGTAAAAGTCGGCACTGGAATTTATCGCCTCCTCCCGATCTCTACTCAACATACTTTTCTCATTTTTATTCAATAGAGCAAAAAATAAATATGCATCAGTAATCGTCGTGCCTTTATGCAACAATACGTCTGTAGTCGGGGCCGTATCAACCATAGGCTATTTACGCATCTGGTTAAAATTGTGCTTCTGCAAAAATATCTATTTTTCACCATGTTGTATACCTATAAACGATACGATATGTACGGACCTGGAATGTACGATTTACTCACGATCTTTAGTGGCAAATTTCATTTATTAAATTTCTGTCATGTCTTTTCTTTGTTAGCCAGACAATAACAGAGTGGTTGGAATTATTATTAATACCAATAACTTGTTTAATAGTATTAACTACTTTTCTTTAAATCTGCCTCAGAGAGGATGACTTTTAAGGTTAGGGATTTTGGGAAGTGATCACTTTGGTTTCTTGTAATTATTTATATAACCCAATATAGTAAGACATTTAAAATGGTTATGAAACTTTGCTAATATTCAACGACATTCATAACATTAATTTCTAGCTGCCTAAACTTTTATATTAATATAATTATTGTTAGAGTAATAGTCCTAAAATTATTTTAAATATCATACCAAGTTTGGTCCTAGATTATTTATAATAAACAAAAAAATAAGCGTTTATTTCTTATTTAATGTGCGAAGATTCTATCCACATAACTGATAACTAAAGGTATCAGATATTTTCTATCACACATCAGTATGCGAAGGTTTACGATATATGTGAAATTTATGTTTCCACTAGAAATTGTTTATAGAGACACACCAACAACAGTACAAAATATGAAGGAAAGAATAATAACTGCCTTTAAGATCTATCACGCCGGCAGTTTTAGGAACAGTGGGAACCTCATTTCAAAAGCGCATAGAGATGTGTGTCAATCAGAATGGCCAACATGTGGAACATTTATTATAATTTTTTCTACTGAGTTATTTGAAGAAACCTCTTTTTTTAAGTTTATTTTTGAATGTTGTAATTATTGCTCAATAAAACGAAAATGGTTGCAATTAGCCATAGGGAAGTACTTACAAAAAATGTTCATTTTTCATTTTTACATCACATCGTCGAAAAATATACAGGGTATGGTGTTCCATTTGAAAAAATTGAGAAAATTCAATTTAAAAAGTACTTAATTGAATACTAATTTTTGGCCACCATTTTTAGGAAATGAAAATGATTCAGAAACATTGATTAGATGTCTCGTAACTGGTATTCACATAAGTTTTTCTTAAAACCCATAATTGTGACTGTGCTGATTTTTTTAATATCCATCTGCAGATGGCATTATTTCAACAAAAAAATTCATTACATCAAAGTGGTTGGGAGATAGCCAATAATAATATAAGAATGAATAGAGCCTAGAAAGAGGCTTCAAAAAATGTACTGATATACATAGCATTTTATTTAAAAAAAATTCACTTGGTCCTGTAATTTCGTCTTGGCTCGCCCTGTATGTTCGAAAATAATTTCCAGTTATAGACTTTTTTATCTAGTTTACTTGCAATTTTTTAAAAATTCCTAACTATCGTAGAACTCGAGATATCGAGGTCCGACGCACAATTGCCCCACCCTGTATACTTCAAATTTTGAAAATAGCTTGAAGTATTGTTGCAGACGATACCCAAATTTATTATTCTTTTGAGAAAACAGATTGTTATGATGCATCTATGAAAATAAATCAAGATTTGCAGGCTTTAACTTCTGTATCAGAAAAATTTTGTTTGACTATAAACCCCTCCAAGTCAAAAATAATGCTATTAGCTCGTAAAGTGTCGTGTAGGGCAATTGCTGATGGGATAAAGGTTCGCATAAACGGTGAAGAGCTACAGATAAGTGACGTCACCAAAAATCTTGGATTATATATTGACACATCTTTTAAAATTTTCTGAACACGTCACACATATTGTAAAAATGCTTTTAGTAAACTAAAATTATTATATAGTAGTAGGAATTTGTTAAATGTGAAAAATAGAACCATGTTATGCGAATCATTGGTCCTATCATATTTGAATTATGCTGATGCAGTATATGGCCCTTTTTTAAATGCCTTTGAAACCACACGTCTTCAACGTATTCAAAATACTTGTATACGTTTTATTTTTTGGGCTCAGAAAATATGATCACATTTCCTCAAAATACGAGGAATTAAACTGGATGAACATACGGCAAAGAAGAGATTTACATATCTGTTGTCTGATTCACAAAATTTGCAAAGTTGAATCACCTTCATACCTGGTAAACAGAATCATGTTTAGGGCAGATGTACACAATATTAACATCAGGCATAAAGGTTTGCTAACAATACCTATACATAGAACTTCTCTCTTCCAAAGTTCGTTCTTACATTATGCTCCTAAATACTATAATAAAATTCCTCTTGAACTTAAAGCATTATCTCCTAATGAGTTTAATAAACTAAAAATTGTGCTGCTTAAAGACCTACTAAAATTTCATTAATAATTGATATCCTATTATAATTATTATTAGCAATTTTTTTTAATTTTTTCTCTCCTTTTTGTAATTATTATTCAGTTGTTTTTTTTCTTTAAATTTGTTGTATTTTTGTACACGTTATTGTGGAATTAAATTGAAATATTTATTTTGTACATAACTATGTATGTGTATATGTTAATATGCTTGTATATATTGCTATTGTAATACTATTAAATTTTCATAAAAATTCTTAGCTGTATACGATATTTTTATTAATTTGTGAGGTTGAGTGTAAGAATGGAACTTGTTCCAAACTCTGCCTTTTGGCATTTTTTTTTTAAATTTTTGTAAATTCTCTGCCATTTGCTTTACTTTTATATGCCAATAAAAGTCATTTATTATTTTGGAGCATTTGTAATTTGTGCGCACATCTCTCAGAAACATATGGGAGAAATATTGGTTATTGGAAGATGTTATTAAAATCGAGATATCTCCAAAATCATTAGTTTTTTAGATAGGGAATGATATTGAAAGTTGCTTTAAAATAATGAATAGAATTCGAATATGATATAAAATATATGGCATGTCATTTAAGATAAGAAAGTTGATGGTAACTTTTGGTATAACCGGATGTGTTACATATGTGGCATTATTTTCATTAATAGCACCCCTGAAAATGTCTATGTGCAAATTTTCAGTTTCAAATTGTTTGTAGTTTCTCGAAAACGTCTAATAGGCCACTCACGTGATACACCCTGTATACTGCATTCTTTGCTTTTATATGCAGTATATATTTCGTTTATTCTCTTTACTGTTCGCTTCTGCTTATTTCCAATTAAAAAAGATATATTAATTTAAAGATTATAGAATGTGAGCGAATTATGGATGGCTTTGAAAAATATTCGAGATAGGTTTAAATATGGTTTGAATTAAACAACACCAAGTTTTAGTAGATAATTTATTGAACAAAGCAATATTGTCTGTCTACTTAGTAATAACCGTAAAATGAAATTTCTGTACCATATTAGATAATATTGCTTGTTCACAACCTCTTCAAGATTTAGTATAATATAAAGAATCTTAACTTTATAACTGCATATTGGAACGTGAAAAAAACATGAATATAAATTCTTTTATATCATACTTTTTACTACCAAAGCCTTGTTTCAGTTGTTTGTTTTTATCTAACTCGTATATTGTAACTATTGTATTTACTTACTGCTGATAGATAACAATTAAACAACTTTTTACTTTTAAAGTAGCGTTTTTGCATACACTAAACATACATACAGAAATTAAACAATTTGCTTTTAACTTTTAGCAAAACAGAAAAATAAATAAGATAACTACATATTAGTCAGCAAATATTTATAATTTGTAGATTTTTGCAATACAAATAAAATATAGATGCTATATTAGTTACTATATTATTTCATTTGTCAACAGCAAGTCACTTTCTATTATGTATTTCACAATATAATTATAATATACCTAATAGCAATTTTTCTAACACACAAACATCTACATTTCTAAATTGAATTTAAAATTTCCTACTGAATCAACGAAATACGCAAGCGCCTCAGCAACGTCCCCAGCAAGATTTAATGTAGTCTCCTCCCGATAAGCGCCCTGATGCAATCGTTAACTTTCATTCGGCCGTCATATTCAGACGAGCAACTGTAAACTGCGCATACCGCTATTCGTGTATCTAGTGGGTTGGCTCGATCTGTATTGTAGCTGTTTCGAGTTATTGAATAGAGCTGTATTACTACATAACAGAAATTTAAAACCATCTATACCAATTGCCCATTTAGTAACAATGAAAGAGGATTATGACAGTATGAGCACCATTTTGAATTAAATTAATTGCAACAAATACAAATGGCAAACATGTGGGGAGTTAAAACCATTTTAGTAGGGTTTTAAGAAGGCTTTATAAAATATTGCTATTTTCTTTGTTTATTGGATACATTTCAATGTTTGGAGAATCATTGTATAAAAATCTCAAAGAAAAATCCAAGATATTTGAAAAGATAAGTAAATAAGCGAAAACGGTCGAGTTTCGCAGACTCCGATTATATTTTTCTTGTGGTATTTCGTTAATTTTAATAAAATTATAATTTATTCATAGTGTCGCTATTTGTTGTGGAACTGTTATCTTGAGTGAAGATATATTAATTATATTATTAATAATAATGAAAATATCAATTAGCAACATTTTTTATAACTGAACAAGCTAAAAGTCGTTTCTTTTTGCAAAAGACGACAAGTGTATAGAAAGGTTCATTCATAACTCATGAAAATTTCAAGTAGTTTGGTCACTTATTGAGAAATTAATTCGCAAATACCGTTATATCGAAATTCGGTAGGTACATCTTTTACATCATCATTAGATATTTCAAAAACTATGATACATATGTTAATAAAATTTTGCCACACACACGGTATATGTACTGATATATGAAGAAATTGTCTAATTCGGTCGTCTAGTTGTTTTTCGTAGGCGTTTAAAGTGAAGGCTCAAACATCTGAATCGCATAGTAGAAGATAAATCAAATTCAACTTTGCCCTTTGATAGAACATGGCTGGACACCAATTTAATATTTGGCTTATATAGATACATTGAAATAAATAGATAAATAAGATAAATTGAAAAGTAAATTGGATCAATATTAATAAATATTGATTTTGAAATATTAATAATGCTATATTGGTAATACATTGATTTTCCTATTCCAACCCAGATGCATACAAAAAATATTGGCAAATGTCTGTCAACATTAATTTTACAATAATCAAACGATCTATATTGACCCTATATTTTCGATGACATTTCTAAACTATGTATATTGTTTAGCAAATATTTACCCATCTAAAAACACACTGTTGTTGCAACAATTAATGTTATAAACATTAATTGTCAATATCGTACAATATTGATTCATAATAACGAATATTGGTTTTAAAATATTGAAGGCCCAATATTTTCCAATGAAAATAAACATTGATTTTACGACATTTAAAAATCTATATTTACGTCACGTTATTACTTGTTTCAGCAAAATTGTACAACAAGTAACGATTTGTAACGACGATTATTTATTTTTTAAATATTAAAGAACCTATAGGTTCTTTAATATTTAAAAAATAAATAATCGTCGTTACAAATCGTTACTTGTTGTACAATTTTGCTGAAACAAGTAATAACGTTACCCCATAATAGCAAACTCTATTTAATCATATTATTTAATCAATATTTTTCATTTCAAACAAACGTTGATATTACAATATTAAAAAAGTATACGTTATACGTTACGTTGTATTATAATTTTTGGTAATATTGTGAAACAATATCGACTGATAATGAATAATATTGATTTTAGAATATTGAAAAAACTCATATTGACCTTATACTGGCAAGCTCTCATTCGAATCATATCATCTAAGAGATATTCATCCATACAAATAAATCTATGCTGAGCTCACGTTGATTAATAAATGTCATTCAACCAGTATTAATAGATAATAATGTATATTGTTTTTAAAATATTTAAAATTTCATTCTATATACGTCTGGTGTACTGTTATCAAAGGAATTTTGAGAAAAGCAAGTAACGTAAGTTGAACAAAAATTTCCAATAAATCAGAAGATATCTCGTATAATGTAAGCGAAAGAAAAAATCCTATAATAAATTAAAGTGGCATCTTTCCTAAAATAAGGATCACCAAATTGCTTTCAAGAGGGCCTTGCTTGTAAACTGTACCTACTTGATTTATGTAAAAAAATCCCACACGTATGTCTTTCTACATGATTTATTGCGATGTGTAAGAAGTGCCGCTGGATTCTTAAAGCAATAAATTAAAAAATATTAATCATGAATTAATAAAAATGTAACACAATTTCAAAAAACGGAAAATAAATATTTAGAATTTCACTCCTTGCGTTTTATTTCCCTGCCTTCATAATTACAGTCAAAACCTGCAGAGTCAGAAGTAATTAAATGCTCTATAAAATTAGTCCTTAACCCTGTTTCAAAGTAATCAAAAAGCTGTTAACATTCAAACGGATCAAAATTAAAAAAGAACCCCTGGTGATATTATAGTCGTCGGAGTATCCACAAAGATGTAATATATTTAGGAAGATGCTGCAGTCTATAACATCCTTGCTAGGCGACGATTGTGGGAGGCCATGTAATGCAATTACACACTGAATTGAACATTAGTGGTGCTCCGAGATCGTTTAAAGTTGAGTAAGTTTGAAGGTTATGGGTCAGATACTCTCTATTTAATTGCATGATAATAGTGTTTACAAAATTCCGGTATTTCAGATATCTTTTTCTATATGCTTTCTGTGTTTTCATTATTTTCTCGAGAGTTTTAAATATTTATCCTATATATTTATTAACTTTGAGAAGAGGTGATTTATAGCTTTTATAGTTAAGATCATAAAAGAGAAAAAAGACGAATTGTAACTGTTTGTTACATTATCTGTATTAAATTATGCTTATGGAATACACCTGACCTAGACATACTAGTTACAGAGTAAGAGAAGAGAGCAGAAATAGGCTAGGCCCACCTGAAATCTCTCAATCTTGAAGATTACCTTCTTTTTTAGTAAAAAAAAAACTAAAATATAGTGAATACCTATTTCACATGTTTATTATCATAGCTACCTATACCTAGTTTATTTATTGGACTAGTATTTTTTCTATTTAACGTAACCTTTATTGATACTTAAGTTAGTTGAAGTCTTCAACTTCCTAAAATATTGTGGGATATCAATCCTAGTTTGCTTAGTTTGCAATTTACTCTGTAAATTTGTGTTAACTCTGATATTTTGTCTACGTAACTGGACAATTCAAACGTCACAGTTTTTTATCTTGTTTTGCCTATGGTACTGATTTCATAAAACTCTCTCTTTTTATGTAAATACCTGTACCAAGAGAAGAGGATAACTGGTGGATCGAACTGATCATTATATATTGGGTGGAGTAGGAAAACGATATTTTATACAACTGGCATTTCGTCTCAAGGGTAACTGCAGTACTGACAGTGATGATTCAAACTGACACCAAACCCATTCAGAGTTTAACCGTTGGTGGATTCTTCGCAGGACTAACCCATTTAAAGTTACGTGAGATATTCGTCTCCAGTGAGAGTTTATATTTGGTCAGAAGAATTTTTGTAAATAACTAATAATTTTCCTAAATAACGTCAGATCATTTTTTTTGATCCTCAACCCCAACTATATTTTTTGACTAAAAGAGGCCATCTTAGTCTATGTAAATTTTTGTACTATTCCTACTCGTTTATTATACTTTTTATTTAATAATATATTTTATTCTACTTCCTACCCAAACTTAATTCAAGAATTAACGTTATCTTTACCTTTTAAAGTAAACTTTTAATTATTTGGTACTTGCAAAAGTCCTGGCGCCCAGCCTAGATTTTGGTGAGAATTCAAATCAATATAAGCCCTTATTCACGACTTGCTAACTGAGCTACCGGTCAATAAGTACAACCCCCAGCTAATTGTGTAATGCCAGCAGTTGGACGCGGGGGTGTTGCAATATAAAACAATAATCAGACCGACATTGACCTACTCGTGTGTGTCCTGGAGTCACATATCAGACACCCAGTATAAACGGCTCCAGGTCACACAAAATAAGTTACTACTACCACTGACAAACTCTAACAGATACATTAGCTTAGACTTACTACAACTCTACAGACAAACAGAAAAGACATTTATTAAGGACTACATTTTCAAAACTGCAGTCAAATTTTTAAGAGTTAACACACATACTTCAAACTTAACTAGAAACCTAACGCATTTATGCAACTACTACAACATATATTAGACGTGTCATATTTATTACCTGTCTCATCAATATTTACAGAGAAAATAGTATCTAAAATGCTATTAGATCACATACTAAGTCGTGAAATTCTACCAAAAAAACACAATCTAGTTTTAGATTTCATTATAGCACATGCTCAGCACTTATTAAAGTAGCAAATGATCGTACATCAGCCATGGACTTGTCAAAAGCCTCAGGTTTAGTTTTACTTAATTACAGTAAAGCGTCCTACTTAATTAATTACGAAATGCTACTGGCAAAACTGCACTATATTGTATTAGACATTTATTTTTTTTTTAACTCGTTTACAGATTCCTTAAAGAACAGATCCCTTATTGTAGATGTGAGAAGTAACAGGTCAACGTCTAATACAGTAATTGCCATAGATGTCCCTCAAGGAAGCATAGTAGGTCACATGTTATTCAGTACATATACATCAGATCTGCCAAACATACTACAACACAGTAATATTCATTTTTATGCTGACGATGTACAATTGATCACATCATTTGCCGCATCTGATACGAATGTCGCACTGCGACCACTAAATGAAGACCTAGACAGAATAACAATTTAGTCGCGAGACTACTCCTCAATGCCAATAAAAGCTACGTCCTATTTGTTGATAGCCAACGAATCCTAAATAAAGTCACGGCATGCGTCTACATCTGCTGCAGCCAGAAAGGGAGTCAGTTACGACAGCATCCGGTTAACGGCGGGTTGTACAAAGTAGACAAAAACGTTTGTAGTTTTTTCTCCCAATGTGGTTTATAATTAAAGTTGTTTACGGAAATGGTTGCAATTTGCTTTAAACCGCTACACTACACTTATTTACGAGACGAGGCTGAAATATAAGTCAAAGATTAAACGAGCTTACCTAAGTGGAGTTTAATCCTAATTATATGCATCCTCGTCGAAGTAAATAAGGTCCCACCCTATTCCCTTCCCAAATCGTTTAACAGGAATGATTCGATAAGAAAATACAGGGTACCGATGAGCATATTGTAATGTTCAGAGTAGTGAAAGACAAATTACTTGAACTAACGTTTATTCTTAACTAAACTACACATACCAAATGATGCCTCGATATCGAGGTGGATACAAAAAATGGCTCACAAAAAACGTATACAAATAATTGCAAGCGGCAATACAGGTAGGTAAATTCGTTTAATCTTTAAATTTTACAATTTATTCAGTATCTACACGACACAAACATTCAAAGTTAAATACAAGCAGATGATAATTTCTCCAAGATACCATGCAGTTATTTGAGTTAATATTATTATTTAAAACTGCGGTGTTGAATTCACCTAACGCCCTGTGGCTTAGGAAAAATCTGATTAGACCAAAAACTATAGCTCAAAGTCGAAAATGTCACCGTTATAGATATTTGCATTAAAGAATAAGTTCTAGTGTGACGTGTAGACAATCTATGTTCATGACAATAGTACGTAAGTTGCATAATTATGTTACGTCACACTAAACGAATCTATTGTAAGAATATGTGCATGAGAGGATAGCACATTATTTTTCATATTTATATTCTATTTGCACTGTCTGTGGATAGGAAATATTTTTTATTTCACTCACTTACTACATAGAAGTAATGAACTAACTGTCATTTTTGCATATATTGTGTCCAAAAAATAGTTAACTCTTGTTGTATATTCCATCTCTTGATAAAAAAATTGTATACATTATGGTGGTCTTGTACTAAAAGGTTATTTTTTTAATAAACAAATAAATTTATTCAGGTAAATAGATTTTAACATTTATAAATTACAATTCATTCAACTCATATATTTTTCTAAGGGTGAGTCACCTAAGTAAAATAACCTGTGTAGTGAATCTCACCCAATAGTAAATATCATTGATAAAAATAGTATGGAACAAATAACATTTTTTTATAAAGATTTCAGTTCTTAACGATACTGTTAAAAAAAAACAAAAATAGAAACTAAAGTAAATAATGGAACATGTAGGAAAGAGAAACATTGTGGCGCCAATGTAGAACCTATGAAGCGCAATAAATAAATTAGCATCAGCTGGTAGGTTAAGATGTTAAAAGAGTAAGTCGAATAACTTAGAAATTCAGAAACGTAATATTTCAATATATACACGAATACAAGATCATACTATAATATACAAATTAACACATACACACGGCTTTTCATATATAAATATCTACAAAAAAATCAAGTTTCAATCAAAATCACATATTCACTTACAAAAGTCTTTAATTGCTTTTTGAATTTATTTTTATTTGATATATTTTTTATAATTATCGGCAGCATATTACAAAACTTGAATCCGAAATAGTAGAAAAATCTTCGGGTATATAATTTTGTACATAAAGGTACACCAACTGCCTGATTTACCACTATTCTTGTTCTATAATGGTGGGATATAAAAGGCATAGATATTTTGTTCATCCATAGCAGACACTGGTTAATATATAGTTCTTTTATGGTAAATATGCCAAATTCCTTATACAGAAGATCAGTGGAGTAAGTCCTTTCTTTCTTATCATTATTTTAATTAATGTTTTTCATAGTACACTAGGTTTATTAACGATGTATTATCCACCCCATACAATAATACAATACCTCATTACAGATACAGCTAAAGCATCGTAAATCATAATCATGTTTTTTCTGTTAGGAATATCTCTTAACTGATAAAATTTAAAAATCAGTCTTCTGAGTTTATTTGCAACGTATTCCATATGACCAGTCCATCGTAGATATTGGTCTACTATCATACCAAGATATTTAATTTTTTCTATCCTCTCAACTTTAGGTCAAGAATAATCTATATTACTTTTACATAGTCTATCATGAATTGTAATATAGTTTTTTTGAGGTTGATCTTTTATTGACGACGAAAATGTTACAATTTTTGTTTTGCTAACGTTTAAACTCAGAAGGCTAGTTTTTAACCAATTGTTTATGACAAGAAAGTCGGTTTCTGCATTTTCATATATTGTACTCCAGGAATCACCTACAAATACTATAGCTGTGTCATCATCGTACGAAACTATACGACGTTTTATATTATTTTCATATACCTAATATAAGGAAGTTTAGTAATCGTAATTTTATTCGGCCTCGAGATTTTGATTGATATATACGTTTTGAACGCTCCTCAATCCATTCTGACTATTTTCCGAATGATTTCTGTTGGTGCGCGTGTGTGTGTGCGTGTGTACATATGTGCGTGTGCGTGTGGGAGTGGGTGTGACTGTGCCTGCGTGCGTGCGTTCGTGTGTGCGTGTCTGCGATAACTAATGAGAGAATTCCCAAATTTGGCAATAAAGATTTTCAACGACATTTTAGGTGACACGATAAATTTGGTGAATGTGGTATCACCAGAAGAGACATGATGAATTAAAGAAGAAGAAAGGTAAAATTTCGGAAAAAAAAAATAAAAAAAAATATTACATTTCTGGACGAATCTCGAATGAAAAAACATAACTTTATGGAAACAAAATCTGTCCGCATGTCTATAGTATCGCGATAGCAACCACAATTTTTGATATAAAGCTTTCAAATTTGGTACACTTGTTATATGGCCAAAGACAATGAAAAATTCGGTAACGAGCAAAATTGGCAAGCTGAAAGGGGGCCCATGGAACGCAAACTTTTATGTATTTGACATTACAAAAAAATATATTCTTGATGAAAGATTATAAATCATGTATATCAAGCGAATAAAATATATTTCCCATGTACTTAAATAAAGACAATTAGTTATTAAAAAAATATATATATATATATATATATATATATATATATATATATATATATATATATATATATATATATATATATATATATATATATATATGTATATGACATAGCCTTACATTTGCCAATATTTTAAAAAATTGACCAAGCACCTGCTAGAAAATTTATTAACTTCATTTTGCAGTAAGACACAATCCTTTATGGAACTTATCTCTAGGAAAATTTTGAGATCATCGGCAAATAGTAAGTGGTGAGAATTAGTATTAGCTGTTAAATCGTTAATAAAAGTAAGAAATAAAAGGAATCCTAAATTTGATCCTTGTGGAACTCCCGGTACTGCTGTATATGATGAGAACGATAGTCTAGTATTCAACAAATTGATGTCTACCAATTAAATAGGACTCAAATAAAGAAATTAAAGAGTCGGAGAAACCAATTCCTCTTAGCTTTGATAATAATAAAAAGTGATCTATTTGATCAAATTCCTCCTTTATGTGTGTATATATAACATCAACTTAACCTTGTGAATCTAAGAATTCTAATATATACTGAGGTATCGAGGCTAGATTAGTAATTGTAAATCTTTTCTCCATGAAACCATGTTGAAAAGGCGATATTGTATTTTTAACAGACCAATAAATGTATTCATGGGGATGAGGTATGGACATCCGTTTAATTTCCGATATTCGATCAGTGAAGTTAAGCAGCACTGATCGAGTCCGGCAATTGTATGGATGAACGATAGCTCGTCTAACAGTCGGTAGGTTGTCAACAGACAATCCCGGGAGGGCTGCTAGCCTGATGCAGGCGTAGAGGCGAGCCCCGGTGGAAGGTCGAAGAGACCTACCCAGGAGGTTTGCCACTCTGCTAGCGGTGCAGGCGGGCAGGCCCAGGCGGTGGGTTAGTTGACAGTCGAGGACCGTGGTTCGGAGTCCACACTAAACTGTAGGTCCCTAGGTAAAAAGGGCCCATTGTGGCCTACTTGCGTAATAAAAAAGTGGCTACTATTACTAAATGTATTCATACAGAATAATTTCTAATAATTTGCCAGAATGATACAATATGGCTTATTGGTCTATAATTATTTAATTAAGAGGAATCACTGGATATTTAAGGGCAAAGCTATATATATATATATATATATATATATATATATATATATATATATATATATATATATATATATATATATATATATATATATATATATATATATATATATATATATATATATATATATATATATATATATATATATATATATATATATATATATATATATATAATATTACGCACATTAAATATAATCACTAAAACTAATTAATTTTCTAGTACATTTTGGCAAATTTTGAAAACCGTTATACTCGATGTTATATTACTTTTCGACAGAAGAATTTAAAACGTGTTTACTTGCTCTGCGACATTTACTCAGACTCTATAACCAGAAATATGATATTTTCACTTGGAAGTATTTTAAAAATGACATCTTGTGCTCCTCATTTAACAAACTACCTATTTATCACAGTACAACTTTATTGTTTCAGTTTGTATGTTTCCTGTTTATTGTATAAATTTTGTTAAAGCTTATTTACTTGGTGATGGGGGATGGCATGTAACTCTAAAAATATCTAGAGTGGTATATATTTAAAAAAGGCTGTCATTAAATGCATTTCAGTAGATTAGTTATTTATGATTAAAAAATAACCGTTGCATTGCGTCGTAGCGACGACTTTATCCAAATGCAACGATTCTTGGCCTGGCAATGTATTGGCCCATTATATGAATACTAGGTCAATATTTACAAGTTTCAGCCATTATACGGATCACATGTTTTTCAAACATAAAATCAATATCAAACATTAATATTAATTATCGGATTCAAATTTTACCTATGGCATAGTGGTGGCATAGTTGGCTGAGCGCAATGGCACGCGTTATTAAAATTCTATCTGTTGTGGCTGCGGGTTCGATTCCAGCCACGGGCAGTGGCAATATCGATAGGAATGGTTATGTCCACGTTTTTCTGAGTGTAACCATCTTCTGGACAGCTTCGACTTTGGATTCTGCGATTGTCTAATTTATGTGGTGTTTATTATCATTATTTAGGGTGCTCCATCTAAAACGGTCTACCCCCTTTTTCCTATTCCATAATTTTTTGAGAAACACGCTGAAACATCAATTTTGTTTTCGAGGGAGAAGTATAGTCGTGATAAACTCAACCCTCTTAGTTCATCTCCTAGGAAGGGATGCAACCCCTTAAAAAAATTTTAACAGGAGTAGAGGTCAAGCAACAGCGCGTATTAAAATTCTTTATATTCTCTTTAAAACTCTGTAAAGTTTTTTTAAATTTGAGTGAATACTTTCCGAGATATTGCACTTGTGCCTGTTATGATCTAAGAAATTAAAATTTACCAATATAAGAACATTTTATTTAATTAAATGTTCGAAATGCTCACCATGAACAATAATACAACCTTTGCTGAAAGGCTACGTGAACATTTTGTCGAATTTAAGTGATTCGAATTGGTGGCAAACCCTTTGCCTTTTAAATGTTCCCATAGAAAATGGTCTAAAGGAATAAGGTCATGTGATCTTGCAGACAACTCGATTGCACCTTTTCTGCCAATCCAATAACCAGCGGAACGTTCATTTAAGAATTCTCTTACATGAGCTGAAAATGTGGGAAAGTTTCATCTTGCTGAAAAAATAGATCATCTTCCGAATGATTCTCATCGTTTTCAATAATTTTGGTTATCAGTGGATCAATCTCAGTATCTAGTATGTCAAGATACATTATATCGGTTAGGTTAACTGGCATAAATAATGATCCTACGATGTGATTTCCTAAAATTCCAGCCCAATCCAAATAAAAATAAAACCTAAAATACACCACATAGTGACAAATTAGTTTTATTAGTTTTGAATTATTATTTCTTTGTATTTTATTTAATTTAAGGCACCTGCACATAAATAATTTTATTAGAAATGGAATATTGCTAATACAATTTTCCAAATTTTGATTATCTTTTATATCAACTGAAATAGAACTCCTGGGTGAAACACCCAATAAAATTTCAAGTTGATTTAAGACTACAAACTTCCCTCCTGTTCTAAGATGCCTACAACATTTTTAATAACAATTTAATTGCCGACTTTTTTGTAATCCAGGTAGTATAAACTATGAAGTAAGTGCTCCTATCTGTTTCCGTTTTACACAAAATAAAAAACTTCTGACGGTAACTTTCATTTCCAATAATTGAAAGTTTGTTGTATCTTGTTGACAAAATGAGTGCACATTTCCAGCGTTGAATTAGTTCACCGTTTACTGTGGGATTATTGCCTTTAAAATTAAATTCTTTTATATAATCTTCCCCAACATTAACCAGGCATTTCCGTTTCTTAAAAGCTGAGTATAATCACTAAATAAGAGAAACAAAATGTTTAAGGAACATTTTATTTTTTACTACCTTGTATGTCATTTATATATTCTTAGAGAAAATAAATAATTTATTAGAGGATATTTTCAATATATTAAAAAAAAGTACCCGTTAATAAAATCTAAAATACTGTAAAAATTGTAAGCTAGATTATGGTACTTCCGTGCATTGAATTAAACTAAAGCATATTGATTTAGAAATTAAAAAATTATATCGTTGAAAACCATCACTCATTAAAATATGTTAAAATAAAAATTAAAATTATAATTTTGCGGGACCAAGGATGTCTTAAACCCTGAGACCCTTTGCAGTTCGATGAAAATTTACAGGTGCATTAATAACAAGTTTGTTTATCCCATACAAATGCGAAATTTTGGACAAACAACTGGTTGGGAAGTTATATATTTTTTAAATTGTTAAAGGATTGTTTCAACTCCTGGGACCATATATAAGTCGATGAAAATTTGCAGGCACATTTCTAACGAGGTAGTTTACCCTCCAAATAGCTGTGCGGTTACAAAATTTTTAAATATTTAAAAGGTAGTTTTAATCCCTGAAACCCTCTGCAAGTAGATGAACATTTATAAGTACATAAGGTTAGGTTAGGTTTGTTGTGAGTGGTTCTCAGTAGACCCCCCACTACGGCCATCAGCGGCCTATTGTGGCTCTATAAGTACATTACTAACGAGTTTGTTTACCATCTATTAATGCGAAATTTAGGACAGCTATTTGGCAAGTTATCAATTTTTTAAACATTTAATGAGTTGCCTGAATCCCTGGAACCATATGCAAATTGATGAACATTTTTAGGCATATTACTAACGCATTAGGTTACTCTCCAGGAACTCGATACTCTGGCCAAATAGCTAGTTGTGAAGTTATAACATTTTTAAATATTTAAAGTATTGTTTTAAACCCTGAGAGTTTATTGTAAGGCGATGAAAATTCACGCATTACCAACGAGTTACTTTACCCTCCGTGAAATACGAAATTATGGACAAACTACTAGTAGTTATGAAGTTACGAAATTTACAAATTTTTAAAGGGTTGTTTTTAGTTACTTTACCCTCCGTGAAACACGAAATTATGGACAAACTACTAGTAGTTATGAAGTTACGAAAGTTACAAATTTTTAAAGGGTTGTTTTTAGTCACTTTGCAGGTTGATGAAAAATACAGACACATTATTAACGACTCTGTTTATTCTCGGTTAAAGATACATTTTAAACAAATAGATGGTTGGGAAATTATAATTTTTCAAAATATTTAAAGGATTGTTTTAATCCCTGGGACCCTTTGCAACTCGATGAATATTTACAGATACATTACTAATGCATTAATTTACCCTCCATGAAAACGAAATTATGAACAAATAATTATGGTTACAATATTTTAAAATATTAAAAGGGTTATTTTAACCCCTGGCATTCTTTGCAAGCCATTGGAAATTTGCAGGTACTTTCCTAATGAGGTAGTTTACCCTCCATAAGACCAAAATTGAAGACAAATAGCTAGTTGTGAAATTTTTATATTTTTAAATATTTAACGGGTTGTTTTAACCCCTGAGACCCTATACAAATCAATGAATATTTACAAGTACATTACTAATGAGTTTGCTTACCCCCTATCAAAGCTAAATTTTGAACAAATCGCTGGTTGGGAAGTTAAAAATTTTATAAAAAGTTTAAGTGATTGTTTTAAATTCTGGGACAATTTGCAAATTGATGGAAATTTATAGACATATTATTAACAAGTTAGTTTACCCCCACCCCCCGATCACGAAATTATGGACAGATGGCTAGTTTCGTAGTTACATTATTTTTAAATATCTAAAGGGTTGCTTTAACCCCCAGCAACCTTTTACAAGTCGATGAAAATTAGGAACATTACTACCGACTTTGTTTACCATCTCTGAAAGGGAAATTTTGGACAAATAGCTGGTTGGGAAGTTAAATTTTTTATTAAATGTTTAAAGAGTTGTTTTAACCCCTGGGACCATTTGCAAGTCGATAGTAATTTATAGAAACACTACTAACAAGTTAGTTTGCCCTTCTATGAAGACGAACTTTTGAACAAATAGCTAGCTGTGAAGTTAACATATTTTTAAATATTTAAAGGGCTGTTTCAATCCCAGCCACTCTTCGCAAGTCCATAAAAACATATAGGTACATTACTAACGAGTAAATTTACGTCCTATCAAAGGGAGATTTTGAACAAATAGCTGGCTGGAAAGTTACAAAGTCTTTACATGTTTAAAGAGTTCTTTTAAACCCTGTGACCATTTGCAATTCGATGAAAATTTATAGAATCATTACTAGCATGATAGTTTGCCCTTCCATTAAAACGAACTTTTGGAAAAATATCAGGTTGTGAAGTTTTTAAATATTTAAAGGATTGCTTTAACCCCTGAGACCCTTTACAAGGCGAGAAATATGTAAAGGTGCAATATTAATAGATTTCTTTAGCCCGTGCCAAAGCGAAATTTTGGACAAATAGCTGGTTGAAAAGTTACACATTTTTTAAATGTATAAAGAACAGTTTTAACCTCTTGGACCATTTGGAGGACGATGAAAATTTTTGTGACATTACTAACGAGTTAGTTTACCCTTTTTAAAAACGAAATTATGGTCAAATAGCTAGTTGTGAAGTTACAGTAATTTTAAATGTTTACAGGATTGTTTTAATGCCTAGGATCCTTTGCAAGTCGATGAAAATTTACAGGTACATTGCTAACGAATTAGTTTACCCTCCATGAAAACGAAATTATGGACAAATAGTTGTGAAGTTACAATAACTTTAAATAGTTGTTAGTTTGTTTGCCTTGATCAAAGCGAAACTTAAATAGCTGGATGGGAAGTTACCAATTTTTAAATGTTCAAAGGGTTGTTTTAGCCCCTTGGACCATTTGCAAGTAGAAGAAAATTTGCAGGAACATTACTAATGAGGTAGTTTACAATCCATGGAAATGAAACTATGGAAAATATTTAGTTGTGAAGTTACAATAATTTTAAATATTTAAAGGTTTTAACCCTTGGCACCCTTTGAAAATTTACAAGTACATTAGTAACGAGTTTGTCTACCCCCGAACAATGTGAAATTTTGGATAAATAATTGGTTTGGAAAATACAATTTTTTTAAATGTTTAAGGGGTTATTTTAAACCTCTGGGACCAAATGGTCCCAGCAAGTCGAAAAAAAATTATGGGCACATCACTAACAAGTTACCTTACCCTCCATGAAAACGAAGTATTTTTAAATTCAAGGATAGCTGGCGAAACTAGAATTCAAGTTCCATTAACAAGCCTCGAATTGCAAGGTTCAATGTTTACATTAGCTCAATTGGCCCAACAAGAAATATTTCCTCTTAAGTATAATAATTTAACAAAAAATAAATCGTTAAATAAAAGGAGAAAATTACTCTCATTAAATCCGTTTTTAGATAATAACAAGATAATTCGTGATGGCGGCGGAAATAATATTCTCACGTGATGATGATTTTACCTGCAAGACATAAAACCACGAGATTGCTTCTAGAGCAAGAATATATTGTGGTCCGACTATGTTACTTTCTTCCGTAAGGGAATGATTTTGGCCAATTTCAGGGCGCAATCTATCTAAAAATATCGTACACCAATATATCACTTGTTTCAGAGTGAAACCTAGTTCAAATGAATATTTAATGTGTAATTTAACTGACTATCGAGTTACTCAAAATATTCCATTTTACAATACAGGCATCGATTTTTCAGGCCCTTACTTGATTAAAGATCGAAATACTAGAGTTGTTAAACTGACAAAAGCTAATATTTGTCTATTAAATTTGTTTAAGTTCAAAGGCCTTTCATATTAAACTTGTGTCTGATCTAACCACTGATTGTTTTTTGGCAAGCTTAAAATGATTCATTGGAAGAAGAGGTAAATCTCTAAATATATTTTAATATAATGCAAAAAAAAACTTTTGTTGGTTGGTAAAATTGAAAGAATTTTCAAATTTATTTGGATCAGATTGAATAAGCGAACATTTGGTTAATGATGACATAACATGACGTTTTATTCGAACAAGAGCTTCTAACATTGGCAGCATTTGGGAAGCAAAAGTGTAAAATATCATCTAACGTGCATTATGTAATGCGCACTTAAACTTTTGAAGGTCAACCCTCTAATCCAGACTGAATCAACTTTTAAATTTTCGACCATTATGTCAATTATCTTCAAATGCTGATCAATTAATTTCAATAACACTAAGTCATTTTTTGGTGGGTGAAACCTTGACTGCCACACCAGAAACAAGTTTTATTGAAATCCCTGAAAATGGATTGATATATTAATAAAGATTACAGCAGCTAGTTCAATATTTTTGGAAACGGTGGCATAAGGAAAACCTTTCAAAATTACGAACTAGGGTCAAATGGAAGCTCCATGCCGAAAGTCATATCAAAGTTGGTACTGTAGTGCTAGTAAAGGAAGACAACTTACCTCCTCTTAGATAGTATTGGTTCTGCATTCATGGCTGTTAAATTTGAGCGATTCCACATTTACCGAGGTTAATGGTGCAAATTCTAAATAATTCACATGGGCAGGAACTGCAAACCGCACAAATTTTACACAGTGTTTTGTATCCCAGGTTCTTATGTAAAAGAATTTTTAGTTTATTTTTCTACTTCTGCTGTCTGACAGAGACAAAGCCTTCGCAACAAACACTCAAAATTATTAGTTAATATTAACAACCTCATTACACCAAAAGACAGTTGTTTCAACCATTGTCACCCACGAAAATTTATTTCATACGTCCTCTATATTATGGCCTAAAACAATTGTATACACACTTGGTAGATATATTTTACGCAACTTATGGCTACTAGGTAAAGGAAAATCTAGTACATATTTTGCAATGAAACCTCTAAACTCAGCATTGTCGATTACTTTCCAAAACAGACTACATGCATAGAACATAACACACAAATGTTAAACAAATTCCTCGTACAGTTACAGTACCGGCCGTAGGTAAAAGTCCCTATCATCATTTTGTGCCTGGCTGTATGGCTAATGGCCTAATGGCAAAAAGAACTGTACCGGCAATATTATGTCAATGGATAGCGAAATTTAAATGTATTTCAAAGTCACGGAATGTATGAAATATGTAACATCGATTGCATGGGGTACACATAATATGTCGATTGAATGGAGTATGCACCAAACATACTCCACGAAAATAACTACACGCTTTTGTGTTGCTAAGTTAACTGGGAAATAAGTAACAAGCTACATATCATTTTATATATGTTTATCCCGATTTTCTGCAGCTTTCTACCTAGTTATGTGACATCCATAACACGTGTGTCCTTATTATTTTTAACCTTCATCATTTTATTACGCATAATGTTATACGTTATAGATGACCTATTGACCGCGATAAAAATAAATTATACTTTTCAATGACAAAACATAGATAACTAGTTTTATATAAATATCAATCTGTTCATAATAAAAATCAGTTGTAAACTCAAACTCATACTGTAAACATCAAGAAAAAAAATAAAGTAATTGTACATTTACTACCAAGAGGTGATTTCATTTGTTGTGAAGTGTGAACCTTGGGAAACGCACCCATAACTGGCGCAGTCGGTATCTTCGAAGTCAGAAGTTCCAGAAGTTGGTTTCCAGGAGAATCTCAAGAAAAAGGAAGACTATTGCAGTCATACCTCTGTATAAGGTATCCTCTGAAGATTTGTGGATTGGAAGAAAAAACCCTTTGGAAATTCGTTGGTTTTGATCATTTAGACCAAAAAACTCAGAATTCACCCCGTAAGTCCTACATACTTTTCCAAATTTTTTTTCTGATAAGATTGGTATTTTTGTGTTTGCAACTCACGATTCAATTTTGACCACATAATAAGTTTTGACTGCATATCAAAGTTTATTAAAACCATAAAATTTTAACCGTATATTAAAATTTTATTTTTCAAAGATTCTAACTGTATATTAGAATTTATTAGTTTTAGTTTAAATATTTTTTTTATTTTATTTTTAACAATGAATTCAAATACTTTTGCTGAAAGTGCAAGAAACACTGTAGATGACAATATGACTAATTTGCAATTATTTGAGATGTTCGTGGATGTTATCCCACGTTTCGATGGAAATCCATCAATTTTAAATGATTTCATATCCGCATGCGATGAACTTGTCATAACGTACGGATCTGAAAATAATGATTTACAAAATAAATTTATTCTTAGAGCAATTCGAAGCAAGTTGTACGGCCAAGCGCAAGTCAATATTGCCTCTCGTCTTGAAATTAAGAATTGGAATGATATTAAAGTAATTTTAACTAATACATTTGGAGATCCTAGAGACCTTCCAACTTTACAAACAGAATTAATTCATTTAAAGATAGATTTAAGGCGCGAAACATTAGTTTCTTTTGGCAATAAAATCATAGGTTATCAATCATTATTAATATCAAAATTAACACAAAGCTCAGAACCAAAGGCAGTAAAAGAAGCCATGAGTAAAGTGTACCAACAATTAAGTTTGGACACATACGTAAGAAATTTACCAACTAATTTTAAACAAATGGTGCGAACCAAAGAAATCGACAATTTAATGGATGCTATTGCATTCGTAACAAAGGAAGAACAATTTCAAATATATAGTAAAACTATTTCACCACAAAATAACTTCCCATTTAAACAATCAAGTACATCATTTTACCAACAACCCCTTGCTCATTATCAACAAGTCCAAAACAGAGTTACTCATCAACAACCACAAATTAATTACCAACAGCCACAAGTGAGTTATCAACAACCACAAGCTAACTATCAACAATATAAGCCACTTTTTCCCGTAAACAAAGCACAAAATTTTAAACAAAACTCACCAATGACACGTAGCGACCAACCTAACAGAAGAGAAATGCAGGTTTGGCATAAAAGAAACCAACCAACACCAATGGAAACCTCAACTATAACCAAAAATATACAAAAAAGTTATCCACGAGGAACACCAATGGAAACCTCAGATATAAGCAGAACATCCTTCAACAACTACCCACGTAGACAAGAAGAACTTCACCATACGCAAACTGATATAACTTCTAACACCCACTTCAGACCAAATAATCACTACATGATGGAAGAAACGTTTACGGAGTTACAACAGTTAGATGACCAAGATGAAGAAGATCAGGCATTGGCAGAAGAAATGAGAGCCATCAATGAAGAATACAATGAAGGACTAAATTTTACAGAAGATCCCCCCACCAACTACCCGGATTAGCGGAATGCAATATCTCATTAACCACTACACCTCTACCATACATTCAACTAAAACAACCGCCAATTAAACTGTTACTCGATACAGGAAGTTCAAAAACAATTTTAAAACCCTCTATAGTCAAAGAATATTGTCATGAATTAATAATTCACAGACCAGTAAAAATTAAAACAGGAGTAGGTCAAAAAGTAGTACAAGAACAAGCTACTATACCCGTATTTCCAGAATTCAACACCAATCAAAATTTTAATGTAATATTATATGATTTTCATGAATTTTTTTGACGGAATTTTAGGATTTGAAGATTTAAAGAAATTAAAATTAAACATTTCAATTTCTGATAAATTAATATTCAATAATCAATGTCAAATACCTATTAAGTTTGAAAAACCAATAATTATCGAAAGTCATAAAATAAAGCAAATCACTGTTCCAACAACCATTCCGGATAATACAGAACTATTTCTTAAAGAAATTAAAAACACAGATTACTACATACCTGACACAATAACCACAGTAAAAAATAAACACATAACATTTGAAATTCATAATTACAATTCTTACCCAGTATCATTTGACCCAATAAATTTAAAAATTTCAGACTTAAAAAATTATAATCTTTATAAACATTCATTAACAAATACACAAGAACACGTAAATACACCTGACATAAACGCCCTATTAAGAACACAACATTTAAATAAAGAAGAAAAAACGCATTAATTCAGCTCTGTCGAAAATACACTGATATTTTTCAAAAACCCCAGGATAAATTAACATTCACTAATGCTGTTAAACACGATATCAAAACCACAGATGATCAACCAGTTTACAGTAAAAATTACAGATATCCCTACATTCACAAGGCAGAAGTTCAAAAGCAAATAAAAGAAATGTTAGAAAATGACATCAGACCATCACAAAGCCCATACTCATCTCCCATTTGGGTGGTGCCAAAAAAAAATGGACGCAAGCGGAAAAACAAAATGGAGACTTGTAATTGACTATAGGAAACTGAATGAAAAAACTGATAGATAGATACCCCATTCCTAATATTACTGAAATATTAGACAAACTAGGACGCTGTTCTTATTTTTCAACAATCGATCTAGCATCTGGATTTCATCAAATTGAAATGCATCCAGCTTCTAGAGAAAAAACAGCTTTCTCAGTAGAGAATGGACACTATGAATTTACAAGAATGCCTTTTGGATTGAAAAATGTCCCTGCCACATTTCAACGATGCATGGATAATGTACTAAAGGAATTACAAAATAAAATTTGCTTAATTTACATGGACGATGTCATAGTATTTTCAAACGGTTTAGAGGAACACTTAAAAATCTTCAATTAGTATTTGATACTTTCAGAAAACATCAACTTAAGATACAACTAGACAAATCAGAATTTTTACAAAAAGAGGTAACATTTTTAGGACATATCGTAACACCCGACGGTATTAAACCAAACCCAGATAAAATTTTAGCAATTCAAAAATATCCCATTCCTAAGACACCAAAGGAAATTAAAGCTTTTCTCGGATTATTAGGATATTACCGAAAATTTATAAATAACTTTGCAAAAATCACAAAACCAATGACGAGTTGTCTAAAGAAAGATAGTAAGATAATCCTAACAAAAGAATATGTCGAATGTTTTGAAATATGTAAATATTTGTTAACAAATAGCCCAATACTAAGTTATCCTGATTTTTCCCTACCCTTTGAAGTAACAACAGACGCCTCAAACTACGCAATTGGCGCAGTACTATCACAAAAGAATAAACCAATTTGTTATGCTTCTCGAACTTTAAACAAAGCAGAAATCAATTACTCTACCATAGAAAAAGTACTACTTTCTATCGTTTGGGCATGTAAACAGTTTAGACCTTATCTTTACGGAACAAAATTTACAATATGTACTGACCATAAACCACTTCAATGGTTATTTAGTCTAAATGAACCAAACTCGAAACTTGTTCGATGGAAATTAAAACTAGAGGAATTTGATTATATAGTAAAATATAAACAAGGATCACAAAATAAAGTAGCTGACGCATTAAGTCGGATAAAAACAGAAGACTGTCACATTAACGAAACACGATAATGACAACATGAGCACGCAGGTACAAATAGACGAGGATTTGGATGAATTAATCGAAAAAATATTAAATGAAGAAAATGAACCATCTGACGAAGTAGATCAAATACATGAATTAGAAGAAGATCTACAAAATACTCAACATACAGCACGTGAAGAACCAATTTTCACATTACCATATACAGAACAACCGGTAAACCATTATAAAAATCAAATTGTGATAACCGAATCCCACAACACACCAACTAACATTTGTGACACAAGACCCATATTTAATAATATACGGCACTTCATCACATTAAAAACAAACCTAGATGATGAGAATACGCTTAAATTTTTAAAACAATACATATCTATCGATGGAAACACTTGTTTCAAATTTTCAACCCCTTCCTTAGAAAGAAAAATCACAAGAATACTCAGATCATCATTATTATATCATAGAACTAATAAAATTTTAATATCTAATAAACTACTAGAAGATATAAATAATGAGAATGAACAAATCAAATTAATATTTGATAATAGTTTTATACGCTGAAAACAGGTCGTAATTGATAAAGAAATAACAACTTAATGTAAAATGATAATAAAGATATTGATCTGGAAATGAGTGGGAAGGGAAGAGAACAAGGCTACTACTTTCAATTTTCAACAAAAAATGGTATTCTTTGTTTAAATTAAATTCGCTTAGTACTCTTAACATTTTAAGTTTAAGTTTTAAGCTTAAACTTCTCTTTTCTCTTTTTATGTGCTTTAAAGTTTTGTACATTCAATAATGTTTTATTTTTGCATCTCATTTTACATGGGCTATCATTTCATTTCTTTTGCATAACTTATTACGTCCATGTGTATATATGTATATATGTGTAATGTGCGTGTGTGTGTTTATATGTGTATGTGTATGTATGTGTGTGTATATGTGTGTATATATATGTATGTATGTGTGTATATGTATATATGTATGTATACCTATATATGTATGTGTGTATATGTGTGTATATATATATATATATATATATATATATTATTTAGTTTAAAATATCTATTTTTCTTTTCTTATTTAGTTGTAATTTTTTTTTTTGGTTGAGTGGAAGAGCGGGCGAGACCCGAACTCCGCCATTTTGTATGGATAATTAATTATTTAAGTTATAATCTGTTATTTGTAAATCATGTGGTACCATACAAATAAAGGCATTATTATTATTATTATTTTTATTTTTTTTTTTTTTTTTTTTTTTTTTCCGGAATATCCGATGCCGGTCAGTCCTCCCGTGGCCTCCGACGCCTCACAGGAGTCGCGCCGGCGCATCAACTACAGCCACTCCCCACATCCCGCAGGGTTAGTGACTGTAGATACCAGAATCGTGTGCCCTAAGCAGACGGAGAGAACCCAGAATGACCGCCTTCTGCATTTGACCTGCCAGCCACTCGGCTGGTTTTTGGCAGGCCGGTATGATCTTCAGTTCCGAGAGCAGCGTAGGCTTTATCCCTCCGAGTACACCGATAATAAGGACGACCATTTTGACCAAGTAGCCTGGGTACAGCACTTGGAGCTCGTACCGGAGATCGCAATATTTGGTCCGTTTCTCCTCCTCCTTCAAGGTGATGTTTTTCTCCGCAGGTGCCGAGAACTCGATGACATACATCACCTTGAGTTGATGGTCGAGGAGGACTATGTCAGGCTTGTTGGCTTGGATTAGCCTGACAGTCGGGAACGAGTAGTTCCAGTAAATCCGGCATTTCTCGTTCTCGACAACGGACTCGATATCTCCGGGGACGTAAGGCAGCACTGGTGTCTGGTCTACCCCGTACGAGTGCCTTAGATGGTAGTATAGCACTCGTAACGCCGCGTTATGCCGGTGGATGTAGGCCGAAATCGCATATATAGGGCATGCAGATAGTAAGTGCATGAGCGATTCCGGCGCCTGATGGCAGGTCCTGCAGTTGATATCAGGAACCTCTACACGCCACACGCGGCTACGGTAGACCAAGGTGTTGATAACACCATCTTGACAGGCCATAATGAATCCCTCGGTCTCCGACTTAAGCCCTGCTGACCTTAGAAAGGCGAAGGTCAGCCTGGTCGATAAACCCAGTGTTTCTATGTTCTTATAGAAGACACCATGCTGGGGTTTATCGACGTGCTGCCGAAACAGTTTCTCCTGTTCGGCAGCTCTAATTCGGGCTTTCAGACGATTTGGCTGAAGTTCGGTGACTGACTCAACATCAGCACCTCGCCGGCCTCCTCGCCTGATGTCAAATGCGAGACCGAGTTCATCTGCGGCTCTTTTTGCTGCCTTGAACAATCCTGCTCCCACTCCTACAGTTTCGTGATGTTTTACGAACCGCAAGAGGGGATCTGAGCTCCTGAGGATGTTACATGCCATACTCAGTACTACTCTGCCATGCGTACACTCCAGGCTCAAGAGTCCTCGGCCCCCCCGTTGACGTGGGAGGTACACACGAGGAACGGACGATCTAGGATGAATACTTCTGTGAATATTCATCATCTTGCGGGTATCTCTGTCTAATTGGCGCAGCTCATCTACCCTCCACTTTACTACTCCGAAGGAGTAGAGCAGAATCGGAACGGCAAGCATATTAGTTGCAGACACCTTGTTCTTCCCCGAAAGTTCGGAGGACCAAATCTTTCGGAGGCGGTGTCTGTACCTGCCGCGGAGAGATTCCTTTATTTGTGTTACATCCTGGATGTGCCTTTGTTGTACACCCAGGTATGTATAGGTCTCTCCGGCATCCTGGTCCCTCTTTTTTTTTCTTGCTGGGGGCCCCGTCTCCCCTCCGCGGCGCCCCCCCCCCCCCCCTCCCCGGGCTCCCCCCCCCCCACATCCCGAGGGTCTTTCCCGGCGCGGGCGCGGGGGGGGGCAAAAACTTTTTTTTTTTTTTTTTTTTTTTTTCGGTTTCCCGATGCCGGTCAGTCCTCCCGTGGCCTCCGACGCCTCACGGGAGTCGCGCCGGCGCATCAACTACAGCCACTCCCCGCATCCCGCAGGGTTAGTGACTGTAGATACCAGAATCGTGTGCCCTAAGTAGACGGAGAGAACCCAGAATGACCGCCTTCTGCATTTGACCTGCCAGCCACTCGGCTGGTTTTTGGCAGGCCGGTATGATCTTCAGTTCCGAGAGCAGCGTAGGCTTTATCCCTCCGAGTACACCGATAATAAGGACGACCATTTTGACCGAGTAGCCTGGGTACAGCACTTGGAGCTCGTACCGGAGATCGCGATATTTGGTCCGTTTCTCCTCCTCCTTCAAGGTGATGTTTTTCTCAGCAGGTGCGGAGAACTCGATAACATACATCACCTTGAGTTGATGGTCGAGGAGGACTATGTCAGGCTTGTTGGCTTGGATTAGCCTGACAGTCGGGAACGAGTAGTTCCAGTAAATCCGGCATTTCTCGTTCTCGACAACGGACTCAATATCTCCGGGGACGTAAGGCAGCACTGGTGTCTGGTCTACCCCGTACGAGTGCCGTAGATGGTAGTATAGCACTCGTAAGGCCGCGTTATGTCGGTGGATGTAGGCCGAAATCGCATATATGGGGCATGCAGAAAGTAAATGCATGAGCGATTCCGGCGCCTGATGGCAGGTCCTGCAGTTGATATCAGGAACCTCTACACGCCACACGCGGCTACGGTAGACCAAGGTGTTGATAACACCATCTTGGCAGGCCATAATGAATCCCTCGGTCTCCGACTTAAGCCCTGCTGACCTTAGAAAGGCGAAGGTCAGCCTGGTCGATAAACCCAGTGTTTCTATGTTCTTATAGAAGACACCATGCTGGGGTTTATCGACGTGCTGCCGAAACAGATTTTCCTGTTCGGCAGCTCTAATTCGGGCTTTCAGACGATTTGGCTGAAGTTCGGTGACTGACTCAACATCAGCACCTCGCCGGCCTCCTCGCCTGATGTCAAATGCGAGACCGAGTTCATCTGCGGCTCTTTTTGCTGCCTTGAACAATCCTGCTCCCACTCCTACAGTTTCGTGATGTTTTACGAACCGCAAGAGGGGATCTGAGCTCCTGAGTATGTTACATGCCATACTCAGTACTACTCTGCCATGCGTACACTCCAGGCTCAAGAGTCCTCGGCCCCCCCGTTGACGTGGGAGGTACACACGAGGAACGGACGATCTAGGATGAATACTTCTGTGAATATTCATCATCTTGCGGGTATCTCTGTCTAATTGGCGCAGCTCATCTACCCTCCACTTTACTACTCCGAAGGAGTAGAGCAGAATCGGAACGGCAAGCATATTAGTTGCAGACACCTTGTTCTTCCCCGAAAGTTCGGAAGACCAAATCTTTCGGAGGCGGTGTCTGTACTTGCCGCGGAGAGAATCCTTTATTAGTGTTACATCTTGGATGTGCCTTTGTTGCACACCCAGGTATGTATAGGTCTCTCCGGCATCCAGATGTCTTAGGATGCTTCCGTCTGCGAGCTGCGCATCTTCAGGGAATTCCCCGCATCGTCCTCTCTTGAGGTGGACGACTGCACATTTATCCAACCCGAACTCCATACCAATTGCCCGCGTATATTCTTCGACCACCCTAAGAGCGTTTTGTAGTTCGCGCTCTCCGGAGGCATAAAGTTTAAGGTCATCCATATAAAATAGATGGGTGACCTTATGCCTCCGGTCGCTGGGTGGCCCACATTGATATCCGCGGGTTTGGCGGAGCCCAACAGACAACGGCAGCAGTGAGATGCAGAAGAGGAGAGGACTCAGGGAGTCACCCTGGGAAAACTCCTCTCCTAAATGCCACCTGCCCTGTCGTGACCCGCTGTGCACCTGATGTTATGGTGAAGCGGGTCTTCCAGAGCGGTAGCAGCTGTTCTATGCATCTCACTAGTGGTGCTGGTACCGCAAGACATTCGAGCAAGTACAACAACAGCTCATGCGATGTTGTATCAAATGCCTTGCGGTAATCAATCCAGGCCATCGATAGATTCCGCTTGTATTGCACAGAATCCTGTGTAATACAGCGGTCTATCAGCAGGCTGTCCTTGCAACCTGCCATGCCCTTCTTGGCACCACGCTGTTCGTGTATCTGCTGGAAGACCGGATCAACAGACCTCAGCGTCCTAGCATACAAGATACGTGTAAATATCTTGTAGCAGGAGTTAAGGCAGGTGATCGGCCTATAATTCCTCGGGTCGGAAAGATCCCCCTTTTTTGGGGATAAGCACAGTACGTCCCTCGACGAACCAGTCCGGAATCTGCTGCCCCTCGTTCAACCATGAGTTGAAAACTCGCGCCAGACGGCGGTGAGTGGAAGGAAATTTCTTCCACCACCAGTTGTTAATGCCGTCTGGGCCCGGGGCAGCGAAGTTCTTGGTACCAACAAGTGCTTGTTGGACTTCCTCCGTACTGATTGCCGGGCACACTTCTTCTGGCTCTTCAAGATGTCTGTGACACAGAGCCTCGAAGTGTGCAATTGATGGAGTGTCGCTATTGAATGGACGCGGCGTTTCGTAGATTCCCTTCCAGAAGGTTTCGACATCTTCTACAGTCGGCGGATTCTCGACAACACGCTGTGGCTCTTGAAAGAGGCGGGAAGGATTCGTACGGAACAAATTGTTTTGTTCCATACTCCTCACCCGCCTCTTCAATGTTTTCTTTATCGCCATGAGCGCTCGGATCCTATCTAGACAGTGCTGCTTGATGGTAAGCATCTCTGTCAGATTTAGAGTATGGTGTTGACGTCTTAATCCGGCAGCTATGCGCCGGATCCTGGGAGAGTAAAAACTCTACCAGTCGTCTTATATTCCACCACACTCTGGATCCGAGAAGCGTGTTGTCTGGCCGACTGTATCTTGCCTTCGATTTTTTGTACACGCCGCTTGGCTTTCTCGACCCCGTGATTGGTTGACCTCTCACGGGGGACGAGTTGCTTCGCGGCGTTGTACACGGCACAGTTGATTTGCCAGATGTCTACATCTTCCGGAATTTCCTCATCGATGACCGCGTCCATTCTAGCCAGGTCTTGTGGCTTTAGGTTAGCCCTGGTGTTAAGGCTAACCCTCGTCCTTAAGTCTACACCGGTGAACTCTAAAGGATGTTCCCCATCAGCTGGTAATTGCCGCGGTGGGATTGCGGCTGGCAGTTCTTCCAGCTGGCGGGGTGCCCTTACGTAACCCGTCCTGAGCAGAAAGGATACTTGATCTCTCAGATGTTGTTGAGAGAAGGCGCGATGCTCGGGATGCATTTCGCACCAAAGTGCATGCATTCGCGCCATGTATCCCCTTCGCTCAGGTTCGCTACTCTCGCGGCAGGTCAGCAAGTCATCCGAAGTTCCCTCGTCCACTTAAAGCGTCCATGTGCAATAGCATTGTCGTCATCGTTAGGACCGTCCGGTAAGGCCCCTCCCATCTGTCCTTGACCTCCATCCGGCTGAGGTCGATTGTGAGGGGCCCTTCTGAGGTTATATGGAACCATAGCAAAAAAGAGTACCAGGGTAGTTAGCCCTGGTACTCTCGGCCGGCATTAGTCAGGCAGAGTTGCCTCTGCCTGTCCAGGGTGCACCAACGTGGAGGTTGCCGGTCCTTTGCACCCCCTTATTATTATTATTATTATTATTATTATTATTTTTTTTTTTTTTTTTTTTTTTTTTCGGAATATCCGATGCCGGTCAGTCCTCCCGTGGCCTCCGACGCCTCACGGGAGTCGCGCCGGCGCATCAACTACAGCCACTCCCCACATCCCGCAGGGTTAGTGACTGTAGATACCAGAATCGTGTGCCCTAAGCAGACGGAGAGAACCCAGAATGACCGCCTTCTGCATTTGACCTGCCAGCCACTCGGCTGGTTTTTGGCAGGCCGGTATGATCTTCAGTTCCGAGAGCAGCGTAGGCTTTATCCCTCCGAGTACACCGATAATAAGGACGACCATTTTGACCGAGTAGCCTGGGTACAGCACTTGGAGCTCGTACCGGAGATCGCGATATTTGGTCCGTTTCTCCTCCTCCTTCAAGGTGATGTTTTTCTCCGCAGGTGCCGAGAACTCGATAACATACATCACCTTGAGTTGATGGTCGAGGAGGACTATGTCAGGCTTGTTGGCTTGGATTAGCCTGACAGTCGGGAACGAGTAGTTCCAGTAAATCCGGCATTTCTCGTTCTCGACAACGGACTCAATATCTCCGGGGACGTAAGGCAGCACTGGTGTCTGGTCTACCCCGTACGAGTGCCTTAGATGGTAGTATAGCACTCGTAAAGCCGCGTTATGTCGGTGGATGTAGGCCGAAATCGCATATATGGGGCATGCAGAAAGTAAGTGCATGAGCGATTCCGGCGCCTGATGGCAGGTCCTGCAGTTGATATCAGGGACCTCTACACGCCACACGCGGCTACGGTAGACCAAGGTGTTGATAACACCATCTTGGCAGGCCATAATGAATCCTTCGGTCTCCGACTTAAGCCCTGCTGACCTTAGAAAGGCGAAGGTCAGCCTGGTCGATAAACCCAGTGTTTCTATGTTCTTATAGAAGACACCATGCTGGGGCTTATCGACGTGCTGCCGAAACAGATTTTCCTGTTCAGCAGCTCTTATTCGGGCTTTCAGACGATTTGGCTGAAGTTCGGTGACTGACTCAACATCAGCACCTCGCCGGCCTCCTCGCCTGATGTCAAATGCGAGACCGAGTTCATCTGCGGCTCTTTTTGCTGCCTTCAACAATCCTGCTCCCACTCCTACAGTTTCGTGATGTTTTACGAACCGCAAGAGGGGATCTGAGCTCCTGAGTATGTTACATGCCATACTCAGTACTACTCTGCCATGCGTACACTCCAGGCTCAAGAGTCCTCGGCCCCCCCCGTTGACGTGGGAGGTACACACGAGGAACGGACGATCTAGGATGAATACTTCTGTGAATATTCATCATCTTGCGGGTATCTCTGTCTAATTGGCGCAGCTCATCTACCCTCCACTTTACTACTCCGAAGGAGTAGAGCAGAATCGGAACGGCAAGCATATTAGTTGCAGACACCTTGTTCTTCCCCGAAAGTTGGGAAGACCAAATCTTTCGGAGGCGGTGTCTGTACTTGCCGCGGAGAGAATCCTTTATTTGTGTCACATCTTGGATGTGCCTTTGTTGCACACCCAGGTATGTATAGGTCTCTCCGGCATCCAGATGTCTTAGGATGCTTCCGTCTGCGAGCTGCGCATTTTCAGAGAATTCCCCGCATCGTCCTCTCTTGAGGTGGACGACTGCACATTTGTCCAACCCGAACTCCATACCAATTGCCCGCGTATATTCTTCGACCACCCTAAGAGCGTTTTGTAGTTCGCGCTCTCCGGAGGCATAAAGTTTAAGATCATCCATATAAAACAGATGGGTGACCTTATGCCTCCGGTCGCTGGGTGGTCCACATTGATACCCGCGGGTTTGGCGGAGCCCAGCAGACAACGGTAGCAGTGAGATGCAGAAGAGGAGAGGACTCAGGGAGTCGCCTTGGAAAACTCCCCTCCTAAATGCCACCTGCTCTGTCGTGACCCGCTGTGCACCTGATGTTATGGTGAAGCGAGTCTTCCAGAGTGGCAGCAGCTGTTCTATGCATCTCACTAGTGGTGCTGGTACCGCAAGACATTCGAGCAAGTGCAACAATAGCTCGTGCGATGTTGTATCAAATGCCTTGCGGTAGTCAATCCAGGCCATCGATAGATTCCGCTTGTATTGCACAGAATCCTGTGTAATACAGCGGTCTATCAGCAGGCTGTCCTTGCAACCTGCCATGCCCTTCTTGGCACCACGCTGTTCATGTATCTGCTGGAAGACCGGATCAACAGACCTCAGTGTCCTTGCATACAAGATACGTGTAAATATCTTGTAGCAGGAGTTGAGGCAAGTGATCGGCCTATAATTCCTCGGGTCGGAAAGATCCCCCTTTTTGGGGATAAGCACAGTACGTCCCTCGACAAACCAGTCCGGAATCTGCTGCCCCTCGTTCAACCATGAGTTGAAAACTCGCGCCAGACGGCGGTGAGTGGACGGAAATTTCTTCCACCACCAGTTGTTAATGCCGTCTGGGCCCGGGGCAGCGAAGTTCTTGGTGCCAACAAGTGCTTGCTGGACTTCCTCCGTACTGATTGCCGGGCACACTTCATCTGGCTCTTCACGATGTCTGTGACACAGAGCCTCGAAGTGTGCAATTGCTGGAGTGTCGCTATTGAATGGACGCGTCGTTTCGTAGATTCCCTTCCAGAAGGTTTCGACATCTTCTACAGTCGGCGGATTATCTACAACACGCTGTGGCTCTTGAAATAGGCGGGAAGGATTCGTACGGAACAAATTGTTTTGTTCCATACTCCTCACCCGCCTCTTCAATGTTTTCTTTATCGCCATGAGCGCTCGGATCCTATCTAGACAGTGCTGCTTGATGGTAAGCATCACTGTCAGATTTAGAGTATGGTGTTGACGTCTTAATCCGGCTGCTATGCGCCGGATTCTGGGAGTAAAAACTCTACCAGTTGTCTTATATTCCACCACACTCTGGATCCGAGAAGCGTGTTGTCTGGCCGACTGTATCTTGCCCTCGATATTCTGTACACGCCGCTTGGCTTTCTCGACCCCGTGATTGGTTGACCTCTCACGGGGGGACGAGTTGCTTCGCGGCGTTGTACACGGCACTGTTGATTTGCCAGATGTCGGCATCTTCCGGAATTTCCTCATCGATGACCTCGTCCATTCTAGCTAGGTCTTGTGGCTTTAGGTTAGCCCTGGTGTTAAGGCTAACCCTCGTCCTTAAGTCTACATCGGTGAACTCTAAAGGATGTTCCCCATCAGCTAATAATTGCCGCGGTGGGACTGCGGCTGGCAGTTCTTCCGGCTGACGGGGTGCCCTTACATAACCTGTCCTGAGCAGAAAGGATACTTGATCTCTCAGATGTTGTTGAGAGAAGGCGCGATGCTCTGGATGCATTTCGCACCAAAGTGCATGCAATCGCGCCATGTATCCCCTTCGCTCAGGTTCGCTACTCTCGCGGCAGGTCAGTAAGTCATCCCGAAGTTCCCTCGTCCACTTAAAGCGTCCATGTACAATCGCATTGTCATCATCGTTAGGACCGTCCGGTAAGGCCCCTCCCATCTGTCCTTGACCTCCATCCGACTGAGGTCGAATGTGAGGGGCCCTTCTAAGGTTATATGGAACCATAGCAAAAAGAGTACCAGGGTAGTTAGCCCTGGTACTCCCCGGCCGGCATTAGTCAGGCAGAGTTGCCTCTGCCCGTCCAGGGTGCACCAACGTGGAGGTTGCCGGTCCTTTGCACCCCTTATTATTATTATTATTATTATTATTATTATTATTATTATTATTATTATTATTATTATTATTATTAAATAGATAAAATTAAATACTATCATCAAGGGAAAACTTGCCATCGAGGTATCAAAGAGACAACCACTTCCATACAAAAATTGTATTATTGGCCCAACATTCAAAAGGATGTCACAAATTTTATTAATACATGTCAAACATGTTTAACATCAAAATATGACAGGAAACCTCAAAAGATTAAATTACAAATAACAGAAACACCTAACAAACCTTTTGAAAAAGTGCACATCGATACTTTTCATATAAAGAGCGAAAATTTCTTAACTATTTTTGATCCATTTTCTAAATTCGGTCAAGCTTATTACCTTGACAATAAAAACAGTATATGCATTATGGAAAACCTTTTGCAATTTTTCTCACATGGGATTACCTACCCAAATTATTACTGACAATGGTACAGAATTTAACAATCAGCTAATAAGAGATTTTTGTTTATTACATAATATAAACTTACATTTCACTACACCCTATCATTCAAATTCAAACTCTCCAGTCGAAAGATTTCATTCTACATTAGCAGATTCCATTCGATGCTTAGAAACGGAACAAAGAAAACCTATTAAATACCTCATGACCCTTGCCGTTATGCTTTACAACAACTCTATACACTCAGTTACTAAATTAACACCATTTGAAATCGTACACGGACCAAGAACAAATCCATATGACACAAACCCTCAGTTTATTACCTCACAATACATTACTAATCATCAAGAAAGTATGCAAAAACTATACACAAATGTCAAACAACAAATTGAGACAAATAAAGAGCATACTATAACAGACCGTAACACTAAACTTACTCAACCAAACCAAACAATATATGTACGAACTGGTAAACGAGTAGCAAAACATTTGCCAAAATATAAAAAAGTCACAGTACTACAAGACAAAGACATAACAGTAGCTACAACTTCAGGAACTTTACATAAAAACAATGTACAAAAACAAAGGAAAATTAACAATACTCGTTTGTTACAGGACGACAATGACAATGACAAGATGGACACGGACGTTAACGATACTACTAGTAATAAAATACATTTACGCAGATATCACCTTCGACCCCGTCATACATCCAACATTATTCCGAACAATGGGCACTGATACACGCGTAATAAGTCATTATCATACATTCATTCACAAAATTAATTTACAACCGCTTATTACAACGTTTGATAATTTAATATTTATGCTCAATCACACTTATGAAATAGATAAGGCACATAATCTCAAAAACATTGATATTTCCCTATTAAATCAGGCTGAAAATCTAAAAGAAATTATCACTCAAGAATATAGGAAATTAATTCCAAGACGATTAATACGTACAAAAAGAGTAAAAAGAGGCCTAATTAATATCGTAGGAAAACTACATAAAGAACTATTTGGTCTTGCAACAGAAGACGATGTAGCTAATCTTGATGAAAAAATTAACACACTTATGTCAAATGAAAAAACGTTAACACACGAACTAAATTTACGAACATCTTTATTTACTACCTTTGCTAATAAAACTGATACATTATTAAACCAAATTTCAAAAAATCAACGAAAAATAAGATAAAACCTTCAATACATTAAAACTAGTCATGACACAAATTTTCAAAGACAAATTATAATCAATCAATTAGAACTCAATCTTTATTATTTTTTCACAATTAGATCAAACTTTAACTTTTTTCAGATTGAATACAGTTACTCCATTCCTATTAAATACCAGGGATATGCAGACAATACTAATTAACTTAAGATTACTATATCCAAAAGAAAACTTGCTTAAATTTTCACAACCTTACTCATATTTTCAAGCTCTAAAGCCATTCTTTTCACAATATGATCGTACTATATATATTGCACTATTAATACCAATCTTAGCAAATCCAACATCCCTAACCTTTTTCCAAGTAATTCCTATACCAATCAAAAATATTACAATCTTTCCACCAAAACCATACCTCATCGTTGATTCTAAAGACAATTATCAATGGATGGACATCGAGCCAACAAGAATAGAAGATATATATTTCTTAGAAGACAACCTTCAGAACACAAAAAGAATGCTTTATTGAATTATTAAGACGACTACCTGCTGAACAATACTGCAAAATTTCCATGGTTCACATGAAAACTCCACACGTCGAACAAGTATCACCATCAGATTACATTATCATTATTGATGATGTCACAACAGTGGAATACACCTGTCATGCCAAGACAATTGCCTACAAAACATTAATCCAAAACACAAGGATTTCTCTATCACCACACTGTGATTTTTACCTCAATAATCTAACATATTCTTACGAGGAACCTTTCTCAGCAACAACATCCTTCTTGTTGCCTAATATATCCCTAGAAAATTTTCCTGCTATCGACATTTCAATTCCATCTTTACAAAACCTTCATTCAACACAATTACAATTAGCCACCCTTCAGAAGGTACATCTCAAAAATCTATCAAATTCTTCACAATCCAATTATATATGGATTATTTCACCTATCATTTTGATCCTGCTAATAACATTTTTATGGATACGAAAACGAAGCAAGAAACCTGGAACAAACGTAACAGTTTCATTTTCAAAAAACAAAGACGACATCTCCATCAAGAAAGAAGAAAAGGTCCAGCTACAGCCAACTCCAGTCGGACCCCAAAAATTCGGGACCCAACTTCCGTTCTAACAGGGGAAGAGTTATGTGACATCCATAACACGTGTGTCCTTATTATTTTTAACCTTCATCATTTTATTACGCATAATGTTATACGTTATAGATGACCTATTGACCGGGATAAAAATAAATTATACTTTTCAATGACAAAACATAGATAACTAGTTTTATATAAATATCAATCTGTTCATAATAAAAATCAGTTGTAAACTCAAACTCATACTGTAAACATCAAGAAAAAAATAAAGTAATTGTACATTTACTACCAAGAGGTGATTTCATTTGTTGTGAAGTGTGAACCTTGGGAAACGCACCCATAACTACCTCTATACTGGTTATACTGGTTGCATGTATTACAGGTATGTAAGTAAACACTCCGTATGAATTTTTAACTGCTGGCTCTGAAAAATGACAAGTAAATCATTTTTGAAATTTTATTTTAGTTTAATTTTTGAAAGTGCAAATTTCAAAAAGTTGTAACTATCAAATATCAATATTCTTTAATGAAATTTGAAATCTGTCGATAAATGTTCCTGCTGATTATGTATTTTACAACCGTCTTAGAAATAATTTGGAAGGCCGATCATTTTTGCAACTTTTTTTTCGCAAATTTCAGTCGCAACTTTTCTTCTGCAAAACTCTTTCATTTAGTTTCTAAGTATTGCTCATATCCTAACCTCCAGTACTAAGATATAGTATAACCTAAATTTCACCAGCCAACACTTTATACATTTCCTATACAACTTTGTTGTATAGGAAATTACCTTGTCCGATGTTCCACTATATTCAAAACGTAAATTCGGGTGAAAATGCATCGATATATTCACTCTAAGTGCATCGGAAGTCAGATATTTACATGCATAAAATTTGGCCAGAAATTAATGTTGTTACTTAGTGGGATATAGGATATAGAGACAAGTTTGCTCTCGCACGAATATCCGAGCTGAGGAAACCGACAGCTTTTAGTGTCGTACAAGATACCGGTCTAAATTCTATTAAAATGTAACAGGGAATGAATTTGTGCTTTTAGTCCTTACTTTTAGATATCCTGCAACGGCAAACTTTAAGATATCAACTGCTGAGGTACTCATGGAAACTGGATTGCCATACTAGAATTAGTACATTTTAAAATAGGTAATAACAAAAATAATAATAACAAACTATTTTTTTAAACATAGAAAAAATAATTTTAAAAATCCTTTTTAAAGCAATATACAGGGTCATTACGCAAAAATGTCCTTTTTATTCTGTTGTACTTAAATGTAATGGTTTTTGGTTCAACTATCTGGTCGAAGAGATCACCTATTTATAACAGATATTATTTTTTGTTGTGGTTGCTAGGCGACCACTTTTCCCGGCCGAAAAGTAACTTTCGTCCTAGGCCATCGATAGTCTTATCAGATCGTGTCAAAGTGACCTAAAGTCAATTACGATCAGATTTTTAAATTAAAATAAATGTAATAAATAAAAATTTATTATTTTCTTCTTACAATCGAATAACAAATATTGTATGACACACGGACGAAAATGTTTTTTGTAATCGGCTTCGTCTAGTCCGGCAATTTTTCGTAATCGCACGTAAAACTGCATTTTTTGTTCTTGTGTCACAAATATCAATAATTTTGAAATAACCTGGTTAATTTTGAAGTTATCTAAAAAGTTGTAAGTTATCAAAAAAGTGTAAAGACCCTCATGACGTTTATTTACGTAGATTCCAAAATTTTAATAAAAAAAATAAGTGGGCATCGCGTTTAAGAAATATGACGTTGCAATATAGTTTTTTTTAAATGGACCATCCCGTATCTTTTAAAATATATTGGTTTTCCTCAGTTTTCTGATTCCCAAAATACCAACATATATTATCTCAAAAAGTTTTTGAGATATTTCGATTTTGTTACTGAAATATCGACAATGATTTTATTAAATGTAGTTGCCTCTAAAAAGAAGAAGAAGTATTAATCATGACATATACTAAGAACATTACTTTCACGAGTAAACTCCATCTTTATTTTAGAAATGCAGCTCTTTTGTTTTCAAAGACAACTACATTAAACAAAATCATTAACGATATTTTAATACCAAAATCCAAATATCCCAAAAACTTTTTGAGATAATATGACATATGGTATTTTCGTAATCAGGAAAATGAGGAAAACACAGTGCTTTCGTAAAGTAATGTATAAATTCAATAAAATCGTTACAAGGCGCATAACAAAAAATCGCTTGAATACGTCGATTCTTAAATATATTCTCTATTTTTCCATGTTTAAAAAATGCTTCTCAAAAATTTTTGTAAAGGTTATGAAGTTATCGTCCAATTTTTTAAAAATATCACGCTTCTTTTGTGATAGTGCTATTTTAAAGAGCACACTTTTTTAGATATGTAGCTCTAAACATATACCTGTTGTCTAAATAGTGCTTATTTCTTCCGTAATTGATTAGCCATTACAGATCTAACAAACAGGTTAATACATGGCATCCAGCATTGAATAAATTATATTTCAAAAATATCTTCAGTGATAATATCATAAGATAGTGAGATAAATAGAAAATAATTCGACAGCTTTTCGCAAATATGATTAATTCGCCTTTTCTCTTCGGTATTAACAATTGGTGGTGGAAGAAATTTCCTTCCACAAACCGCCGTCTGGCAACGTGGACCACCCAGCGACCGGAGACATCCCATTTATTTTGTATGGAATTTCAAACTCTATGCTTCCGATAAGCGCGAACTACAGAACGCTCTAAGGATGGTCAAATATATGCGGCAATTGGTGTAGAGTTTGGGTTGAATGTTGGATATAAAACAAATAAAGGATTCTCTCCACGGCACGTACAGACACCCCATCCGAGAGATTTGATATTCCCGTCTTTCGGGGGAAGAACAAGGTGCCTGCGACTAAGTTTCTTGCCGTTGCAGTTCTATTCTACTCCGTTGGAGTGGTGAAGTGGACAGTAGATGAGCTACGCCAATTAAACAGAGATACCTGCAAGATGATGAATATTCATCCTAGATCGTCCATTCCTCGTCACCTCGTCAACGGATAGCCGAGGGCTCTTGAGCCTGGAGTGTACGTATGGCAGAATAGTACTTAGTGTGACATGTAACATCCTCAGGAGATCAGATCCCCTCTTACGGTTTATGAAACATCATGAAACTGTAGGAGTGGGAGTAGGATTGTTCAAGGCAACAAAAAGAACCACAGATGAACTCGGTCTCGCATTCGACACAAGGAAGGAGGCCAGTGAGGTGCTGATGTAAGGTCAGTCACTAAGCTTCAGCCGTTTCTGAAAGTCAGAATCAGACCTACGGACAGGAAAAACAATTTCGGCAGCAAGTCAATAAACCGCAGCCTAAGAAAATAGAAACACTGAGTTTATCGACCAGGCTGACATTTGCCTTTTTAAGGTGAGCCGGGATTTATTACGACCTTCCAGGAAGGTGTTATCAACAGCTTGGTCTACCATAGCCGAATGTTGCGTGTACCTACAGTTAGGCGCCGGAATCGCTCCTGCACTTACTCTCTGCATGCCCTATACTGTGTGTCCATAAAGTATGAAATAAATTCATTATATCTTAAACCAAAAATATATAGAAAAATTCCTCGCACACGTCGAATTTTAATTTCAATTGTGCACCTTATCCTTTATTTTTGGTTATGACGTCATCACTGTTTCCGTTACGACGTCATTGATATTTTTTTAAAATAGAACATCCTGCATATTTCTCAATTTTTGGATTCTGCTTCAACAGCTGATTCCAAAAATTTATCACACTTAGGGCCGGTCTTTTCACCTCTGGGTAAGTTACTGTTAACTAACTAAAAGATTATAATTGGTTTTATTTCAACAGTTTATTATATACATTCTAATCACCTAGTTAGTTAATAATAACTTACCCATAGGTGAAAAGACCGGCCCTTAGGATTTAAAATTGATGTTGAAAGATAGGCCACTTTGAATATAAGAACTTACTAATTTTTCATATTTTGTTTGAACAAATGATATTCACTAGAACTAACGGTTGATTAATAATAAAAACTATGGCAACTGTTCGAACTGTACTCATTATTGTAGCTGATAGTACCTTAAACGATGAATAAAGTGTTGCTGAACCTTGTTTATAGTTTCCTGAGAAATGTTGTTTATTTCTGTCCTAATCCTCTCTTTCAATTCAACAATGTTTTCCGGTTTAGTTTTATAAACTAAGTTTTTTAGATGGCCCACAGAAAATAAGCTAATGGATTGAAGTCCGGTGACTTAGGTGGCCATTCGATGGGTCCACGTCTACCAATACACCTGTTCAGAAATATTTGGTCAATATACCTTCGAACGCCTATTGATACCACAGGCTTTCGTTAACATTTCCACGATTAATTCTACTGGGGAATAAATTTAATAACGTTGGGATGAAGTGGCCCATTAAAAATCGAAAAAATAGGGTCCAATGATTCTATTTTTTACAATTCCTGGTCACATATTTACGTTTTGTGGATACCGTGTGTGCTGTTTCCGCATCCATCGAGGGTTATCCCTGGCCGTATCTTCCAACTCATCAATTTTAGACTCTAATTGTGGTACATATTTGGAATCAGCTGTTGAACCAAAAATGGAGAAATATATAGGGCGCTCTATTTAAAAAATATATCGATGACGTCATAATAGAAATAGTGATGACGTCATAACAAAAAAATAAAGAATAAGATTGGTTTAAGAATGGTGAATTTATTCCATACTTTACGGACACACTGTCTATGCGATTTCGTCCTACATCCACCGACATAATGGGGCGTTACGAGTGCTATAATACCATCTAAGGCACTAGTACGGAGTAGATCAGACACCTATACCACCTTAGGTCTTCCGTGATATTGAGTCTGTTATCGAAAACAAGAAATATCGCATTTATTGGAACCTCTCGTTCCCGATTGTCAGTCCAAGTCAATAAGCCTGACATAATCCTCCTCTACCATCAAACCAAGGTGATGTACTACTCAACGATTGTAGTTTGACACTTGGCGGAGCAGAAAGAGAGAAAAAATGTTGACAGTGTGAGACAGAGGTGAACCAAACCACTTTAGAGTCAAAGGGCGGGGTTTAGACCACTACGCATCCAAACTTAAGTCGAGGAATCATTGACTAGTACGTCATCGCATTTTTGGCTCTTGTCGAGAAAAAACATCACCTTAAAAGAGGAGGCTACTCTGTCGAGCTGGTCGTCCTAATAATCGGTGTACTCGGAGTGATAAAGCCTACGCTGCTCTTAGAATTGAAGACCTTACCGGCCTACCAAAAAATCAGACGAGAGGTTGGCAGGCCAGATGCAGAAAGTGGCCATTCTGGGTTCTCTCTGCCTGCTTAGGGCAGATTCTAGTATCTACAGTTATTAACCCTGGGGGATGTGTGGAGTGGCTGAAGTTAATTCGTCGCTGCGACTCCCGTAAGATGTTGGAGGTCACGGGAGTACTATTTGGTATCAGTTATTCAAAATGCAACCGTCTTTTTTCAGTGATAAAAAAATAAATACAAATTAATTAAGTACACAGTAATAAACAATATCAGTATTGAAATAACGAAGTGTCAGCCAAAGGCCAATTTTCAGCAAGTAATACATACCTAGTAAAATATTATTTATACAAAATTATTTAAAAAAAAAGTAATAAAAGTGAATCTGAGCTATAAAAGATGTAAATCACATCAAATTAAGTGCAAAACTAATGTTAATAAGGTAATAGTAAAAGCAATTTTAGGCATAGAAGAATTTTAAGAGTTTTAGCAATGTTGATATATATAATTAGACAGTCAAGGAAAATATATATGATTTAAGTTTCATTTTAAAATTCTGTATTACGTAATGCCTAAAATCACAGGACACGCTATTATTGTAAGGAAATCTACAAAGGTGACAGAGGAATGCTTGAGTATTTGTAGAAAATCTTGTTTTTGGGTATTCACATTATTACAATCTAAACGGAAGAATTTCCCAAATTTTCCCACAAATAGATTAGTTGAAATAATATTCCTCAGGAAATAATTTTGCTGGCCAACTAAAAAAACACCGTTTAAAACTTTTTCATACATATTAAAAATTATATTCTAGTTCTGTTACGCCAAATCCTTAACATGAAAATGTCCAAGTGTTTTTTTAGTTATAATGAAATCTTAACTCCCAAGAGGCCAAATGGGAAAGTGGAAAAAAGAACACCCTATAGAAACTAAACTTAGATACATCTTCCATTTAAGATATCAAAAAAAAAAACGTGATAAATAATTTGAGGTCACCGGTAATCACAAAAATTGGATAGAAAATAAAATTAATGGTGCGGCTACAAATTAATTTTCTTTCTATCCTTCACTAATTCGTTTCCTGTCCCAATCATTTTTCATCAATCGATATAATATCAGAAAGACATTCTAACCCATAGACAACATTTTGAATCACAAACTAATTTTATCAAATTGTAACATTTGTTACAGCCATATCCACTAATTTTATAGTAAAGGTTTAACCGTAAAGCAAGCAATTACATTTTAACAGCAGCTGCCAAGTTAATGTCCCATAATCAGAGTCGTTTGGTCTCTCATTATGATCTTGTTAGTGTTAGTAATTCGAATCTAATTTATTCCGGTTGTGTTTTGGTGGTCTTTCGGATATTAATATTAAAAATTGAATTTCTGTAACAATTCGGTACTATTTGAACAAAGTTGAGAGCCACTAGAATTAGCAAACGAGAATATATCATATTCTAACAGAAACTGGAACTTCGAGCATAATAAACATAAAGTAGCGCTTGGGGATTGTAAGCACTGTTTTATTATTAATATAACAATAGCTTGCCTAACAATTATTATTACTTAGCATTAAGTTACCAAATTATATGTTACAAAGCTTTATTTATTAGTATATTGTAGGTATAAGACCAAGAACAATTTGGGGTTGGTATACTATAATCCAATTTGAGTGTCCTTAAACAAGATGGGATATACGTAATTTAAACTTATATTAAATTGCGGTAAGAGATTTTCTGTAAGTTTTGTAATAACTGTGACTGTACATACAGAGTGACTCACTTTTAATAACGAAAATGTTAACAGTCAATAGATCTGGACGATTTAAGCCCATTTTGTGATATAAACTTTTTTCTGCAGTGCCTTCTCCAAAGAGATATAGGGCGTTGAAAAGAGTAATTTTTGACGGTTTTAATTATTTATTTATTTTTTTCTCCTAAACTAGGTATATTTCATAGGTTTATTTCATATTTAGTACAAGGAAAGAATAATCTTTGATATGAGATATTGGTATATTAGGCTTCATTGATTTTATAAAAGGAAGGTATTTAATTATGGAACACACTGTATATTGCTGAATACAGAAATAAATTGTCTTTAAACAGAGCTGAATATACAGGGTGTAACAATTAAAATAAAAAAAGGTATTTTCCGGTCAAACCGAAAGTGAAAAATATGTATGTGATAAGAACTTTTATCAGTAGAATATCGCATATTTATTTACGCAATCATATACACGGTGTCATTTTTGACATTTTTTTAGTTTTTCGCCCATAACTTATTGTTTGATGTTCAATTGTTCTTTTCTTTTGCGCGTTCGGAATGCTCAGAGAAAAAGACATAAGCATAATGTTGGAACATTTCTCCTAGGTGAAAAATCAAGCAATGAAATCTAATGAGTAAGCCTGACCAAGCGATGGTAGATTCAGGGTCGGGCGCAATACCAATGCCATCGCGCGCTTGTTTACGATGACGATGACACGACACACTTCAGTTGTTATCTGTCGGTCGATGCATAGAGTACTAATAAATAATAAATAATGTTGAGCGTAAAGAATAGAAAACGACCGTACGCTGATAAAGTGAATAAATTTATTGGTGAATTTCCGGATTTAATCTATGATGGATGTAAAATAATTTGTAAAGTTTGTGATCAAGACTTAATGTTCTGGAATAAATACGCCTGCAAAATTCATGTCAATAGTAACCGGCATAAAAATAAAAAAATGGCGTGTCTTCTTTGGAACATCAGTTTATCTTTGGTTTACTGTTAATGCTGATTGCCTGCGATGCTCCCCTGCGCATATTGGATAAACCAGCATGTCGGGAGTTCTGGAATAAATACAATCCCCAGGTGAATTTACCAAGTCGTTCACCGTTACGTAGATATGTACCAAGTGTTCGTGAAGATATTATAAATAGGATTAAATGTGCATTAAAAAATACACGGCTGTGCTTATGTGTTGACGAGACGACAGATTGTAAAAAATAATTCTATTTTAAATGTTATAGTACTTGTACTCAACCCTGTTAAACCAACATTTGCACTTTTACTAGCTAGCAAAAGACTAACTGCGTGTACTGGCGAAACAATTACGCGGGTGGTGTTGAAGACTTTCGAAAAATTTGAACTGTCAACAAGTCAAGTGTTGATGTTTGTGACCGACAGTGCTGCGACAATGCGTTTGGTGGGCCGTTCTCTTCAAAGAGACGATTGTAGGTTTTTACATGTTATGTGTAAAGTGCATGCGTTCCATCTTGTAGCAGAAACGATTCAAAAATGTTTTCCAGAGGTAGTTGCATTAATAGCAAATACAAAAAAAGTATTTCTCAAATCTCCTAAACGGCTTCGAGCATTTCACACACTGTGTCCTGGTATTCCGGAACCACGAGAGCTGATTCTTACACGTTGGGGAGCGTGGTTGAAGGCAGCTTTTTATTATGCTGAATATTTTCAACAAATAAAAGCTGTGATACTACAGTTCAACCCTAACCAGGCTGCAGCTATTAAGGAAAGCCAGACAAGCTTTCAAGACGTTTCCCTTGAAACAGATTTAAAAACTATTTATAACAATTATAGAGCACTACACGACGCAATAGAAAAATTGCAAAATACTTCGTTGTCGTTAGTGGAATCGCTGCAAATAGTGGAGGACGTGAATACACAGCTACAGACTATAAGTGACGCAAAAGATAAGCCCGTTATTGAAAAATTCGAGAGTGTATTACGGAAAGATCCTGATTTTACCAAATTAAGGCAAATTTGTGATGGTGCATCTACAGCTGCGTTAAGTGAGTTCACAGAGTGTTTTACTTATGCCTGTATTACTTCCGTAGATATCGAACGGTCTTTTTCAAAATATAAACATATTTTTTCACCACAGCGAATATCGCTTACTGAGACAACTGCAGGAACATATCTGATGCTACACAGTTATTATAGAAGTGCTCCAGTTTGTGATAACGACAACCAAGCTACTTCATAAATCTGCCTAAGAAGGTGAGTTTTGTACATATTTTTATAAAGTGTACCAATATTAATAAAATTCATTTCCATTTATTTTATTTATTTATTTATTTATTATTATCACTTAAGATATACAATGTACATGTGTGAACGTCATTTAACAGTTTAATAATAATGTGCAGCACTAAGCTTACAAAATATAAGGAAATACATAAAAAAAGAATTTAAAGCGAACGAAATAATACAAAAACCTACATCACAATATATAAAATCTTTTTGTTTTTATTATTGTACATATTCAAGTATTATGATATGATGCATACCCAGTACGTCTCTGTAGGTTTAATGACCTTGGCCAGGCTTACTAATGAGCATTTAAAATGATCATCTTGTACATAGAATGCTGAAAATTTTAAGTAAAACCCAAAATTTGGGTTGAATTTAAATCAATACACTGCCTAAACTGATTGGCCGATGTGCATATTTTTTTTTTAGCTTAAATCAGTCGTTAATGGAGATTGTAACCGCCTGTTAAAATTTCTCATAAATATATCTCAAAATTTTATGCTGCCTTACTTGTGTAGAGCTGCGTGTGAGTGAGTTGTTGGATAATTACTGTTACATACAATTTTTGTGTTTCCCATGTGTTGCATTAGTGGTTCCAAGTCGGTGATTTCGTCTAGATATCTTATAGGTGTGTAACTGTCTCAACGGGCGATAAGTCGGTGAATTTTGTTTTGGTGAATTTGTAAATTGTATGTTGTCACGGATTCTGATCAGCACGTTGGAGCTACAAGAAGAAAAGCCGGCCATATGTATAATGATATGTAATGTATATATTAGTAATTTTTCCCTCCTCTTTAGTCTGTTAATCTTTTCCAAGAATAGGCAAAAATTCTTCATATCAAAGAATAGGCTTTACGTATTGTCGTGTTTGCTAAAACTCCTTAGTATAAATGTATCCCCAGGTATTTGATGTTGGAAGGAGGACAAAATACCACGCTGTCGTTATGCAGAGTGGTGCACGATGTCATCTGCGGCATCAATAAAAAGTATAACATAAAAATGCCTTTGTTAGGCATAAAAAAGCGTTTGATACTGTTTGGCATGAGCGTCTCCTGTCGAAATTAAAAAATTTACACAAGCTACCCATATATTACATAACTTTCATGAAATCCTATTTAATAAATAGACAATTTAAGGTAAAAATAAATAACTCAAATCAGATACCTATGATATACGGGCGGGCGTACCGCAGGGCACGGTACTCTCGCCCACGTTGTTCAACCTCTACCTCGTCAATCTCCCCACCCATATCTTGACCCAGACCATAATGTAAGCTGGCGACACGACTATTTAGGCACAATCTTATTACGCTCAGACTGCGACGAGAAATATACGACCCACTCAAAATATACTACGACAAATGGAAAATAACAGTAAACGAGACAAAGATAGAGACCATTAAATTTACAAAAGAATTTACTAACATCAAGACATTCATTTCACTCACAATAAACAACAAAATTATCACGGAAACAAAACTGTTAAATACCTAGGACTAACACTGGACCAACGTTTCTCATTTAAACCCCACATCACCTAAAACAATAAACAAGATACGCATGAACTTACGCAAACTTTAACAGATTCTCTCAATTGAATACTGACAACAAACTATTACTTTACAAGACAATACTGAGACCTATAAAGATGTACGGCTGCGTCGCTTGGAGTTGTATGTCAGACACACAATATAACTGCCTCCAGGTGGCGCAGAACAAATTACTGTGATACGTGACCCACGAAAATAGATATACAGGGTGGTCCGAAGTTTACCTGACAAACTTCGACACGTGATAGAGGGACTTAAAATAAGCCGAAAAGTTCCTATCAACTTACATCCTTAGGGGATTGCTAACAAAGATACAGGATGTTAAAGTTTTGTGAAAAACAAACAATTTTTTTAATAACTCTAAAATTACGAAAGCTATCGACTTGAAGTTTTAGGGGCGGTGATGATTTTTAAGTCTCTATTGTTTCATAAAATCTTATCATTGTACTGCCTCCAGTGGCGCCGCCAGAGGGTGGGGGAGATGAATTTTTTCGCCGAAACTATGTTACGCCACTGTTTTGTGCAGTTGATTTTGAGATTGTTCGATTCAGTGTTCAATTTGGAAGAAAGAAGGTATCTTTTAGTTTTTTCGTACAACACTTACTTTTTGAGTAAAATAGTAAAAAGCATTTTCATGACTCTAAACTTTATTGAGAGTTTATCATTTATTTCATAAATTACAGAATTTATGTAAAAACTAGGAACATAAATAAAACTCATTACCAAACAGTGAAACACAGGAAATTAAAGAAGTTGCTCAAATTGGAGCCCATTCACTTCAATACATTTGTGACACCTCTGAATTGTGGAATTGACAGCGGCGGATACTTGATGATAATTTTCCCTCATCTCGTTACAAGCTTGTTGGATACGCTCAAGTAGCTGATCTCGCGTTGTCACCGGTGTAACATAAACTTTTTCTTTTAAATAACCCCACATATAAAAGTCTAAAGGCGTGAGGTCAGGTGATCTTGGTGGCTAGGCCACCGGACCTCTTACAATATTCTCCTGGGCGTTATAATTGTTTCCCACACGACCTATCCATCTCTCAGGATAATTAGCGTCCAACCATTCGCGCACCACCCGTCCAAAATGCGCCGGTGCTCCATCCAACTGTATCCAACTTCATTTCGTACATCAAGGGGAACATCTCCCATTATTTTGAGAAGGTCGTGAGTGAGGAAATCCCGAAACAATTCTGCATTTAGCCTAGGCGGCAAGAAGTGTGGGCCACCAATGTTGTTGCCAATAATACCCAACCAAACATTTACACTAAATTCATTTTGAAATGATCGAAAGCGGGTTTGGTGAGGATTTGCGTGTGCCCAAACATGCATATTATGGTGATTCACTACTCGAGCTCTGGTAAACGTCGCCTCATCGGTCCATAATATTTTTGTTAAGAATTCGGGATTCCCCCTTACAGAGTTAATTAGCCAATGACAAAAATTTAAACGCTTCTCTGTATCACCGGGATGTAAATTTTGTACGGGATATAAATGATAAGCTTTTCTGTGGTCTCGATGTAATACTCGTAGCACTTTAGACTTGGATGTTCCTAATTGTTGTGCTGCCCTGCGAGAACTTAAACTTGGATTTTCGCCAAAAGCTCTAAGAATTTTTCCGTTTCCATTTCTTCCAATATTTCTTCGATCTTCATTTCTATTTTGTCGGTTATCTCGCAATCCTCTTTCGCAAAAATTGCGATGGGTGTCTGTAAAAACTTGACCATTTGGTCGTCTCCTATTTGGATACCTCCTTCGGTATTCTCGAACTGTCTGTTGAGCATTGCCATCACAAAACCCATAAATAAAATGAATATCAGCATACTCTTCATTGCTGAACAATCTTGGCATCTTGTAGCTTGGTACACAACACTAACACTAATTTTGACAGATCAAACATTGACTGACAACACTGTTTCATTGTTTACCAAAGGCAACTAGGATTACTAATTTTATCATTAATGTAGGAAAGGTTTTACTGTTTTAGTAGAGAAAGCAGAAATAGCCGTTTTACTCGAAAAAGTAAACATTGTACGAAGACACTAAAAGATACCTTCTTTCTTCCAAATTGAACACTGAATCGAATAATCTCAAAATCAACTGCACAAAACAGTGGCGTAACATAGTTTCGGCGAAAAAATTCATCTCCCCCACCCTCTGGCGGCGCCACTGGAGGCAGTACAAGGATAAGATTTTATGAAACAATAGAGACTTAAAAATCATCACCGTCCCTAAAACTTCAAGTAGATAGCTTTCGTAATTTTAGAGTTATTAAAAAAATTGTTTGTTTTTCACAAAACTTTAACATTCTGTATCTTTGTTAGCAATCCCCTAAGGATGTAAGTTGATAGGAACTTTTCGACTTATTTTAAATCCCTCTATCACTTGTTGAAGTTTGTCAGGTAAACTTCGGACCACCCTGTATACGGATAGACGACTTACACAGAAATACAAACATGCCCCTAATACGCGACCACATAATAGAACTCCTCCAAAAATTCCTAACATCCAATATCCACGCTTCCAACCTAACAAAACATATAACAGACATACACGGACATCACAATTACATTCACACATAAACTGATACATGAGAACCTGCCACTATACTACGTAGTCGACTAAAATACGTACAACGACGGACACACACACATTTCACTTTACAAACCCAACTCACAATCCTAACCGAACACCTTAAACTACTCCCTTAACTCCTCACAATGCATGGACATGCCTTTCCCATTCCAACCAAATTCATATAGATTCCAATTTTGAATTCCTTGAAGCAGGTTTTTCCGCAGTCTGCACTGCACGTATTCGTTCTATAAGAAAGTACCAGCTGCAGTAAAATCACAAAGAAGCCAGTAATCTAACACAGAGCCACAACAGTGGCTGCCAGAACGATCTGTGCGCACCTTTTGGTGAGACTTGTCGCCCTGGAGGTTCATTTTTGTATGAATATTTATTTATTTATATGCAAAAATGTGTTAAAATTAAACCCATGCAACGAAATAAATGAGATATAATTAGCGCCTAAGTAGATTTATATATTAATAGGCAATAAAGATTTAAATTGGAATTGGGAATTGGTTTCAAGTTGGTTATTTCGTGCAGGGATCGTATCGATGTTGAATTTTATTTTGGTGAATTATTCTGATCACCACGCTGGAGATACAAAAAGAGCCGGCCATATACATAATGACTAGAATTGGCAAGTCGTGCGGCTATTCAGTGGTGCAGCAGCAGGTAGATAGATATCTGGTGAGGCAATGACCGGCTGGCGGACAAATCGAAGCGAACCGCGAAACCAGTCCATTGTTGTATGTCCTAAAGTTTATACGCTAATTGAATCCTCTCCGTTGTATTTTATGTTGTTGAATTGTTAATTTTATTTGTTGTATTTTATTGTTTGTATTAATTTAATAATGAAATATGTCAGATGTGCGCAAGGGTAAAAAACGGCCATACGATAACAAAGTGAATAAATTTATCAGTGAATTCCCTGATTTATTCTATAATGGTGCTACAATAATTTGTAAGATGTGCGAGACAGATGTGATGTGGTAGGACAAATATGATTGTAGAAGTCACGTAAATACTGTGCAGCATAAAACTAAAAAAATTACGTAGATAGGTTGATCCCATATGAGTAATTATTCATGATAAAGGAAACAGAAAAATTCTCATAAAATTCCTTTATTAATGTGTTGTAGTATATGTATGTGTTTAAAAGAAGCACGTTAAATTTTAGAAATTTTATTAAAAAGGTTAATTAGATACTAACAAAATTTATATCTTACATTTACTTATAATTTGACATGTTGCAAAACTACTTTAATTCTAATTTGACTACCCTGGTTTTATATTTATAAAAATTCCTGTGTCTGATGATGTGAAGTAATTAATTTGTTCACGAAACCGGTCACATTAATAAAGGAATTTTATGAGAATTTTTCTGTTTCCTTTATCATAAAAAAATTACGTTCATTCTAAAACACAGTTTATGTTTAATTTACTATTAATGCTGATAGCCTGTGATGTTCCGCTGCACATTCTCGATAAACAACCATTTCTGGAATTCTGGAATAAATACAATCCCCAGGTAAAGTTACCAACTCGCGCAACGTTTCGTAACTGTATGAACTGTAAGCGAAGACATTGTAAATAAGATCAAATGTATATTATAAAATACACGGCTGTGGTTATGTGTTGACGAGACGACAGATCGTAAAAAAAATTCTATTGTAAATGTTGTAGTACGTATACTGGACCATCTTAAACCGTCATTTCCACTATTACTAGCTAACAAAAGACTAACTGAGTGTAATGGCATAACAATTACGCGGGTGGTGCTGGAGATGTTAGAAAAATTTGATGTCAACAAGTCAAGTGTTGTTGTTTGGATCGATGGTGCCGCGACAATGCCTTTGGTAGGCCGTTTTCTTCAAGAACACGGTTGTAGGTTGGTACATGTTACGCGTAAAGTGCAAACTTTACATCGTGCGGAAGAAACTATTCGACAATGTTTTCTAGAGGTAGATGCATTACTAGCAAGTACAAAAGTGTTCTTTAAATCTCTTAAACGTCTTCGTGCATTTCACAGAAGGTGTACCGTTATTTCCAAACCACCATACCCGATTCTTACACACTGGGGAACATGGTTGAAGGCAGCTTTATATTATGCTGAATATTTACAACGAATAAAAACTGTGATACTACAATTCAATCCTGACGAGGCTGCAACTATTAAGGAGAGCCAGACAAAATTCGAAGATATATCCGTTGAAATAGCTTTAAAAACTAATCATCAAAACAATAAAAGACTACATGACGCCATACAAATCTTACAAAACAGTACGTTGTCGTTAGCGGAGTCACTGCAAATAGTGGATGAAGTAAATAGACTGCTACACTATATAGGTGATGCAAAATATGAGGCTGTTAGAGAAAAGTTCTCACTTGTGTTAAAGCAAGACACCTGTTTTACCAGATTAAGACAAATTTGTGGTGGTACTGATGGTGCAACCCTAGATCCGTTAAGTGCATTCAAAGACTATTTTAAGTATGCCTGTATTACATCAATAGATATCGAACGCTCGTTCTCAAAATATAAGCATATTTTTTTCACCACAGTGAACATCACTCACGGAGACAACTATAGAAACATACCTGATGCTGCAAAAAATTTTTACAGATCTTCTCCAGTTTGCCATAACCAAGCTAGTTCATTAAGCTAGTTAAGAGGGTAAATTGTGCATACATTGTTATAAATTGTAACAGTTTATTGCTTTTGTTACTAGTTAATTTCTTTTATTACGCTTATTATGATGCGTATGCCTATATCTCGCCGCACATTTCTGCCAACTCTAATAATGATGTATATTGGATGTATTGGTCATTTTTCTCTCCTCTTTCGTCTGTTATTATTTTCCAAGAAGGGGCATAAATTGTTCATATCAAAAAATAGGCCTTACCTGTGTTTGCTAACACTGTTTAATATAAATGTAACCCCAGGTATTTTATGTCAGAAATTTTTATAAATACTCCAGTCTCTGATGTCCTCATTAAGTTTTATCATCCACTCGGCATAGTACACTGTTGTCTGGATATATGAGTCTTCAACAGCATCATATTTGCTGTTTGTGCATTATGGCTATGGCTAAATATAGTTGTATCGTCCGCGTACATGGCCAGTTTGCTATTAGGAAACTGAGAAACGTCAGAAACATCCTGATTAAAAAAGTTGGTCTTAACAGAGACCCTGTGGCATGCCTGCGAGAATGTTCTTCGATGGAGAGAGATCATTGTAGGTTTTCACTTGCAGTCTTCTGTTGCTAATTGTAAGAGCATGAGTGATGATAATGAAAATGAAAATTTGCTACTTATGTACTGTATAAGAGAGTAGGGGAAACATTTTCAATGTTCAACAAACCCATAGTCGTGTTCTTACCATAACAGTTTTATACCAATCAAGATCCTGACAACCTGTCGTGTAGAGTTTATTTTAACATTAGCTCCACACTGATGCAATGGCCGCGCGAAAATGTTTTAGAACGGCTAAATAAGATTTAAAAATTTTTTACTGTTAAAAAAAATTAAAAATTTTATTATTCATTGTATCACTTTAATTTTCGTTAGTGTGTAAAATTAATCATGCCATTAGGGTAAATTGTATTAAGTAATTTTATTTACAATTAAGTTTATCAATCCTCTTTATGTTGTCTTTTGTGAAAGCTGGACCCTCTTGACCAAACTAATTGATGGATAAGTAAACCCGAGAGTGATGAGTTAGAACCGATTGTACAGAAATAATGACCACATAAAAGACAATTGTCCATCAAAGAAAACAATAAACAGTTAAAACTTAATGGATGTTTCTAATGATAATGAGATGAAAGACAGAACATAAATAATTTTTTTTCTCTTTTTACAAAGCATGAAAAATTAATACGACTATTAAAATAAATGTTTTTACTAATTTAATGCATATATTTTATATAGGGATTTTCAAGGAAAACTAGCCACGTACCTGTCATGTTTGTTATTGATTTAAAAATCGTTGAAACACGTCAACAAAGATATTAAGGGGGTGTTTTTTGTACGTAAAAGCCAGACATATGTTATCAACCCCTTTATAAAATTTCAAATCGCACCATACCATGTATGACACCTCGTCGGAATGATAATTTTACAAGAAATTCATTGGCGTACCCACTTTTTTTAATTGACCTGAAATTGAGGAAAAAAACCAAAAATTATGTATTTCTTTATTTTGTTAGGTTGTTACAAATGGAGGTTTTTTCCATGTTTTGAGTTTTATCATTTATTTTTTTATTTTTGACGAAGGCTTTTTTTCTTAGGGAGTGTTTCTAAATAGATTTAGTATATTGAAATTTTTGTTTATTGGGTAATTTAGAATAATAATTTTGAAGGAAAAACTAAACAAAAATAAAGGAAGAGAAAGAAAGTGAATTTTGGACTTAGATGAGGTTCGGGGATGAAGGGCTCTCCTAAATATTGGTAGCGCTTGGTATACAAGTTTGTGTGGTGTTTAAGGTTAGCGAAGTATTTGACAGTATAAAGGTGTATTTCATAGTGGTTCAATGTTGAAGCAAATACCGTGTACGTCTCTTATGGGGGTATATCCGTTACAATTTTTAATGAAGCGAAGGTATTTCTTTCCGAAGGCTTTCAGTTTCTTTAGTGTTGTACTGACCACGTATGTTCTTAGCTGAGTGGCCGCTTGAATCGACCAATTATGACTAAAGATGACCATTTATTATTCGAGCACTTTGGAACTGTATATGTTAAATAATTTTTGGGTCAGGACCGACCGTTAAACATACATTCGTCAAATATTTCTCCCTCCATGTTCTTGTGGTAATCCACGTTACAGTCTTCCATGTTTCCGCACAGTTTCAATGCATTATCAACCCATCCATCAACTGATTCACAGTGTAATATAATCAATCGAGTCCCTTTATTAGGAGGCAATGAGACTGGTTGACATTTCCTAGATCCATTAGTCCATCCTTTTTTTACGGTGCCATGAGTATCATACCAAGTTTCATCTAGATAATGAATTGGTCTATTTTCCCTTCTGAGTTCTTTTATCTCTTCTACATATAAATTTCGCCAATCCACTATTCGTCTACTTTCCATAATCACCATGCGTTTTTTTAATAGTTTGATATTTAAATCCAATTTTTCTCAGCCAAGTTCCTAAAGTTCTTTTGGTATATTTTAGATAATCATCCATTTATTTTAATTTTCTGCCTACCATGTTAATAGTTGCGATTTCATTTTTCTGATACGCGTCATAAACTAAAGTTCCTAAAAGTTTTACTAACGATGCGTTTTCGATTGACCGTCGTCGGATCATTGTTTTCTTGGGAGGGCACTTTCTTTCACCAGTTTATGTAATGTGGGACGGGGAATGTTAGTCAGAGATACTGTTTCACCTAATAGATCCAAATGATACAAATTAGGGTCATTAGCTCGTAGCTTCAAACGATTATTGTAAACATTAAGGCAAATTAGTTTCGCTTGCTCGTTCAAATGTAGCCGATTTTTTCTTACTGAAAACACTAATGAACTTTGATTTTCTTTATTACTGTAATCACTATCACTTTAATTTTCTCAAACACAATAAGATGCAGACGTAGAGGCCTCCCACGGTCGAAACATTTTTACATCAAATACCTTCTTAAATTATTTTCAAAAACACACAACAAATAAACAGATATGAAATAATTATTACTTAGATTATACTATTACACAACTCACTTGAGCACGATAACCTTCTTAAATTGTTTTCAAAAATATATTAGCAAATAGACATATATTAAATAATTATTATTTATCTTATAATATTATACTTACAATATATCAGCACTGCTAGAACGATTCGGTAACAAAACTAAGTGCGGCTCTGAAGTGTCCCAGGATGTAAGCTAAACTCCGCCTCGGTCGCGTGCCAACAAAAACAACAATCATCGTTCTAGCTTAAATGCAAGCAGTGTAAAAGACGGAATATGTCATGTGTTATACATTTCCCGCTCACATGTCGCGTCTTGCTCTGAACGTCCCGTCACAATATAGGTTTCCGCATCTCTACCCTTAAGTGCTAAATAAATATAAGAAATTATGAATTTTTATTTTCCGATTCATGCCAAACAAAACTAAGTGCGGCTCTGAAGTATCCCAGGATGTAAGCTAAACTCCGCCTCGGTCGCGTGCCAACAAAAACAGCAATCATCGTTCTAACTTTTATGCAAGCAGTGTAAAAGACGGAATATGTCATGTGTTATACATTTCCCGCTCACATGTCGCGTCTTGCTCTGAACGTCCCGTCACAATATAGGATTCCGCATCTATACCCTTAAGTGCTAAATAAATATAAGAAATTATGAATTTTCATTTTCCGATTCATGCTCAGGGAACTAAAGGTCAACTTATGTTGACTAGACATTTATTGATCATGTAATTTGTTATATTTAATCTGTATAATTTTTCATATTTTATTTATTTAAATTACTAAAACTTGAAATAACATTCTATAGTAAATAAATATTGTAATTATGTTACAAAACTTTAAATTTATTATACATTTTACGATACCAAATGTCTATGATCTGCGAATCTGAGGAAACTGATTGTGGCTTAATTAGAGCCTCTCCAAGAAGTTACAGTAGGCCTTTTATCGAAAACAACACTTCCGTTTCACATCGCTCTTAGACGTGGTTGATAGTCCTTTGATAATTTCGCTACTTTTGCTGTATACCACAGATGAATGAATAACAGCTACTTTCGCGAAATGCACAAGGAACTTAACAACAAAGCAATAAAACAAAGGAACATCTTTTTACTTTTGCCTGAAATTTAAACCTTATAAAGCGACAAAGGCCCTGCATGTAGGTAATTAAAAATAATGATGTTTAAAAGTTAGTTAACTACTTTTTATACTTTTTAGAGTTAATCTTAATTTGGGTGTGTAACAAAATTTACTTTTTAGAACATTTTAATTAATTATACTCTAGTAGGTTTTAGAAGATAAAAGTGATTACGGGAGTTCGTTAAATAGCGATATTGTTAATTATATACTAGGCTTAATAAAAAAATTATGTCATTAAAATTTGTAGCGGGAAATTGCACGCCTCAAACACCTTTTATTGAGTTCAGTTATTAGAGTGTAATCAATGTTGAAAAAAAATTCTTGTATTATTCATATACGCTGTTTGATACAACGAGAGAAAACATCACTCTAGATACGTATTTTTTTGCAACAAACCAAAATTCTTTTCCCCAGTATTCTATGAACAACTTGCAAGGAAAGAAATGTTTCTCTGCACCTTTGGGTCAGACTCCAAATAATGAAGGGACCCAAAAATAATTCCATAATAATTTTATAATGTTGTGTGCGGAAAGCTTAAGTTCGCGATTAGCCATAATTTTCTTTTGAATAAAATTTTTTTGTTCAAAGTTAAGATTTGCAATTGAGCCAACTTCTTTCAAAATTTTTCTTATGCAATTCCATACTTATGATACCGTCTTGTGGTTAGAAAAATTCTGCCTCTCATGTTAAACTTAGATGAGATAGATTCACAAATAAATTGTCATTCAATAGCTGCAAATTAATCAATATTATATATACTGGGTGCCCACGAGACCAGATACCCCCCACTATTTTCCTTATTTTTCAAAATAAAAATTTTGAAATTTGAGGTGTACAGCATATTTGCATACACATATATATAAAATATATTTTTTAACCAAACCACACCCAAAAATACACTGCCGGTTTAAGTGGATGTACTAGTTAGTTTTTATTTTAAATAGCACCTTGTATGTTTTATAATCTTATCCGATAGAGGTTTGAATTACTTTTAGAACGGTTTTTTCACAATCAAAATCGAATTAGAAATGACCTTAAAAAATGGAATTGTATGTCATTACTAAGTGGTCATGAAAATCATATTATTAAAATTTATAATACATAGTAAAAGCTAGATATTAACCAAAAGTTATATTTAAACGAAATAACGAAAAACAAATGACTTTTTTGCGAATTTAAATAGAGTATGGCATTTTTTTTAATAAATATTTTATTAAAAATTAAATAAACTTTTTTAAAGTGGTACCCTGCACATTTTTAACGTTCTTTCGGTGCAGCTTTAAATTAGCTTTCCAATGCATTTTTTAATTTAAGGTCGGTCTATAAATGGACTTGAAACCATTTCAAAGCATACTATAATTTTTGTTAATTACTGACAAAAATGCTAAATCTTCATTGTGTCATCTCGAAATTCAAACCGTAGTTTCAAGTCCATTTATGGACCGATCTTAAATTTTAAAATTGAGATGGAAAAGCTAAATTAAAGCTCTACCGTATGCACGTAAAAAATGTATAGGGTACCGTTTAAATAAAGTGTTGTTTATTTTTTATAAAATATTTAAAAAAAAAACGCCATAAACTAATTAAATTAGCAAAAAGTCATTTGTATTGCACTTAGTAATCACATACAGTTTCATTTTTCAAGGTCATTTCTGATTCGATTTTGATTTTGAACCATCATCGATTGTAAAAATAATTCAAGCCTCTATCTGATAAGGTTATGAAATATACAGGACACTATTTAAAATAAAAAAATTACTAGTACTTCCGATTAAACCGAAAGTGTATTTTTGGGTCTGGTTAAGTCAAAAAATCTATGTTTATGCCAACTATCTTGTTCATTAATTGCAAATTTTTATCTTGAAAAATAAAGAAAAAAGTGGGGTACACATTTTCGTGATACAATTTTCAAAATGACGTCATAATAATCACAAATGTATCAAATTTATACCCCCAAATTTTTTGTAGCCATTTACCTTACTATACAGGATGGACTAAGTTAGATGGGATTTGGGGTTTTCTCTAAAACTATGGCAGATAGACAAAAACCAATATAGGTGTCCTGAGCTCTATTTTTGAGAAACAAACAATGGTGCAAACCGCGATCGTCTATCTGTTTCGACTACCAAGCTACAGAGCGTTTTTGGAAAATTAGCATTTTTGGATGACCTCTATATCTCAATTACCACGTGTTGAATCGAAAATCGAGTAACACATTCTTAAGGCACTTTTTTGAGTAGAATCCGTAGCTGATAAGAAAATTATTCATGCCTCAGTTTTCGAGATATTGACATAACTTGTGTTTTTTTAAATGGAACACTCTGTAAATTATTTCATTATTCGATCACAACTTAAATTACCTTTTCAAAGACATATCATATGTCATATTTATCTCTAGGAAAAGTCGTTAATTTCCGAAAAATTAAATATATTTGTGAGTAGGCCATGGCAAGCTATTACCAACAACAACACTTCTTATAAAATAATTTTGCCAAAAATAGGAAAAACTAAACTACAATAAATGTTTGAATAGTCTTCCCTTGACATCTATGTATATTTATCGTATTTCTAATATTTATTGAGAAGGCCATGGTAAAAAGAAGAAAATCGAAATAATCGTAAATGTCAAAAACTAATTTGTGAGTTAATTGTGAGTAGAGTGAGCATTCTTAAAAATGGTTCAATTTATTAATTATGAAAAATATGATATGATTAAGTGTTTTATAGAATGCGGAGAAGATTCAAATTTTGCTTCCGACCTTTATTTTATTTAGTACGTTATAGACAGCAAAACTTTGTGCTAAAAGTGCCGCCTAAACAATGTTTTTAGATATCCAGAAAAGACATAAAAATATTCAAAATGCTACAACAAAATTTAAAAGAGTTTGGATCATTTGTAAAACCTCGACCAAAAATATATAATAAAGCAGGTAGAGAAGCTGTAGAAAATATTGTTTTAGAAACTGTAAGAGAAAATCCTAATATCATCTCGCGAACATTTTAGGAATCCCAAAAACAACTGCCTTGCGTTGCTTAAAAAAAATAAAATCAAACCCTACAAAATTAGGATTAGTCACCATCTACACCCAAACGACTTTCAAAGGCGTCAATTTTTGCCAGTGGTTTTTGTGTCAATACAATGAAGTGCCAGGATTTGAAGGAACAATTATATGGACAGACGAGGCCCATATAAGCAGGGCTGGAATTATTAATCGGCATAATAACCACCATTGGGCTCATGAAAATCCGCACGTAACAGCTACAGTTAATCGTCAAGGACGATCTGAATTTGGTGTATGGTGAGGTTTTATTGGATACCAAATAATAGGTCCTCATTTTTTTCACGATAATTTGAATACCGAAACTTATATTAACATTCTACGACAAGAAATAGAGCCCTTTGTAGAAAATATGCCTGTAAGATAATTTCAAAGATTATATTACCAACAAGATGGCGCCCCTGGTCATACGTCAAATGATACATGAAATTATTTAAATGCTCAATTTGGGGAGGATTGAATAGGTATCTATATATCAAGCTAAGTTAACTAAATTGATAACTAACAATTAATTTAGCTAACTGGACAATTATAAACAACAAATTAGTTTAGATATTGTTAAATTTTTAGGAAATAATGGCCCTATTTTGTAACCAGCTAGATCTCCCGATATAACCCCTGCCGACTTTTGGCTTTGGGGTTATTTACAAAATATTATATATAAAGAACATTCTAATAACAAAGAAGAATTGGAAAACAAAATATTAGCTCCATTTCCGACAATAACTCCTGTTATGGTTAGAAATGCAACAAATTCTGTAAGGAGAAGGTGTCAAAAATGCATAGATATCAATGGAAGACAATTCGAACAATTATTGTAGTTTAGTTTTTTCTATTTTTGGCATAATTATTTTATATTATAAGAAGTGTTGTTGTTAATAGTTTTCCATGGCCTCCTCAGAAATATATTTAATTATTAGAAAATTAACCACTTCTAGAGATAAATATGACATATATCGTTGGCAAGCTAAGGTAAGTTATGATCGAATAATGAAATAATTTACAGGGTGTTCTATTTAAAATAAAAGTTATGTCTATATCTTGAAAACTGAGGCATGCATAATTTTCTTCTTATCAGCAACAGATTCTACTCAAAAATGTGTTACTCGATTATCGATTCGACACGTGGTAATTGAGATATAGAGGTCATCCAAAAAATTCCAATTTTCCAAAAACGCTCTGTAGCTCGGTAGTCGAAAAAGATAGACAATCGCGGTTTGCGCCATTGTTTGTTTCTCGAAAATCGAGCTCAGAACACCTATATTGGTTTTTGTCTATCTGTTAGTTTTAGAGAAAACCCCAAATCCTATCTAATTTGGTCTACCCTGTACATAAAATTGTTGAATCTGCATATTCTACCTCTTGACAATTCATTGTTGCTAACACATTTTATTTATTTAATTTATAAATGCGGTTCAAGAAATAGGGGAACCCTTGCCCTCACAGCCCTTCCCCTCATAAAACTACCCTGCTTTGCAGACGTAGAGACCGACAAAGAAATGAGATATAAATTTACCTTACAATTAAACTATTAGGTATACTGAAAGTGTTAAAAAATATTTCTTTTTAAAATTGCAAACAATTGTGTTGGATTTTCTGTGATATGAAAAATAAGGAGTTGCTAAAAGTTCAACGATTATCGTGTCTGGGAATCACAGGAGTGGCGACTGGTGTATTTAGGTTGTACCATATCTCAGTATTGGAAGATGGAACCCAAGCAATATTTGAAGGCACTACGATTAGTACTGATTGAAGAAGTTTCGGAAGAAAAAGAATTGAAAAAAAATTGAGAAAAAAAGTTACAAAAATGCGCAGCCTCCTAGATTCCTTTTAGACCATTAGTAAAATTTATGTAAACTTTCTTTTTCGTAACCAGAAGAAAATTTATCACCCCGGTTTTTTGGTTTTCGAAAATTTTGATTTTTTGTAAAGTTATGATATTTTGAAATTTACACAATAGAAAACTTAAATTTCAAAGTATCATAACTTTACAAAAAATCTAAATTTTTGAAAACAAAAAAAACGGGGTGATAAATTTTCCTTCTGATTACGAATAGAAATAGTTTGCAAAGATTTTACTAATGATTAGAAGGAATCTGGGGAGACTGCGCATTTTTGTAACTTTTTTCTCAAGTTTTTTTAAATTTTCTCTGTGCAAAACTTCCTCAATCAGTGCTGATAGTCGTGCCTTAAAATATTGCTTGGACTCCATGCAACAATATTAAGATATTGTATAAGTGAACACGAGGAATAATAATCTGTATCCTCTCGGACAGCCAGACATTAATTAAAGCTTTATTGTCCTTTAATTGTAAGTCAATTTTAAGCTTTAAGTCTACAAACAGTAATACAACTAGTAAGAAACAATAAGGGAATAAGTTCTATTAGATAACAAAAATAAATTAGTGGTCATTTAAGAAAAAATTGTATATAGTTTCAGAAATCGGTACGTAATTTAAATTTTTCTAACCACATTGACACTTAAAATAAGTAGTTATTCCTAGAGCACATAACTTTCTTATACCAGCATATATCATCCTGACTTAAAAAAATCATTCTATTTAATTCTTCATTTGCCTCAATTAATCCTGGAGTGACACTGACGGAGTTTTCTACGAAACACCAAAACACTATATACTGCACTTGACGCCATTTGGCATCATCTGGAGATGATTAAAACTCAAGTTTTAATCATCAGTTTTAATCATCTCCAGATTATGCCAGCTTGGTTGGCGAAACTCGATTCGCGTGAAGTATAGAGTGTTTTGGTGTTTCGTGAAAAACTGTGTCAGTGTTACCTCAATTAAATTTTAAAAGCGTATCTTAGAATGTTTCATTAAAGTTTTTAAATAATTAATTATCAGCGTCATTCGATACTGTCAATAATAATTCATGTCATATATTTTAATGATTTCTTCTTATTGACATTGATATTTTTGTAACTAAATTAGACATTTCAAATGTCAAACTGCCAAATTTCTCCTAATCCCATTTTATGTGGTCAAATGTGTCAAAATTTCAGTTTACATCAGCTTTATTGTACTTGGAAAACATATTTTATTGGCTTGATATAGTAGACATTATTTAGAATCTTTCACCAAGAATATTCTTTTTGTAAAAAGTCAAATAAGCACAAAAAAGTTTGAGTTCCGTGGACCTCCTTTCAGCTGGCCAATTTTTCTTATCACCGAATTTATCATTGTCTTTGGCCTTTAGAACATGTGTATCAAATTTGAAAGCTTTATCTCAAAAACTGTGGCCGCTATGCCACAGACATGCAGACAGTTTTTTTTTCCATTAAGTAATATTTGTTCCTTATAATTCGTTGACATTCATCCAGGAATGCATTAAAAGTTTTCAATTTTTTTCCCCAAAATTGTATCTTTTTTTCGGTCAATCATTATGTCACTTCTGGTGATACAACATTCATCAAATTTAATGTGTCACCTAAAATGTTAAAAATCATAATTGCCAAATTTGGAAATTCTCCTATTAGTGTTTTTTGAGTTATCGAAGATACACACATATAAACACACATCCACATACCCATACACATGAACCGACAAACATCATTCGCAAAATATCAAGAATGGGTTCAGGAGGGTTCAAAACGTATATATCAGTCAAAATCTCGAGGTTGAAAAAAATCACTATACTTCTTCTTCTTAGGTATAAGAAAGTAAAAACATTTAAGACAAAATAAGAAAGAGCCTAATTTCAGTTTTTTATGATTTTCTCGAAAACGATGAAATTTAAATATAACCTCTGCCTCTTCATATAAACAATATCAATGAAGTGTCTCTAATTTGGAATACTACACAGTAAAGTATTGCATCATAATTAACTTTGCAATGAATTTATTGGATCATTTTGATATGCATAGCAGGTACAGAAGCTTATTTCCGATGCAAGAATCGAATTCCTAAGATCCATTTATCATTTCTGTGAGGTTTATATGAAAATAGTGCATATAAATTTAAATGCAAGCGATGTTTTACGAACATTTGCTGCATTAATTGCAACAGTATGTAACTAGTACTGTGAATATTTCACTATTTATAATATTGTTTTAATTGTCGTATACGTAAGTTACACAGTGCGGTCATAAAATATGGATTAAATTCAGCAAAATAATAAAAAGTTTTTCAGAAAATCGCTTGATGACGTGCAGTGATTTAAACAAAAACACAGTTTTTGAACTTACCATAATTTTTCACCAATATTTAAAAAAAAAATTATTTTTTCAAATAAAAACCGAGATGAAATTCAACCTTTATTTTTTCATTATTCAATAAGATGAAAATTTAGTTTCTCTTACTAACATTTACCATAAGTTACCTATATAAAAAAATTCCCTCTAAAGTTTCAAAAACTTCATAATTTTGAAACAAGCTAAATTGTATTATTTATTTCTTTTTTAATAAATTGTGACATTGCCAAGGGCATTGGTAATCGGTACAAGACAAAATATTAGCATAAACATTAAAAAAGTTCAAACCTGAAACTGCGCATAATTAAATTAAATACTGAAATATTGCTCATTGATAATCTAACAATCCTCACTGATCAATAAATTCTTATTGTACATTATAAACAAGTTCTGGTGTAATTAGGCTAATTTGTTCTGATAAAGATTAGTCTTCACGCAATCCCACAAAAATCCAGTGGTGTCAGATTTGATGATCTCGGTGGCCACACAATAGATTCCCGCTCCAGAATTCTTCTATTTCAGAATACAACATTTAAGTATCTCCTAACGGAAACTACATGTCATTCAAAAATGGACAAAGAAATTGGTTTTCATTCATTCATTTATTTTTTTATTTTATAAAAATGGAGATAAAAAAACTTGTTGAAAACTGGACTCCAATATCACTTATTTGTAGCTTTAACAAAATACTAGAAAACATTATTAAAGCATGAATGAGTTACTGAAAAAAATATATAATTTGCAATTATAAATAAATTATTATGTTTTAAAAAATTATAAACACTTTTTTACTTGTCTAATTTTCACTTTATTTGTTATTTTACAACTAGTTTCATCCTATTCGGACATTTTCAAGTAAACTAAATTATACACAGATTTTACTTTAATTTAAATATAAACTGACCTGAATAGAGGGATGGGTCACTTTATGGTTGATAATATAATTCAAATTTGTACAGATGTTATGTTTTTAAATGTAGGGGTTTTTCCAAGCTAGTAAATTATATTATGGTGTGATTTTTATTAGCAGTAGTTTATCTGAATAAGTTTAATAACGGAAAATTATTTAAACCTATTATTAAACAAGATAGATTTATTGGGGTCCCAAAAACAAAAATGAGCAGTACACATAGAGCTCTGTGTGTTGACTGTGCTCATCGAGGCCCCAAATGTGGCACATGGGAACATGAAGACACTAATTGAGTACTGTGTACTGTACTTTCCAGCCTTATTTTAGTTCTTGTTCCTGATCTATCCCATCGTAGATCTAATTCCTTAGCTACGATACGTTGATCAGGGGCAATAACTCCGAAACACGTGTCCGTAGCTGCATAATTGTTTCTTTTTGGGGAATATGGCACTAAACCTTCTTTGTTTTATTTTGAACACCAATAAATCTATCTTGTATTATTTATGGCTTTGACTCTTTAAGACGAAAGTTACAAATCTTACAACAGCCCAACCATAGCAACGCGAAAGCAAAACATGATAATGTACAGTGCGGTACCAATCAAAACCTACGACCTGCGTCTTCTGGCTAAGACCTTTGATACTGTCTCCACAGAATACTTTTTTAATAAACTTGAGAGAAGGGCGTCGTGTTAAATCTAATTAAAATTTACCCAGCATTAACAATCTTACATTTGTTGAGTACGGTGTACCGCAAGGCACAGAACTCGGACCTACATTATTTACTATTGCGTAAACGATATACTTAACATAAAATATGGTGAGGGTACGGTTATGTCGTGTTGCTTTATGCGGACGATACATCTATATTACATTCTGGGTAAAACTAGATGAACTTTAGTCATATTGTTGAGCAGAATATGAATACTATTAAAGAACAATTTGACAGAAAATTATTAACTCTAAATTATAACTAGAATGTTTATTGTAACGGCCCAATCCTCCCTAGTATATATAGTTTATGTTATCCTGTTAACGGCACCAGTGTAACGGCCCAAACTCCCTCATTTATACTGGTCACTACGGCACCAGTATGACACCCCATCCCACCCTCGTATATACTTTAATTTCATCAATTTGATTATTTAATTAATTCCCATTTTGATAAGTTTTACCTTGTAGTGAAGCAACAGGTAAATTTGTTGTGTGGTTGTAACCTTTCAGATTCATTTATAAAGTTAGGTATTACTTTGTTTCGTTTATGAGATTTAATTTGGTCTAATTCGATTACCCACTTTTATCAATTATTATGAACCTTTATCTGCACTGCACTGATATATGTTTTAAAGATTGATTAGTATAAGTAAGATTTGACTTTATATTTATTTTTATTAATCTGCTAAGACTTCACTCTTGTACCTGAAAATATAAATGTCAAGGAAACTCAAATAACATTTTAACAGATTTATTTCTGTACATAGACAACTGTCTACAAGAAACACATTTCACATTTACCTAGTGAAATCTGCAATGTAACAAAACTTTGTTATCCGCAGCGGAAACTTCCGCTTGTAATGTAAGTGGCATATGTAAAACCTTATATATGCGGGCAAGAGAAACTTCTCTTGAATGGGGTAACTGAACGTCCTCTGCCAAGCCAGACAGACATACGCAAATAACCATGATTTTAGCTGACACACGAGCACGATGCCGCAGTACGACAGGACTCTAGACACAAATAACGCTGCAAATATTCGCTGTGGGCAAATGTCCAAATGTGTTAGGTTTGTCGAATACACCCCGCCGTCAAGGCTTAAACCACGGTGAAACGAACTATCTCGTAGTATTCTGTAAAGTGTTGACAGGCGTCAATTGCATCCATGGCACGCGTACGTAGGCATTGACCATAAAGCACTAGACAATGTGCCGCTGGGGTGATTAATACCAGACTCCCTGTCGCGGTACAAAGTCAGATGGTCAACTCTCCAGTGGGTAGTATGAAATAGCATGTTGGGTCATCTACCCCTGGCTCCACCCAACTAACAGCTGATCACTCGAGCACCTCATACAAGGAGTACTATTTTAAAAGGTTACATTGCAGATCCAACCGGAATCTATTTATTATTTACATAATCTGATTCATAAACCTAACCTAACATTGAATACCGACCGAAATACTAACGAAAGTTCCAAATACTGATATCTGATCTTACTTTAGTTGACTTTACTAATTATTTATGCAAAATGTGTGGAGATATAGCTTTATGAAAGCTTCTATCGGTTAATCATTTGGTACCACCATGCAAAACCTATGAAAACCCCGAACCCCAAGCACATAGATCCGTACTTTGTTTAAAGTTCCATTTTAGTCGTAACGGTGGAAACTAGTTGAATTTAATGAAATTTAGTGAGCTCGCTTACAGAAAGAATGACAATGTGGTATGAAACTTATTTAATGACATCCTTACCCATACACACGGGGATTTCCGCGGGGTACGCTCCCCTGGGTTCATAGTAGCCCCTGTGTTACGCGTCCATGTCGGCGGCGGGCGTCGTCGGCAGTAATTAGACCCTAGTAAAATGCAGTTGTACAGGTCCTCGGTAACAAAGAGCAGACCACAGAGTTTCCTGCACCAAACGTGTGGGACGCTAATTAAGCGTGTCTCTCTATCCTTAATGGCGGTTACGAAGACCGGAAGAGTGGTCTATCTTTGACTTTCGGGCTCCAGGGAGCTAGCGTAACACTATGGTTGCCAAAGGTTTGACCACGATGGCGACAGCGGCTATGAAAGCCGGGAGAGTGGTCCGTCTTTGACTTCCAGGTTCCGGAGAGCTAGCGTAACACTATTGTTGTCAAAGATGTGACCCCGACTCTACGCCGTCGCGCGTATTTATATGATTTCCCGTGAGAGAGTTCTCTGCTCAAGTCTGTAAGTGCGATGGAGATAGCAAAACGCTGGCCACCTAATTGTGATTTTCGAACGAGACTTTAACCCACGGTACTTAAGGTGCAAAGTGACATAATGGCACTTCGCGCTATCAGCCTTCGGTCTTATTATTGGTAAAATCTTTATAACCCTACTCGTTTACGTTTGCTTATTTATTTTACACATTCTCGGCTGGCGAACGCCTTGAGACTTTGTACAGTTTTGTCAACATTTTAAAATATTTTAACAAATACTACGTGTTATTTTACCAGATGAACAATTTAGACCCTATGTTTTTAAAGCTATTGAATAAATAAGTTTTTCTGCCAAAATTATAAGAAAATAATTTAACGATATAAGGAAAACATGTTACCTTGTTTTTTATCACTAGTTAGTGATTATATTAGTGATAAAAAACACGGCTAATATAATCACTAATTAGTGATAAAAAACTAAGTAAAGTGTTTTCCTTATATCATCATGATTAACTATCACAAAGTAACGGCTTCCGCAATAGAATTTTTAAATAATCTAACCTTTTTATGTAATTATTAATTCGGAATTTAATAATATAAATGCTTAGAAATAATTTAATTTTATGTGAAAAATATAGGAAAAATATCCGCGATGAAGCAGCCCTGGGCTGGAATGCTTCACTATTTACCTATGATAATATATAACATCAACTTGCCCAATTATGACAAATTTACAGATAATGATGGAGAAGAACAATTACACAATAAAATCAAATACTTAGGAAGTAGGAATATATTAAAAACAATTTAAAATGGTAATACCACATTAATTATTACTAAAGAATAAGAGCTACTTTATAAATTTAAATAACTTAAATAAATTTTGTAACTTGAACACCTAATTACACTGAGGCTGTCGTGGAATTCATAATTTTTTACGGTATTATTGGTTAGGGTGGTGTAAGTGATGCATTCCTAAAACCATTAGACAGGTTTCAAAGAAGAATTATTAAAATTATATACAGCAAGCATCTCATATATTCAACAGATTAAGTCTTCACCAAAACAAAACGTTCGATATTAGACACGTATAATTTATGCACAGGGTTATCCAACGAAAAGGCCCACCCCTATATTTTGTTTATTTTTCAAGTTCGAAAAAAATGTTTTTAATAAAAGTTGTAGTGAATCAAACGAACTCTTTTAAAATCTCTAAAGAGAATATACAGGTGGCCTCATAAAAGCGGAACAAACCAAACTTAATTTTTTTTTTAAATAGAACACCCTATATTTTTTGCACTTTTGAAATCATTGTTTTTTTTGTGATTTCAAATATGTTGTATCTTATACATTGTAACGAAATTGCAAGCCATTTCATTCCAGTTTGTTGTTGTTCCACGATGAATTAAGTTTCTACCAGTCTAGTACAGATGGCGCCACTGATTTATACTGGACCAATTGGTTTGGTAGATTTTTGTGCTTATAAAAAAATTCCTAAATATCTATTCATCTTTATTGCTCATACTGTACTCCCAAATGTTTGTCTCTTTCCAAACTATAATCGAGTTTAGGTAGCAGAATACTACGATGCTACTTTCTTCTTACTAGGGCAGCCAGAGACAGTGGTTGTCTCTGGTGCCGCGTTCTGATGGAAACCATCAAAATCTTACCAGACCGCAGAACTAGAGATGGTTTCCATCAGAACGCGGCACCAGAGACAACCACTGTCTCTGGCTGCCCTAGTAAGAAGAAAGTAGCATCGTAGTATTCTGCTACCTAAACTCGATTATAGTTTGGAAAGAGACAAACATTTGGGAGTACAGTATGAGCAATAAAGATGAATAGATATTTAGGCATTTTTTTATAAGCACAAAAATCTACCAAACCAATTGGTCCAGTAGAAATCAGTGGCGCCATCTGTACTAGACTGGTAGAAACTTAATTCATCGTGGAACAACAACAAACTGGAATGAAATGGCTTGCAATTTCGTTACAACATGTATCCCTTTTCTTTTTGGTAAATATATGTAGATAGAAATGAGGCAATTATTATTATTCTGATACGAAACATAAATATATGTAAATAACATTCAGTTTGCTCTCAAATTTTATTATAAACCTTTTAGCGAATCGTATTATTTATATAAATTAATTGTACATAATCAGTTAAAGGCAATAATTTTTTTATAGAAGGCAGTCTTCTCGTGGCCTCCAAGATCTCACGGGAGTCGCGCCGGTGAATTATCTACAGCCGCTCCCCACATCTCGTAAGATTGGTGACTGTAGATACCAGAATCGTGTGCTGTAAGCAGACGGAGGGAACCTAGAATGACCGCCTCCTGCATTTGGCATCCAACCATGCGGCTGCTCCTTCGCAGGATGGTATGATTATCCGAATTAGGACGACCATCTTGACCGAGTAGCTTGGATGCACCATTTGAAGCTCGTAACGGAAATCGCGATATTTGGTCCGTTTTCCCCCCTACTTTCAAAGTGATGCTATTCTCAGCAAATGCCTAGAACTTCATAACATACATTATCTTGAGTTGATCGTCGAGGACGACTGTCAGGCTTGCTGGCTTGGAGTTAATGTCTGATTTCGTTACTACCGTCGTCGTTAGTCGCGATCACTGATCACCTAATTTGTACCCATATAATCTAAGTTTATCAGTGTGCTAGATATTGTTAATAAGAATAGTGCTCTTTTTTTATAAACATCTGTAACTACTCGAACAAACTATGATATTTAGATGAATAGTTGGCAAAATATGTAACACTATGAAATTAATAAATGGACCAAATTTATTTTTTGCAACTTGAAACGTTTCGATTTTATTAACAAATAACTATGTTATATTTACCCCCTTTAAAAAGTTGTAACCGACGATGGTTATACACTGCTTCACAAGCAGACTAGTTAACGAAAGTTACCGTCGACGGTTGCGTTTATCAGTTGATGCGCTTGAATCAATCCATTTTCATTATAAGCCCATAAGAGCAGTACTACGCGTTCGTCGATAACCTATGTACTCGGCCGACGACGGTCACAAGAAAACCAAGTATTTAGCCTAACCATTGGGAACGAGTAATTCCAGTAGATCCGTCATTTTTCGTTCCCGACAACTTACTCAATATCTCCAGCGACGTAAGGCACCACCGGTGTCTACCGCGGTATATCGGTGCCAGCTGACTTTAGAAATGCGAATGCCAGCCTGGTCGATAAACTTAAGTGTTCCCGTGTTCTTATAGAAGACACCAAAGTAAATAAATTATTATTATTTAAAAAATGTCGATGGCGTCATTACTTGTTTTAAATTTGGCTGAAAAGTTATGAAAAACCAAAAACTTTGTTTTTATATTATTTATTATAGGGGTTCGAATAATATTCCAAAAAACCCTTTTCAGTTATACTGAATTTATTCCATAATTTATGCCTAAACCGTATTGGTCATATCAAATTTACTCGATAATTTAAAGAGAAAAATAATGTTTGATATTTTAGGTATTATTTGATTCTGTGATATAAATTATAAGTTCATGATCGTGTTCCTGAACGTCAAATTTGTGATGAAATATGTGTGAGTATAAAGGAAATAATGCAAACATATTTTTCTCACGCGATAAAGAAAAATATAATATTATATTTCTTTTAACACTCAATGGCATGTCAAATATATCAGTGTTTTCCAGTAAATTTATCTATCTGTAACTTGTATATAAAAATGGCAGTTCTGTTTCTTTACGTTTCCTGCATTCAATAGAAAACAACGAAACAGTAAATAATTTTACTCATTAAAAGTTCAACGGTCCCAATTTATAAAATAATAAAAATAATAAAATGTGGTTAAAAGACAGCGTTACTTTTACAACAGTAGGGGACAAAATAAGGCTGCATGATTTAAATCTTAACTAAAATATACCTACAATTTTTGCATACTCCATTTCTGAAATATTCTGTGACTGAAATTATAATTTTTTTGTTGTTCATAGAATTTTTACTTATAAAACGATAACTTTGATATTTGCTTGGTATCGTTGTGAGCCAGAGCATAAAGTGAGAAACGTAGCTGGTTTAATGCCTATCGACTCCCGGGTTCAAATCCCAGTTTTGACAAAGTCGAAGGGATTGGTTGTGTGCGCCCACCTTTTTTCCAACTATGTAACCCCCGCTCATGCAGCTTCAGCTTTGGATTTGGGGGTTGTTTAAATTATGTGCTGTGTTTTATATTAGTTAACATAGAAAATCGAAAATCTTCAAAGGAAATTTTCTAATCCTATTCTTTTCAGAGAAATTATAATCAATCAAGGTTCACGGAAAGAAAACGCATTAATTATTTTGCTTTACCGTTGTTTAATGAAAATTGTAGTTGCCTTCATCACAGTTTGTAATTCATTGTCACATAATACATATAATAGGACTATAAACATTTGCAGTAAAATTGTTGTAGTTATAAATAATTAATATTGATTGACTTTTTGTTCTCTTACGATGGTAATAGTAACGATTTACGTCAAGGCAAGAAATCAACTATAATGTGTAGAAAATTACCACATGGTTTTTGTTGAATTCAAACAAACATTGTACGAAGTACCTATCATTGCAAGGATTTTAATAAAAATACTAATGGGAAATTCCGCTACAAATTGTGTGGCACTGCGAAATAATTGGTAGCATAATTTACTCTAGAATGTAGTCATTAATTTAGACGTACTTGAGTTTTAATCATCTCCAGATAATGCCAACTTAGTTGGCGAAATGCGCATCGGGTGCAGTATATGACGATTTGGTGTTTCGTGGAAAACTATGTCAGTGTTATCTTCACATCAAAGGTTTCAACCTACTCCAGGATTTGAAGATATGCCAAGTATCGATTCTGGGCCTATGATTCGCGATCCCGCTCCTTCTCTGATCAAGGAGTCGACTATTTCGTTACCTTTCATATCAGTGTGGACCAGTATCCAGACCAGTCACTTTGTTGTTTTTGATCAAATGATTTAGAGCCTTCTGACAGTTCCATACCGCTTTAGAGTTACACCGGTAGGAGCTAAGAGCTTTTATAGCTGCTTGACTATCTGAGAAAATTTTTATTGATCTGCGTGTAAGATGCATATATTCCAGTCTTCGCACATACAGTTCAATGGCATAAATCTCGGGCTGAAAATAGTTGCATTAGTACCTAGGTTTGAGGATATCCTCACACTAGGTCTGTAGTTATGTACTCCGGGCCCTACTCCTTCGGCAGTTTTAGAGTCTGTAAACCCACAACTGTCCGCCCTCAGTAAGTTGGCTTTATTCCGACCCCACTCTACTCTTTCCGAAACGAAGATGTTGAAGGTCAGCTCGTAGTTGGTCATGGTAGGCATAGTATCCGAGGATATTCCTAGGATGCTGTGACTCTCTATGTCAACCAGCAACCTTTTCCGCTCCATGATACTAGTCTGCGGCATATTAATGACCGCTTGTTGCAGTTTATACGTTGCCCACCTGATCTCTCTCTGCAAATATATATGAAGAGGGGGTAAGTCCAGGTGGATTTCCATTGCAGCTGACGGTGTGATGCTAATTGCCCCAGTTACAGTCAAGCATGATAATTTCTGCGAGTTTGGCTTTGGCAGTCAGTTATAATCCTTTCGGCCACCAAACGATGGATCCGTATGTCTGATGACCCATAATTATTATTAGAAATCTAAAAAAGCTTTTATTTTTGTTGCCAAATTACTTTTAGTTAGTAAATGTTTAACTTTTAATTTGGCACGAAAAAGTGATACACAAAAAAAAACTCGGGTTCTTAAGAATGTCAAAAATAAAACAAAAATTAACTTCGAAATATCGTAATCAAATCAGGCGTATTAAGGCTGAATTAAGAAACATTGTGGCGATGTTATTTTTTAACATCCCATTCTAATTCTGAAAAATTATCAACCTAAAAGTTCAGCCAGGCAACACGTAAACTTGGACCTCCAGTTAACAAAAAACCGCCTGTTGCTCAGAAGTCTCCACTTTCTGTTAGACTTCACATTATTTTTAATGTGTCTATTCGTACAAATAAAAAAAATTAATCAGTTTTGATTGTAATTTCAACTACTAATAATTATATACTCTATGTACAGGGTGTTCAAATTTCGATGTTTGTATAGGGTAAATCGGTAACTATAAGAGATACAAAAAAAAAATATAAGACATATTCTCGATCTCTTTTTTTGAGACAAATTCACTGGCGAAAACAAAAATTCGCTATCGTCTTTTGTTTTCGAGTTATAAACAAAAGTTCGATTTTTCGACTTTTAGACAAATGCCAATATCTTGGTTGTTTGTAAAGTTATGAAAAACAACTTTTACATTCTTCATTCACTTTTTTTCTGTATCATACAGTGGCTTCGAGAAAATTTTAAAAAAGGTGCAATTTTGAATTATGGCAAAAAGTTGTATTTTTTTAAATGGCTATAATTTAGTTAAAAAGGAATTTTTTTCTCTTTCAAACTATGTATCATATGTGGGGTCATTTTTGATGTGTAAGTATTTAATATCGAAAATAATCTTTTAGTAGATTACGTTTTGCGTTTTTTTATATTTATTCCAAATAGGCGTGTGTCATCTATGACAGTGTTTATCCGTTTGTCAGTAAATTGCATATTAATAATTTTATTTCCGTCATAATTATACACCATTTAATCGTAAAAGTGAAGATATCTTACTAATATTACGAGAAATATGACATGCTAGAATGCTTTATACAAAGTGATATTGCATCCGAAATATATTTCAATCGCTAATCAGAAAGAAGACAACCTAATAAAGCTATTTTTAAGAGGTTTAAAGAAAATCTCATTAATTGTGGGTCCTTCAACACGCCAAGACCAAAGAATCAGATATTTATATCTAATTTTATAATATATTACAATTACAAAATAAAAATCAAATTAAAGTAAATGTTCAAACTGATGTCCGTTGTGTTTGATACATAAATTACACCCCTTTATAACACTCTGAACTGCATTATAAATTTGAAGATTTGAAATGGAAATCACACAGTCAGATTTCATATGACGGTGCAAGTTTTCTTATATAATTTGTCTTTAATGTGGCCCCAAAAGAAAAAATCCAGTGACGTTGTCAGGTGATCGTGATGGCCACCTCACTGGTGCGTTACTTTCCATCCCGATATTTCCAAAATTGGTATATAATAATTCTGAAACGGTCCTGATATTATAAGGTGGTAAACCATCTTGTTGGAAGAACTGATTTCTTGCCTCAATTAAGGGTAGATTGTCCATAAATTCCTCAATAATTCTCTGGTTTCAAATTTCGTAGTACCGTTGGCCATTAAGATTTTCTTGATATATGTGATATGTTAAAACACGATTGCCACGTAGAGCACACCAAATACTAAAACCAAAGCGTCGCTGAGATCGCACGTCAACGGTACGGTGAGGGTTCATATCAGACTAATAGTGCTCGTTATGCCTGTTGAAAATTCCTGCACTGCTAAAGTAGGCTTCATCTGTCCAAACTACACAGAAGAATGGATCTTGTTGACTTTCTTAACGATACCATATGCAAAATTGTCGCTGAAGATCAGTTGGTTGCAGGTGATGTTGTTTCCTGAATTTGTGTGTCATCAAAATACCCAAAGCTCGATGTCTCGAAATCCCAGAATCAGTTTCAATTTGACGACTTAAAATTGAAGGATTTGCAACCGCTATTCCAATTACAGTTATAGAAGTTTCTTCAGCATCTATTCTTCAGTGTTGTAATTTGTTTGTCTTGACTTCTTGATGGGCCCACAATTAATGAGATTTTCCTTTAACCTCTTAAAAATAGCTTTATTTCTGGATAGATAGATAATTATGACGGAAACAAAATTATCAATATGCAATTTACTGACAAACGGATAAACACTGTCGTAGATGAAACATGCCTACTTGGAATAAATATAAAAAGAAACGCAAAAAGTAATCTACTAAAAGATTATTTTCACTATTAAATACTCACACATCAAAAGCGACCCCACATATGATATGTAGTTTGAAAGAGAAAAAATTTCCTTTTTAACTAAGTAATAGCAAACTATGATTCCCATTTAAAAAAATAAAACTTTAAGTATGCCATAATTCGAAAATGCACCTTTTTTTTAATTTTCACGACGCCATTGTATTATACAGAAAAAAGTGCTTGAAGAATGTAAAAGCTGTTGTCCCATAACTTTACAAACAACCAAGATATTGGCATGTCTAAAAGTTGAAAAATCGAACTTTTGTTAGTAACTCGAAAACAAAAGACGATAGCGAATTTTTGTTTTCGCCAGTAAATTTGTCTCAAAAAAAAGAGATGAGAATGTGTTTTCCATTTTTTTTGTATATCTTACAGTTACCGAGTTATCCTATACAAACATCGAAATTTACCCACCCTGTATTATGAAATACTTGCTTTTTTGTTATCAATGTTATCATAAATAAAAAAAGATTTTCAAATTTATTTTGGCCACCTGATGAAACACTGCTTTAAATCATATATTGAGTTTTCTCAAATTTTCAGGGACAGCCTTCTTGATAAAGATATTATAATACTCGCCAACTAATAATTCAAAACACTGAATCTGAGCATAAGCTAAACCTGCAGCTTACATGCTGTGTGAACAGAAACAAGAAAGTTGAGATAAATGACGAGTGTCTTTGCATATTCATGAATGTACACCAGACAGTCTTTCAACAACCTCCAACTGGGGTTAGAATTGTCGGACATTCAAAATACTCCAATATGGCTCATAGGTCAGGTAAATGAATAATGTACACATTGATGAAACTCGAACTGAATACAGTATGTTGAGTGGCATTTGAAACTGTACTGTGCTGTGTATAATAGTCGTGCAAATTAATAATTTGCAATGTGGAATTATATTAGACCGCGGTCAAATTAGGTCATCTAAAGCATGACATACCATATCATGAAAATTCAAGAAACAGAAGAAAACAAAAATAGTAAGATAATTTAAAGGCATCGAGTTTAATCAATGATTGGCGTTCTTCCTACATTGAATTAAATTTTGATATCTAGGGTAAGGTTATGAATTTTATGACTTTTAACGTTTATTATACCTAACTATTTTTGATATTATAGGTATTTAATATTTAAGTAGAATAGAATAAAATAGTATAAAAGAGACTATAAGTTTTTTAAAAGTTAAGCCAACAGTTACTTATTAATATAATGTATTGATTCACATACTAGTACATTTCAAATTCATTCCCAACCAATTAAGTTCGATCTTTTTGAGTAAAAATAATGCGCCTTCCAATAATTAATTATTTTCTGTTATTTGCTAAAACCATATCTAATGGATGATAAAATCTAAAGAATATTTGAGGTGCACTTTGTCTATTCTTTGAAATTTCCAAATATAGGTGGCGCTGTAACTTAATAAGTCAATACCAAGAAGTTCCAAATATATAAAAAACTCTTGGACAAATAGGGTGCTGTAAATCCATGTCATATTGTCTATGACTTATGGATAAGGTAATTTGCCCTTTGTTCTGGAATTACCATTCAGTTCTACTGAAAGTTAATGACGTTACTAAAAAGGATGTTACTGATGATGTTAACTGAAGTACAAGAAATAAAAATACTACAGAAAAGATTGGAGAAAGGGAATTAGTTTGGATAAGTCTTGACGATCAAGAAGAGTGACATATTTAATACAATATATACTTAATCTTCTGTTCTTTTTTCTGTGTTCAAAATAAACTAAATATTCTTAAATAAAAGAATATTGCAACAATGTGTAATTTATCCAATACATTCTTGCAATTTTCTTCGAAAATTATGAAGAAAATGTTTACACTGTCTAGAATTAGGGAAATGGTTCCATACACCATGGTTTCTAAAGTGGCGGGTTGCATACAGGAGAGCAGAAAAGTCCTCAGTACCTTTATTTTCAAAAAACTGTGAAATAATTGATACATCAATAGCGCATCAATTCCTCTGATCCCAGTTAATTTTTTATCACGTGGAATTAGTATCGACGCTGTTACTAAATGTGTTATTAATATAGACGTAAATAAATTGCAATAAAATTGTTAAATGACAAACTGATTTTAACAAAAAGAAGGAGCATTTTTACTTTCTTATACCTAATATAAGGTAGTATAGTAACAGTATTGTTTTTTTCGACTTCGAGATTTTGATTGATTTATACATTTTGAACCCTCCTGTATCCGTTATGACTATTTTCCGATGATGTGTGTCAGTGCATGTGTGTGTGTGAACTCAAAAAAACACTAATGGAAGACTTCCCAAATTTGGCAGTTAAGATTGATGAATGAATGAATTAAAAAGGTACGATTTCGGGAAAAAAAATTAAAATTTTTATTGATTTCTTAACGAATCTTGACGAATTATAATGAAAAAACCATAACTTTATGGAAAAAAATCTGTCTGGTACACATGTTCTAAAGGTTAAAGACAATGATAAATTCGATGATGAACAAAATTGACCTGTTGAAAAGGGGTCCACGGGACCCAAACTTTCTTGTATTTGCTTTTACCAAATAATATATTCTTGATGAAAGATTATAAATCATGTCTAATATATCAAGCCAATAAAATATATTTTCCAATTACTTAAATGAAGCTGATGTGAACTTGAATTTTTTATACATTTGACCTCATAAAATGGTGGTTAGGATAAATTTAACAGTTTGACATTTGAAATGTCTAATTTAGTTACAAAAATGTCAATGTTAATAAGAAGAAATTATTGAAATATATGACATGAATTTATTATTGACAGTATCGAATAACGCTGAAAATTAATTATTTAAAAATTTTAATGAAACATTTCAAAGTACGCTATTAAAATTTAATTCGGGAAAGTGGAGAATTAAATAGAATGATTTTTTTACATCAGGATGATATATACTGGTATAAGAAAGTTATGTGCTGGCTACATCAGATATTTAAGGTAAAAATCTATCAAGGAAAAATCTTTTCATCTCTAGGGACAAAATATATTTTCCCTCCCACTGAAAGAAAATAGCTTAATTTTAACCTGCATATGTGTAGTAGAAAATAGCACTTTTCTGCTTTTCATTTGAACAGAACTCTAGTTATGATATTGAACGTGAATGGGGAAAAGAAATATGGTAAGACTTTAAATATAAATAAGAAAAGAAGAGGTTTTGCAGTTAGCACATATACAGGAGTGAAATGAAAAATAATATTAACTGAAAATTTTTTTGCTAATTATTATTCAGTTAATATTATTTTTCATTCCACTCTATATTTTAACTTTTACCAAGAAGAGGAACTTAATTTGTTTTTAAATTATCATATACAGGATGTATTATTCAATAGTAACAAATTTTATACATCCTGTATATTCTCAATGGCTTTCCAATATCATGAGAATGTTTACAATAACTCTGTCACTCGGACCAATAATATAAGTATACTATCAGCTTTTATAATTACCTGCTCTTAAAAAAAGAACATATACACGCGACCCCAAATATTGATCATTCTCTGCCTAACTCTTCGAACTACACGTACATTACATACCTACCCAATAAAAATGATAAAAAGCAAAATAAAACCAGACCATACAATGAAATTAAAATAGGAAATTAATATTAGGTAAGAAAACACTTTTTTGGATATGTATTCTGTCACTAATCTAATTTACGACTTATATAAAACCATTATTTTTAGCTTTTAACCTTGAAAAAGTCCGAAAACGTAGGAAACGTAGGACGAATTGTCCATGTACCTGGCTTAAAGTCCTCTAAAAATGAAAATGGGAAAGAGAGTTTTTTCTGTTTTTTATTGAAGAAATAATAAGTAAAAAGAGATGGGTAGATACATATCCGTTTCTTGTAATTAAAAAATACAATATATTTACTTGCAGTTATTTCATAGTGTTTATTTAGAGTTATTAAAAATCATAAAAAACGGTCTTAAAATAAAAATGGGTAAACTACATTTATCACATCATTTTATAACAAATATTCCATCAAGGGGTACTAGCGCTACCTGTTAATTTTTGAACAAACTGGTAGGAAAGTGCTTATGTTTGCTGTAAAATATACTTATATCTACTTTATTACATTATTTCTGTTTCAAGAGAATGTCAATGAATGGAAATATAAGAAATGAAAGCTGCATGGTAAATGCCTTACAGATTACATCTATATATAAAGTAACCTGTAATATTTCAACATATATCTGATAACAATGTGCCTATGGATTATAAAATTATTGACGTATTTATAGGCACCATAGCTTCGTATATAGGTTTCCTGCATTGGCCAACCAAAATCAATAATTGTAAAGAAAATAAATAACAGATGTCGCTAAATGCATTACTGGTGAGAACTACCGGTATATTATAGAAAGTGTATTTTCAATTTGCATATACATTTATAAACATGTATATAGAATCACTGATAAAGGCATGTATTTTATACCATACATGTTAGCCAAACCTGTATAAAAAATTAGCAGCGCCTAAATTGTCTTCAACCACCAGATGGCGATGCTGAGTTGTCCTCAACCACCAGGTGGCCAACATGAATATTATTAAAATTTATAGAAATTATATATGTTCAATACGCTTTTACCATTAATCGAGTGAGAATTCACTTAGGAGCTGAAAAACTTAATTCGACCTTAATTTATTATTGTATGTTTTTCAAGTCACTTTCTGTAATAACGATACGCCATCTATTATATACTAATGAACTACAAAAAAACGTTGTCAGAAGTTTCATAAGGTTGGTCAAAATGTATATTTTAAAATAAATGATGATTATTATGTGTGCCCGTAGATTACAAAATTATTGACGTATTTAGTCACCTTAGCTTTATTGATCATAGCTTTGTTCGTAGAGACGATTTATGATAGTTTGATGACTATAGAGACGCGATTATTACGAGAGTTCTGCATTATAAAACGTTTTGATTGAGTAAGCACATCTCTACAACGGTTGAAAACTACACTATGAAAAACCTAATACGTTTCCTGCATGGGCCCGCCAAAATCAATAATTATAAGTAAAATGAACTACAGATGTCGCTAAATTCATTGTTGCTAAGAATTGCCGGCATCTTATAAAAATTTGTTTATACATTTGTAAAAATATATACACAACCACTGATAAGGTTAAACTGACAATTTTGAAATTACCATTAACTACTATGGTGAAATAAAGTAACCATTTCTTCTTATAATGTACAAAGTGGCCTAGTTATGATGTCCAAGGCATTTGTTGATCATTATTAGAAGTAACTTACATCTGAAATAATTTAATGTATTGTATTAATTGTAGAACTGAATACAAACAATCTTGTTGTTAAATTACTTTAAAATCATTTTCCAAATAAACATGTAACCTCAACATTACTCTTCAACTGGGTTGGAAAACCATTGAAGTGAAATTAAGACACGTGATTATTCACAAAACACCAACAAAAGACCATATACTACACTCGACGCGTGTTTTGCCAACCAAGTTGGCATTATCTGAAGATGATAAAAATTAATCTTATGCCAACAATGTATCCAATTTATACCTAAACTATTTTTATGGTTAGGTAAACCGTGACGAACTAACCAATAATAGATCGTCACTGTCACTATTCATATTATTTTTACACTTTGTAATTTATAATGTTTTAAATGCATTCAGCTGTCTAATATTTGTTACATTCCTAATTAATCTTAAATTGTTACTATCTATTTTATGATTGGTCTCAGACGCATGTTGAGTCATACTACATTCATTCGTTCTAATACCCTATGTAGCACTAAGTGTGGCCAGTTAGAAAAAGAATACGAGCGATGGCTTTGAACTAGGATGAAATAAGATGGAATAAGATATACCCAGCGAACATAAGGACAGGCTTAGTTTGTGTTCGAACAACTACCTACAATACACCCACATTGTTATGTCCATCTCGCTTGTTCAATCGATATATATGAGATAGGCCATGTGTTCCTTGAATCTAGTTTGAATTGATAGTCTCGTTTGTCTAACATACTTTTCATTACAGTCCTTACAGTTGATTTCGTAAATCGACATTACTATTTGTATTAAAGTTAGAATTGCGCAGAATGGGTGAAATATAGGTATTTATTTTTGTTTTTATTGTCAGAATGTTAAGCTTCAAATTTTAGTTACACTGAAAATGGGAAACTAAAACTTTATATTACTATAGAAGAATGACAAAGTTCACAGACAATTTTAAATATCATATCCTGTTCAATACATTACATGTTCCTAACAATTCGATTCCTTCATTCCCATCTCAATTTTTTTCCGAATAATTGGGGTTCAATAAGTGATAATCATAGGAAAAAACTTCATTAGGACAATATTACCAAGGAAATAGAACTGCGCTATGCTGGCCGACTCTACATAGGGAGAAACCGTTTTGGCAAATTTTGTACAACGTTGTGGAACGAGAATTTGTTGCATTTTTTTAAATAATTGTAAAATTTCAAAACAAAATGTTATACAGTTTTATACATTTTAATTGTGCATAATACTTGTGCATTTTATTTGCCCAATTAAAAGATTTAGTTCCAATGATTTTATTGGAAACGCATTTTAACAAATTGGGGAAATTCATAGGCAAATTTATTTATTTTTAATCAACATATAATAGCAACATAATAATAATATAATAATAATAAAATAACAATAATGTTTATTTCTTTCAAGAGTAAGTTACAATAAATGTAATATACTATAATAAAAAAAACTACTTTATAAAAATAAAACTGGGCAAATCAATGAAGTAGTATACATTTAGAATGTCTACTTGTGCATGATGTAAAGAAAATAAATACTTAATTACTAAAGATAATAATTAATTTGGATAATTATTCAGTTTCATATATGTACTTAATTAAAACGACTAATATATAATATGCAATATGCGTGTAAGTGTCGTTTAAAATGATTGTATTGTTAATATTTACATATGCATTATAATGTATACGCGTGTGTGTATGTGTCATATAGAAATGTTTAAATTAATTAATTAATTGATAAATTATGCTTTGACCAATTTTTTATTTTTTCAAAATCATTTTCGGCCGTTTATTTTAGGTCACTACATGTATCTGCTTTGAATAATATTGCCGTATCGTCTGCAAAATGAACTATAGATCCGGTTACATTTAATAACAAATTGTTTATATATAATAAAAATAAAATTGGTCTCAGTACGGTTTCTTGTGGAACTTCATATATTACTAATTGTGGTTCATTAATTTTACAGTCCATTTGAACATATTGTTTTCTGTCTGACAGATAAGTTTCCCTTAAGTTAAATACATTTCCCCTAATTCCATAGTTTCTCAATTTTACAAACGGTATCTAAGGCTTTAGTCAGATCGATAAATATGGCTAAAGATGGTCAGCTCTTATCAAGATATATTATAGCTATATTGTGTTAGGAATCTTAATTTATTTTTAAATGTGCCCTTAAACTTAAACTTAAATTTTATTACCATCCTGTTTACTATTAGTTTTGAGCAACTGTGTGCAAGAATTGTGTAACATAAAGATTGTGGTTTTGTAAACGTTTGCTAATAAATTTGTGTCCTATCTTATTTATTTTCACTAAACAGTAATAGTAATCCAAGCCTAATTTTATCAATACCTTCTCCACAAACTAGGAATTTAATGATATTATTATACAGGGTGAGTTTTAAATGCGTAGTTATATTTTAATCGTCAATATATTTCGTCGTGTACAATTGATTGACCCGGTCAAAAAAAATTTTGAACAAAATAAATGTTTAATTTCTGATAATTTTTTCGTCCTCCAGCCACTGACATTTTGATAGTCACTGGATAACTCTGTAAACGCCGTTCACAGAAATGACGTAACTGAAGGCAGTGGTGCCACTGCCAGAGTTCGTCATCACAATTATCCCTCATGAATTGCAAATTTTGAATTATTAAAAAAATTTCCCAATTGTCACGGAAATTTTATGAGACGATATTAGACTTATTTAATATCAGTGTAGACGCCGCACCAAAACAAATGTAATAGTTTATAAAACATTGAGCTCTTTTTAAGAAAGCATGATATCTGTACGCACTGGCCGAAAATAAAAAATAAACCTCAACGCGGCCAAGGCGCGATTGATTAGTCCTTTGTGGAAAGCGACACTTGTCACTTGTAGCTTGCTCTTAAAATAAAATATGTTAAAAGTATCTGTTTATCTATTTTTCCTTGTAAAATTAGGTAATCCTGACATTTTTTTTATAAATAAACAGAACTCGTCCCGTAAGCACCAAATATTAAAAATATGCAATACTTTTTCTGTGTATTTTAAATTATTATTATTGTCTCTAATTTATAGTTTAAGTTTAATATGGTTCATTTCTAAAAATGAATCAAAGTTGAAAATAATCATTTTAAAAAGACGCATTTACTTTAAAAGAACGAAAAAGCAGATTTGTTTACTTACCTAATACAACAGTTACTATATGAATATACCATATGGACTTGTCGTTTGGATAGCATTCCATAGCCGTTTTGCTTGTCTAGCATTTTCATCTACTTGAAAATATGCCTTTAACATATCCAGCAATAGAATAATAAAATTAGTCGCTATGGTCAATCACTACTTTTCACAAAATGAACCACCAAAGGAACAAATTATAAATAATAAATTTCGGTAACATAGTAACTCAAAACTTCGATCACAAATTTAATCACAAAAAAACTATAAATAACGGTATTAAACACATTTTTTGTAAATGCTAATGCAGACAGGTACGCGAACACTCGCGAACTATCAATAACACTAATTTTTATATGGAGTATAGTGTTGCCAGATGTGTGAGATTTTCACATAGGTTATAAATTTAATTAAAATAAATCATGATGCATTTCAAAAAATTTCTATTGACCTAACTGACGGTTAATTTAGCTAACTGAGCATTGAAAAAACGGTATAAAATTTAATTCAGTTTACTCTTTTTTAATGGAAGAACTGACCGAGGTCGGAGCTGACGACCTAAATTTTACTTTTTTTATTAGCTTTTGCTAATATTGGTGTAAAATGGTAGAAATTTAAATAATAGTTTTATTACTTAAAATAAGTGCAAGTACACAAAGGAAAATAAAGGTATAAATACCATGAAAATGGTATGTCTGGCAACACTGATTAGATACGTGGTTTGATGTATGAAGATCATAGGTTATACGCTAATATCACAGTTCACATTATGGCGTGGTTGAATTTTTAACATGTAATGGCCTATCCCGAATGAAGTGCTGTTTTCTCAAGAAATAATTGATCTTTTTTATAAAAAATGATGTATCCTATCCTCCAGCCACAATAGGCCTGCTGATGGCCGCAGTGGAGGGTCTACTGAGACCCACTCACAACAAACCTAACCTAACCTAACTATCCTCCTAACCATCCAGAGTATTATAGAGGGAAAAAAATGCAAACTGTTAGGTATGACCAGTGTAAAAAGTGACAGAAGTGTGTGAAAATACTGCAAACTATTTTCCATCACCTGATTGTTAGTGTGTTGCACCTTCAGTGTTTTACTATTAGAGGTCAATTAAAATAGTAGAGAGCTGATTTATTCCTTGAACCCCTACATATTTCAAATTATTGTAGCAGAAGGTAAGAACCTACTTCTTAAAAATAATAATCCTTTTATAAACTTTGAAAAAATAAGATGGGAACATATAATTCCTCTTGAGATTCCCTAAAAAGTTTACTGTTCATCGGAAAATTTAGTTTTAGTTGTACATTCCATATGAAATGCTTAAAAAGAAATGTTGATTGGTGCAAGAAAAAAGTCAAAATTGTACATTTCTCACATTGAAAGTTATTTGAAAATGTTTAAAAAAATTTTCAAATCGAGCAATTAATCGTTTAAGTAGGTTATTATTTCATCCAATGTTATTATAAATTCGGGAATGAACTTAATGCTAGGGCTCGGTTTGTCAATCGTGGGTTAGCTAAACTCACACGTTTAGAATTCGAATTTTTTCAATGTTACATTTGTTTTGGAAGTGGTTATAGCAACAAATATTTTATGCTAAAGTAACTTTTAAATGAAGTGGTTTGTATTAGAATCTCATCAATTTTTGTGAAAATATAATGCTAGGTAACCTCCAATTTATGTTAACTCACGATTGTAAAATCGCGCCTAGATGAGAGAATTGCATACGATATGCGGCAACGTTGCTTCAGTCCATTACATCGTTTTAGCAAATATGTAGAATGTTTCCAGTAACCAGCAGTTCCAAAACAGTTTCATCATATTTTTTTGAAAGTCTCACCCTGCATAACTACCTGGTTCTCTACAAAATTCAAATTCTTTAATTTGTAGAAATTTGATAGTTATTCGAAAGAAACACTGAAAGCAAATATAAAATCTCTAAGAATGCGGGCAGGTGGAATCAAGATTAAATCTACTTTTTCTTTATTTGTTTCGGTTGAGCGCCACCAGTTTTTATTTGTTTATACCTACTAATAATAACTTGATATTATCTACAAAAACGTGCAGTACATCCCATGCTAAAAACTGGAAAAAGCGATGGTGTTTGCTTTTAAACGGAAAGACTTAACTTTTCGTAGTGTTCCAAATAACTATTAATGTACTACAAATAGGCTGCATAAAAATTACTGATGCTTATTATAAGTTTCATCTAAATTTCTGCGGCTTCCATATACTGACTGGAAAAATAAAGCAAATGCCTTCGTAACACTAATTTACATATATTAAATTTCAATAACTGACTACCAATTGACTGGTTCTTCCAATTGTAAGATATAAACACACACACTGTTATAAAGCGGAAAAGTACGCCAGCACAGATAAGGAAGGGCACATGATGCACTAACATCATCTCAATTAGGGCAGTGTCAATAAGAGTAATAATCATAATAATAATAACAACAGCTTACACACAAGATCAAACGTGAGGTAAAATATAATTTGCTGCTCTTAACTCCTTTATTGGAATCCTTGGAGTTGAAATAAGAATGGCTATACTTACAAGTGTTTATGCACATTAGACCTCTCCACAGAAGATGAATTTTACATGCGTAACACCAAAGACTAAGGAATTATGCAAGCACTTCACTAAGCTTACCAAGTCACACAGAATAAAATTAAACAATATTCACTTTACGTTAATCAAATATCAGGTAGAAGTTAAAGTAGTTCAAGTATAAGATAAATCAGTACCCAAGTGCTTAAAAACTTAAACAGCTTACGCCGTCCACGTCCTGACGGGTTCTCCTTAACACCCGCGATCTTACTTATTTTCGCGGCTCTTTCCACACCCCTTAGGTATGAAGGTATTAATTAAAGCTCTCGAGATATAGACAACCTACAATTTAATTGTGCAAGTAAAAAATTGCCTAACTAACAGGGTTACAAATAAACTTAAATTCTCTTTTACGCTATTTGGGGCGATTAAAAAGTGGACCGTTACAATTACCGAATAACAGTTTCTTTGATTTAAGTGTACATATTGTGCAAAATGAATTACAGAATTGACAAAGAGGTTTAGTTGCATAAGTTCAGGAAACCTTCAGAATTTATTTAAAAAGTTCACACAAATTATAGAAACTAATTTAATCTGTTCAAATATTGGTTCAACAATTAAAGTAAAACTAGTGTATTTTTATGCAACATCGTACTTCAAATTTGCAAAAGATTTAATTAAGGTAATTTATAAGTTTGTAAAAAAATTTCAAATGATGTTAATGCATAAAGTGTACAAGATAATGACGCAAAATATAGATCTACAAAATTTGTGTGTTACTTACCCTGTAACATTTTTTAATATAGATTACCTTAATACTGATTTCTTTATGTATCGTATCCATATCATATATCCTGACAGGCTTGACATTCAATTTCAAATCTAAATCAAAGTACTTCCTTTAATGCGCATTCATCAATCCATAATAGAGTAGAAAATGTAAAAAAAGAATTGTGCATGAAATACAAAAATATTGAAAATCTGTTGACCAGTGTTATCAATATCAATAAAATAAAAAACGTATATGTAGCAGACCTTGATAACACAACAGATTGGATAATTAAAGCAGTAAAGCCGTTTCGAACAAACAAATAAATAAATTTAAAAATCAATCATGGCAACTAAATAAAATAAAACAACTTTACTTTAAAAGTTCTTTTATTATTTATAATTTTCTTTTGATACTGTTCCGGATAAAAAATATAATACAATTATTATTTTTACTATTGTTAGCAGAGATGAAAAGTTGCTATATAAATGAATTTAGCAACATGCGAAAAATTCAGTATTTTCTGTCCCGACCATATGTTATTTTACCTTGTAAAGTGTTACTTTTTATTACTAGCTTTATAATTAAAATGTTTATTTTACAGCATTGTATTTCTTTTGCAAAAATTTAATATAAAAGAACTTTCTGCCTACGTTTTTCCACCGACGAGGTTAAAATCGTAATTAAATCCCTTTTGAAGGGCCGCACCAACACTACTGATAAAATCAGGTTTATATTTGTACAGACACTGCTTATTAACCTCAATAATTAGCAATCTTGGGGGCGGATATAATTACAATGTAACATCAAAGCCTACTTTGAATCACAACTTCAGCAAATAAATAACAGACGAAATTTAACAGCGCTCTATACCGGGTGTTTCTCAATTGCATGTAAATGTTTAAACCATCTATTTCTACTGTAACGAAGTGATTATTTTCTAGAATTAAATTAGGTAACTAGGTGCTATTTGTCTGTTTCAAAAGATATTTTAAACATTGTAGTACTGCGCCCTTAATAGTGGTATTGTCAGTTGCTCATTAATAATAGTATAATTGTTAATTATAAGATAGGTAGTATTAATCCATTGGTATGAACATTCCAAAAATGCAAGCTGCAGGCAGTACGTGAATCGCGAAACGCGAAGCGCGCATATTACCCCCGGCACTCCTGTGCCCGCCCTACCGTGAAGGACCTCGGGACTGGAAACAATCAAATTAGTTCTCGTCTGACCGCCAACCGAAGCACCACGCCGACTAGCACAGTAAGTAAACTCGTGAGTATAGAGGAATATAGGTATTTAAATTTAATGCGGAATTATTCCGTAAAAGGTGACGTATTGCCATATTCCGCGCATGACTACCGCGTCTCATCCTACTTCTGCTTTTGGCAGAGTTTACTAGCTTGAGGATTTTTCAGAGCATCCAGGACAGTACGTTGCTGCCGCCAGTACCGACCAGACGTGTCGACATCAACCGCTCCAGAGAGGAAGCAGCCCAGGATACGGAAGTAGGTAGCAAGGTTTGATAAAGGTTTGGTAAATAAAAGGTATTACTTGGCTGGTGAGTATATTCTGGACATTGTTTAGAGTTTGTAAAACGCGACCGCCCCGTCCGTGGGGTCCGCGAGCGCAAAGACGTATCCGCCACATACCCTTCCATAGAACGAGAGAGCGGCTAAAGGTTGGAACCATAACCGCGTTAACCGCGTATCCTCCAGGCCACCTGAGCACGTCATATTCTGCAGGGTGACTTGGAGGTACTATCATTTGTAACCGCGTGTCCTCCAGGCCACCTGAGCACGTCATATTCTGCAGGGTGACTTCGAGGTACTTTCATAACCGCGTGTCCTCCAGGCCACCTGAGCACGTCATATTCTGCAGGGTGACTTGGAGGTATCGTCTGTAACCGCGGATCCGCCAGGCGTCATATTCTGCAGGGTAGCTTGGAGGTTGACCTTACCGTAGTCGTTTTTAAATTTCCAACTGGTAAGCTTGCCACTCCCTTCCCCCCCTCCAAAACAGAACCGCGTTAACCGCGTGTCCTCCAGGCCACCTGAGCACGTCATATTCTGCAGGGTGACTTAGAGGTAATTTCATAACCGCGTATCCTCCAGGCTACCTGAGCACGTCATATTCTGCAGGGTAGCTTAGAGTTTGATCTTACCGTAGTCGTTTTAAATCTGCCACTGTTAGGCTTGCCACTCCTCCCCCCCCTGTTCAAAACAGAACCGCGTTAACCACGTGTCCTCCAGGCCACCTGAGCACGTCATATTCTGCAGGGTGACTTAGAGGTACTGTCGTAACCGCGTGTCCTTTAGGCTACCTGAGCACGTCATATTCTGCAGGGTGACTTGGAGGTATCTATCGTCCGTAACCGCGGGTCCGCCAGGCTACCTGAGCACGTCATATTCTGCAGGGTAGCTTGGAGTTTGACCTTACCGTAGTCGTCTTAAATTTGCAACTGTCAGGCTTGCCCCTCCTTCCCCTCCCCCCAAACGTAACCGCGTTATATCGCGTGTCCTCCAGGCCACCTGAGCACGTCATATTCTGCAGGGTGTCTTGGAGGTACTAGACTTGGCATATCATAAGTCCGGAACCATCCATCAGCCAAGCGATAGTAAATAACCGCCCTAGATAGTCATAGTGCGCTTGTATTGGCGCTTGCTTCCCCTCCTGGTATCCGTCCGCCGTCTGCTTATGTCCGATTAGTCATTGCTGGTTACCTTTTTCACTGCTTAATCACCGTATTACTGTGTTGCACCGCTTGTACGCCCGCTTACCGTCTCCGCTCGCCTGTAATTAAGACCATATGTAGTATAAGTTGTAATTACTAAGGTGTATATAAAGTGTAAATAGTAATTAGTGTGTAGAATAAATGTAAATATATGGAATGAGAGTCGTTTCATTAGCTGTAGTGTGTAAGTTACCTTTTCCCGACCCCTGGCTTATCCGTTTCTTCACTGTAGTTGCCCGGCCTCTATCGTCCCGTCGATAGAGTAAAGTGGTGTTTCTGCACTCTAAACAGAAACTGGCGCCCAAGATTTCCGTATCGTGAGCACCGCCGTAGTATTGGGCGACAAAGTGACACTTCTGCTCTTGTGTAGAACAACGAAGTACGTCACACTACTAAACATGAAACGTCACATACCGTTCACACAACGTACACTTTTTTCATAAAAAGGTTCATCTAAAAACAGATGAATTGTAACATCAATTGAACGATTAATCGGTACTTCTTTATTAGAAAGTCATTTGAACAAGGGCTTTATTCCGTTTAAACTACATGCTACTATTTCCGTTAAAATAATGTGTAAATGGTTATGGTTAGTATGACAGATATTATAGGCAGTTTATACAATGAACATTTTCATCATAAGAAAGTCATATAAAAATATGTGAATTGTAACATCAACAGAAGCATTAATCTGTACTTATTTATTAGAACGTCCTTTCAACAAGGCTTTAATTTCATTTAAATGACATTCTAGGATTTCCGTTAAGATAATGTAAATCGTTATATTTAGTTTAACAGATATTATAAGCAGTTCATACAACGAGGTTACTTTCATAACTTCACCATATTTTCAAGATCAGCTGGTGGACGAGCATACGTACTGTTGTCCGCCATTGATGATAAAAGAAGGTGAAAAAAAAAACGAATTTAGGAGATTTTGCTCATTCTAACTATGCTACTTTTAATTTAAAACCTCTAATTGTGTGTTGACACAATTTCTTTATCCATGAAAAAAAATAAACTTTTTTTTCTAAAAACTCATCAGTTGAGGGTGCGCTTGTTTTTTCAGCCTAAAATGATCATATTTTACAATGAACTAGTCCGCGTTGATTAAAACAAAGAAAGTGAAATTCTACTTTCCATCGTTCTAAGCATATACGGTTGCATAGCTTTTAAATTCTGTTTCCAAATAAGCTTCGTACCTTCCCTAGCATAGATTTAGTATACATATAAAGTGTCCGTAAAGTATGGAATAAATTCATTATTTCTTCAACCAAAAATATTTAGAAAACATTTTCGGACATGTCGATTTTTAATTTCAATTATTATTTTTTTTTTTTTGGTTATGATATCATCACTGTTTTCGTTATGACGTCATCGGATATATTTTTTAATGGAACATTCTATATATTTCTCTTAAGTTCTGGTTCAACAGCTAATTCCAAAAATCACACTTAGGGTTTAAAATTGATAAGCTGAAAGATATGGCCATTTAAAACAAACAAGTAAAAAAAGTAAAATAAATACTTTCTTTTGCAAGAACTAAGTGATAATGATACAGATCGGAGGATACAACTTTGTGGAACTATGATGTTTTGAAGCATTATATCGTCGTTCAAGAAATATGGGTCGATTTGTACCGAAGAAATCAAACGCTGAAGTCAACGATATGTGAAAAATTTAAATAGAAAAAAGCATTACATGGAAGATGTACCTAACATCAGAACAAGAAGAATAGCAAACTTCTTGAGAGTTTTACGCACAACATCATGGAGGATATTTCATGAGCAACTTCTTCATCTATACCATCACCAAAGGTACAATATTTCAAACCGGCCGATTGACCAAAAAGGGGAGAGTTTTCTCAAATAATATTGAAACATTATCGCGATGATCCAAGGTTTTTGGAAAATATTTTATTGCGAGTGAAGCCTGTTTTACACTAGATGGAGTATTTAACCAGCGAAACCTTCACACTTCGGTACCTTACGAAGAAAATTTTCATATGATAAGAGTTCATCCACTATCAAGTTAGATTCTTATTGACTATATGGCTAGGAATAGTTGACAATACTTTAGTTGGGACAAATTGGAACATTTTTAATTTCAAATTTGTTTCCAACTGTGATATGGACTGTAGATGCACTAGATTGATTTAGATTCTATAATAAACTCTCATTACTTAACACAAAACCCTACATTTTTCAAGCAGTTACTTCGGTGATTTGGGAGGTGGTTAAGAAAACATTTTTTTAATAATTCTTTTAAGAATAGTTCTAAAATGGGAATGTTTGACGTTGGCGGCCAAAATTAAACAGTTTTACGTCGATCACAGTTGAGCTATAAATTAAAATTTTTATGTTACAAATATTTATAAATTGCTACATAATAAGAGGAAAGAAATGCGAAATTATATTATCGGGTGGCTGCCGCGAAGCTGGCCATAATAATTTAACAATTTATTCCTCGGCGATGATGCAGTTACAATTCTGAGTTACAAATTAGTTACTAAATAATGACAAGAATAAATGTAAAATTGTGGTCTCATGTGACTGCCGAGAATCTGGCCGCCATAATTTAATAATTTATTATTCAGCGATGATGCAGTTACAAATTCTAATTTATGGGTTACAAATATTACAAATTAAATACTATATTCAATAAGCACATGAATTCACCATTACTTTCTACACAATACAATGAATTGCAGAATTTTGTTGATATATTTTGTGATAATTTTACGGATTTTTCTCGTTCGCTTAAAGAAGCTGTTTTAACTAATTCTGCATTTTGACCTTGACTATTGTTGATTACGCCATTCATGTATGTTATTTAACATTATTCGTATCTCCATCATTTAATGCTTTTTTTTTACTTAAACCTTTGTTAAATATTAGCTTTTATTTTTTGTGTAATATTATGGACTTAACTAAGTCACTTGAGCATATCCTGTATTTGGACAGCTGTGTCTGTCGCACTTCTATTTTATATTTTCTATTTTTTTAATGTTTAGCTATAGATTTTTGCTGCGCTAAATTATATTTGTAATGAAATACTGTAATTTGCTATGTTTTTGTATCCTATTTATGGTCAGTTTTGTCTGTTGGATTTCAATAAACCTTTTTTTTTTTTTTTTTCGGTTGCCCGACGCTGGACAGACCTCCCGTGGCCTCCGACGCCTCACGGGAGTCGCGCCAGCACATTAACCTCAGCCACTCCCCACATCCCGCAGGGTTAGTGACTGTAGGCTCCGGAATCGTGTGCCCTAAGCAGACGGAGAGAACCAAGAATGACCGCCTTCTGCATTTGGCCTGCCAGCCACTCAGCTGATTTTTGGCAGGCCGGTATGATCTTCAGTTCCGAGAGCAGCGTAGGCTTTATCCCTCCGAGTACACCGATAATAAGGACGACCATTTTGACCGAGTAGCCTGCGTACAGCACTTGGAGCTCGTACCGGAGATCGCGATATTTGGTCCGTTTCTCCTCCTCCTTCAAGGTGATGTTTTTCTCCACAGGTGCCGAGAACTCGATGACATACATCACCTTGAGTTGATGGTCGAGGAGGACTATGTCAGGCTTGTTGGCTTGGATTAGCCTGACAGTCGGGAACGAGTAGTTCCAGTAAATCCGGTATTTCTCGTTCTCGATAACGGACTCAATATTTCCGGGGACGTAAGGCAGCACTGGTGTCTGGTTTACCCCGTACGAGTGCCTTAGATGGTAGTATAGCACTCGTAAAGCCGCGTTATGTCGGTGGATGTAGGCCGAAATCGCATATATGGGACATGCAGAAAGTAAGTGCATGAGCGATTCCGGCGCCTGATGGCAGGTCCTGCAGTTGATATCAGGAACCTCTACACGCCACACGCGGCTACGGTAGACCAAGGTGTTGATAACACCATCTTGGCAGGCCATAATGAATCCCTCGGTCTCCACTTAAGCCCTGCTGACCTTAGAAAGGCGAAGGTCAGCCTGGTCGATAAACCCAGTGTTTCTATGTCTTATAGAAGACACCATGCTGGGGTTTATCGACATGCTGCCGAAACAGATTTTCCTGTTCGGCAGCTCTAATTCGGGCTTTCAGATGATTTGGCTGAAGTTCGGTGACTGACTCAACATCAGCACCTCGCCGGCCTCCTCGCCTGATGTCAAATGCGAGACCGAGTTCATCTGCGGCTCTTTTTGCTGCCTTGAACAATCCTGCTCCCACTCCTACAGTTTCGTGATGTTTTACGAACTGCAAGAGGGGATCTGAGCTCCTGAGTATGTTACATGCCATACTCAGTACTACTCTGTCATGCGTACACTTCAGGCTCAAGAGTCCTCGGCCCCCCCGTTGACGTGGGAGGTACACACGAGGAACGGACGATCTAGGATGAATACTTCTGTGGATATTCATCATCTTGCGGGTATCTCTGTCTAATTGGCGCAGCTCATCTACCCTCCACTTTACTACTCCGAAGGAGTAGAGCAGAATCGGAACGGCAAGCATATTAGTTGCAGACACCTTGTTCTTCCCCGAAAGTTCGGAAGACCAAATCTTTCGGAGGCGGTGTCTGTACTTGCCGCGGAGAGAATCCTTTATTTGTGTTACATCTTGGATGTGCCTTTGTTGCACACCCAGGTATGTATAGGTCTCTCCGGCATCCAGATGTCTTAGGATGCTTCCGTCTGCGAGCTGCGCATCTTCAGGGAATTCCCCGCATCGTCCTCTCTTGAGGTGGACGACTGCAATAAACCTTATTATTATTATTATTATTATTATTTTTTTTTTTTTTTCGGTTGCCTGACGCTGGACAGTCCTCCCGTGGCCTCCGACGCCTCACGGGAGTCGCGCCAGCACATTAACCTCAGCCACTCCCCACATCCCGCAGGGTTAGTGACTGTAGGCTCCGGAATCATGTGCCCTAAGCAGACGGAGAGAACCAAGAACGACCGCCTTCTGCATTTGGCCTGCCAGCCACTCAGCTGATTTTTGGCAGGCCGGTATGATCTTCAGTTCCGAGAGCAGCGTAGGCTTTATCCCTCCGAGTACACCGATAATAAGGACGACCATTTTGACCGAGTAGCCTGGGTACAGCACTTGGAGCTCGTACCGGAGATCGCGATATTTGGTCCGTTTCTCCTCCTCCTTCAAGGTGATGTTTTTCTCCGCAGGTGCCGAGAACTCGATAACATACATCACCTTGAGTTGATGGTCGAGGAGGACTGTCAGGCTTGTTGGCTTGGATTAGCCTGACAGTCGGGAACGAGTAGTTCCAGTAAATCCGGCATTTCTCGTTCTCGACAACGGACTCAATATCTCCGGGGACGTAAGGCAGCACTGGTGTCTGGTCTACCCCGTACGAGTGCCTTAGATGGTAGTATAGCACTCGTAACGCCCCGTTATGCCGGTGGATGTAGGCCGAAATCGCATATATGGGGCATGCAGATAGTAAATGCTTGAGCGATTTCGGCGCCTGATGGCAGGTCCTGCAGTTGATATCAGGAACCTCTACACGCCACACGCGGCTACGGTAGACCAAGGTGTTGATAACACCATCTTGGCAAGCCATAATGAATCCCTCGGTCTCCGACTTAAGCCCTGCTGACCTTAGAAAGGCGAAGGTCAGCCTGGTCGATAAACCCAGTGTTTCTATGTTCTTATAGAAGACACCATGCTGGGGTTTATCGACGTGCTGCCGAAACAGATTTTCCTGTTTGGCAGCTCTAATTCGGGCTTTCAGACGATTTGGCTGAAGTTCAGTGACTGACTCAACATCAGCACCTCGCCGGCCTCCTCGCCTGATGTCAAATGCGAGACCGAGTTCATCTGCGGCTCTTTTTGCTGCCTTGAACAATCCTGCTCCCACTCCTACAGTTTCGTGATGTTTTACGAACCGCAAGAGGGGATCTGAGCTCCTGAGTATGTTACATGCCATACTCAGTACTACTCTGCCAAGCGTACACTCCAGGCTCAAGAGTCCTCGGCCCCCCCCGTTGACGTGGGAGGTACACACGAGGAACGGACGATCTAGGATGAATACTTCTGTGAATATTCATCATCTTGCGGGTATCTCTGTCTAATTGGCGCAGCTCATCTACCCTCCACTTTACTACTCCGAAGGAGTAGAGCAGAATCGGAACGGCAAGCATATTAGTTGCAGACACCTTGTTCTTCCCCGAAAGTTCGGAAGACCAAATCTTTCGGAGGCGGTGTCTGTACTTGCCGCGGAGAGAATCCTTTATTTGTGTTACATCTTGGATGTGCCTTTGTTGCACACCCAGATATGTATAGGTCTCTCCGGCATCCAGATGTCTTAGGATGCTTCCGTCTGCGAGCTGCGCATCTTCAGGGAATTCCCCCGCATCGTCCTCTCTTGAGGTGGAAGACTGCACATTTGTCCAACCCGAACTCCATACCAATTGCCCGCGTATATTCTTCGACCACCCTAAGAGCGTTTTGTAGTTCACGCTCTCCGGAGGCATAAAGTTTAAGGTCATCCATATAAAATAGATGGGTGACCTTATGCCTCCGGTCGCTGGGTGGCCCACATTGATATCCGCGGGTTTGGCGGAGCCCAACAGACAACGGCAGCAGTGAGATGCAGAAGAGGAGAGGACTCAGGGAGTCACCCTGGAAAACTCCTCTCCTAAATGCCACCTGCTCTGTCGTGACCCGCTGCGCACCTGATGTTATGGTGAAGCGGGTCTTCCAGAGCGGCAGCAGCTGTTCTATGCATCTCACTAGTGGTGCTGGTACCGCAAGACATTCGAGCAAGTACAACAATAGCTCGTGCGATGTTGTATCAAATGCCTTGCGGTAATCAATCCAGGCCATCGATAGATTCCGCTTGTATTGCACAGAATCCTGTGTAATACAGCGGTCTATCAGCAGGCTGTCCTTGCAACCTGCCATGCCCTTCTTGGCACCACGCTATTCGTGTATCTGCTGGAAGACCGGATCAACAGACCTCAGTGTCCTAGCATACAAGATACGTGTAAATATCTTGTAGCAGGAGTTGAGGCAAGTGATCGGCCTATAATTCCTCGGGTCGGAGAGATCCCCCTTTTTGGGGATAAGCACAGTACGTCCCTCGACGAACCAGTCCGGAATCTGCTGCCCCTCGTTCAACCATGAGTTGAAAACTCGCGCCAGACGGCGGTGAGTGGAAGGAAATTTCTTCCACCACCAGTTGTTAATGCCGTCTGGGCCCGGGGCAGCGAAGTTCTTGGTACCAACAAGTGCTTGTTGAACTTCCTCCGTACTGATTGCCGGGCACACTTTTCTGGCTCTTGACGATGTCTGTGGCACAGAGCCTCGAAGTGTGCAATTGATGGAGTGTCGCTATTGAATGGACGCGTCGTTTCGTAGATTCCTTTCCAGAAGGTTTCGACACCTTCTACAGTCGGCGGATTGTCGACAACACGCTGTGGCTCTTGAAAGAGGCGGGAAGGATTGGTACGGAACAAATTGTTTTGTTCCATACTCCTCACTCGCCTCTTTATTGTTTTCTTTATCGCCATGAGCGCTCGGATCCTATCTAGACAGTGCTGCTTGATGGTAAGCATCACTGTCAGATTCAGAGTATGGTGTTGACGTCTTAATCCGGCTGCTATGCGCCGGATTCTGGGAGTAAAAACTCTACCAGACGTCTTATATTCCACCACACTCTGGATCCGAGAAGCGTGTTGTCTGGCCGACTGTATTTTGCCTTCGATTTTTTGTACACGCCGCTTGGCTTTCTCGACCCCGTGATTGGTTGACCTCTCACGGAGGACGAGTTGCTTCGCGGCGTTGTACACGGCACAGTTGATTTGCCAGATGTCTACATCTTCCGGAATTTCCTCATCGATGACCGCGTCCTTTCTAGCCAGGTCTTGTGGCTTTAGGTTAGCCCTGGTGTTAAGGCTAACCCTCGTTCTTAAGACTACACCGGTGAACTCTAAAGGATGTTCCCCATCAGCTGGTAATTGCCGCGGTGGTACTGCGGCTGGCAGTTCTTCCAGCTGACGGGGTGCCCTTACGTAACCTGTCCTGAGCAGAAAGGATACTTGATCTCTCAGATGTTGTTGAGAGAAGGCGCGATGCTCTGGATGCATTTCGCACCAAAGTGCATGCAATCGCGCCATGTATCCCCTTCGCTCAGGTTCGCTACCCTCGCGGCAGGTCAGCAAGTCATCCCGAAGTTCCCTCGTCCACTTAAAGCGTCCTTGTCCATTGCGTTCGTTACCATTGAGACGTTCCGGTGAGGCCCCTCCCGCCTGTCTCTGACCCCCCATCCGCTTGGGGTCGATCGTGAGGAGCCCTTCTTCGAAGATTATATGGAACCCGAAGTAGAAGGGGTACCAGGTGGTTAGCCTTGGTACCCCCGGCCGGCATTTGTCAGGCAGAGTTGCCTCTGCCTGTCCAGGGTGCACCAGCGTGGAGGTTGCCGGTCCTTTGCACCCCTTATTATTATTATTATTATTATTATTATTACTAAATGGCGGTCAAGTGTAAACTAAAAGCATTAATAATTGTGTGGCTCCAGAGACGTTTACACCAACAATATATATTTTTTTAATATTCACTGACTTTATAAGACCAGGGGATCTAGCAGGCCATTTATTGGGTCCATTTATTTCAATCCATTGAAGTGGATAGGCATTATTTAAGTGGTCTCTAACTGCATTTAAATAATGTAATAGAGCACCACCCTGCTGAAATGACATACTATTTCGAATCCTTTCAGGAAGAATCACCAATAATTGTGGTAGATAGTTTTCCAGAAAATAAAGACAGATAGTTCCAGTTAATGTACCATCAAAGAAATGTGGCCCTATTACATGTTCTCCAATAATTTCTCCCCAAACGTTTATAGACCATCTATGCTGGTTATCAACTTGCCTAAAAATGTGAGGATTTTCCGAAGCATAATAATGAAAATTGTGCCTATTAACAAATCCATTTTTGTGAAAAGTGAATAAAACATTACTGAAGAAGGTAACATCTTGCATTTTATCTCTGGCTCAATTACAAAACTGTAGACGCCTTTGAAAATTGCCATCAGAACCTAGTGCATTTGAATATGATATGCATGAAACTTATTTGTTTTTAAGATTCGACCAATTCGTCTACTTATTCCTACTAATGGGCTCACTTCTCTCTGACCAATATGGGGATTTTCAATCGTTGCCAACACTTCAGAAAACTCATTTTCTTCGTTCACAACACGTTTTTTCCTTTCCCTTTTTTATATTCGACATCTCCAGTTTCCACAAATCTATCAAGAAGGTTTTGGAAGCTGTTAACATCAGAATTCCTTCTTTCAGGATACCTTTGCTTATAAATTCTATTGGCAAGCAAACAATTACTATCTGGCTTGCCCAAAACAAAAGTCATGTCAACAAGTTCAGCTTTATTAAAATTCATTTTGTAAAACTCGAAATATTTTAAAATTAATAGGAATGATAACTGACAACCGATAAGTGTGATAAATGTTCGTTTGTACAAGACAATTTATACTAAACTGATGTATTATTACTTGTCGAAAAACAAAAACAGCAAAAAAATTTGTAAAAACTCTACAGTAAGGGACTAGTTAAATACTATTTACCCACTTCAGTGGATTGGAAGAAATGGTCCCACTAAATGGCCTTATTTCAAAAGCGTATGGAGACGTGTGTTAATCAAAGTGAGCAACATGTGAAACACTAATTTTTTCTAATGAATTATTTGAAGAGACCTCTATTTTTTAAGTTTATTCTTGAATGTTGTACTTATTGCTCAATAAAACGAAAATGGTTGCAATTAGCCATAGGGAAGTACTTACAAAAAATGTTCGTTTTTCATTTCTACGGCACATCATTTAAAAATATACAGGGTGTTCCGTTTGAAAAAAATTGGGAAAATTCAATTTAAAAAGTTCTTAATAAAAAAATAATTTTTGGCCATCCTGTACATTTTTAGGAGGTAAAAATGATTCAAAAACATGAATTAGATGTTTCGTAACTAGTATTCACATAAGTTTTTCTTAAAACCCATAATTGTGACTTTGGTGATTTTTTCGATGTGCATCTGCAGATGGCATTATTTCAACAAAAAAAGTCATTACCTCCAAGTGGTTGGGAGATAGTCAATAATAATATAGGAAAAAATAGAGTCTAGAAAAAGGCTTCAAAAAATGTACTGATTCCATTTTAAAAAATCTGAAAATCGGTTGACCATGCAGACCATCCCTGAAACCTCCCGCTATTTTCGAGCTTATAGCGCTCAAAAATATACGTATTAGTTAATTCTTGAGCTCTCCAAACTCAAAATATTATACACATACATTTTTGAGCACTACGATTAGGTGAAAAATCTTGAAGTTATATTAAGAAAACGCTTTTTTTGTAATGTTTGAACTGCGATATCTTTTGAACAAATTAACCAATCGAGATGCAGTTAGCAGCATTCAACGCAGTTTTTCAAGTACAAAAAGTTATCTTAGTACCAAAAATCAATCCGACAGGAATTTTGAATGTTATTTCAAAAAAAAAACACTTGCGAATTTTTCGTAATCGATATCTCTCGAACGAATCAACGCACGCACGAACTCACGCACGCACGCACGCACTCACGCACGCACGCACGCACTCACGCACGCGCGGACACACACACACACACACACATATATAGAGACACCATCGTGGGAATAGCCAGAATAGCTTCTTAGGACCTCAAAACGTCGAGATCTGACAAAACTCGATTTTCGAAAATCGAGGTGAAACCAATAACTTCCCGATTTCTGAAAATTTTCAATTTTCTTAGCGGGAAGTTAAAAAAGGCACTTGATCCTGTAATTTCGTCTTGGCTCTCCCTGTATATTCGAATATAATACTCAGTTATGGACTTTTTTAACTAGTTTACTTGTATTTTTGTTTTTTTTTTAATTTCTAGCTATCGTAGAACTCGAGATATTGAAGTCCAACGCACTATTTCCCCATCCTGTATATTATACTTATCTGTGATAAACTTTGTAAATGTTAGAAAATAATAATTAGCAAAAAGTTTTTAGCGTTATTTCATTCCATTCTTTACTAATCTCGGTGTATAAATTACCAATAGTTACAAATAAGATACTAAATGAGGTTATGGACAAAACATAAAAAATCTCATTTACATACCCTAAAAAATATTCTTCAATATTAAATGTTTGTTAAAGACTCGATATTACATTAGTTTTGTCTCCTTTTTCTAGTTATCACTGCAGCTAAATACAAGAATTCAACAGTGAAATTTTCAAGAAATTCCGGAAGAATTTTTCGAAAGAAGATATTTCTTTATATTATGTATCTATACGGTATAATAAAAAATAGCATTTAGCAAAGTATAGCCTGCTACTATAAAATAGATAACTATGCCTTATATGCTAATTCCAAATAATTTCAGCAATATTGAAAGTTATAAGTCTTTTGAATAATTAATAGTAATAAGTTAAATTTATATTTCTAGCAAGTCTTTATTTTATCAAAATTAATTCAAATTTAACATAATTTTTTGCAAATCCCAAGTAAAAAAAGAGAAATCATGTTCACACAACCGGAAAGCTGAGGTTACATTTTATACATTTTTAAATAAACCTTCTGTTTCCTTGTTCTGTATTTCAACTTTGTAGTCAAACGTACAAGAAAATGTAGTTACTTTGTTTCCTAATTTATTTTTGTTCTTTGTGCTACTGGTGGTGTAAATTGCACTGTCATGAATAAAAAGGTAAGGAAGGACGTGCCCTGCACACATATTTTAGTTCTACAAACTCTGACATGACTTTTTATTTTCAAGCAAGCATTGAGGAACCATATAACTACGAAAAGTTACAACATGACACGAGCAATGAACACTAATGAACAACACCATTAATAGAATTCGTTTTACATTCAGTCACTATTAAACTAACATAAGAAAGCCTTGGTCAGATTTATAAGTATTTATTACAAGCAATGGAATATACTATTTAATAGTAGGTACTTTTAAGTCTCATAAGATACTTTTTCCAGAAATACTCAGTATCTTATATAAAGAATCTAAGATACCAAGTATTCTAAAACAATTTTTAATTACGGAATATCTACATACTGACACTTGTTATAGAATGAGTAAAATCGACATTTATTGGCTGTTAAGTAAAGTCTGGAATATTAACTAATTAATAGAGGCCGGAAATGTATTCCTTTTTTCAGAGGCGGCACTTAAAAAACAAATATAAATGACAATAAATACACCATATGTAATCATTTACATACCTGTAATATATACCACCAATAGAACCAGGATTGAGGCTTAAAGATGCAAGGTCTGTATATTCAGCTTGGCAGCTTATCCGGTGGTATCCCCAGTTTAGTTATCTTAGAAAGCGTGCGGTTGTGGTGATGTTTGGTTTGGTTCTCGCATAAAACGCTCTTAGCAATGGCGCAGTTACTACCGTTTGTGCATAAACTGCAAAAAATGATTGAAACTAAGATAACTTAACAGCAGATGGCTTAACAACAGATAGTTTACATATTCTGTGCACTCCATGCAATCGACTGTAATAATTATTACACGACGTGATTGTTAAAGACATTTAAATTCGGCTATCATCGAAAAAATATTGCCGGTAAAGTAGTAAATGAGGAATTTTTTGTGTGTCATGTTCTGTGCATGTAGTTTTCCTTTAACTAGTAGCCGTACATTGCATAAAAAATATCTACCAAGTGTGTATAAAATTGTTTTGGGAAAGATTATAAAGGGCGTACGAAATAAATTGTTGTGCGTGACAGTAGATGAAACAACCGACTTTCGGCATAATGAGGTTGTTAATGTTACTAAGAATTTTGAGTGTTCAAAATGCGTTGTCTCTATCAGACAGCAAAATTCGAGCTATAAACAGTGAACTTAAAAAATGTCTTACACAAGAACCTGAGATATAAAACAACGTGTAAAATTTGTGCGGTTTGTTAGTGCCTGCCCATTTGAACTATGTAGAATTTGCACCATTAACCTCTGTAAATGTGGAAAGTTCATTTTCCTTGTACAAAATATGTGCATACCAAATCGCTCAAATTTAACAACCACGAATGCAGACCGAATATTAGTTGTGACGTGATTATGTACGCAAATGTGATGGCAGACTTCGGTCATTCTGAATAATACATTTTATCAGGCGGTATATATTTCAATATTCATTTTCTACTTTTGCTTTTATTAAGCTGTTTTGTTTATTTACAATACTTGTTTCCATGACAGTAAGTTTAGCTTACCGCTCTAGAATGATAAATACGTCACGTACCGTTCTAGACCGACCGTATAAGACAATGAAATACCTATTTAAAATAAACATGAATCTGGATATCACATGGATATTACATAAACAATTTTGAAAACTCTTTTCTTTAATTTTCAATAATGTTATTGAAGCAAATGATCTGTGGAATTAACAATACTCATTTTCATAAATATACAGGGTGTCCACCTAGTGCATATTTGTTCTATAACTCTGTAACTATTACAGATAGAAAAAACAAAACAAAAGTTGGTTAGCATTCACTATTGCATGCTCTAAACATAGTTTTAGTCATACAGGGTATTATGTTTTGTCTGGGTAGTAGTCAACTTTGTTAAGTTTAATGAAACACCCTAAATATTATTACATATTTAGTTAGTGAACGTCAAGAGCTTTTCAATAAACTACCATAATATGGACTTTATTTCAACAGTTCAGTAGTTATTTGATATTATATAGGAATTTTGACGCATGTACACCTTTACAAGAAACCTTGTATTCCTTTAATTTCAAACGGTTTCAAACGTTTAGATGCGTTGATGAATTATCATAGAAAAGCGCTTTCAAACCATGTATCTGGTTTTAGATTTTCTCTACAGGATGTCTATAATTTTATGTCAAACTTAAAGATTTAAAATCTCAAAACTTTGTTATGTCAAATGTAATACCCTGTATGTTATTTCATATACGATTAGAGAATTACAAGAGCTTTCTATTGATATTTATTTTCAATGGTTTTGAGGATATGATCATTTATATCAAAATTTTGAGAAAAAAAGTTCCCTATTTTTGATAAATTTTATACAGATTTTAAATATCCAATAAAAGAAGAGTCTGACTATTTTAAACATTTTTATAAAATAACTCAATCATTAATAGATAATAAATTAGTAACTTTCTTTCATACAACACAATAAAAAAATTAATAAAAAAAAAACCTTATGGGTTGGTATATATGAATAAAAATAAACGCTGTCAATTACTTGGGGATCAAAACCTCCTCACCGTAGTAAAACTCGACGTGTGGTGGAGTTTATAAAAAAAGTAATTTTTGACATTTCAAGAAAGTCACATTTTGACGTTTCAAAAAAGTTACATTATTGGAATGTCACTAATATTTTTTTAGACATTGGGACCGGTTTTGCTTATCAACGAACTCAATCTCTTCCTTGACCTCTACAATGTGTGTATCAAATTTGAAAGCTTTATCTCAAAAACTGTAGCTGCTTTCGCGAACGAGACAGACAGACAGAACATTTTTTCTGTCTGAAATTTTGTATATCTTAATAATTCGTCGAAATTAGTCCATAAATGCAATACAAATTTTCAAATTATTTTTCACGAATACATAACTACCTCACTTTGAGGGGTGAGGAAGTAATAAGTGTCAATATTGATATAGTTAGTTATAGATGCCTACCGATACACGTACATGTCTTAAGATATGTCCGCACGTTCATGTACGTGGTATTGATATTACCTACACATACACTTAATTGTATTCAAGCAGCAACAAAAGACATGTTCAACGGATTTTTAACGCAAATTTTGTCTACACACTGGCGCACGTGAACACGCGTACATGAAGGTGCATTCATGTGTTAAGGCATGCACCTGTGTCTGTGTCACCTTATGAGGAATTAATGAGAAACAGGAAAAACAAAATAAACAATAAACAAAACATAATTATTTTCAAGGTTTTTTGAATTATTAAGAAACAAAACAACAAATATTTGCCCAATATTTAAAAATCGTTAAGTTCAGTTTCAAATTAACCGTGGAAATAAAAAGATAAGAGAGTGCCAGAAGTCATAATTCATCGTGACAGTTGTGACAATTATCAGTCGTGTTTTTTTATTGTATGTACGTATGTCGATGCATTAATAAAACTAGAATAATTATTAAAAAAATGACTTCTCACGATAATGATTTATTTGATATGCTTTATATAATTGTAATAAAAATTCTTTATCAGCATCTAGAACGTACGATGCTACATATTCAGGTGGAAGACACCCATAAGTGAGTGCTTTTGAAATGCTGAAAGTTATACGTTTGTCACTTAACACTCTAGCACACTGCGCTATCGAGCTACATGTATTAATCCATGTTTATTTTAAAAAGTTCTAATTAAGAAAATCAGTAAATTCTCCTTATTCCTGAATTGGGGGAATTAAAAATTTGCATATAATTCATCAAAAATAGGGAATTTTGGTTTTTTGTTTCTCAAAATTTGAACATAAATGATCATATCCTCAAAACCATTGAAAATAAATATCAATTATGGCAGATCGTCGGAAAGCTCTTGTAATTTTCCGATTGAATATGAAATAAAATACAGGATGTTCCATTCAAAATAACAAAGTTATTGAGGTTTTCATATCTTCAAGTTTGACATAAAATTATAGACATCCTGTGGAAAAAATCTAAAACAGAATACATGGTTCGAAAGCCCTTTTCTATGATAATACACTACCGCATCGAAATATCTGAGAAAATTTGAAATTAAAATAATACAACGTTTCTTGTAAAGGTGTACATGCCTCAAAATTTCTATATAATTTCAAATAACTCCTGAACTGCCCAGAGAAAGTACATGTTATTTAGTTCATTGAAAAACTCTTGACATTCACTAACCAAATATGCGATAATATATTGGATGTTTCATTTAACTTAGTCAACTTTATTAAGCTAAAACGAAATACACTGTATGACTATAAATATTTTTAGAGTATGCAATGGTGAATGATGATCAACTTTTCTTGTCAATTTTTTTCTATCTGTAATAGTTACTGAGTTATGGAACAAATACGCACTAGGTGGAAAAAGAACAAACTCTTTCATTTCTGTGACAACTAAATAATATATTTTGTCAGCTGTACAAAATATCTCTAAAATATGCTCATTTTTTCTTTTCTAACTTGTCGAAGAGAAAAAGATATTAATTTTTTAAAATTCTGCAGGTTCTGCAACAATGTACTTTAATTAGTTTTCGACAAGTAGTAAATAATAATAACCACAGTTTTAGAATGCTGGTATGATAGTAGAAAAGGGTGTTAATCGGAAATTACCACAGACTTAATTAAAGCGACAAATGGCTGAGATTAACACTAGGGATATTTTGGGGAATGCTGTATTTGAAACCTGATATTATTTCAATTTATTATTGATTCAAAGTGAATTAACATTACACACAGTGGTTGCATCTGCAGGTAATTTTTATCAAAGAAAATATTTAAATTATCCTCAATTCAGTACGTAAAATTAAATCTATGAAACTAGATCAGTTAGTCAATGCCTAATACAAACCTACATCTTGTTGGCAGTAAATTGGTAGATATAGATAGATAGATAGTTTATTTCCCAACATATACATAGTACATATATAGTATTTATAATACTAAATTATTTAAAAACAATTATAGCTTATGGCTACGTATATGCTAAAAACTCCTTGGAGCTGTAGAAAAAAAGAAAAAAATGTAACGCTATCCTCATTGGTAAGAATAAGAAATTCAAATGCAATGAAAGTACAAATTTACCTACCAGGTATTAATTAATGAATAAACAAATAACAATATATATTTACAGGTACCTATATTACCTACGTAGTGATCTTTCTAATTATATATAATATAAATGATTATATGTAACTGGAAACAGAAAAGTAATATACTTACATAATGCTTCACAGTTCACAATGAAAGAAGTCATCAAGGTTATAGAAATTGTGAAGAAGTAAAAGTTTCTTTAAGTTACGGTTAAAGGTTTTAACATTATTTGCTCGTTGGAGTGCCAGTGGTAAGTGGTTAAAAATCTTGATTCCCATATACGTGAGTCCTTTTCGATTGACATTAAAATTATAATGTGGGGCTATATATGTGTGGTTAAACCTAGTGTAATGCGTATGAATATCCGATAATGTTGTAAGGGAATTTTTATTAGTATGTACTACTAAGGATATCTGGTATATATATAAACCTGTTAAAGTAAACAATTCTAGGTGTTTAAAGTACTGTTGACAGGACTCTAATTTGGTTAGACAACACAATGCTCGTATTGCTCTTTTTTGTATTAGAAATGTGCTATGAGCAACTGGTAGGTTTCCCCAAAATTCGACCCCACACTGAAGTATACTATAAAAGTAAGCAAAGTAAACTGTTTTTGCAGCATGAAATCCTACATTATTTCTTATAGATATTATGACAAAAACAGCGCTACTTAACTTTTTATTAATTTCAGCGATATGTGGTTTCCAGCTAAGGTTTTCATCTATATACATTCCCAAAAATTTTGTAAAGGTAACTGATTTTATTTCTCCGTTTTCGGTGGGAATAACTGTAGGTGTGATAGTGTGGTTGAAAAATCATATTGAATGTTTTATCTGAGTTTAAACGTAATTTATTAGCTGCAAACCAGTCCAGAATTTCTGACATTTTTTGTTTCGTAATATCTAAGAGATCAGCGAGAATGTAGCTTTTTATCAGGATACTTGAATCATCAGCAAATAGAAAAAATCTTACAGTTTTGAAGTTGTCTACGATATCATTTATATAGACTAAAAATAAAATAGGACCGAGGATGGAGCCTTGCGGCATTCCACATTTGATTTTCTGCGGTTGTGATCTGATTTTATGGATGTATTTACCATCAGCAAAAGTTACGTCCGTAGACATGTAACGATTTTTTAAGTAAGATTTAAACCATTTGTTAGTCACTCCTCTTACACCATAATAATTTAATTTGTCAAGAAGAATAGAATGGTCCTCACAATCAAACGCTTTAGAAAGATCACAAAATATAGCCAACGGTATTTCTTTATTTTCTAGAGAATCATTGACATTAGTTATTAAGTCATAAATTGCTTTAGACGTGCAATAATTTTTCCGAAACCTATATTGTGCTTTAGTGAGAATTTCGTATTTATCAAGGTAGCTGACTATCTGATTTTTAACCACTACTTCTAGAATTTTTGAAGGAGAAGGCAGTATTGATATTGGCCTATGATTTTCTACTTTAAATTTGTCACCTTTCTTATATATTGGCTTTATAATCGCTGTTTTCAAGGGGTTAGGAAACTCCCCAGTATTTAAAGAAATATTTATCACAAACGTAATGGGCTTTTTTAATACATCAATATTTTCTTTTATTAATGTTATTGGGATGTTATCAACTCCTATGTTTTTTTTTTAGCTTTAAGAGCCGATACTTCCCTCTTGATATCTGCTTCGATGACGGGCGAAAAGAAAAAAGAGTTTGTGTTTGAATATTTTCCTTTTTTTAAATAGTCATGCGCCGAATTATGACTTACTGAGTTTTTTGTTAAATCTTCTGCGACATTAATAAAAAAAATGTTGAAATTCTTCTGCGACTAAATACGGATCTGTTATTATCGAGTTATTATTTTCTACGGTAAAGTTTTCCGGTATATTATTATTTTTATTTTTTATAATTTTATTTATTATATCCCAAGTAGTTTTGATTTTATTATCTGAGTTTCATATTAATTTATTTACATGAATTTCTTTTGCAAGTGCTATAATTTTTTTAAGAATTTTTATGTAGACCAAAAAAAAATAAGTTGTTAGTGTATTTTTTTAAGTTTTAAAATGCAACGTTTATTATGACAGGAAACTCTAATGCCCTTGGTGATCCAGCCTCTTTCACTAGTATGACAGTATATATTAATTATTTTAGGTATGAAGGCGACATTAAAACAACTATTAAAATATTCAATGAATTTTTCATAAGCCGTGTTTACTTGAGTTTCAAGATATAGTGGAGACCAATCTATACTCTCCAACAACTTGCTGAAGTTTTGCTTATTTTTATGATTAAAAACAATTTTTTCTTCAAATACAGGGCGAGTATTTTGTGGAATATTTATATCATTAAAGCTTGCTAATTGTATGTTGTGATCTGAAATTCCAATATCTTCGTTACGTATATTAGATATTTTTCCAATATTAGTTATTATGTTGTCTAAAGTAGATGATAACTGTTTAGTAATTCTAGTGGAGGCTGTAAATATTTTGTTTAAGTTGAACATATTTAAGATTATCTCGAATTCTTGTTTTGCGGTGTTTTCGCTCTCAAAATGATTGTTAAAATCTCCACCGATTATAAATTTATAGTTCTTGTACAAATTATTAAGTTCATATAGGAGATTGTAAAAAAAATAAAAAATATGTCTAACTTACCAATGGGAGATCTATACATACATAATATTACTGTTCTTAGCTTACCACTTACAACTGCGACGTATTCAAATTCTTTTTCTATTTTTTCTGTTTTTAATATCTTTACTTCCACAAAATTTAAATGATTTCTTAAATAAATTAGAACATCCCCATGAGTTGAATTTGACCGGCAATAGCACGTAACTAATTTATAATCACATATCGTTGTAGTCGCGACTTCACATTGATGCAGCCAGTGCTCAGAGTAGCAGAGAACATGCACAGTATTTTTATATTTTAAAGTATAATCATCTAAATAAGTTTTTATGTCATCTAGTTTGTTTCTTATGCATTGTATATTTTGATGCACCACTGTAAGTGTTTCTTGTTGCTATTTTTGTTTAACTGCTCTAGTTGCACGCGGTTTCTGATCGAGTATTTGTTCTTGCTCTCTGGATTGTTGTTGAGATGTGGATGCTGTGGTTTTCATCTGTTTTGTTGGTTGTTGCTTATGTCTAGTTTGAATAGCATCATTAGTGTTTTGTTCAAAATTTTTGAATCGAGATTTACACTGTTCTAATGTCAACATTTCTTTATTTATTACTAGCATGTCCCTTTTCAGATAAATTTTATCACTTACTTTTTTTCCTGTTCTGGCTTTTGTTAAATACGGTCTTCTTGATGTTTTATTGAATAATAAAGAGATATTGCATAACCGGAATCCTTCAGATTTCTTGCATTCTTGTAAATTATATCTTTTATTTTATAATTTAAAAATTTTACGGCCACTGGCCTTTTCTTATTTGTATTGGTGCCCATCCTGTACACTTTTTTCTATTTTTTCTGTGAAAACATCATCAACTCCGACTTTTTCCAGTATAATTTCTAGTATTTGGTCTTCGAGGTTATTTGTACTCTCATTGTCCATTTAATAGTTTACAAATGCCAATTAAAATGCAGAATTCTTCATACGAACATTATCTACTCAACGGCATTGACTTCAAACCTGCCCTTAAACAATGAATGTAGGGTAAGTAAAGGATAATTTTGTTAATTAGATTTTATGGAAGCCTTCTGGGAATATGAAGCTCCAGCAACTCAAATAAATTTCCCTCTATAAATTCGTATTTGTAAGTTACTTCTGAAATATTCAAAGTAGGTCTATCAATCTGTGTACATTGTATAGTATAGAAATTATGCAAATTTTCATCTTCAAATTAAGTCAAATGATCCCAGAGCATAATCTTGACAAAGAGAACTTTTACTTTCATTGTTGATCATTATTTAATTCTCGGGTGAGAAGGATGTCTGATAATACTACAGAAAATAAAAATACGTATAAATGACAGTTTATTTTCAGTGAAAATTAACATACACTGTCATGTAAGCTTTAATTCGTAGATTAAATTATCTGAGAATAAAACACAGCTTGAGAAATATTCAACAAGTGAAGAGTAAATAATGATTTATTAATAAATTGTTTCTACTCCTATTAATACGTTCATTATACAGAGTGTCCCATAATAAAATTCCTTCCTTCAAGGGGGGGGCGATAGAACTCGAAAAAAATAATTAGTTTTGTATATAAACATTTGCCTTAAATCAGTTTATAAGAGAGCTACAACCCCTTAAAGGGGATATGTACAACATAGTTATTTGCCAATAAAATCGAAAAGTTGGTGGGTAGTACGTATATCACTGCATTGAAGAGACGTGACATACAGAATTCCACATCGGTAGTAGAAGAATATATAGATGATTCAATGAAGATAAGATGAATACAGCAAATAAAATTAATCAATGGTTCAACAAAATACAAATATCCACACAAGAAAATCATTGACTGTAAATGAATATCTTAATTCAACACCATCAGTACATTTAGAAAATTATTCCAACATTACTGTTAATTTTTTTACTAAGAGTGAAAAAATTGTATAAACTAACAATAACTATTTTCTTCAAACTTATCTAGACTTAAATGTGCAACTTTCTATTGAGTACTCGTAGAAAAAATATAGTGTTCTACTAGCGTGTAATGGCTCTTATTCTTTTGGATGAATTACTTAATCATTATCATGAGTAATTACATGTTCATTAAATAATATTATTGTCCCACTATGACAATAAGTTTGTCATGTGCGCCATTGCAACGTTTAGCAGACTTAATTAATTAATAGTAACCAGTACAAATTCATAAAGCTAACAGTTCCATCAATAATGCAAAGATAGTCCATTAAACCGAATTATTAGTTTACCTGTAAACTAAGTAATTCACTACGGATTACTGCAGTTGTGTCTATATGTTCATTATTTGCTGTTCTATATTACAAAGTAATAAAACGAAACTAAAGTATTTTGTAAACTACACAACTTAAGAAAATATTATGTATTTTAGAAATTCTCTTATTCTTTATTTGTTTTTAATTTTTTTCATTGACGTTTTTTGCTAATGTTATGATTTGGTTATTCATTGATATATTGTATAAATTAGGAAGACTTTTTTGTAATAAATCATAAAAGAGTAAACAACCAACATTTATTCAACTGCTTAACATGAAAACAGCAATAAACAAAAAAATCAATGATTAATAATTACAATTACTAATACTATGTATATATTTACTATTATCATACTACAACGTCATCGCACACTTAAAATTAAATTAAGAATATTCTCCAAATATGGAAATGGGATCTGGTGTTCTTGCTGGCACTAGCCGACCAGACGAGCGTAATGTGGACGTATATTATCGTGCGTAAATAAAAATGAATGCCGATGAAGGAGTTAAAACGCACAACATCTTGTTTCAGCCCTCCTCTATATATTAAGGAACATGTAAAATTGTGTACATGCATAGAAAATAACGCTGATCCAAACCATGGATTTATAAGCAAGAGGGATATAGATAGCATTGCTGCCCTTTTCTAGATATTGTTGTGAGGCAACTTATCTGCTCTCAATTCAGAAACAATAGAGTTATTTCTGTCAAAGCTCCTCCAACGCCATGGGCGTAGACAATAGCAGGTTACTTCAGTTTTCATAATTAAAAATAATAATTCTTTAATAGACTAAAGTCTATAAAATTAGTGTTTAATGACTAACTGTAGTTTGTATGTTTTTATTTAATCATTTTCAGGAAAAGTCCTTACCAAGATAAAATATCGACGAAATATTATTTAATATTTTATGTGCTTAATTACGAAAAATAATTTAATGTAAAAAAAACAAAATGTATCGATTATATTCACTTTTCAAAAAAAAAAAAATGTTTCAATCAAGACGGGACCTTTTTGAGTAAATTGTGACTAAACAAACTTACTATACGTGTAAATATCATGGATGTAATATACATCATATATATCCATGGCAAAAATAAAATAATTCTTCAACTGAAATGATTTCTCATTTACAAAGTTATTCAGGTGCTAAATTTACTTGGTTAATATTGGTATTAACCTGGATAATTCTTGGTGTGGTTGATTTCAGCATGTTTGGTTTTGAAACCCAGTTGTTATTATTTCTTAATATTTTTATTATTTTGGAAGTTGGCACCCCTAACTAAATTGTGTGTATTTATACTTAAAATGGCGACAGACTTTACATTAAATAATTCTAAATAATTTTACAAGTATTTTAATTATTTATATTATTTTCATTTTGGTATCTTGTCTTGGACAACGAGCGCGAGAAAGACTATAATGCCACAATTGCAAGTATAATGTAAGGATAGAAACGATCAGGAAAGAAAACACGACCCACACAATTCACAATTGGTGGAGGGCGTGGTCGTTTCTATCCTTATTTTATGCTTACACTGTATCGTCTTCCTTACTCAGTTTTGGATGTAAGAAGAGGAAAATTAAACTTTGCTCAGTCTGTGTGTCCAAATTTGTGGAAATTGTACACTCCTTGCTTGTTTCTACCTGCAGAATGCCTAGAAAAAAGGACTCGTGTTTGATAAACCGTCTTTGAATAGTAGAATATTTATTTACGGCCTTTTAATGATTATGCAGTTATAAGATTCATTAAAACATTTAACACCTACCTGTGCACAAAGTAAACTTGTATATACAGGGTGAGTTTTAAATGCGTAGTTATATTTTAACGCTCAATATATTTCGTCGTGTACAGTTGATTGGCACTGTCAAAAAATTTTTTTGAATAAAAAAAATTTTTAATTTTGATAATTTTTTAGTCCTCCAGCAACTGACATTTTGATAGTCACTGGATAACTTTATAAACGCCGTTCACAGAAATGACGTAACTGAAGGCAGTGTTGCCACTGCTAGAGTTCGTCATCACAATTATCCTAACTCATGAATTGCAAATTTTGAATTTTTAAAAAAATTATTACCCTTTCGTCACGGACATCTTGTGAGACGATATTAGACTTATTTAATATCAGTGTGGACGCCGCACCAAAACAAATGTAATAGTTTATAAAACATTGAGCTCTTTTTAAGAAAGCATGATATCTGTACACACTGGCCGAAAATAAGAAATAAACTTCAAGGCGGCCAAGGCGTGATTGATTAGCCATTTGTGGAAAACGACACTTGTCACTTGTAGCTTGCTCTTAAAATAAAATGTGTTAAAAGTATCTGTTTATCTATTTCTTCTTGTAAAATTAGGTAATCCTGACACTTTCTTATAAATTTTTAATCCGACCTCACTAGATCTTAAGTCAATAAGTTGCAATGAATTACCAACATTTATTGACATCATAGGAGTAAAGGTTATCTCACACCGTAGCTCCTTATATATTATTGTGGTTTACATTCCTCCCAATACACCAGTGGTTGTATATGATAATTTATTTGACTTACTTCTGTCTCTTCCGTTTATTTTAAATGACAGTAATATAATAATATTAGGTGACTTTAATATAACAGATTGTGCAAATTTCTTACAAACAGGGCAAACTAATAATAAAATATTATCATTAAATAATTTTATGAATATTGCGAATCTCTCACAACATAACCTCACTATGAATGCACATTGCAGAATACTGGATTTAGTATTACATAATAAACCATGTTTAGTTGAGATGTCCGCTGATCCATGGGTAACCGAGGATGAACACCATCCTGCCTTAAATATTGTAATCCAAGCGAATCTAAGCTTGAATCGCAAGAAAACATATCGCTCTGACTTAAATACTTACTATAATTTTCGTAAAGCGAATTTTCAACTACTGTATGAAAAGCTTCTTCATGTCGACTGGTCTTTTCTTGAAGTATTTAACTATGTGGAAGATGCGTGTTTGAGTTTTTATGGGCTACTTAATTCAATTTTTGATACTTGCGTACCGAAATTTAAATCTAAAAAAATCTAAGAAATATCCTCCGTGGTTCTCCTATAATATCAATAAAGATATCAAGTTGAAGGCACGAAAAAAAGTGGATGTCAAAATGAATTTAAACAGCTAAGAAGCAAAATAAAATTGGATATAAATATAGCCTACAGATATTATATCAGAGCAGCAGAAAATAGTATTAAAGACGATCCATCGAAGTTTTGGGCATTTTTAAATAGTAAAAAAGGGTCAACGAACATTTCTAATGTTATGAAATATAATGACTCCGTAATAAACAAGCCTAAAGATATTTTAAATGCATTTGCTGATCACTTTAGCAAGTCATATGCACCTTGTAACAATTCGCTTCGAGAAGCATTAGATAGCGAGCCCAGTTTCAACAATAACTCGGTGTTTCAGGTATCGCGTTTGACAGAGGAGGAGGTCCTTATGGCCTTGAAGAAAATAAAAAACAAAATGACTACTGGTCCTGATGGTATCCCTGCTATTTTACTAAAAGACTGCGCTATTATTTTTGCATCGCCTTTAACGAACATTTTTAACTTAATTCTAAAATGGAGCTATTTTCCTGTTTTGTGGAGACGGTCGAAAGTTTGCCCAATTTTTAAAAAAGGCGACAAATCAGATATCTCAAACTTCCGTGCAATCTCTATAATTTGCAACTTTGTTAAAGTTCTTGAAATTCTGTTACATGATGCCATTTACAGAATATTAGTAATCAATTACAATTCATCAACACGGTTTTATGAAGGGACGTTCCACAACAACAAACTTGCTCTGCATTACGCAATACTTGTCTGTATCCTTAGATGATCAATCATAAACAGATGTCATTTACACAGATTTTTCGAAAGCATTCGACAGGCTTGACCATAAAATATTGCTTAATAAATTTTGTAATGTTGGACTTTCTGAAAACTTAGTATCTCTTATTCAATCCTATCTGTCTAACAGATACCAATCTGTTGCATTTAATGGTTTCAAGTCTATCGAATACATTGCTACCTCCGGAGTTTCGCAAGGATCTATCCTCGGTCCATTACTTTTTGCTGTATTTGTTAATGATATCGCAGATGATTTAGAAGTCATATATTTAATGTATGCCGATGATCTAAAGCTTTTCTGCGGGATCGATAGCATAGAGGATTGTATCCATCTGTAAGAAAACGTACAAAAAATTAGTAATTGGTGCAATAAACACAGACTTCCTTTAAGCACCCAAAAAATGCTATGTTATGTCTTATACACGAAAATTATCCTCAATATCATACGAGTATAGCATTAATGATGATGTACTAAATAGGCCTGACACGCTCCGGGACTTATGTGTTATTTTTGACAAATCACTTACATTCAACTTTCATATTAACACCGTTGTGTCTGAAGCTAGCAGATGGTACGGATTTATAGTTTGAAATTCGCGTGATTTTTCGAATATTGACACACTCAAAATGCTTTACTGTTGTTATGTTAGATCGAAGCTTGAATATGCCTCAGTTGTCTGGTCCCCTCAATACAATGTATATATCAATAACTTAGAACAAGTTCAACGTAAATTTATGAAATTTCTGTATTTTAGAACCGAGAGTAACTATCCAGAGATTGGCTTTCCACAGTAAGAGCTGCTTGATAAGTATTCTTTCAATAGTTTACGTCGTAGGCGTGAGTGTGTATCTCAAATATTTTTATATAAGCTCATTAATAACAATATCGATGCACAGGAACTAGTGTCTAAATTATATTTTCACATTCCAAGAACAACTTCACGTCACAGTAATGTATTTTACCTAACAACACCTCGGTCAAATGCTCTAAAATTTTCCCCGATTCACATAATCTGCGAAAATCATAACTCCATCTGTACAGATATCGACATATTTAATTGCAGCCTTAGTGATCTGAAAAGATACTATGATGTAGGCTAATATGCTGTCTTTGTTTTTCTTTGCTTTTTTTCTGTTTTTCTTTGTTTTATTATATATCTTATCTATTAAAAAATGTTCTTTATTTCTTATTATTGTACGTGTTTATTTTAAACTAAGGTTTATAGTGTGCGAATAATGTTTACATACATGTGTTCTTAATTTTAAGCTTTAACTCTTTTGTACTTTTGTTATAACTTTTTTTTTGTATTTACAATTTCTGTTTGTATTAAACTCTGTCAGAATCCCCCTGCCCTGTAGTTGGGTCTTGTACCTATTGGGTAGTGTATGAAATAAATAAATAAATAAATAAATAAACAGAACTTGTCACGTAAGCACCAAATATTAAAAATATGCAATACTTTTTCTGTGTAATTTAAATTATTATTATTGTCTCTAATTTATAGTTTGAGTTTAATATGGTTCATTTCTAGAAGTGAATCAAAGTTGAAAATAATCATTCTAAAAACACGCATTAACTTTAAAAGAACGAAAAAGCAGATTTGTTTACTTACCTAATACAAATTACTACATGAACCTGTCACATGGGCTTGACGTTTGGATAGCATTCCATAGCCGTTTTGTATTCTATCATTTTCATCTACTTGAAAATATGCCTTTAACATAAATCCAGCAATAGAATAATAAAATTATTCGCTATGGTTAATCTTTACTATTCACAAAATGAACCACTAAAAAAACAAATTATAGATAATAAATTTTGGTAACATAGTAACTCAAAAATATATATATAATATATATAAATAACGGTATTAAACACATTTTTGTAAATGCTAATGTAGTGTTGCCAGATGTGTGAGATTTTCACATGTTATAAATTTCATTATAAATAAATCATGATGCTTATTAAGAAATGTCTATTGACCTAACTGACGGCTAATTTAGCTAACTGAGCATAGAAAAAACGGGTCTTACCATCGCAACAGAAACAACAGAAAACATCAAAAGACTATTATTTATTTGGACTTGTACAACAAGCGCTGTTTACGCGAGGTTCCGATTTATAAAGATCTACGTACACGGTATAAATTTTAATTCAGTCTACTCTTTTTTAATGGAGGAACTGACCGAAGTCGGGGCTGACGACCTAAATTTGACTTTTTTTATTCTTTTTATTACTTAAAAAAATGCAGGTACACAAGGGAAAATAATGATATAAATGCCATGAAAATGGTATGGCTGACAACACTGATTAGGTGCGTGGTTAGATGTGTGAAGATCATAGGTTACATACGCCATGCTAATATCGCAGTTCACATTATGGCGTGGTTGAATTTTTATTATATAATGGCCTATCCCGAATAAAGTGCTGTTTTCTCAAGAAAAAATGTATCTTTTTTATAAAAAATGACGTATACTATCCTCCTAACCGTCCAGAGTATTATGGAGGGAAAAAAATTCAAACTGTTAGGTATGTCCAGTGTAAAAAGAGACAGAAGTATGTGAAAATATTGCAACTATTTTCCATCACCTGATTGTTATTGTGTTGCACCTTCATGATTTTACTATTAGAGGCCAATTAAAATGGTAGAGAGCTGATTTATTCCCTGAACCCCTACACATTTCAAATTATTGTAATAGCAGAGGATAAGTACCTACTTCTTAAAAATAATAATCCTTTTATAGACTTTGAAAAAATGAAATGGGAACATTAAATTCCTCCAGAGGTTCTCTAAAAAGTTTACTGTTCATCGGAAAATTTGGTTTTAGTTGTACATTCCATATGAAACACTTAAGAAGAAATGTTGATTGGCGCAAGAAAAAGTCAAAATTGTACATTTCTCACATTGTAAGGTATTTCAAAATGTTTAAAAATTGTTTCAAATGGAGCAATTAATCGTTTAAATAGGTAATTATTTCATCCAAAATTATTATAAATTCGAGAATGAACTTACTGCTGGGGCTAGGTTTTTCAATCGTGGGTTAGCTAAACTCACACTTTTGGACTTCGAATTTTTTCAATTTTACATTTGTTTTGGAAGTGGTTATAGCATCAAATATTTTATGCTAAAGTAACTTTTAGTTGAAGTGGCTTGTATTAGAATCTCATTGATTTTCGTGAAAATGTAATGCTAGGTAACCTCCAACTTATGTTAACTCACGATTGTAAAATCGGGCCTAGGTGAGAGAATTGCGTAAGTAATGCGGCAACGTTGCTTCAGTCCATTACATCATTTTAGCTAAAATATAGAATGTTTTCAATAACCAGCAGTTCCAAAATAGTTTCATCGTATTTTTTTGAAAGTAGATAACTCAGTTACACGTGTGAATTAAGAGAAAAAAATGTGTCAGTGGGTTCCTACAGATGTCAAAAATCGGTGGTTTAAATATAAGTACACACTTAAGACTCACCCTATATATTCGTAAAAATAACAAAAGATAAAAGATCCTCGTATAATAAAAAGATTTTGCACCGGAGAAAGAGAATTGAACAGTGACCGACTCGAATTCAAATTGCGACACGTGTGGTTATATAAACCGGTCTCAGGAGTACTTCATTCTTAAAGCGGATAGGCTTTACAGTCATCCAGGTTCCATTACGATTCATAATCTGGTAGATGGAAATGATATTTGATTTGATTCCTTTATCACATTAATTATCTTTCAATTATTGATGTATTGTACGAATAACTTATATTTGAAAACAGTAATGCCCGTATAAGTTTATTTCCATGAATGATAAATAAAGTATTTCAAACATGAATCTTTATGTACAAAATATTAAAATATATCCTAAGAAGAAGTAGAAATTGTAAATTGCGTTAGAAACAGGGATGGAAATCCATACGTATCTCTGGAGAATTGAAAAAAGTTTTTAAGTTTCGTACGGAACGGATAAATTGACATACAAAGTAGCTGCTTTTTAAGAATAGAATGAGTATGTCTTTTGAGAAAGTAAAATAATTCAATTTCTAATTAATTTACGAATCTGCTACTCCATTGTTTAAAAGAAGCCAATATTTCTACACAAATTAAGTATCAATGAGATTATAGAGATATTCTTTTATTCACAAATTGAATCGTTATCGATGATATTGCTTTGATTTTGTTATTGAATTTCTATTTAAAAGAGCAATTTCCAAACTAAAATCTCTTGGAAACGTGTGAATAATAATTAACTAGAAAATATTCTGTAAAAACTGAAATAGGTAGAAGCGACAGGTTTTATATCCATCGCAATCCATTTGCTGTAGGCAGCCTCTAGCAAAGTCTGCTTTAATTATGATGGATTTATGTTGAACAGGAATGGTTAATTGTTAGGTTGATATACCCTTAATCACCATTAGATTTATGCTAAGAATTTCCTACAACGCGTTAACATCCAATATCCTATATAATAAGGAAAAGAAAATTTTACGTTCAATATTTTCTTTTTTCAACAAAGATTACATTTTACTAGAATTCCATAATGTAATACAAAGAGGAACTTAATATTTGTAGAAGTTGTCAGATACACAGTATGTTCCACTTTGAGCGGACACACCTCTGTACTTCAATTGTATTTGGGCGAATTGAGAAATTCTTTCTTTTACAAATTATAGCACTCGACGAGATCTACCTTGCTGATTGACAATTTTTTTATGTTGTGTATCCACGGTTAAATGATAAAAGTCAAGAAACGCTATTAGGGTTTTTTTTTAAGAAATGGTTTTTATTAAATATAAATCGGACATGCTTGGAAAGCCTAAATATTAAGTTTCATATTGTTTACAGGGTACCCACCCTGTAACAAAGGAAACCACTGACAGGAAGCCAGTCGCTCATTTGTAATTGCAATTGAGAGAATTCGTATTTACAGGGCAACAGACAATATTGCCACGGAGGCAAATATAGCTACTTGCGTGAAATTATCTACCCAAGGTTTAAAGTAACAAAGGTTACTGCGGGATGAGATATAATAGGAAGAAAAGGATAATGGGTAATGATAAAGGATAATGGGTAATGCCAATTTCTTCCTATTATATCCCATCCCGCAGTAACCTTCTATACTTTGTTACTTTAAACCTTGAGCAGGGTATTCCACGCAACAGACAATATTGCCACCGCGGCAATATTGTCTGTTGCCCTGTAAACACCGGGTCTTTCAATTGTACAAATGAGCGACTGGCATCCTGTCAGTGGTTTCCTTTGTGTTGTTGAACCTAAGTTGTGCCCATCCTTACAACTTATAGCCGTCTTGATAACGAGTGGTGACTCAGAAACACGTGTCGGCGGATTCCATAATTTTTTGCGGGCATTACCCATTATCCTTTTCTTCCTATTATCTCATCCCGCAGTAACCCTCTATACTTTGTTACATTAAAACTTGGGTGAGAAATTCCACGCAGGTAGCTATAGTTGCCTCCGGGGCAATATTGTCTGTTGCGCTGTAAACATGAGGTCTTTCAATTGTAGTTACAAATGAGCGACTGGCTTCCTGTCAGTGGTTTTCTTTGTGTTGTTGAATCTAAGTTGTGCCCATCCTTAAATTAATTGAAAAATTACAAAATCCTGACGAACTGTAGAAAATAACCCTGATAATTAACTGCTAATAATATACTACTACAACTTTATAAAAGTAACAACATTGTGTACGGATGTCAACGGATCCATATCAATTTAAATTCTTAGAATTATAACAGACATCATAATATATTATGATTATGCAAAAAAACAACTTAAAAAGAATTTGGATATAAAAACTTATTACAGTGAAACAATACAACAATGGCAGTAGATGTCAACAACGAGATGTCTTAGATTTAGGGACATTAATTATTATTATTAAATACTATACAGGGTGTTTTCATCAATGTGGACATTATGGTTGAAATGTAGTAAGTATAAATTATGCTTAAGTTGTCAATATTCTTTCTAGCATTAATAGTATTTGGTTCTTTGAAAATGTGACACATTTTTAAAAACTACGTTTATGATAGTTAATTTCAAAATCTAATATTTGAACGTTATTATAATTAACATTATGATTATCTAATAATGCGTGATTATATATATTGTTTTATTAATATTAATTGTTAGAAGGTGCTCATCGATTTTACTATTTTTAAGTTTCTACTGACTACTTGCTGCAATATTTCCCAGGACGGTTCACTAAAAAATGGCAAGGTGAGTAAGTTGTTTAAGTATATATTGAATAGGGTTGGTCGCAGAACAATTCCCTGTAGCACACCATAGTGAACTGTTCTGGGATCGCTTATTGATTCTCCTATTTAAACCATTTGAGTGCGATTGTCTAGATAACTTTGTAATGGTTGTTTTGTAAACCTTTGTAGAATATGTAACATGAAATTGTAACACCCACTGTACGAATGAAGAACAAGCTATTTTTTTAAACGCTAAAAAAATGGTTTTAATATTGAACCCAATTTTTAACTTTCTTTCGTTTTATCGCTTTGTTTGCCTTTCCAACATCTATCGACAATACCTGAAGTACGTTAATATGCGAATTTTGTGCCTAAGTGCCATTGCCATTTGATATATTTATTGCCAATTTGAGTACAAAACTAATTAAAACTAATGGTACTTCAACAACTGAGTGAGTTTGATAGTAGCAGAAACAGTAGGAGTCCAAGAAACGTCTCTTAAGAATTGTGTTTCTACGGGATAACTAGGTGTGTGACAAATCAATGAGTCAGTGGCTATCCAATAAGCCAATTTATCGAAGAATAAGTCCGTTTGGATTTGGATTATACCTACTGCGCCTCATTTTGTCACTAACCCAGAGGTGTTGAGATGTAAGACTTGAGTTGCGCCAAGATCGTACCCAGTAGAATGGAGAATGGAATGGGATAATATTCACTAATGATTCCCGATTCTGTTTGTCAGTTCACGATGGGCTCAGAAGAGTTCACCGTTGATGTTGAGAACGGTGAGCTATTTAGTTGTGTGTGGAATGGCAGAGAGAACTTACAAAAGGGGTTAAGGTATGGGGTGCAATAGCACATACATATATAGAGGGTGGGGCATTAAAAACGAAACAGACGGGATCCCGTGCAGTTCAAATTGATTTTTTAAAGAAATACAGACACGTCAACTTTATTTCGGGGGACATCATTTGCAATAAAATTCACCTGCAAATCGCTTCATCCTTTCACACCGTGACCAAATTCAAATTAAAAAAATATTTATTTTAAAATTAAAATGAATATGTCCCTCGCCCGACACCCGGTCCGTTGCCAACCTAGCATCCCCACGTATAAGAACAACGGGTCAATTTTTAGGTCGGGCGGAGCTGGGCCAGTCCGGGCTTAAAAACAACAACAAACAATAAATACAACACCTCAACTAAATAATTTAAATTGTATAAGAACGTTAATGAATAGAATTTGCTACGCATGCAAAAGCAGGCGTCGCTAACGAAAAACTTTAAAATAATACTGAAAAAAAAAACGTATATAAATTTTAAATTTAGGTATAGCACGGCGAGCCAAATTGTCACAGTAAAAAAAGAGGAAATGTCCAACTCCGCTTATTTTCACGTAGAAAAATATTCTTGTATATTTATAACGTTTCGCAATTTACTGATGGTATTCCTATAAAATTGGAAAACATGTTGAAGGGAATTTAGAGACAAAAATAAACAAAAAGAGAGGAAAAGAAAGGTGAAAATTTTAAATTTTGGTACCTTATTTATAGAAGGTATTATCTCCATTTTGTGGGAGGGGCGTGGTGACCTACAGAGGTTGTCGAAATATTGGTAACGTCTGGTATGGTAATTTATGTTTTATCCGAAAAGGCGCATTATACTCCCTAATTTGAGTAATATTGGCGGTTAGCGGACTACCAGAGAGTTAAAATTCGTAGAATGATAGACTCCACTATGGGTACAATGTCGTTGCAAATTTGGCGTAATTCCCTTAAGGCGGTGTATCTTGTTGAGTTACTTATTAGGCGTAGAAACTTATTTCGAAAACTTCAAATTTGTGTAACGTCGTAGCGCAGGCGGAACACCAGGCCGGCGCAGCATACGTTAGGGCTAGTCTCACTATCATACTATAAATCAATTTTTTGTTATTTCTTTAGTCTGCTATTCCCCGTCATCAGGGGGTATAGACTTCTGAACACGGAATAGATTTTACGTATCATCTCGTTTACATGTTTTCCGAAATATAGTCCTTTATTAAGTTACCCTTAAATATCTTACTTCCTGTTTCGTCTCAATTTGAGTACCCCCATTGAAATAGGTGTAATAATTTTATTATTGATAAATTTTCTAATGAAAACAATAGCCTCCGACTTGGCGACGTTCACCTTCACCTTCCACTTGGCGTAGTACCCAGACGCCCGTACCATGTGCGTCTTTAGGAACTGCACAGCAGCCTGAGATGATGACTGTGGCGGTATCGTCGGCGTATATAGCAAGCTTGGTGTTCAGGAACCGCGGAAAGTCGGACACGTATATGTTGTATAATTTTGGCGCGAGAACCGACCCCTGTGGTACGCCTGCTCTAATGTCCTCCTGTATAGAGAGGTTTTTATTCACTCTCACTCGCAGCGTTCTGCCGTACAAGTAAGAGTGTATCAGTTGAGTTAAGTGAACCGGAAAGTCGTACAGGTGTAGTTTATAAATGATACCGGGCTACCAAACGGTATCGAAGGTTTTCTCAATATCCAGGAGGACCATGGGGGTGCTTTTATCGAAATTGTACTGTCCCGTCTTGAATCCGAACTGAAAATTGTCACCGATTTCAAGATCGTCCTGGGCAGTGTTTAGTCGCTTCAGAACAATATTTTCAACCAGTTTAGATACCGACGATAGCACTAATATCGGACGGAAACTAGAAACCGTTTTCGGATTTTTGCTTGGTTTCAAAATGGGGCACAACACGGTACCCGTCCATTGACTAGGCCAGTGTCGCAGACGCAGAATAGCATTGGTGATGTGCATAAGTTGGACAATACCCTTTCTCGACGGATTTTTGAGTATCTTATGATCGATACCGTCCGATCCCAGCGATTTCTTGTTGGCAAGCGTCTTGATAAGTTTTTTCAGCTCCACGGGCGTGGTCATGGTTGTTAAAATTTGCTGTCGCGTCATAAAAATTTGGACTCCATGACCGTATATTTGCGAAACAGTGTTTTCAATGCGGTCGTGATATTTGTTGTTTGGGTAATTTTGATTGAGTATTGATTCAAATGGCTTGATGGGTCAAGCGTACCTCGTTTGAAAGAACTTACTTCCCTGAATACCATATAACAGAAACTTTCAAATTCTATCTATTTGTTTTCAAGATAATCAAAATTCAAATGGAAAAAGTGCTCTTTATTTATTCAGTTAGAAGAACGTTCAGATAATTTTTTTTCCAAACATTTCTGATGAATTATTGAAGAATGTATTCAAAACAAGAAGTGTTCTAGGAAATATCATTTTTGAGGTTTTTTCAAACTGCTGTCATACTAAAATTATTTCTGATAAAAGCAATAATCTCGTCTTCGGAATTCTGTTTAGAAGTTTAATTCTGAACAATGATTTACATCTTTGCGGAAAGGATTTTTTTTAGAAAATAATGAGTGCGGCAACCGTACAGCAAATTTATTCAATTAACAACATCCAAATAAGCATGTGAATAGAAAACACGTTTTGGACTTAGTAAAAAACTTCCGAGAAACTGGGTCAGTGGCTAACAAGAAACGGGACCCTAAATGTGAACTTCTGGTAAGGTTTTGTAGTTTTAAAACAAGTTGCTGCAGACCTAACTTTGTGCACGAGAAAATTATCTACTGTTACTAACATCGGTAGAACGACTATTCGCCAAATCCATTTAACCGGAGCCTCTGGAAGAGTTGCAAAGTCATCGTATTGTTGAAGAATGTTGTCAAATAACCCCACAAATGTTTCAAAATGTAAGGACTCGTTTCGAAAAAATTTGGTAGTAGACAGAACATTTAATTGACTGATAAAATTCCTTCTAACGTTTCACAGTTGTACTGTTTAAACTTTTTCTGTTGAATAAATAAAATTTGAATTTGAAAATTTTCGTTATGTGGGATTCAGGGAAGAAATGAGGTATTACTTGCCCTATTATCCATTTAAAATTTTAGGGATCGTGGTCACAGCTCAATGGATGAAGCGATTTGCAGGTGAATTTTATTGCAAACGATGTCTCCCTCAAAAATAAACTTAACATGCCTGAGTATTTTTTAAAAAATCGACTAGATCTACCTGAAATTTCGTCTGTTTGGTGTTCAATGGCCCAACCTGTATAAGCAGGTCCCCTCTAGCTCCAAAAGATTTATTTTTATGATCTTTTGGCGAATAATAAGGTTATATGTCATTAATTTTCTTACTGTTTCAGTTCTGCGCTACTCGTTTGGAGTATGATAGGAAATGTGGATAAACTGCGCGTTTTTGACAATAACATTTTTTTTTTAATTTATCACACTTGCTTAATTAATCAAATAGATCAACTCCAAAATACCATTACCACATAAATTAGGCAATCCCGAAATCCTAATGTCAAGGGTCCTCCTCCTACACATTGAAAATACCAGGACCATTATCTCCGACATTTCACTCTGTCGGACCTGAGATTCGATCTCAGAGCCAGATAGACAATAGTCGAACTCAAGCCAACTGGGCATTCTGGCCCATATACCATATCCATATATCATATATTTTGGTAGCAATTTGAAATTTTGCCTTCTATCTAAAAATGTTTCTGTGGGTGCCCTTGGATATATGGCATAACAAAAAACAAACAGAGATTGTCAACTACAGTAGTAATATAGGAGCAATTTTAAAATAACGAATCAAGTCGTAACAGGGTAGTTTTTTTACCATTGGTAAACTGCAGACAACAAAAATTCTTTGCGAGATATTTACGTCAGATAAACCTTAAAAACTTGTTCTAATTATTGTTTAATTAATAAGAAATAAAAGAAGTTTAGGAATTGATTCAATTTCTGGGAAAATCGTCTATTATATTTATTGAAAAGCTGACAAAGCCTGATTTATTATCCTATGCAGATTTTGAAGCATCCGATTTACCATGTTGTCAGTTAGAGTTGTCTACTTACAGTTCTCTATGCCTCGTCTGGCTTAAAAACTTTAAATTAAAAAAGTTGGACAACCCACTCACGAGGTTTTTCTACAATTTCTTTTCAGTAAATATCTGTTTACTTTTGCAGTACTGGGTTGTCAACAAAAGATAATTAAAAGTACAAAAACGAACATAATATTAAATAGTATCATATTGAATATAAACTAAATTTTACCACTACAGGGTGCTTCAAAATGAAAGTGTGAACCTTACAGAAAGAAACTTTATACAGAGATAGGCAGCAATAACGGACATATTTTGATAGTGCGCTATTTCAAAATTTTTATTCAAATAAAACTAGAAGTTAGTACGTGTTCTTAAAGGATTCAATGTCATAGTTAACTTGATGATGAAATTCAAGTAGCCTGTGGATGAATATTTCATTTGTTAGTTGTCAAACATGGACGGGTGGAATGTAGAACTTCGTGTTATTTACGAAAATTTTATAAAATTTGGTTCAATTATTATTATGCTACGTCGTTTTCGAGCAATTTTTAATGTTCGTGTCATAGATTAAATGTACATAGATAGTTACTTTTTCTGTAATAATGTTGGTTTCGAAACTGTAAATATGTTAAGGCTCATGTCGAGGTAGTGTTCAAACAATAAACTAAATGCATATCGCTACAGCAGTAATCACGCCGCAACCGACTTGAAACATTTTGTTCATTACCGTCTCGCACTGTTTTTCTTTACTGCGTCAAAGAAAGAAATTTTACTTTATTCATTACATTAGTATTTTACAAATATTGTTTAAAGTGTATTTTGTTACACCTTGTACGTTCGTGACCAATGTCATCTTAGGGCACTGGCAGAGACGCAGATTAAGGGTGATTTATACCGCAGGAATTCTGACTGTATGGTGGTGGTGATTAATACTTCCTGGATGCAGCCTCACGGCCTGAATTGGGCTTGGACAGGAGTATTAATGAGTAACAACAGATTAGTTGAAACTAATTTATTAAGAAAATAAAATTCTATTTATATTATCTAATATCATAACAAATAATAACAATTACACCTATTGAACTTCTGTCCCAGTAAAAACTGCAGATGCATTAGTTGCATTATTGCCTGGTTTTGTTTTGATTACTATGAAATAAATTTGACCTGGTTTATAAATAATTAACGAAATAGAAATAACATGATAAAAAAATGTATGATTAAGCGATTAAACACACTTATGCAATATGTTATACAGGGTGTCCCAACCAAAAGTAGGCACCCAGAATAACTTTGGAGATAAAATTTTTTTGAAAAATTGGTGAAACATGTCGACCTTGTTTCCAAGGGGGACATATTTTAATGTAATACTTGTATACCTATCATCATCCCTCTACCCTACACGGCCATCTCCTCAAAAACTTCAAATGGCAAAGGGGGTCGAATTATACATCTTTTGAAAGGTCTTTCAATTCTCTATATAACTGTGTATTTTTTTAAACTTTTATCGATTCATTCCTGAGAAATAATTGTTTCATTATTTTAGGTTCGGGAAATAAAAATAAAAGAAGCAGTTTAAATTATCGTATGTATTGTTCAAAATGACCCCCACCGACTTCCATACAGTAGTATATCTTGAAATGCTGTACAAACATTTCTGAATACATCTGGAGTCAATAAACGGCTTTCTCGAACAATTCCTTCACGTAACTCTTCCAGAGATGCGGGTTTTGTTGTAGTCAGAATCGAATGAAGATGGCGTTTCTTCGACAAATCATGTCAATACGACACCTGCTCATACGTTATACCCAAAAGTTTCTGACTCCCGGGATTGGATTTCGGGAGATTTAACATATAACAAGAAACAATTTCCTGAGGCAGATTATTCATTATTTGAAAACAAATCAGTTGTTGATTTATTCGAAATGTTCATACATGAAGAAATAATACTATTTCCGGTACAGGAAACAAACAAATATGCTCTTTTCAAGAACCAACCCGATCCAGGAGTGTCGCCAGTGAAAATAAAATGTTTTATTGCTATATTGATTCTTAGTGGTTACAATGATCTTCCTAGCAAGTGGTATTGGGAGCAAAATCTTGACACCAGAAACGAACTTGTATATAATTCTATGAGACGTAACAGATTTGAGCAAATTTTGAAGTTTCTGCACTTGACTACTAACGAAAATATTGATCAGGGTGATAAGCTCTGGAAAATAAGACCATTCGTAAACAAAATAAAAGACATGTGCAGAAAATATTTTATTTCTAAAAAGATCTAGCTTTTAATGAAAGCATGATCAAATATTACGGCAAACACAGCTGTAAACAGTTTTTAAGAACAAAACCCATAGGCTTTGGATATAAGGTCTGATACCCAAATACCGTCTCTGTCTATTTGATCGATTTCGAAATATATCAAGGAAAATCTGTAACTCCCGATATTGACATAGAAAGAAACTTTGGAAAGGCGGCAGCACCATTGGTGAAAATGATGAAGAACTACCTGATAATCTGAAATCTTTTCCATTCTCCTTTTACTTCGCCAATTTATTAACACCTTCAGTTTATTGTCATATTTACGTCTGAAAGGATATGGAGGCAAGGGAACTATAAGGGAAAACCGTTTACCTAGAAGCTGTTCTTTATTAGGTAAAAAAGATCTTCAGAAAAAGGAAAGGGGCTACTTTGAAAATACTATTAGTAAGACTCATGCTGTACTACTAGTAGCTAAGTGGGTCGTAAACTCTATAGATTGCATTGCTACAAATAAATATGGGGTCAATCCTGTGACAAACGTCAAATGTTATTCGCAAAACGAAAAAAAAACACATACAAGTGAGTCGACCAGCCTTACTTGCAGAGTATAACAAAAAAAATGGGTGGTACTGATCGAATGGACCAAAATATTGGACAGTACATGATTCAAATTAGAAACAGGAAATGGTACTGGACATTATTTACATGGCTTCTTGATGTTTCAATCAATAATGCATGGTGTTTGTACCGAAAATCAAACAATTCTCAGATTTCCCAAATAGACTTTAGAAGAGCCATCGTGCAAGTTTATTTGAAGAAATATTAGTCAGCTCCCAAAGGCACTGGCAGAATTCCATCTTCTAATGCGCAAGGGGTAGCCGATGAAATTAGATATGATAAGATGGATCACCTCGTGGAAAAAATTCCAAACAACAAGAGAAGACGTTGTGCTGGAAGATTTTGCAAGAGTTCAACACGCACGCAATGCAGAAAATGTGACGTAGGTATGTGCATTGATTGTTTTGTTACATATCACACAAAGAATTTGTAAACAAAATGTTTAAATCACTTTTTCTCTATGTCAGATTTATGAATTTCAATAAAATCATTTATAGTTGCATCTTGTTTTTTTGTTTGCACCCAACAACTCCTAGCGTTACATATATGTAACATCTTATACTGAATGATCTAAAAATCCGAACGCGTAAATTCATGTCTTTTCATATTCTTATATAATACTTTACCCAAAAAAATATTAGATGTATAGTAAAATCTGTGAAAAAATAATCTGGGCACTACTGGGTTAAGCCGCAACAGATTATACAATTTTGTAATGAGCTCCTCGAGGAGAAACTAACGACCCGAAGAAATATGCGGTGTTTAGTTTAAAATAAATATAGGGGTGACTCTGAGGGTGAGGGGATGAAACTAATCCTAGGTCTATTAATAATAAAATGTGTCTCCCTCTTTTCTCTTTTTGACGTGTTTCTGAGTTTTTGACAAAAATCAATATATCCAAATTTATTTATGGTGGATAGTTTTCATTAAATGCACTGTGTCGCAGAATCATACTTTATATTTGTGACTGTGTATATGAACAAATTATTTAAAAAATTGAAAACCTCGAAATTTGATTTTTGTCCATAAATCCCCTACACTCAGTGCATTATGCGCTGTGGTACAACTCGCCCTTAGCATACCAAATATTAGTTTCTAGGAAAAATAACGTACCCAATAAATGTCCTGGCCATACTACAAATCATAAGGAGCTATTTTTTTTGTCTACTTAGCATTATCCATTTCTAAAGTTATCTGATATTAATAACATATCAACAACAAAAAATTTCATAGAAAAAAATGTCCCGAGAAGGGTGACAAATGTATTCTCGCTTCTTCAAGGCGATACAAATAGCAGCCATTATAAATGAACACATCTACTTTATATTCACTGCGGACAATGCTTATTTAAGTGCTTCTCCTTTATATATGAAAAAGTAACTCTATATAATTCATTTTGATAGAAAAAATATCCCAAAGACACCGTTTACTTATTCAATCGTAGAAATGGATGTCTTTCAAGTTAAGTAAATGTTAGTGATATTTTATGCTTACAGAACAGAAAAGTTCTGTGCTGAGGAGAGATTGAAGGAAGTATTTATTTCTAAGTATAAATATTAGTTTTAAACAAATCGATGAGAGACTGGCATACCAGAAATTTTAAGGTATTCATATTTTATTACATCGTCGAATACTTATTAAAAATTTTCATATACTGTTGAATTTTGTTCTCTAATATGATTACACCTTCAACATTCTCTTTCGTAAAAAAATAATGAGGTAGAATATAATTTCGGAATGTTACCTTGTTACCTTATTCTGTAGTGGATATTTTCTTCAGTAATGATTTATAATAATAGTAATAATTTTGCCCCCCCCCCCCCCCCCCCGTCGTGTCGTGTATTTAGTTTATACTCTGGTCACTGCGGCACCAGTGTGCCATCCCATCCCACCCTCGTAATGTTCGTATTTTATTAACTTGTTTATTTAATTGATTCCCCTTTTGATAAGTCTTACCTTGTCGTGAAGCGATAGGTAATAATTAATTATATAATTAGCCTTTTTCGTGATCGTCTAGTTTTAGTGGTAAGACCCCAAATTTGTTGTGTTATTGTAACCTTTTCAGGTACGTTTATAAAGTTTGGTATTACTTTGTTTCATTAATGACATTAAATTTGCTTTAATTTGATTGCCTACTTTTACCAATTATTATGAACCTTAATCTGCACTACACTGATATGTGTATTAACAAAGAAAAATATAAGTAAGACTTGACTTCTATTTATTATTATTGTTTTGCTTAGAATACACTTTTGTACCTGAAAATAGAAATAATTCAAAGAAACTCCAATAACGTTTTAACAGATTCTATTTCGGTACGTAGAAAACTGTCTACACGAAAAACATTACATTTATCTTGTTGAACCTGCAATGTAACAAAACCGTGTTACATGCAAAGAAACCTTCCTCTTCGTAGTGTAAGTGACAATATGTAAAACCTTACATATGGGCGCAAGAGAAATTTCTTCTGTATGAAGTACCCGAACACCGAACGTCCTCTGCCGAATAAGACAGACAGACGCAGATAATCATGCTTTAGCTGAATCGCGGACACGGACGCAGTACAACAGTACTCTAAACACAAATAATGCTGCCAATTAATATTCGGTGGGACAACTGTCCAATTGTTTGTTAGGCTTGTCGAATACACCCCGCCATCAAGGCTTAAACCAAGGTGAAACGAACTACCTCGTAGTGTTTTGTGAAATTTTGGCAGATGTCAATTGCATCCAGGGCACGCGTACGTAGGCGGTGGTAATAAAACATTAAACAATGCCCACATGGTGCCCACCACTGGACCTCTTGTCGAGAGACAAGGTCCCATAGTCAACACCTCAGAGGGTTAAATGAACTAGCATGTTGTGTTATCGGCATCTGACCATACCGACCTAACAGCTGACCGCCCGAGTCCCTCACACAAAGAGTTAAATTTGATAAAGTTACATTGCAGATGAGAGCTGAACCCTATTTATTATTTACATCACCTTATTCTGAATCCTGACCTAACATTACTACGGATAAATGAACGAAAGTTCCAACTACTGATACCTGATCGTATCTAAGTTAATATTGAATGTCATAATTATTAATGAGGAAGGCATTGAGAAATGCATTATAAAAGGTCTATCTATAAATCATTTGGTACCACCGGTCAAATCCTATTAAAACCGCGAAACCCAAAGCATATAGAGTCGTACTTTGATTAACGTTGCCATTTCAATCGTAACAAAAAAAGTTGGTTTAATTGAATGAAATTTAGTGAGCTCGCATACGGTGAGAATGGCAATGCGGTATAAAAATTATTTAATGCCATCCTTACCTATTCGTGTACACACGGAAAGTTCCACGGGATTTACTCCCCCGGGATCTTGAGTAACCCCTGAGTTACTCATCTATATGGCAGCGGTGACGGCAGTGGCTATTACATGCTAAAAAGCGCAGCTCCCGATGCTGGTGGATAGCTATAGCTCCGAGACTGGGCCAATCTCTTATTTCCCGATTCCGTAGAACCATAGCGTGAAGCTTAGGGCAGATAGTTGACCTGGAGTACACTTATGCCACGAAGAGCTGGGCAATTTCTTCGTACCCGATTCCGTAGAACCAAAGCTTATAGCTTAGGGTTGTCAGAGATGTGACCACGACTCTATGCCGTCTCGCAAATTTATATGATTTCCCGTGAGGGAGTTCGTCTTCAAACTTGTAAGCTTAACGGAGATAGCCAAACACTATTTCCCTAACTGTGATTTTCCAACGAAACTATAACACACGGCACTTAGTGAAAAGTGACATAATTACACTATCTTTATTAGCCTTCGACCCTCTTCTTGGTAAAATCTCTTCCAACCCTACATGATTACGTTGGTTTGTTAATTTGATCCATTCTTGGCTAGTGAACGCCTTGAGATTTTATACAATTTTGTTAACGTTTTAAAATATTTAATTGAATACTGTGTGTTCCTTTACTAGATGAATAATTAGGATTTTGTAGTTTGAATATATAAGTTTTCTGCCAAAATTATACGAAAATGGTTTAATCTTTTTTTATGTAATAATTAATTTGGTATTAATTAAAAAATATAGGCAATTTACCCGCAATGAAGCAGGGCTTGGATGCTTCAATTTATTGAACTATAATAGAAATTACATTAGAATGTATAAGGTCAGTCAAATACATAAGAGTGAGTACCTACAAAAATAAACAGATTAGTGAATTGTATTAGCATATCAATATCCGTAGATATATTAAAAAATCCTCTTTCTGTCTTTAGTAATCATAATATTTTTTGGAAATCAAAACGTCAGTATGCAACTCTCATAGGCCATGTAGATAGGTTGTATAACTCATCAAATTTGTTCCTAACGTGAGGCATTTATTTTGTGATTCATTAGTTGGCAGCTTTTTTCACAATTATGTTTGTTTAAGTTTAAGTTATTCTTTTAAGAATCTATAATTTTATTATCTGTGATGTACCTCTTTTTCTCCAAAATATTTTAGGTTCACTCTCGTTTTCTTTTTATTTCTCTCTCTTGTTGTAAGAAACAGTTGTAAATTCATTATCACCATTACATTTACTATCATTTGTTAGGTTTATTGTCAATTATTTTTTGTGATCGTGCATCTACATGATTTGCGTGCCACCTGTTCTTTGATGACTAAATTATAAGGTAGTTTTCTTTTTTTATTTTGAATTAGATAAAAGATTTTGTTAGAAACTTTTCTCATGCTCTCAACTTTTTCTGCAAGTAGCTGATTGTTTTGTTGTAATAACTTATTATTCTCTAATAATAAATTATATTTCTCGCCTCTTTCTTGTAATAAATTCTTTATTGTATCATTATCTGACTTACGCATTTCAAATTCGTTTACCTTATTAATTTAATTTTCATTTATATCCTACATCAGAGATACACTAGTGACTCCTTCACAATATTTGATTCTTGTTTCACATATTTTAACAAATTTTAATTTATGTGCACGTGAGATATGGAACACATTTCCACAAACAACACATACTAAGGTTTTACTTTGCTTTGTTTGATAACATTTAAATATTTTAATAATTGATTTCACAGGAGCTATAAATTCAGTCTTATCCTCAGATGACGCAATTTTGGATCTTTTTTTACTTTTTCAAGGTACCAGTTCCGTGGTTGGTGAAGACCACCAAGACCTGCAACATGTCTCACTTCTACAATGGTTCAAATACATTTTTTTACATATATAATGAAGTCAATTTTTCTATTCATATTATTAAAACAACTCTAGTTTTTTAAACTCAAGTTTTTTAAACTCAAGTTTTTTAAATCGAGTGTTCAACTGGTGAGTACCTATTGTTTTATTTATTTTTGGTTTTACTAGACAGAATAGTTGAAATTAAAAACAACATTATTGAATCAGTCGTACTGAACATAATGTGCATATTACCTTTTTTTTGTAATCCAAGTTTCAGCGTTTTGGCAAATAGCCGGGAAAATAATTGTTTAAAAAGATATATGTTATACTTACCTGTGATAAGATTTGTAAAAGTTAGTAAATAATAATTAGCAAAAAAAAATTTTCAGTTATTATTCTTCATTCCACTCTATATTTTAAACTTTTACCAAGAAGAGGAATTTAATTTGTTTTTAAACAACTCACTCTTGGTGAAAGAGGTTGCTTCACCCAAAACCGCTCTTTCTATTATGAAACCCTCGTTAATTCTACTGGGTTTGTCAAATTTGATAATTTCCAAAAATATTTCCAAAATATTTGTAAAACTGTAAAGGGTCCTGTACGAGTATACATAGGAACATTGTTCGCGAACCTGGATCATGCACAAGATTCTTGAACTAAGTTAGCACGTGTGTGTATTTTAATGAACCATGTTCATGAGAAACAGTGACTTGGATATCTGGGATTAATTACAAGTGCCGCCAGTTTATTGTAGCTACGCATGTAAAAAGTTAACATGAGTCCACTTTTCTCTTTCACCAAGCCATTTTTTTGTTCAAATTCTCATTTTTTTCTCTTTTCTTTCTTCCTTAATCCCAACATTTGCACTATAAGGGCAGCAGCCACTTTCTACAAACCCATTTTCACGCGTGAAATAATTTTTTTGTAATGTGTATCCCCCGATGCTTTTTTGGTTTGTTATGAACATGTAAGTGTATATAGTGAAAATTTAAAGAACTTGGTGCGTAAGCCAAAATCACAAACCAAGTTCGGAAACTTGGTTCCTATGTGCTGCTTAAAAACTCAATCTTTTAAATTTGTTTTTTAGTTTGTTGTTTTACTTAGTGTATTTAGCATGTCATAAATGGCAATTTACTACGAGGAAGTCCTTGGACATGTACAGTCTTTTCTAGAGTCTAACATAAAAAACATATACTGCAAAAATGGTTGTTTGTTATTTTGCTATTTGGCAAGAATATTCTGGAACACATTATATACTTATATATCATTAAACTAAAGGTCGATTTATCACTAGTACCTACACTTTTTTTGTAGCACCTGTAATATACAGGTATATTTGTAGACGTTTCCTAAAACACATAGATCCAGCACCATATAAAACACGTATGATTAGTCTTTACCAATTCAGAACATTGATTAGTCCCCTATAGCAGAATCAAAATTAAACAAAATATAGAAATATCGCTTGTGTTTAAGCATACTTTTTAAAAACTCATGAGTTCTCTACTCTTTATTTCACACTGACTAATCTCATTCTAGCAGCTAGCACTTCATAGCTATTATTAGGAATCTAATTCTACTGAAAAATGTTGTGTATAAGTTGACATCCCTTTATTAATGTGACCATGGAAATGAACTTAAGCAAAAAATTACTACATGTAGTAATTTTTCTGGTGTGATTCGTTTCATAGCAACCTACACGAAATTTATTCATATGGATTTTCAAAAACATTACAATCGTAACTAGTAAACAGAAATTAAACTCAGAAAGTGTTGATCAAGTAGGTATGTTGTTTAAGATTAACAAAATCTGGTATTTGTTGAGCTGTCAAATTATTAGTGACGCTTTGTGAAAAACAATTTTTTTTCTATAAAAAAAGCAACATTTTCTTATGAAATCTGTCGATTTTCCACCTGAATCTGAAAATAAAATGTTTTGCGAATATTTTTACTAAATTGTCTAAAAAATGGCATTCAATTTTCGCAATTTTTTTCGCAAATTTCAATTGCAATTTTTTTCTCTGCAAAACTTCTTCATTTAGTCTTGTAGTTATGCCTATGCTTCAATTCTAGGATATGACAAATTAAATTTCATCAGCCTCTACAGCGGTTATAGTTATAGGTTTATGTGATTTTGTTGTTAATGATGGAATAATAAATTGTTCGATGTTTTATTCTTGTCTGTATAAAACTGTCCCGTTGATGTTTCACTTGCAAATTTTATATAGAGTTTAACTGCTTAGATATGAAGATGTGAAATGATTCTTTCCAGAAAAATATGTATAAGAAATTTTTGCTAATTTCATTTGTAATTCGCGATTTTAAAATTATTTTGAAAATATCCGAACATTTTTGAAAATTGTTCACAATCAAATTCAATCTCTTGGCAAATTCAAAAGAGCTAACGAGAATTCGAAAATAAAATAAGGGTGTAGCAGATTTTTCTATCGAAGGTAACTTTTTTCGTAACACCAGGGGTTAGGGAAGAGGAAAACCTCTTCCGGACTCGATCCGTAAATACACTGTATATTTATAAGGAGACTAACCAGTTTACCGGACTTTTGATGTAGTCATTTTAGCCCAAAATTTCCCAATCATTTAAAAAAGTTCTTACAAGCAAGGGATTTGGTATACAGATATAGTATTTTTTTTACCCAACTGACATACCAAAAGTACCCGAAAAACAATCGTAGGAAATTTCGGCCGATATCCCATTTTTCTCACATTTCAGAAACTATTTATGTCATCAAAAAAGGTTTCAAACGAGAAGCGTTTGTCATAAATATGGCTAAATTTTTTGTTTTTAGCACTTTCTTGACATAACTTGCCATTAAGCTAGACATTTAATTTTTTTCATTTGAAAAATATGCCAACCATAAATGAGAGCCTCGACATAAAAAACTAAAAGGATCAGAATGAAATATCATACACTTTTAAGTAACTTGCACTAGTTTAAAATTATGTTTTTTTAATACAGAAAGAAAAGAAACAAAGTTAGTTAGGGGAGAGTTGGTTATTAACTCATTTTTGCTCAAATCAAACCAAGAGATGAAACAAGATATTTCTTATAAAGAAGTATACATTTATGTTTATAAGAACATATATTTTATCAAAACATAAGATTTTTGTAAAAATTTTTCGAAAAAATGAGTGTACCCAAGTATGCATATTGGGAAGATACAGTTTCACTGGGAATGATATATCTTAAAACAATTATTTTTAACGCACAAGGTACTTCTGCATTTTTTTGCAAGATCGTCTTTTCAGAAGTGATATACAACACATCGCAACGACCTTTCAATTATTTGTAGATCGTTTTTGCTTGTCAGTATATAGCTCTTCATCACTGCTATCCCAGTGATCATCTGGAGAAGTCTTTTTTTATAAGCCGTATGCGCCCTATATGATTAGACTAGTGGTCCGTTTTTTTTAAATAAATAATTTGAACTACATTCCATATAAATTACATGGAAATTGTTTGAATTATAAATTAGATTCCAAATTCGAACAAAATAATTTTACCAAACCTTACTGTACTAGCAATTTAGTGCAACGCTACTGTGCGGAAAAAAAAGTTGTTTACGAAGAAGTTCGGTCGTACGCGCTGAGAGACAAGTGTGTGGTTTTTAGCGGAAAAGGCGAACACTGGGGAGTCTGTCTAGATACTCGGCAGCGGAAAGTCGTTGTTAAGCATGAGATAACTTTGTGAGTTAGTAAGGTGCATGAAAGGCGATGCTGGCTTATGGAAATAGCTGTATCGTTGGCTTGTTGTAAGGCCCAGGCTGTACGCTCGACTCCGCAGGAATGAGTAAAAATGTTTCATTATATTGACGTCTCGACGACAAATAAGATATGTAAATTCTGAGAATTTAACTTCGAACCCCTAGGTACCTAGGCACTACACATTAACTTCTGATGAGACTTAAGTGCATCGCAAGTGAACAAGAAATTGTTGACATGAATTTCTAAAATATTTGAAAATCTGTCCCGTGCCTTTGAACTTAATTCGATTAATGTATTTCACTTTTATTTGTGCTTGAGTATCATTGTCTGTTTAAATAGCTACCAATTTTTTTCATCTTATAATGGTAGCATATTGTTTTAAGTCAAAGGAAACACTATATTTTAAACCTAAAAGATGGTTGTGCCCAATAATAAATAAATTAGTTGATTTTATATTTTTTTCTATCGTTTGAATTGACGATTGCCGTGTATGACCTTGTTCTTACTTTATTTAGTTATGTTTGATTTGATTTATCTGGTTAATCGCTTTGCTTCCCCAACCCGAGAGTAGAGTCGTAAACATTGCTAATTATGAATAAATGTATTTAGTACTAAGTTTTGTTTCTTTTGATTTGATTAAACTATTCTTAATTATATGGTGACAGATGTATCAAAAATAAAATATTATTTTCATCGAATTCCTCTTCGTCGGTCAACTGATCGACACCTGAAAGTAAAACCACTATATCATCATCTCATTTCAAATTATCTAGAGCGTTAGGAATAAAGTTATAATATCCATACGTAAATCTAAAATCATCACAGATACGCTCACTCATTTTAGCAAAGAAAAATTTATAGATAATTTTGATATCACATTATCATTGTATACAAGTATAAGTTAAATCAAAATGCAATTTTGGGAATGAGAACATATCAGCTAAATAAAATTTTGATTACTTGGATATAGAAACAATTTAAAATTCGTATGATATTTGCAAAACTAAATTTTACTTAGGTACCGTTAAATTATTTCCACAAACTTTAGAAGAAGTCGACATGTGATAACTATACGGCTCAAAAATTTGAGTAAATAGAAGTCCGTGTGTAGATTCTTGGAACTTATTCATATAAAATAGATCACTATGCACTAAAAGAGAGTAATATAGCAAAAAAGTTTTTGGTATTTATTTAGAGATGTCACCTGGTGTACCTGCACGGATACAGTGGTCAAAAATGGGTTAATGTACGTCGAGTAATTGTGCGAGCCTAGTTCGTGTACTTCCCACGAGAGAGAGAGAGAAAGACCTCTACTAAGCACAGAATTCGCTTAATAGCGGGCTAATTTGTGCGTTTGCGCTATGGATATCCATAGCACAAACGCACAAATCAGCTGGACGAGTAATTTCGAAGTAAAAGCACTTCAAGTGAAAACACGTTTTTTGTTATTATTTTCTGATTTTAGTTATTTCAGAAATAAAATATTGCATAAAACTCATAATTTTTGAGTATGCTTTCACGCAACTCTCCATAGATACATTTTATATATTTCTTTAGTTATTTACAAAGGTTATAAAATTAAAATTTAAAAAAAGTTTATTTTTCTACAAAAGTTAAAAATTCCATATATAAGCTAGACCCTATATGCAAGTGATTATATGTATAGCGGATATCTTAAAATCCTAGATTATCTTTTAATCCTTCATAAACTCGAAATCTCTCTAAGCCCTGTTTAAACCTAATTTAATACGGTAAGATTTTTTTTATTATCCTTTTTAAATTGTTATTTCAACTTAATGTTGTATAAAATTTATCTTACTTATATCAAATATAGTTAAATCGTGACACAAACGCTCCCATGTTAATCTTATATGTGCCTGGCATTTAGGTCAATCGCATCAACTATATCCTGACTGTCAGACGGTTACGCAAACTTTAAAGGGCCGTTTATCAAAAACAAATTGTTTTACGCCTATGTGAGGCACAGCTAGCAGTAGATGCGGCTTAAAGCTTACAACAAGTTTGGTATTTTGATTTTTTTCATTATTTTATTATATCGTTCTACGTTGATTGCATTTTTTTAAACTCCAGATAACCCACATATCAACATATATTTTCAGGATGTAAAATATTTTAAGGAAATGTCTTATTTCAATCAAATTACACAGCAAATTACATTTTCAATTAACAATTAATTTGATTTTATTGATTTAATCGGCATCCACCAAATGCAATGATAATAATGAATTAATTAATTTTTGATCCGATTTAGATTGTTTGCTAATCAACTCGGCGGAAAATACATGTTGTTAGGTTTACATAATATATAACACCAATACGTTTTCAAAACGAAATATATTATAGTGAGTTATAAGAATAATTATAATACAATGCGGATTGCCATTCAATTTGGCTTTTTACGTTATATGACTGACCAAAAAAAATTTAGTTAAATATATCAGGATTTTTCTACAAACAGTATTTTAAAAGAGTAATTATAGTTATTAACGATACAAGTTGGATTATATTTTTAACAAAACGGGTTTAATTGCAAGAAATAGGCGATGAGTCAAGTTCTGCGGCAATCAACCGAGTTCGTTAAGTCATAATCAAACATATATTGTCCAATATCTTATCTTCGTCAGTGAAAATAATAAATTTCCATTTTATTATTATATGCTGGTCCATGAACTTGGCACCACAACCATCAGTGCTAATTGCGAAACTCATACCATCATTTAGCACCGATTTAGCATCCTCTGAGTATGTAAAAAACAGAGGTGCTACCTGTTTTAACAAAGTTATTAACAATTTTCTATTTTGGTGCCAACTTCACACCAGCACCAAAACCATCGATACTAATTACGTAACTTATACCATCATTTAGCACCAATTTAGCACCCTCTGAATATGCGAAAAAAACAGAGGTGCTAATTGTTTTAACAAAGTTGTTAATAATTTTTTAATTAACCACAACCATCGGTGCGAAGTGCGAAACTTATACCATTATTTAGCACCGACTTAACACCTTCTGAATATGAAAAAAAACAGAGTGGCTAATTGTTTTAATAAAGTTATTAACAATTTCAATATTTTGGTGCCAACTAGTCACCAACAGTGCAACCGTCGGGATCGGTGGTAATTATTGTGAAACTTATATCATCATTTAGCACCCTTTCAATATGAAAAACATAGGTGCAAAATGTTTTAGGCAAGGTGTTAAAATATTGTCTATAGTTATTTATTTGTGGCATCCTATATTTTTTGTTCTCACCTTCTTTAGGGATAAAGCCACTGTCATATAAATTATTTTAAAACATTGTTAAATAATCCTCTGCGCCAATAGGGTTAGTCAGAGGTTGGTTTTTGAAAAGAATGTTCCTTCCTCTCTCACACTTAAAAATATTAATCTGAAGAAAGAAACTGAAATGTCAATTATTTTAGATGATTAAGAGTTGGCGTTTCGGAACACCTCTGTTTTTGTTCTTTGATAAGAAATTGTCTTGTAATAATGTCAAACATAACAGTTTTCTGTTTATATAAACAGAAAACTGCCCCATAAGTTATTTTAAAATATTAGTATTCGAATATAGTCGAATAATCGAATATATTCGATTATTCGAGTATTCAAATATATTAAAATTTTCAAATAGGTATGTATCCACAGTCGGTAGGTATCAGGTACTAGGTAGGTACCTATCTAAAATCCAAATATTCAGATACTCAACCAGAGTATTTCTTTATAGTAGTTATTGTAGTTTATTTATGTAGTTCACATATTATTTGAATTTTTGTTCAATATCTAAAGCCGTTATTAACTTTTAATAACTTTAATTAAAAAAAATGCACTGAAAAGTAAAAACTCTAATACATATCAAAATATTCATACGTATACCGAATTAATTTAATAATAATACGATAATATTTAAAAACTTGGATTTTTTCGAATAGTTCGAATATTTCAACCATTCAAATATTCGATTAATTCGAATATTCACATAGTGTGATTATTATATTAATTTAAGTATTCGAGTAATTCGAAAATTCGCATATTCTTTCGAACAAATATTCGAATATTAAAATTTGGAGAAAATTCTCAACATTACCTATTTATAATGTATTAAATGATGGCATATATTTCGCAATAAATACCGACGGTTGGGATTCCTGCTGAGAAGTTGACATTAAAATTATAAAATTGTTAATAGCCGGTTTTTTTATGTAGTCAGAGAATGCTAAATGGATGCTATGATGATGGGTATAAAATCCGCAATTGACACCGATGAAGGTTGTAGTGCTGAGGTGAAGTTGGCACTAAAATTATAAAATTGTTAATGACTTTATTAAAGCACTTAGCACTTATATTTTTTCGCATTTCAAAGGGTGCTAAATGATGGTATAAGTTTAGCAAGTAATACCGATGGTATAAGTCTCGCAATTAACAACGATGGTTGTGGTGCTGGTGTGAAGTTGGCACCAATAATATAAAAATATTGATAACTTTGTTAAAACAATTATCACCCCTGTTTTGTTTACATATTCAGAGTGTACTAAATGGGTGCTAAATTATGACATAGATCTAGCAATTAGCACCGTTGGTTATGATGCCAAGTTTATAGATTTATTATATGCAATATAAATTAAAATTACAAAATTTCACGTAAATTTCAGAATGTCAAATTCAAAATCAAATAAATAATTTCTTCTTTAATTTATGTAACTTCTTGTTTTAGAAAAACTCAAATTAATTTGTTTAATAGCCTATAATAAAACCGACGTTGATACTTTTTTAAAATAGTATAACGTCAAACGTATCTTTATTGCATCTGGCAACAGCGCAGTCTTGAAATAATGAAGAAGAAGAAGTAAACAAAATATAACCACCAAATAACCAACGATTCTATTTAGTCAAATCATTGACGTGAAGTGAGGTACAAATTTTTACATGGTTTGATGACAGTGTTCTCAAATTTTCTGTCTGCTTTTATACTCTGATTGTCATATTTGTTACAGATTTGCTAGTAATAACATGGCATTTATAAGTAATATTATTTACCTTATCCATTACATTTTTGTAGTAATTGTTTGTTTATTTTTGTTTTCAAATTATAAGATTAGTGAATAATACAGGGTGTTAATTAAGTACTTGGACAAACTTTAAGCGATAATTCCTAGTAAATCTGTTACTCGCACTTTCAAAAAAACTACAAAAGAGCACCTTTCTAATAAGTTTTGACAACTGTCTTGTTGTTTACGTTATTAAATAAATGAATCAATATTGTTTATCAAGGCCTATTTTGTTATTTTTATGAAAATTATCATTCTTATTATTTGACTATTAAGTATTACCTTAGTTAAATTTTTCTTTGAGTTACGGTAATTTTTGTTTTAATTACTACCCTACAGATTGCATTAGATGTTAATAACGTTGTTTTATCAGTACTGCTAAAAGTATTATACTCGTGTATATGCTAAATTTTAATAAATTATCTTAAAGCAACCGTACAAAATAATGAAAAACGTCAAGAGAGCGAAAAGTTTAAGAATAAAATAGTAAATTACATTTTATTCTCAAACTCAGTCAGTGTTATCGGAAAAAAATTCGGGAGGCTTAAAATAGGGATGACTCCAAAAAAAATTAGGACCCTCTAGATTTTTTCTAAAGTTAATAACATTGTTTTAAGGGTAATGTTAAAAATATTATACGTATTGAATTTGAATTAAATATCCTTAAAACTGTATAAAGAATATTTAAAAACTAAAAAACTCTGCATTTCGAAAACCTAGATGTTTAGGACAAATTTTTATATGAACCCTTTGTCTTAAAATCATACAAGGAGTTACTGCTTATTAAAGTTTGTCCACGTACTTAATTAACACCCTGTACAAACGACGCGCAGCCATCGTTTGACTAAACATGGCTGCCGTTGTCGCCACCGTGTTTAATGTAGGTACTACTGCCATTTCTGTTTGAGTATGTATGTGACGTCACATGCATATTAAATCCTTTAATGTTCCCTTAATTTTATTCTTAATACAAAATTAGAAAATAACGTGTATTTATGATGTTTTAGGATTATCTGAAATGTGGTTAGATTCTATAGTGGAAGATACAGTACTGTGTATTGATGGTTTTAAACGAGTTCGCCATGACCGCAATACTAGGAGTGGCGGCGTAACCTTCTACATAAATAAAATAACTCTTTGAAGTTTAAGTTATTAGAATTGCTTGGGCCTCCACAAGCCCCTTAGAAGATCTCTGGATATGGATATTTCAGGTAAAAAGATTTGCTTGTGAGCATTATATAGACTATCGAATACTAATCTAGAAGCGTGCCTGGAAAAGTTGGAAACTTACTTGACAACCTACTTAATAGAATATGATTACAGGTTTGGAATGAATATAAAAAAAAATAGGCAATCGTTCATTAAAATGTAAAAAAGGCATATTTTAACTATATTTCAAAAATCAACCCAAGTCACCTTTGGCAATCTTTAAATTATTTGAATATTAACTCTAAACGTCAAGAGTCTATACTCATCTGACTGAAGTTGAGGCTATAAACGACTTTTTTTGTTAACCAGGCAACTCAGTTATCATCCAGTAGTCTTAAATCTAATCTCCAAATTCTTAAAAAATATAAAAATGGAAAACGCCTCAATATTGATGAAATTTTTGTTTTTAACCAAGTGTCTACCAACGAAATAGGGTGTATTATACATAATGTGAAATCGAATGCTACTGGCACGGACAGCATTAATCTAAAAATGTTAAACCTAATTTTCTCTCATTTGAATACTTATTTTACGCATATCATAAATAAATGTTTAGTAAACGATATCTTTCCAAATACCTGGAAAAGACCTAATCTCTTGCCCATCCTTGACAATTGTAACCCTACTGAACTTTCCCAGTTCAGACCAATTAGCATTCTGCCGACATTATCGAAAGTACTTGAAAGAATTGTTACCGCTCAATTAAATAACTATTTATCTTCTAAACATATAATATCATCTACTTAATCAGGTTTCAGAGCTAACCATAGTACCACCAGTGCATTATTGAACGTTGCAGACGATATTTTTAAAGCGAGTGATAAAAACCATAATACCTGCTTAATCTTGCATTTGCATTTTCGTCATCGTTAGGACCGTCCGGTAAGGCCTCTCCCATCTGTCCTTGACCTCCATCCGACTGAGGTCGAATGTTATATGGAACCATAGCATTAAGAGTACCAGGGTAGTTAGCCCTGGTACTCCCGGCCGGCATTAGTCAGGCAGAGTTGCCTCTGCCTGTCCAGGGTGCACCAACGTGGAGGTTGCCGGTCCTTTGCACCCCCAGATAATAATAATAATTTATTATTATTATTATTATATTTTTTTAAATCCTTTTATTTCAGGTAGTTTACAAAAACGTTTTGATGGCATTCCCCTTTCCCTTAGAATTTAAGGGTAACTATGAATAATGTGTATACACAAATAGGCCAGGCGACAGGTAGTTCAATAAGGAAATAATTAGTGGAAAGCTGGAAATTGCTTTAATCGCTTTATTTGGACCCAGATATTACTCTCCCAAGTTTTCCCCCTCGAGCGAAGTCGGCGTTGGCCCTTCTGGCACTAAGAAGGTACCATTTTTCGTTTTTTTTGTAAATATTTTCCAAACCATCAACTTTATCAACAAAATACCTACTATAAGAAATAATCTAGAGTAAATTTGCTACAAAAATGTTCTTTACCGTTTGTCTCTAAAGTGAACCGTTACGATGCTACGACCATTCAAATTGGAACCCTTTTTGATCCTTGCGGAAAAGTTATCGAAATCATATGCCATATCAAAGTTTCTACATGTTATAAATATTTGTCAGCATTCCAGGTGTTTTTAATGCAAAACCACGGGAAACACCCTGAATGAGTTGCAGTTCCAACTGTTTGCAAAATCTCTAAGCAAACATCGATTTAATCTCGCAAGCCTACCTCCCACCGAATCAGCGGCACGTGAGCACTCTTTAAGAACATACCATCAAGTTCAAACATGGTATGGAAATGATACAAATCCACTGGATTGGGGCTGGCAAAATTCTCAATGTGGTTTGGCTCCCATACCTACGACGGGGGATCCGCGCCACAAACGCTTCTAAACACAGTGTCCTGCAAATGTTCGAAATGATGTAAAGCAGCGTGTGGTTGCAGGAAAACGGTCCTCCGATGCTCCAGAATCTGCATGAATTGTATGGGACGGTCATGTACAAATACTGCCGAGGAAGATGATATGGATGATTGTGACGGAGACATCGATGTTAATCTTGAGCGCCCTGTGACGTCGGACAAATGTACCGATGAAAGCGATGACGGAGAAATTGAGGCAGACGATCAAGACTGCTAGCTTTCATCAAAACGGTTGAAAATCGACTAACTTTCACACTTGAACAGTGGATTAGGCTTCCTGGGGACACCACTTACAAAAAAACGCGCCATACTCTACCGCCAGGTGGTGTGGAAAAGAGTGATTTTATGTCAATACTAGTCAATAATAATACTAATCGTAGGTACTTTGCCACAGCTGTTTACATTGAAAAGCTGTTATACTTGTAACAAGTTAACAGCTTGTGCACCTGGAATGCTGACAAATATGTAGAAACTTTGATATGGCATATGATTTCGATAACTTTTCCGCAAGAATCAAAAAGGGTTCCACTTTGAATAGTCGTAGCATCGTAACGGTTTACTTTAGAGACAAACGATAAAGAACATTTTTGTAGCAAATTTACTCTAGATTATTTTTTATAATAAGTATTTTGTTGATAAAGTTGATGGTTTGGGAGATATTTGCAAGAAACCGAAAAATGGTACCTTCTTAGGGTCAGAAGGGCCAACGCTGACTTCGCTCGAGGGGGAAAACTTGGGAGAGTAATATCTGGGTCCAAATAAAGCGATTAAAGCAATTTCCAGCTTTCCACTAATTATTTCCTTATTGAGGCTTTTTCTTCGACCTGTCGCCTGGCCTAAAAGGTTATTTGTTTGAACTTTTACGCATATACCAAATTAGGTACAACCTGCTCGTGTACTGCTAAATTGCAGCAATGCATTTATAATATCAACAAATACAATGATAATATGTATAAAATCAAACATTGTTCTGTACTTGCCATTGGTCACAGATAGAGTTGCCCTTTGTATTTATTTTGTAATTATTTGATTTCTACGGCTACTAATTGAGACTAAGTGCACTTGTTATAAAAAACCATTGGTGTAGCGGTATTTTCTGACGATAAGTCATTTGCATTTACTGCATAAATTGGCATATTGCCTGAAATAATTCAGAACTTATGATATTGCAACACTGATGGAGACAGGATTAACTTTTGTGAATGACTGCATTGTAGAATTAAACTAAGTTTATATTTGGGTATAATTCAAAATACAACTTTTACACAATATACTCTAAATGTGAGCGATGCAAATCCAAAATAACTTTTAAGAGACTTGTGGCTTATTTATTTACTTACACCTCAGTTTAGAGAATATTTCCATTTTATTTATTACCGCTTGTTCATAGGTATTAAATTATATAATCAAATTGTTAAAACTTTGCCAGTACTAATTATAGAAAACAATAACTAATGCGCAGCATTTGTTAAATATCAAATTCATAAGTATTAAATGCATAACTCTAGTGTAAAATAATATAATTCCTTATACAACTTTCAAAAAGAAATTACTTTTTCGTGACAATTCTTGAATGTTAAATTATATATTTTTTTCATGGGGACTGTTTTCTATGTTGGCCCCTAGGACGTATCGTTAAAAATAGTATATTATTTTTCAACGAGAATGTAATGGTGGTTATTATTTACGAGGGTGAGGTGTACTAAATGACCCTAGTGAATAATAACCATTACATGCGAGTAGAATACTATGCTTTATTCACTACTTTATAACGACACTTCCACAAATATTGGCCTTTGTGAAAGGTATCGGTTATATGTAGCTCCAGCAGCTCAGGAGAGCGAATCGTGAATTCGTAAGTGGAAGTCTGATATAGAAGCGAGTTAGGTTGTCACCAGGGGATGAGGTATGGACATCCGTTTAATTTCCGATACTCGATCAGTGAAGTTAAGCAGCACTGATCGAGTCCGGCAATTGGATGAATGAACGATAGCTCGTCTAACAGTCGGTAGGCTGTCAACAGACAATCCCGGGAAGGCCGCTAGCCTGATGTAGGCGGAGAGGCAAGCCTGGGTGGAGGGTCGAAGAGACCTACCCAGGAGGTTTGCCACTCTGCTAGCGGTGCAGGCGGGCAGGCCCAGGCGGTGGGTTAGTTGACAGTCGAAGACCGTGGTTCGGAGTCTACGCTAAACTGTAGGTCCCTAGGTAAAAAGGGCCCATTGTGGCCTACTTGTCTAGTAAAATAAGTAGCTACTACTACTACTACTACTACTACTACTACTAGGTTGTCACCAACAATTTACTGGGGGCGCCAGATATTTTTATATAAAAAAAACATCAAAAATTAACTTCAAAAAAATCTGCTAAAGTTAGATAGATAGAGGAAAAAATTAATATTCTTGTATATACTGTACAGGAGCCAAAGATTCAAACAAACACTTAAAATTCAACAACTGTAATAAATTAAAAATTTTACTATTTACCATATTAAAAATGATTATTTTTTTTACAAGAAAAAATGTTCTTGAATAGAAATATTTTGCACATCTTTAATAATTTAAAGAGTGAAAAAAATTAAAAAATGAGCGCTGGTTTACAATTTGTCTTCTGACCATGATGATTACAAAAACAAGGGTTTACGTGGTTGAAGGGAGCTAGAGTTGGATGATATTCCGTTATTGGTTATCCTGGGAAGATGAACCTTTGAGTACTCGAGGAGAAAATGTTCTGCCTCTAGGTTAGAGGTCTTGTTGAAGGTTTCTCAGACCCAGATGGTGTTACACTCTCCCAATTCTTATTTGTTTCCAGAAACCATCAAGTATATCGAATCCCAACAATATTTTCCGAGACCATCAGGTATATCTAGTCCCAACAAAACTGCAGCGTATCTCTTGATCTTCAGTACAGGTGATTAGTCCAGGATATTTACATAAAAAGGGAAAAAATGTGAGACCAGTGTCACGAATTTACAAATTCAATTAACAAGTGAAATAATGTACAATTTTAAGATCTTTGCAAAATGTGACTAAAATAACTGTTAAGAATTTATCATAATAGTGAGGCTATTGCAAAGCGAGGAAAAATTAAAAAGTTTCTAGAAATTACAGAAGTTAATTTGAATTACGCCTTCAAAACAAATATTAGTAGAATTTCATACTCTAAAAAATAATGATGCCTAATTTCCTTAAGATTAATAATTTGATTAACTAAATTAACCAACAAAAACAAATTGTTATTAGAAATTCACTAAAAAGAATCTAGTCACTTCTAGATAAAAATAATCTGTAACTATTAAAAAAACAAGGGAAAAAATTGTATGACTAATATAGAAATGGAACTTTATCAAAACTAGTTATAATTAGTAATCGAGGTAAATAAGCTGTAAGCTGAATGCTAGACAACTTAAAAGTTGGAAAACTTCAACTTTCGATAATTAGTGATTATCAGGGTGGTCTCGTAATTAAATAAACTTAGTAAGCAAAAGCAGAACCATGCAACTAACCGAGTTGCATACGGAGAAGCAAAACTTGAATAATTTGCCAAAGGTAAAAACTACATTAAACTTTTCTTACTATTAGGAACACCCAGTATATTCAATACAGAAAAAAATTGTATAGGTTGTAGTATCAGTATACAGCTCTAATGCTCAGTAAAATTTACTGCTGCATGATACAATTACAACAACTAATAATCGGTGCAAAACATAAAACCAAACTTGTCTCTTAATTGAAACAATTGATATTCGTGATACCAGCCTACGTTCCAAAGGATACCAGCTGATGGAGTGAATCCATTGTGTATCCAGATAAGTGAATTGTCTCAAATTACACAAAAGAAAAAACAACTTCACTTACCTGGTACACACAGCAGTCCCGTCCTCTGGTTTAGAATCGTTCAAATTTGGCAGGGTCACGTGCAACATGTCCAACAGATTCTACTCCAGTAATTGCTTAGTAAATCCTTAAAACTTCCTGTACTCTGGTCCTTGCACCAGGAAAACTTCACTAAAAATATAAACGTACAGCAGTAGAAAGTTTGATGTAAATTATAAGTTGATAGGTAACCTCAATTACATGTCGTTAAATATTAACCAAAACCTGTCAATTGCACAATTGCAGGAAATACGGAAAATTAATAAAGCTATCAATGCCTTATTTCGATATATAAATGAGTGTTAGAACACTAGAGACCTAAATAATCATGAATTTCCACCATGTGGAGTCATCCAAAACTTTAACTTAATTAATTGATATCCATGCAAATTCTGCCAAAATACTTCTGCATAAACTACTACAACCTTAACAAAAGATCAAATCTCATCAAAAATAGGCAAATTATCATAAGATTACAGAGAAAAATGAGGATAAGAGTTTTGTTTTTACTTATTTCAAAGAAGCCCACCGTAACAATGTCTTCCGTTCGATCGAACCATTGGCAAATCCCCACTCTCGGTCGCTTGTCCCCGTCCGTCGGTTCACTAAAGTCTATTATACGCGCTGAGGGTAGGTTCACAATGGAGTAAAACAGTGTACACTCAGTTCACTCGAGGTTCACGGCATCATTAGAAATATTTAAAAAAAAATGGTAATTAATAACAAAAAATGATATAATTACAGATGGATAGTATTTTTCATGGTAGTTTTTTTTTTTTTTTTTTAAAGGGGAAACCCATCATATGACATCTGGGAAGATGTCCCAGATAGTGTCGGACTCCTATCGACTAAAACCCCTTCTTTTCATACCCAGTGCATGTTGGAACCGTCGAAACGACATAACCTCAGCATGCAGAGCTGCCTTACAATCCTCTTTCAGTTCCCTCTAGCCCTCCGCTCCTTTTCTTTATCTTGCATAATTGTGCGTATCATATTACCTATAGTATTGCATTGCCGCTTATCTTCAATCATATGCGCTACAAGCGTTTCTGCTGTTAGCTGGAAACCTAGCTCTCCGTAAATTGCTATCCTGTAAGGGGCCCACCCATGACAGTACAATACCGTGTGCTCTGGGGAATCCTCCTCTCCGCAATAAACACAGAAGGCATTTTCCGATATACCGAGTCTTTGAGTATAGACTCCAAAAGATCCGTGTCCAGTCAGGAACTGGGAGATATAAAAGTCTATCCTTCTGTGTCTACAAGTCACCCATGGTCTTAAATCAGGTATTAACCTCTTGGTCCACTGTCCCTTTTCCTCATTTAATTCCCATCTCCGTTGCCATAAGTTCAGTGTTCTTTCTCTAGCTGCCTTCCTTATCGCTAGCTCCTGCCCGTTGCCCATCTCATAGAGATTTTTCATGGAAGTAGTATTAATAAACTAAACAATGCAACGCGGTTTGAAAAAAATTCCGTTACAACTTTTAAAAAAATAATTTTTGGTAAAATATTCGATGAAATTTTAGAGATCCAGTGAATAATGAAATCATTATTCACTAATGAAATAATGAAATCATTATTCACTACAGTGAATAATGGATAACATTTTCCTTGAGGAAATACACACATAATGGCTACATTATTAAATAGTCGTGGATTAATTGCACACGGTTAAAAAGTATTTTGCACACGGTGTGCGAATTCTTAAAAACACCTAAATCAATTAAAACACTTTATTCAAGAAACAGAAAAGCATAATTATTATAACTAAAACATTATAGAAATCACTTATCTATTTGTAATAAGAGTAGTTAGATTAATCGCACAATTACTGACTGCATTGTTTTACGTTATTTCCCAATGAGGATGTGGCAGTTTGAGAGATGAGTTTCGCGACAGAGGCAGAACTTGAGACCGATTTTATGCAGTTGAATATTTTATTTGAAATTTCTGTTTTGTTCTGAATTTAATCCTCTATAAAGAGTGTAACTTAAGTACGTTAAAATATTTCAGAGTGATATTCTTTAGCCAAGTTCATATAAACAGGTACCCAAAAACTCTTTGTTTTGGAGATACACGGTGTTGAAATTTTCAAAAAAATATCGAACCTTTCTTATATTGTCGTTATTAGTACAGCTATTTAAAACAAATTTGACACGCAGTACACTTATATAGGATGCCTTAAGATGAGACTGTCAGACTGGGCTAAATTCCGAAGAAAGAACCCGTACGATGTATTAGGTGGTATACCTGAGACATACGAAGGGATGTTGCATTACTTGTATCAAGCAGGCAGTCTTCCTTCGCAATGGGCACGTCGCGCATCGATAATATTAACAGTTACAATATCAGGTAAAAAGAAGCCATTGCTGTCTGCAGACTATATTTTTGTAAACATATATATATTGACATTTGAGATCAAATAAGTGCGCTGTAATCGAAAAATAAATGTAATGTTGGTGATGTACATATATGACACGTATGATGCCACTGATTTATTACGAAATTTAGCACAGTTTAGGGATTGTATCACGCTAAATTTGATAAAAAAATAGAAACGCCTTGTAGAAAATTAAAATTTATACATGGGCAGAACCATGCAAAATAAATGTGTAATCAAGACGACAATAACAAAACAACCAAAGCCTATTTAGTTTGACAAAATTTATTGTTTTTGCAATAATGGTGGAATAAACTGAAAAAAATGCTGTCAAGCTACGAGTGATAGCAAAAAATTAAAGACACGATTATCGCCTATAATTATTGAATGACTTGTTTTAAGATGTGATCTCTTTTAATTTTCTATAGGGCGTTACTACTTATTATCAAATTTATGGCACTGACTACCCATATATCTGCCACTGGTTAATTGTAGTGCCTGATACGATCACATCTTAAGGCAACCTATCTAGATGTACTGCGTGCCAAATTTGGTTTAAATAGCTGCACTAATAATGACAATATAAGAACAATTTTATATATTTTTTTGTAAACATCAACTAAACGCAACATTTTTGGCACTTGTTTACATGAACTTTTATTTTTACAATTAGTTATGGACTACTATCCTGAAATATTTTAACGTATTTAGTTACACCCTGTATTGGCCACTGAAAATGATCCTTTCCCCATGTAACTTGATGCTCGTGATATCAGAACTTTAGCTAGAAGCATTGCTGACGTCCGCCTAAAGCAGTGCACAGTGTATTAATCATTTGGTAGTTCAAGATACTTGGTCGTTAACTTGGGGAGACTTGCCATTTTATTTGTACTAACAAATTGATGAAAACATCTTACGTTGGAGTATTTAATGAAGAATCGCGGGTTGAACATATTAATTGGACGCAAGTCCTTATATAATCAGAATTGGACACAATGGAAGTGCGTTCAATATGCGTTTCTGTCTCGTGCACTTTGATAATTAAGATAGAACCAGCATCTTGGATATATATCACTTATGATCATATTGACTACTACGGCAATAAAAATTCCCAAGATTAGAACAATCTATAAAAACAAATTATTCTAAAATAGCTGTTAAATGAAAGAAACTAAGTTAATTTACTTTTATCATAGTTGTCATTATCAGCATCCATTATGAACTTATTGATTTTGTCTCTTAGTAAAGGTCCTCGACTTCTAAGCCCGATATCCCACAGACTTTTTCTTCAGATATAGAATCATTTGGGAAACTTGTTAATTCCGATATCTTCTGTAATATTGAGCGTCGCTTTTAAAATTTAACATAGAGACCACCGTGTAAATGATTTTTTTTATTTGTCTTCAAAATACTCCAAAATAAGCTTTTCTGAAATGTTTCCAACTCATTTCTTCTTTCATCATTCCTAAAACTCATTGTAACCTTTCTCATACTGTCATCTTGATTTCTCCGAAAAAAACATTCAAAATTGCTCAAACGGTTGATTCCGTCATTTTTGAAGACATACAAGACAAATCATTCTCGCTCTCACTATCCATTTTTAATCGATATCATAAAATTCGATTTTGATTGTTGACTCAGTCCTTAGTCACCATCCCCCGTTGACTGTGCGGTACACATGAAGAATGGAATATATTTCTATGAATATTTATTATCGTGCTGATATCTACCTTGGCGCAGCGTCTACTGTCCACCTCATTACTCCAAAGGAACAGAGCAGAACTAGAATGGCAACCATGTTAATAGCAGACACTTTGTTCTTTTCCGATAGTTCAAAAGACCAAATCTTTTGGAGTATGTATCAATAGATGCCGCAGAGAGAATTCTTCATTTGTTTTACATTCTAGATGTGCTATTGTTTCACACCCATATCTTCGGCATCTAGATGTTTTAACATGCTTCCGTCTGATAGCTGCGCATCTTGAGAATTATTATTATTATTATTGTTATTAATAAATCGTAAATTGTGTACTGATACATTGACCCAATTTCAATTGTATTTAAAAACATACATGCTTTTTTCAAAAAACTTCTTTTACAGCGAGGCCTTTCAGATCTCAGCAGTGTATAAAATTATGAAAAGATATTTCTACAATTTATTCGGTAATTTCAATCTTGATAGAACCTATTACCTTAATTACCTTAACCCAACATTTGTCAGAACTAGAGTTCTTTCTTATGATAGTACAAAACATTAGATAAATAAATAAAAAGCGACATTCCCGAATAAGAAATTGACAGGAAAATAAACTTAACATTGTAAATGTTCTTGTTAAAAGTTAATTGTCACTGATGTTTCTGTGAAAATCAACAAATAAAAGAAAATAACTGATGGCATGAAAATTGTGGTCTAATTTAATGAACAGACTTTGATGTTTTCTTTTATTCTCAATAATTAACTTTCCTACAAATAAAGCCAAATATTTATTTCAAAGGAATTCTAGTTCTATTTATAAATCTTACTTATTTTCTCTTAAATTTTTGCAAGTTGAATCGTCTTTATTATTGAAAGTAGACAAAATTTTGGTAAAATTGTAGCCACTTATTTGATGTACAATTTTAAATTATTTCTAATAATACAGGATGCTTCCTAAAAGAGTAGCTGTATCAGAGACAACCCTGAGACGCGCTAGTACGTGCTAAAATTTAATCCGCAGTATTAAATTGGTCGATTGTAATGGAAGGTGAAAGGAGATGGCGCAAGAAGCAAACGCCCGCGAAATTTCAAAACCCCCTTTTTATTATTTTATTGATATTATTTATAAGCTTTATTTCTGTAGCAGTTGGTGATCGTTTGTGGACCAGAAGTAGTCGATTAGTTGTTTTTAAACACTTCTATTCGCTGGAAGTTAAAAACTAACCGAGTGACTATCTCTGATGATCCACAAACGATCACCAACTGCTGCAGAAACAAAGCTATTTTAAGGTTAGAATACAAAACCAAATGTCAATTAATTTTTATGTTAAACTAATCAAAAAGGTTAATTGTAACCTTGTTGAACTGCTTAACATAGGATTTAAAAGAAATATGTTTTTGTATTGGATAATTAACATAACACTCAAAACACAAGTAGGTAGGTAATTATATTTTGTACAAAATTTATTAAAATCAGAAAACTACAAAAAAAGCAAATTTAGGACATTTTGTCAATATATTACAGAAAATATCAAGAAAGCATGATAATTATTTATGCAACAAGACCGGAAAGTGATTCTTTACTGGACGAGCTGGCAATTTCCACTGCAAAAGCCCTAGCGAGCCCAGTAAAGTCACTTTCTGGGTGTGTTGTGTACAACGTTTTTTCTGCAACGGTTCCTGCTAGTCTCAAAAAACTTTTTAACTTTAATAAAATATAAAATTCAACTGACAGACATCAGACGCTTACTTTCAAAGAATACTGGAATAATCATTTTTAATTGTTATCGGATACTTTTTGTCAACAGAAAATGATATAAGGAATCGGTAAAGACTTTACAAATCCTTGTCAGTTTGCCGGGCTAGACCTGTAAATATGTATTTTCCACTCAAAAAATTGGTCACAGTTAAATTTCTAGAAGGTTGCAGGTTACATCATATTGAACATTTTCCTTAATGTCCATTTCGTCAAATAGCAACAGACACAGTTTATCTTGCCCATTTGTTAAACTGTTGTTGATGTGTCTAAATAAGTGATCATTAATGCCAACATGGAATGGGACCTTTTCCAATAGTGAAATTAATGTTATTTTTGAAGGCATCGCGACGATCTTTGACAATAGTTTGTAACACTTTAGACTCCTTTTTAGAAGTGCCAAGGCTATAACCTTTTCTTCGATAGTCCATCTCCTACCTTTTTGATCGCGTTTGGCACAGCGTAATTGGGAAATGAAGAAGTTGGTTGTAGTATTTGACATCCCCTTAAATATACTTCTGACTACTGATGAGTCATCTAAATTTGATAGAGATTTGATGTCATGAGCCCTCTGCTTGCATATGACTTTCAACTTCCATATATGGTCCTCCTTCTGACAAATCATGTTCATAAGTTTAACTTTTCTTGGAGTAGAGGTTGTCCTTGAAAGATCGCCAATGCCTCTAAACACTACTGGTCGTCTTCGAACGGTGACATTCTGATCTGACACAGAAGTGCTGGGAATCTCCTCCAAAAATTCACTAGCTGCCTTCACTATGCTAGGAAATTCCTCCGCCAACTCATAAGGTATATTCTTTGAAGTTGAGGCCTCGCTTGAAGCTAGATCTGAAGTAAAATGAGATAGATATTAGCGACCATGTGTATTGGTTCAAATCTATATTTCTTTATTTTGAATAAATTAAATAATAGTAAAAAGTCTGCGATAATTCTACCAAGCTAATTAATAACAACTATGGATTGATATCTAAGGACCCCTCACCACCAACATTTTGTAAAACACATATTACCTGCTTGCACTTGGTATGTTACCAACTGACGACATGGAAGAAGTGTGGGGACTGCATTGCGGGTCAACCTATGACTACTTAGGTCGACATAACTCTCAACAGTAAAATGACGGGAGCATATCCTATAATTTTGAAGAGTTTCTTCATTGTAATGTATACCCATATATTCTCTTGCCAAATTTTTGACCTGTAAAATATAAAAAACTGTGCTGTTAGAAGTGTTGTTAATTTAGTGCAGGCCTTAATTTACCTTTCCAACCTTGATGGAAAATAATGAAGTTTTGCCACATCGTCCTACGAAGAACCACACACATAACACAATCTAATTCGTGACTCTGTGGCCATCTCAAACAAAAAATAACCTACAACCAATTTCAAAGTTTATTATGAGGAAGAAATAGGTAAAGGATACAGTTAGCACATTTTTTAATACTGTTTATCCTTTCTGATTAATATATAGGTTAGATATAGCGGATAAAATTATTTATAATTTTATAACTTACCAGTTACATGAAATTGGTAGTCTTTAAGAAGAGAAATAGTCTTTAACACACAAATATCACAAAATACAAAGAGAAATAATCAAAATCACGACAAAATAACAAACACTTCTTTCATCAGTTCAAGTTGACAGATAAATACCACAGAAAAAGCGCGGGATAGAACAGAAATGACAGCAGTGCAAGTGCTACCCTCTACTTTCACCTTCCATTTTATTGGACTAGGACAGCTATATTTGACTATTCTTATATTAAATAAAGATAGCGAATAAATGTTAATATCGGACAAAATTTTCTATCCACTTGCACGTTTCGGGTCGTCTCTGGCTGTTTATATTTATGTTTTTTTTAAATGAAACACTACTCGCATATAATATTATATATTTGAATACTACTCTTTAAAATAACAACACTTGTATAAGAATCAGGAGGTCTAAATATTATGGTTTTCAAGTTACTCAGTATTTTATGTCAAAACAGGCCCAATTGTTTTGTACTGCTGTATCTTACGAATAAAGATTTTAGAGATTTTTTTTTGCGCAAGAATACTTTTGTCATCGTGAATTTTCATAATTTTCTAAAGTTAAAAAAAATGGCATGGCATCATACGCAAATTTATTATTTATGTATTCTTTTCAAATGGAACAACGATTTGCTGCTGAGTATGTAGACCGCGCAGTGGGCTAGAGCTAGTAGTGATTAACGTAGCTGGTTTTACTGTCTGCTTACTGCCAGGTTCAAATCCCAGCTACGACCTTTTGGTGGAAGTGGAGGGAGTGGTTGTGTTCAAGTTTTCAACAGCGTAGTACCTGCAGCTCCAGTTTTAGATTTGGGAATTGTTTAATGTATGTGGTGTATTTTATGGTTTTTTGTATTATATAGCAAAATGATGGAGGCAGCATATTTAAATTATTAATAGTTATTGAATTAAATAAAGACGTCATTAAAATAAAAAATATTCAATAAATCCACAAAGGCGTACGCGCACATATGTGCACAAACATAATCGCACGCCCACCGTTCATGGAGTGGCTTAAATCTTTTTCTGAGTGGAGTGTAACAGCCAGACATGCACAGAGACTTTGGAGGAAAGCAGGGGGCGTTCCGAAGGTCTGAACTGGAAAGAGACGCGTCAGGAGTGTCCCTCTCCACAAATGGCTTCCGACTTCCTCGAGTTTAGTCGGCAGATTGTAGTCTCATGTTGAAAAGTGTTTGTTAGTGTGCTAGAAGTGTCCTATATCGGGTAGGTTTGGAATGACGTGTAGCATTTTAAAAATCTGAAAACTCAGGAAATACCAGTATTACAGGAAATAGTGAAAATACAATCAAGTAAATCTCAGAATCTCATATACACTCATGGAATGCACATAAAATGGCTACATTACAAAATTCTTTCTTGTACCTACTTCAACTATATCGAAAATTAAAAATTAATATTTTTCTATAACTATGAAAATGTACATTGATTTTACAATATTAGAAAAGTTATATTTACGTCACCTCGTATAATATTGTTTACTAATATCATAAAACCAATTTCAATTGACAATGGCTAATAGATATTAAAAAAACATGTTAACACACGTAGTTTTCCACAAAACATCAAAACACCACTCAACGCGCAAGTTGACATCATCTGGAGATGATTAAAACTGAGATAATGCAAACTTGGTTGACGAAACGCGCGTCAAGTGCAGTATATAGTGTTTTGTGGAAAACTATGTCAGTTTTATCTTCACATCAAAGGTTCCAACACACTTTAAGGCGAAAATTATATTAGTATATTATGACTATTACATCGCAATACGCGACATTAGGACCAATATTGTGGTCTGGGTGAACAACGTAGACATGTGAATAGATGTATATAATAGCTAGTCAGTTGCATTTATTTTATAATATACGTTGGGAGAGCCAAATGCTCTGCAATCCAAAACATACACATGCGGACTAGTCTTTTCTGTCAATCTCGTGTTGTGGATTAAATCCACAGGAATATGGTCAACTTCACTTCAATATTATCCTTTTCTCCAGCCTGTAGTATGAATTAGTTTATAGGAGAACGAAACATGTCTACTGCTATTGGTAAAGAGGATTACATCATAATATGTGACTTACCAGTAGCCTCGTAAAATATTTGGTGGCAGTACTTAATTCTACATGCCCGATGATTTCCTCATAGTCACAAAACCTTAGCGTCCCTAGTATGTCATCTACGATATGCTAGTACGGTTTCGTCAATGATCTGAAATATTTATATTGTATATTATATAATATACAAATATATATTGTATGATATTATTTTTTAAATATTCTACCAGCATGGTCCCACTGATACCAATATAGTATCGCAATTAATTATTGACCAATATATTAATATATTCACATTTAATGTTGAATTTTATATTTAAAAATTATATAATATTTAAATTCAATATTATTAATGCTTTTTAAATAATTTGCCTATATAGTTTAATAATTTTTAGCATTGAGCCAAATTTAAATTAAATATCAAGCCAATATTTATTTTAAATATTGATTTATATCTAAATAAAACATTATACGGTTTTTGAATTTCTCCCCCTATACAACAGTTTAACCAATATTGAATGAATATAACGAAATGATCACATTCGATATTGGGTAGACAAGAGATTTTCTATATTGTGCCAACTTTTATGCAATATAAAATCAATATTGGCTCAATATTGGCCCAATATTAGGGTTTTACCTGTGTATATGAGTTATTTTTATGAGCTATTTTATTTAATTCAAATTCATCTGCAATATAAAGACATAGTTAATGTCCCCATAATTTTTTTAATTTTCTGCTTACAGAAGACAAGTGAACAAAGAAACAATGTAAAGAATGTCTCTTAACAACGTAGTCAATTAATTAAAATGTTTGTTTCTACGTAGCGATATTTATCATTTTCATTAATTGGCCAGGCACACCGACGATGTTTTTTCTTCATTTTTACAAATTTAATTAACGAAAGCACGTCCAACCCCGAACGCAAGCTTTAATCTCAGCTTCTGTATTAGAAGCCCACAACTTTTCATTTCTTAGTTCTCTTTCCGCTACTACTGCTGTGCGTGGCCGTTAATTGATATTTGGCTTTTAACTAGAACGGAGCTAGAAACAATATTAACTGCTTTGTGTGCTTCACTCTTGGGATTCTCCCTGATGTTTGTCTGAATTATGAAAACGAATAATGAAGATGGATTTACTACCTCAATTTAAAATCGATTTATTATGGATATAATTTTTTAAAAAAGACGTTCTTCTTAGCACACGATTACAATTTGAAAATGTTTGTTTTAGAATGATTAAGGTTTCTCGTTGTTCATAAAATGTTGATACAACTATCATAATTTTTTATACATTTGGAGATTCCTTTTATCACAATGGGTGATTATAAATTGGCTCTAATAATAAATATCTACTAAAAAAAGATACTGTTGTGTCTTCATAAGAAAGTGAAACACTTCGAGTATTTAAACTTAACACAATTAAATTTTTAACAAAAAACATCCTGTTTTTACAAGCTGTGTTAGACACGTATATATAGGTATACTTTTCCCATATAGTCCAGGCTCTTCTAAACTAATTTCACTACAAAAATAGTTAGTTGTACATCAAGAGTATAAGACGTGTCTTTTTTGCAGGCTAGGCGTGAGAATTAATATTCAATTTTTATACATGTTTTTTTCTATTACCAACTATTTTAAATAAGAAAATATTAAAACTTAAATTTCTTAGTTGCTGTTGATATCGAATGGTAAATCCGATAACTTTTCGCCTCTCGATTTTAACACAGAGGAAGAGTGCTGTGGTGATTCTTATACCGAAACTGAATAAAAATCTCAAGCAGGCAACCAGATATAGACCAATTTATCTTTTTTTCTGCCATCTGAAAGCTTGTGGAAAAGATTATTCTGAACAGAATAAAAACTGCGCAGGTAATCTGAACATGAATGATGACCACCATGTCGATTTCAAAAAAGGGGCTTAACACCACCCGCAAGTTTCAAAAATCTTGAATGATGTAAAGCTGCAATACAACCTAGATAAAAATACCACCATGGTGCTCTTGGATCTTGAGAAGGTGTTCGATACCGTCTAGATTCCGGATATAATTTTCAAACTATACTCATTCGGTTTTCCACTTTGCGCCACTTATTTTAGAAACTTTATAAAAATTTTATACTACTCAGTTATCCAAAAGTCTACTAATTAGAAACATTATAGTCTAGTCGAGAAGTTGATTTTCTGCGTAAAATAGTTACCAGTCTCTTAAAAATATGGTTGATGACTCATTCGATCCGGAATAGCATTTAGAAAAAGACCCATTTTTGGATTTTTCTCCCCGATAAAAATTACAATTGTTATTAACAAAAAACTGAAAAAAAAAATAGGCGTTCAGCTTTTTTGGCAAAATCTCAAAAAGTATAAGTGATAACTCAAATATTATAAAAGTTTCTGAAAGAGCAGGAAATTTTAGTAAAAAAGTTCCTGACTCCCGAAATCGTAGCGCCATTATTTATAATTTTAATTTAACGTTGAAAATCGGCTTCCGCGCGGCAGTTTCGTCATGCGCGCGCCGCTACTTTAATGAGCGCAGCTTTTAAATAATTTTTTTATGCAATTAAATATTAATTTAAAAATTTGAAAAAATTCAGGTGTCTTCTAAAAACTTCAAAGAAAATGATCCCGCGAAAATAAAAGTTGTATCATCATTTTTTAAAAAGTTGTTCAATTGTTAATTAACAATTTTTTTGCGGGTCTCTGTTGTTATAAAAGTCGATATAAAAGTTAAAATAATTTTACTATAAATTTTTCCTCTCGTGGAACCCTTCTTATCAACTTACTTAACAAGATGACATGATAAAAATTTTGAAAATTTTTTTATTTCATTAATTATTAATTTTTAAATGAAAAAAAAAAATGGAAAATTCATATAATGTTAAAATTATTTTTTTTTTGGAAATTTCAAACTATTCCTGGTTTCATCTCTATGTTAGGCATTATATAATTACCTTTTTAATTTTTTTTATGCCATTTGTTTATAAATTGTTTATAAACAAATTGGTTAATTTAATATTTTTAAAAAAAATTTTTTTTACCATATTGTTAGCATAAAAAAATAATGATTTTAAAAAAAAATTTTTTTCTTAATAACAATATCTTATTGTTTATAATCGTTTTTTTAATATTTTTATTATTTAAATTAATTTTTAAGGAATCTTTTTTTTTTTTAAATCATTATTTGTATTTCTCTACATAATTGCAAAAAAAACTTGTTTTTTAAAAAATGGAAAAAAATTTTTTTTGCTATATTGTTGCAGATGGCTGATTTTGTAATTTTTTAATCTTTTGGAAAAAAATTATAACAAAAAAAAATTTGTTTATAACAAATTGTTAAATAAATAAATGAATAAATTGTTGACAAAAAAAATTTTTTTTTTTTTGCAATTATGTAGAGAAATACAAATAATGATTTAAAAAAAAAAGATTCCTTAAAAATTAATTTAAATAATAAAAATATTAAAAAAAACGATTATAAACAATAAGATATTGTTATTACGAAAAATTTTTTTTTTTAAAAATCATTTTTTTATGCTAACAATATGGTAAAAAAATTTTTTTTAATAAAAATATTAAATTAACCAATTTGTTTATAAACAATTTATAAACAAATGGCATAAAAAAATTAAAAAGGTAATTATATAATGCCTAACATAGAGATGAAACCAGGAATAGTTTGAAATTTCTAAAAAAAAATAATTTTAACAACATTATATGAATTTTCCATTTTTTGTTTTCATTTAAAAATTAATAATTAATGAAATAAAAAAAATTTCAAAATTTTTATCATGTCATCTTGTTAAGTAAGTTGATAAGAAGGGTTCCACGAGAGGAAAAATTTATAGTAAAATTATTTTAACTTTTATATCGACTTTTATAACAACAGAGACCCGCAAAAAAATTGTTAATTAACAATTGAACAACTTTTTAAAAAATGATGATACAACTTTTATTTTCGCGGGATCATTTTCTTTGAAGTTTTTAGAAGACACCTGAATTTTTTCAAATTTTTAAATTAATATTTAATTGCATAAAAAAATTATTTAAAAGCTGCGCTCATTAAAGTAGCGGCGCGCGCATGACGAAACTGACGCGCGGAAGCCGATTTTCAACGTTAAATTAAAATTATAAATAATGGCGCTACGATTTCGGGAGTCGAGAACTTTTAAAATTTCCTGCTCTTTCAGAAACTTTTATAATATTTGAGTTATCACTTATACTTTTTGAGATTTTGCCAAAAAAGCTGAACGCCTATTTTTTTTTTCAGTTTTTTGTTAATAACAATTGTAATTTTTATCGGGGAGAAAAATCCAAAAATGGGTCTTTTTCTAAATGCTATTCCGGATCGAATGAGTCATCAACCATATTTTTAAGAGACTGGTAACTATTTTACGCAGAAAATCAACTTCTCGACTAGACTATTACTCGATTTAGGGAGCATAATGCTGAATTCAATATCAAACACAAACTGCCTTACTAAACGCTTCCAATATTTCGACAATAAAATTAGGCCAAGAACCTAGCAAAATTTCAAATGAACCTTCCTTTCCTTATTTACTTTTTGTTTATTTTTGATAAGTTTCCAAATTTATTTTAAATACGTATTGTCAGGAATTATTAACGTTACCCAAAAAATCAAATATTTCCTTATTTACAAATTTCTAAATTCTCGCGTTTACAAACGTAAAAACTGACGACTCAATATTGCTGTCCTCTCATTTTACTTCTGAATTACTCCTAGCGGGTTTTTCTGTTAAGGTATTTTCCCATATGCCCAGTAACGATAACAACCTGTAAATAACATGTACATATAATCATAATTTTAAGTTTTTATTGTTAGGTATTTTAAACATATTTCTTTCTTTATGTATTTATTTTATTTTAATGCCAAATAATCTGTCTACACACAGAAGGAGTTTTTATCTACTGGTTCCCACCCATGCTCAGCTTAGCAACTACCACGTCGCGCAGTCGAAGCCGCATGGATGCTTGACTGGATAGGAGCATGGGCCATCTAGGTGGACGTCATTAATATAATGTAGAAATAAATTATTTTTGATTTGATTTCCTTTGATTTTCCCGTGCCGAAGGCCGATGGTTCAATTCCATCCTGAAGCGAGTTAGACATTTTATTTGTAATTTATTTCGGATTAAGACGGGACAGGAAATTGTAGATGACATAAATGGCCTCGTCTCTTTTTACCTAACACAAAATACTGGGATTTTCAGGGGGTTACTACAGTGACTTGAGAGGCGGTTATGAAAACGTTTGAATATAGTTATTTATGCAAAAAGTATGTCTATTTCACGCGTTGTAAAAATTGACAACACGTTAAGTGCAATAACACTTTTTGCACGAGTTTGCAAACACCATTTTTTTACGATCTTATAACAAGCGAAAAATGTTTGCTGTGAATTAATGGTAGATTAAATAAAACATTAATAAAATAATTTAAAAAACGAGTTTTAAAAAATGTTTTGCACGGCATCCAGAAATGACGTACTTTTGACATGTAGAAGTGTTTACAAATTACATATTTGTTACGGGTTAAATTAATTTAAATAACAATTGTCTATTTTTCCAAGGTAGATGAACTAAAACATACAAAAATACCTCCCTAAATAAAAATCGTGCCCTTTTAATTCTGAAATTCTATAGATTCCCTAATTCTAGGAAAATAGCCGGCGAATAATTGGTTGCCTACTAGTGGTCACTTGTATCAATTTGCATGGAAATAATATTTTTAATAAAATAATTCAACTAATTATAATTTTGTCGTCTATGAAGTGATCCCTTTTTTTGTGTAATGGTAAAAAAAAATATGATTCTGATCTTTTTATTTATATTTATAGTACGTAAACATTTGATTTAATTTTTCGTAAGTCTAAGGAATCGCTAAATTAATGCCTTGCCCCATCGAAATGTAGCCCCTAGAGAAATTATTAAGTATGTGGTAATCAATGATCTGAGGTGTGAGTTATTGTAATATTCCTGTATTGTACGTTTATATTCTTATTAGTTTTTTCCCCTGGTAATGTTTTTTGGCCTTACTGATCGACTCGAATCCTGTTTCTCGTTCAAGGTGTCGAAATGTTAACATCGATGTGAACTGTGAGCGGTATTACTTTAGTAGTAAATTGATGAAGTGTCCATTTAATTGGGAGAACTATTACTAAAAGTATTTAGAAATTGCGAGAAAGATTTTTTTGTGAGAAATTTGTGATATTTCCTGCAATTTTCGTCGTGTGAGGATTATTTCCTAGCTCGCGGTAAGTCTTCTGAACCGACATTTTAAGTAAAAAAGATTCTTATAGGGTTCCTTTACTTTCTTGTAGGTGGTTCATAAAGAAAATCAACCCTCGAACAAGAGATATATTCGAGAAGCCTTCTACAGGGCGTAGAAGTGACTATTGGCATTATGGTTGTCCTTTATGTGATGTAATGTTTGTTATTTTTGTCTTTTCAGGGCTTTTAGTAAGGTCTTAGTAAGACTCTTATGAAGTATTTTATTTATACGAGTATATTTTATTCTATCCTAGTCGCGGCCTGGAACGCGTTTGCCTCATCTGGTACGGTGATGCAATAGTGGATGTCATAGGTTATACAACAAGAAAACCTTTTTTTGTTGGAGTGTCTGGCCTTACTTCCTCGTGGACTCTGCAGTCAGGCCTTACCTTATAGCGTGCCGTCCATGGTTTTCCTGGCATCCCTCCTGTACGTGGTGCTCTGGATCTGTCGACACCTGGAGAAAACGCCCTTCGCGCTGTAGGACCCCAGATAAGTGCTAACAACCCGTATAAATTTGATTTTATTTGATTATCTGAAAAATCTACTGTCATATTTTAAATAATATTTTATGTAGCTACCATTTTCGTAAGAATACATACTACCTGAAAATCTATTATCATATTTTAAATAATATTTTATGTCGCTACCAATTTGTTTTTGGGTGCCGTAGGAATATATATGAATATTTTATCTAGTATTGTTCCTATACAAAAGAAGAACAGTGTATATTATATAATAATTGGATAGCGACGAAGGTGATCACATTCGGCCTACAGAACTTTATTTTTACATTATTATGTACCCTAAACTGTTCTGAAAAACTCCTAGTATTTCTCTCGAGAAAACTTACACTTGTAATTTGTTTAAATATTATAATACGTCATAACGTTAACCATTTTGCTATGTCTATATTTTAACGTGTTATACTTCTTTTTTAATTATTATTAAATAGCTCCTGATATATATTTAACTTTTTTTCTCTTTACCAGTTAATATCTTTCCAGTGCACTCAGTTAGAAATTACCACCCTTCTAGTCGGCGGGGGACCACTCCCCCGCCGACTAGTTGGCTGGAGTGCGAGGCTACCATCGCCGCTCACTATAAACTAATTTTTTTGTTGCTGGCGGCCCGTCGCGTAATAGAAAATTTACTATATTAATTGTATCTTGGAGAAATTTCAGCTCCACTTATTGTTAATGCTATTTACAGTTATATTATATTTTTATTATTTTGTGAGGGCTAGCTCTGGTAATATATTTTTGACATTAGAAGTCATTTTCAAACACTTTACACAAAAAGATATCCGGTTATAAAATATTTTATAATAATTAATGACGAAACGGAACTGGATTATTTTGTGTACGTCACTCCAGAGTTTGTTATTGCTATTTGTATGAATTATATAAAAGAAAGAGATGGATATATACCCACTTACATACAACATTAAAAGTCGATTTATTATTGAAATGATTTTGAAGCAGACATTCTGACAAGATTAAAATTTAAAGTATTTAAAACAGCTGCCACGGTGAGAATTATAAAATTTTAACTACAACGAAAGATTTAATTGGCAGGGGTTGGCTGAGAAACAAACTAATTAGTTAATGAACTTGCTTAGGCACAAAATGATTTATATTAAATAAATAAAAGGGATTTCCCAGTGGTGTGTAAAATGTAGTCAGTTCTATTGACTTATTACGAAAGGTTACCTTAAAAATTAACATTGTTATATATTTTACATATCAGTATAAAAAACTACACAACAGGATACAAAGCAAGTAACCAATTGTTGTTAGTTGTATACATAGCCAGTACATAATTGTTAATTTGTTAGCAAAATTTACAGATATTCTAAATGGTCAAGAAAAATATAAAAATGTGTTGGTCGAATATGAATATGTGCATTTCTAGAATAATAAGATAATTATTGGGTATTACATAAGCATAATTTCAAACTTAACATGATAACAATATTAAATACCTATAGTCTTTTATATTTTATATCGCCATTCTTATCTGAATGCGCTAGTACAAATGTTTTAGGTACATAATAAATCAAACACAATACTTTCAATACAATTTATCATAGAAACTATTAAAACAACTACCCAATCTAGAAGCAAGAATTGCATTGAATTAAATAACAGTATTCTCAGTATTAGACGCAAACAAATATTTAGATTAAAAAATATTGTTTTCACTTAAGAATGATTCTATCCAATTCCAGTACAAAAACTAAAACCCCTAGTCAGATATGAATGACAGCATAAAATATGAAAAACTATAGATATTTATTATTGTTATCATTAGGTTTAAAAGCATGCTTATGTAATAACCAATAATTATTTTATTATTTTTTTCTAGAAATGCATAAATACGAAGCAAATAATATGTCAGATTTTTTAAATGAACATGTGAAATACAAATCATATATAGTACTAATTTGTGCTCATTTTTACTATGCTTTCCTTACAAGATACCACAATTAATCTCGACCTAAAGTTTCATTATCTCTTTAAAATTATTCTATTATTTTAATGACAATAGTAAGAATTTACCAAAAAAATCTATCCCTTTATCCTTTAACATCAATCAACACAAAAGTGTAGAGTATATTTTGCCTGAGAATGATTTCTTATAATCATAATAAGACAGATCTTGCAGAAGCAATGATTGTAACAAGCTGTGAAGCTACTATCACGAGATTAATTCAAGTCCCTCAGAACATATGATAAAATACATTTTTCAAAGAATACTGTCTTTGGGATCTTCCTCACCCACCCAGATCCATTTTCTATTAAAATTTTCGTAATAAACTTTTGTTTCCATGATCTACTACCAATCAGTAATCAGATTATTCTGCGATATTTCGCTGTACGCATTTAGGTGTAATGACATGTTTAAATCATTTTTGTTCGAAAACGGAGTATTTTATAAACATAAAACGAGAACATGTTTTTCTTGTAAAAGCCTTGAAAGTGAGAATTTTTTATCAAATTTTGAAAAAGTTAATATACAAAAACGTTGAAGCGCATTGTACAACTACCCCCCCCCTTTTAGGACATGTATGATTAAACGTTTTAAGCAGTTTTATATAATTAGATACTAAATTTAATAGATATCCAATGTACTAAAGTGTACAATTCTACCTTCACCAGTTTTGGAGATATTTAGAGAAAACCATTGAAGGGCACCTCCTTTAGGGGGCTATAGGTCTCTTAGGAAGATTTTCGACCCACCACATATACACATTTTAAATATTAGTTATTATTTTCTAACTTTTACAAAAAACTTATCACAAATAACATCTTTTTAAACAATTGTTTTCCCGGATATTTGTCAAACGCTGAAACTTGAATTATAAAAAAAGATAATATGCACATTACGTTCAGTATGACTAACTTAATAATGTTATTTTTAATTCTAACTACTCTGTTCAGTAAAACCAAAAATAAATAAAACAGAAGTATGCACAATCACTACAAAACTTTAAAACATCCACCGACACTTGATTCTGAATCTTTGCGTCGTCAGTATGGCCCTTTGAAAGCCCCGAAAGTAACTGCAAATCTTAGTAAATCTTAATGTAATAAATGTTAATAGCTTCAGAGAATAGAATAACTGAAATTATACAATGGGAAATCCCCCGTAGGGTTAGAATAATTTCAAACAAATTAGGGATTCTTTCCTTGGTAAAAGTTCTATTAAAATATGGAATGACATGAAAATATAACAAAGCTGAAAAATTTTTGTTAATTATTATTTTCTAACTTTTACAAAAACATAGATAAGTATAACACACATATTTTCAACTATTATTTTCCCCTTATAATAATTGTTCAATGTATATATTCAATATGTGTATATGGTTAGTTATTTATTAATGCATCAGTTTATATTTGAGTTAATATACATGATTTTAAACATTGTTCTTTGCTGCATATTAATAACTAAGCCTGGCCAAGGTCATTAATCCTACAGAGACGTACTGGGTATGCATCATATCATAATACTTCAATAAGTACAATATTAAAAACAAAAATATTTTATATATTGTGATGTATGTTTTTGTACTATTTCGTTTGCTTTAAATTCTTTTTTTCTGTATTTCCTTATATTTTGTAAGCTAAGAGCTGCACATTATTATTAAACTGTTAAATGACGTTCACACATGTACATTGTATATCTAAGTGATAACTAATAATAAATAAATAAAATAAATGGAAATAAATTTTATTAACACTGGTACACTTTATAAAAATATGTACAAAACTCACCTTCTTAAGCAGATTTATGAAGTAGCTTAGTTGTCGTTATCACAAACTGGAGCACTTCTATAATAACTGTGTAGCATCAGATATGTTTCTACAGTTGTCTCAGTAAGCGATGTTCGCTGTGGTGAAAAAATATGTTTGTATTTTGAAAAACACCGTTCAACATCTACGGAAGTAACACAGGCATAAGTAAAACACTCTGTGAACTCACTTAACGCAACTATAGATGCACCATCACAAATTTGGTAAAATCAGGACCTTTCCGTAATACACTCTCGAATTTTTCAATAACGGGCTTATTTTTTTGTCTCATTTATAGTCTGTAGCTGTGTATTTACGTCGTCGTCCACTATTTGCAGCGATGCCACTAACGACAACGAAGTATTTTGCAATTTTTCTATTGCGTCGTGTAGTCCTCTATAACTGTTATAAATAGTTTTTAAATCTGTTTCAAGGGAAACATCTTGAAAGCTTGTCTGGCTTTCCTTAATAGCTGCAGCCTCGTTAGGATTGAACTGTAGTATCACAGCTTTTATTTGTTGAAAATATTCAGCATTATAAAAAGCTGCCTTCAACCACATTCCCCAACGTGTAAGAATCAGCTCTGGTGGTTCCGGAATACCAGAACATAGTGTGTGAAATGCTCGAAGCTGTTTAGGAGATTTAAGAAATACTTTTTTTGTATTTGCTATTAATGCATTTACCTCTGGAAAACATTTTCGAATCGTTTCTGCTACAAGATGGAACGCATGCACTTTACACGTAACATGTAAAAACGTACAATCGTCTCTTTGAAGAAAACGGTCCACCAAACGCATTGTCGAGTACACGTACTATAACATTTAAAATAGAATTTTTTTTACAATCTGTCGTCTCGTCAACACATAACCACAGCCATATATTTTTTAATGCACATTTAATCCTATTTACAATATCTTCACGAACACTTGGTACATATCTACGTAACGATAAACGACTTGGTAAATTCACCTGGGGATTGTATTTATTCCAGAACTCCCGAAATGCTGGTTTATCCAATATCTGCAGGGGAACATCACAGGCAATCAGCATTAACGGTAAATCAAACATAAACTGAGGTTCCAAAGAAGACACGACATTTTTTTTATTTTTATGCCGGTTACTATTGACATGAATTTTGCAGCCGTATTCATTCCAGCACATTAAGTCTTGATCACAAACTTTACAAAATATTTTACATCCATCATAGAATAAATCCGGAAATTGACCGATAAATTTATTCACTTTATCAGCGTACGGTCGTTTTCTACTCTTTACGCTCAACATTATTTATTATTTATTAGTACTCTATGCATCGACTAACAGATAACAACTGAAGTGTGTCGTGTCATCGTCATCGTAAACAAGCGCGCGATGGCATTGGTATTGCGCCCGACCCTGAATCTACCATCGCTTGGTATTTTAATTAACTTAAAATATTTAAAAATTTTAAATTTTATTGCTTTAATAATTATTCAATGCATATATTCAATATGTGAATATAGTTGGTTATTTATCAATGCATCGGTTCATATTTGAGTTAATATACATGATTTTAAACTTTATTCTTTGCTGCATATTAATAACTATATTTTAATTAACCTAAAATATGTCCATGTAGACTAGCACTTCCACTGCTGCTCAGTGCTTATATATGTACATATTACGATTTCATAAATTTGTGTTTTAAATTAAAGGTTTGTGAACTAGAAATGATTACTTTGATATTGAAATGGCTCATAATGTTTTAGGTTATTCAAAACTCTATGTTACTTTACATCACGTTTATTTAATAATACTGGCATAAAATTTAATATTAAACAGTTATCTTTATGAAATTCACTGAGCCGTATTAAACCATACAAGAGACGTAATTAAAAATTAAATTAAATGATTCTGAAAGTTTGATGTGCATCAAATGTTTAATTCAACAAAGCGCCTATGAAACAGTAACTGAAATTCTTTACACAACGCATAAAATTGTTGATGGAAGGAAGATAAAAGGACCAGAAAACCGTCGAAAACTGAGGCCACTATACAGCTAAGATTCAAAATTATATCTGTGCCTAACACTAATCCAGACATAAGACAACACTTTGGTCCATGCACCTTCCCGTACATCTCAATTTATCGCTTACCCCCAAAATGTGAAGCAGTGCGACAACAACCGCCTTCGCATAATTCGGCAGTAGAGCCGGCAGGGTCCAACAAACAGGATCAGAGGAGGTCTGCCAAAGCCCCTAGCATTGTTCTTATTTGCAGTCGGGTTGACGGGCCCAAATTTTGAACTATATTGACACCACAGTGATGAACTAATGGAAAAATATTTTAAAAATAGAATGCGTGTATTAAGTTATAATCTTATCAAAATTTTTGTCTATACTTATTGTTAGTCATCGAACAGTTTCCGTGGGTGCAGGGTCGGCACATGGGGTCAGACACAATAACAGTCATTTCAGTAAATTAGTATTTTATTTAGATTTTTAAAATTATTTTTGCAAGTTGAGAGTGCTTGGAAATCTTTTCTAAAACAAATTGGTATTAAGAATAACTTTTGTTCTTAATGTGTTACCTTATTTCAACAAAAAACTGACTACTATAGTCCTCCAATTTGGTAAGTAGGCACCAAATGTATTCTGAACAACTTTTGATTGAAATTTTTCATACACTGAAAAATAAAGGCAGTTATTAGTAGTACATTAGGGACAAGATTTAATGAGATCAACTAGATGGTTGTCCTGCCTCTAATAGTGTTTTAGTTTTGGAATACCTGAATAGTACATTATTTCCAAACCGTTTATAAAGTGGTTGGTAAAGCATCTTATGGCTAGCTTCTTCCTATCTCACCCAAAATGATTTATTTCTTGGAGACACATTAGTTTAATACGATACAATTTTTTATTAAATATAAATTTTTCCTTATTATTAATTCATACACACATAGCTTATACATTTTCCACCATAAAATCTATTATATTATTATTTATCACTTGTCAGGCTTTTATTATTGCTAAATATCTGATGTGGCCAGCACATAACTTTCTTATACCAGTATATATTATCCTGATCTAAAAAAATTATTCTATTTAATTCTTCACTTGCCTCAATTAAATTTTTACTTTGAAATGTTTCATTAAAATTTTTTAATAATTAATTATCATTGTCATTTGATACTGTCAATAACAATTCATGTCATATATTTTAATAATTTTTTGTTATCGACATTGACATTTTTGTAACTAAATCAGACCTTTCAAACATCAAACTGTTAAATTTATCCTAACCCCATTTTATGAAGCCAAATGTGTAAAATATTTCAGTTTACCTCAGCTTTATTTAAGTACTTGGAAAATATATTTTACTCGCTTGATATAGTAGACATGATTTATAATCTTTCATCAAGAATATGTTTTTTTGTAAAATCAAATACAAAAAAAGTTTGGGTCCCATGGACCCCCTCTCAGAACGCAAATTTTGCTCATCACCGAATTTTTCATTGTCATTGGCCTTTAGAACAAGGGTACCAAATGTGAAAGCTTTATCTCAAAAACTGTGACTGCTGTCGCGATACTACAGACATGCGGACAGATTTTTTTTCAAGTTATGTATTTTCATTATAATTCGTTGAGATTCGTCCAGAAACGCAATAAAAATTTTAAATTTTTTTCTTCTTTCATTCATTATGCCTCTTCTGGTGGTACCACATTCACAAAATTTAGTGTGTCGCCTAAAATGTTGTTGACAATCTTAACTGCCAAATTTGGGAAATATCCCATTAGTATTTTTTGAGTTATCGCGGATACATACATACATACACATACATACACACACATACACGCACACGCACACACACACGCACACGCACACGCACGCTCACATGCACACGCACACGCACACACACACACACAGCACCGATAGACATCATTGGGAAAATAGCCCGAATGGATTCAGGAGGGTTCAAAACGTATAAATCAATCAAAATCTCGAGGTCGAAAAAAATCACGATTACTATACTTTTTTATATTAGGTATAAGAAAGTAAAAATTGGTGCATGGTGTCAAACGAAAAGGTAATTACAGAAATTTGTGTTTGTCTCAGTGGCTTCGTTGTCAAATGATAAGATACTTACCTCTTTTTTATGTATTTATTTTATTTTAAGGCCAAATAATCTGCCTACGCACAGAAGAAGTTGGTAGTCCACACAAATTATCTCTTATTCACTGGACCTTACCTTCGGTTCAACTTAACAACTGCTACGTCACGCAATCGCGTGGATGCTAGTTTAAATCCGAGCGTGAGTCATCCAGATGAACATCTTTAATGTAATGTTGAGATAAATGGTTTTTGATTTGATTTGATTTTACACTTGCCTCTCACCCTGGAGTCTTACGTTCCATCCCCGGTCGAGATTCTAGGATTTTTTCTAAACTAGAAATTAATCCTAGCACACCCAGACATTGGATTTGTGTCCATTGTCTATAAATGTGTAGACCTCTCCCACACAAGGTACCTGATACCTTCACGGATACAGTGGTTGTATTACCTATGGTATTAGGTCAATAAATCAAATTATTTAACAAAACTCAAGTGAAGTACCCCTGTTTCGAATATATCGAAAAATGTTATTTGAAAAAGTTGCTTGTAGTGCAAAGTTACACCTAGATGTCAAATTTGGTAACTCAATTCGAGAGGAAATTATTTTCTCTGTTTGTACGCCATAATTTCTGACTTATTCCCTGACTTAAAGTTATTCTATTCCTATAGTCCCTCAAAATAATAAATTCAACCTATGCGATGTATTACAGCTCACTTTGAAAATATTTCAGTCATACTGTTTTGATCAAATAAATATTTTGGAAAAAATGCTGCACTTTGTGGTGCAAAGTTATTCTCGTTGGTTCTAATATTAACTTCTGAGAATGTTCGGACAAATCTTCTAAGAGAAATTTTATGTAACTCTGAAAATGTAAGACAGAATGAAAATAATGTCCCTAACTATAGCACAAAGAAGTATAGGTACCTGTTATGCTTCTTTGAATATAAAACCTACTTTTTCCAAAATTTTTTATAACTGGTCTCTAATACAAAATTAGAACACTACATTGAATTTCGACATATCGTTTCTGACGCGTCATGTATTTATGGCCGATTTCTGAAACATTTCGCTATCAGACCGGTAAATATCAGTCCAATAAAGTTATGTATCCGATAAATTAATAAAGCGTTTCTGGTACCTTATGGATCGATAAATTTCGGTCGATAGTTATCCAGCTGTTAACTTGGTTGAACGTCTGTCTATTAGATGGACATGCTTTGAAGCCAACTTCTCGCCATTGTTCTTAATGTCAACTTTACTGTCTACTCTCATTGTTTTTAGTGTTATCGTCAATGTTAGCGTTCATCGATCTTAAGCGTTCGTATGCTTTTGTGTTTATAACAGTTATTCACAACAAATAAATTATTCTGAGAAATGTCTGCCACTACAGTACAGTACTGTACACACCAAAACAAACATTTTGCGCTAGTCTTGGTCCGGTGACTAAACAATTTTTTTTTCAATTTCTGGTTACCGCGCGCCGACTGGAAGTTTTGTGTTTTGCCTTTAAGGATAAAACTTACTTGTACTTTTACAGCGTTAATTTTGCATATAAAATGCATTTAAGTACCAACCAATGACCAATGCCAACCACTCAGTGAAGCGTAAATAATAAAAATAAAGAAATACTTTATATCTGCTAGTGAAAGTACTTTTTAAATTTGGCACTCTTTATAAGTCGTCACTCGATTATGTTTGGCTCCTGCCCGGCGACCCCGCATTCCATTGGCCGGCCATTTTAATTTTGGTTAGTGTTTTATATTCGTGTGTAGACCTGAGAGAAAACTGTGAGTAACATATCTGAGTGTGTTCTTTTGACTACGAATAATGTAGATGTATCCAATTATCAAAAAGTAAAAGCTTTTTTGAAAAGACAATCTACTGGATATAGGTATAAGAAATCTAAAGTTTTTGACAGAGCAGCATGTCGAACGTTTTTTAATAGAAGCACCAGATGAAAAATTTGTAATATTGAAAGTTGTATTAATAATGGGCTCGGCTGGCGCTTGTCGTCGAGAGGAACTCTACAATATGACCATTGATGACATTGTGAGAAAAGACTGCATGCTGGTTGTTAAAGTACCTGATTCGAAGACCCACATTGAAAGGACTTTTACGGTGATTAGTGAGACAGTTAATGGAATAAATCCACTAAATATTTATGATAAATATGTAGATATTCGCCCCACTCATGTGAATCACAAAGGGATTTTTCTTCAATATCAAAGAGAAGAATGTACTGTTCAACGAGTTGGTATCAATACATTTTTGAAAAGCCAAGTATTATAGCTAAATACCTTAACTTATCAAATCCTGTACAATATACGAGTTACAGCTTTAGGAGATCTTCAGCATTACTATTAGCTGATTCTGGAGCTGATATTCTTACCTTAAAGCGTCTTGGGGGATGGAAATCCTCAACAGTTACTGAGGGATATATAGAAAACAGCATCCAGAACAAAAAGGAAATTTCAAAACAGATATTTTCAAACAATACTACAGATGTCTGCCGATGTAGTCGTTAAACGAATCAAATATTTTCGCACATCTGAACCTATAATTCCAAGAATAAATATAAATAATGTTTGTAACAGTACTATTCATATAAATTTTTGTTAAATTATGAATAAGATTGTTCCGAAACTTGTTAATAATGAATAAATGTTTGATGTAAGAACTTTAATTTGTTGTCTGTTGACTATTAAGTTTTATTTCACATTGTGAAATAAAATTTCTTTATTTCACACTTTTCTCTTTATTTTTCACTTGTCAATAATGACATTGTTTTGATTCATTGAAACTGTCCAATAAATGTCATTTTAGAATATGGCGTTACAAAAAAATCTTTTACATATTTAAGAAAAAAGAGCAGAGTTGCAAACTAACCACATTTTGAGAGTGTATCTGATAATTATCCTGTATGGAACTTCCACCGATTATTTAAATAAAGATTGCGGTGACTCTGATGATGATGTAGCTTTACATAGTTATAATTAATAATTTATTTATTCTGTATTCTCTTATAGTTATAATTAAAGAAATGTTAAGGAAAGTAGAATATCTTTGCCAAAAAAATGGACTACTTAATTACCAAACATAAGCCAATGTTGATATAGCTTTCGGGAATTTTAAGACACATGACTTGCCAACTAAAACTGAAGAAGGTTTAAATAAATTTAATGAAGAACTCGAAGATACAGAATTTTTTAAAAAAATTTTACTATTTTAAATTTACTTTTGAAGTCCTATGAATTAAAGCGTACTTTTTCATTTTATATTTCTTATAGGCAATTAACTTTTAAATAGTTGAAATTTCAACAAACATTATGGGACAAAAATTGAATTTGGGAGCACCATTAATTTTTAATTATAAATTATTGTTTACGCATTTGTTTCTATTGCACGTATATTTATTGTTTTTACAACTTAATTATATTAAAAGCATTATCTAGCCATTAACACTAAACATTGTGAAACAAAAGTAATGATTCTCACTTTATTATTCTCATTAATTTTTTATTTCAATGTGTCACTTTGCAAGTAGTTCGTGGCAAAGACATTGAGGATAGTATTCGGAGACTTTTGGGAAAAATTATAGACTATGAATTATTCTTGAAATGCAACTGGCTTGGTCGATATAACAAAATTTCATTTGGCCTTAATTTTAGCTAAAACACATATAGCACAGCAAATATATGAAAATTTGTCGCATACATTTTCTGTATGAAAATGTGAGTTCCAAGTTAATCTCTGGAATCAAACTAAATTCCTAATAACTTTGTAGAATTTGTTATGTTGACCGAAATGTCATTTAATAAGAGTTCACTTGGAAATACATTATTATGGTTTGTTCTAAAAAACATATACTGGGTTTTATTGGTGTTTAAAACTAAATTATTATTTGTGTACCATATATCAAAAGTTGACAAAACTGTATGTTAATGAATGACAAAATTATTTCATAATATTTCCGTTAATTAACACATCAGCATAACCTATACTCAGTTTATTTTATTTTATGTGTTTATGGTTGCTGTGAGAAAAACCCACTGGGGAGGAATGCCACAAAACAAGATTTGGCATCTATGACCAAACTTTGGTTGCGATCATCTTGTGACCAGCATGGAGGGAGATTAAAACGAAAGAACCAGTTAAAAAATTAAACCACAGTCAGTCATATTTAGAATGTTGAAATAAAGGTTGTATTGTTTGAGAAGACCCAATTTTTTTAATGGGTTAAACCATTTTTTTACCAATTCTGTGTTTAGAATAAAAATATAATCTCCTGTCAGTCATATTTAGAATGTCGAAACAAGGTTCTATTGTTTGGAGAGACCAGTTTTTTTTTACCTGGCTGTATTTTTTTAAGCTGTTTTGGTTATGCCAGTTTTTTTACCTATATAGTGTTTTAGAATAAAAATGTAATTTAATTATAGATATTATCTATAATAAAACTGAAAAGGAACACGTTTTCGTTTTATTATAAAAAGTGTATAATAAATAATTTTTTTCTACGACCGCTAGTAAAAGTAGTTACTCGGTTTTGGATTGGAATTCTTTTCAGTTTGAACCATGTTTGTGACTGTTGAGGTGTCAACGTTTTAGCTCCTGCTATGAAACCATTTTCGAACGAAAAATGATATGTTGAGGGTGTCCAGAAGTTATAAGAATGGTCGATTCTGTGCCTAAATCTGCCTACTCACCAGGTCTAACCTGGTCTTATACCTCCTAAACATTCTCACCCTGACATTTTTCTCTTGATAATGGCTCCAAAGCAAGAGTCGAAACGTGGAGACCTACCTCAACAGACACATTGGTTCAACCCGAGAACCTAGTATTATATGTAAATGGACAATAAAGTATATTACATTTAGGTACCCTCCATTCTGCCAACACTAGGCTAATGCCTATTTATTTCTGTATTACAAACGCATTATTGTTATGTTACCGGCATTATGCCAATACCTGTCTTACATTGTTTTCCACCTTTGGTCCGACAAAGAACTAAATTGGCAAATTATTTGTTTTTTGCATTGGGCCAACCTATTGTGGTTTGTTGATCCTGTACTTTCCAAGTTACAGTGGAATCCATATCTCCGAGAAAATAATGCCTTACTGCTATATGCTAACAAAAGCATGTAAATTTTTTCAATAAATGTTATTGAAAAGGAATATCTTACACTAATGTAAATTTTTGTAATAGTGCGATAAATAAATATTGACCTCGCTATTACTGGCGCATCCGCCATAATTGTAAATAATGTTCGTCTACAAAGAAAAATTCCATTTTATTATTACTATCAATGTCAATATCGAAATGACCATATTAATATAATGTACAGTATGTTTCACTTTAAACAAATTCACCTCAAGACCCTATCTATACAATCTTTATAACCGGTTAGAAACCTTTAATTCCCTTTTGTCATATCGACAAAATCACTTCAGACCAAATGTAAGATTTAGCTCTCATGTATTTTATAATAGTTTAATTTGGTGTAGATACGATTATAAAAATACTTTTCTACAAGCAAATTCTATACAGGATGTTATAAAAAATGTTGGCGAAATTCAAATCGGTCGTTGGATGATTTTTTTTTTGTTAATAAATTCTACCCAAAAAAGTGCCTTAAGAGTGTGTTTTTCATTTCTTGATATAATACTTGGTAATGGAGAAATAGGGTTCAGCCAAAAGTGTCAAATTTTCGAAAACGCTTTGTAAATAGACGATTTCCATTTGCGATATTGCTTATTTCTCAAAAAATCGAGCTACATTGGTTTTTTCTTTTCTATCATCGAATTTGGTTCACCCTGTACAAGAGCATTATTTTTAACTTACAGTAAATTTAAATGCCTATGTCTACCGTGATTTTGAATACATAGTTGTTTCATCTCTTATTTCACTCTTTGGACCAACAATTCGAGCCCTCATGAGTCGTTTGGTCGTTATTTGTTCACTTGTTATTTTATGTGATCCCATAAAAAAGTCACAAAGGTCAAATCAGGTGACCGGGATGACCACTCTACTTCTCCTCTACGTCCTGAAGTGGGTTGGAACCTTTGATGTGAATATAACACTGCCGTAGTTTTCCACAAAATATCAAAACACCACTCGACGTGCGTTTCGCCAACCAAGTTGGCATCATTTGGAGATGATTTAAATGCATCTTTATCATCTCCAGATGAGGTGTTTCGTAGAAAACTCTAAGTCTGATCCACGTGTTTGGAAAAACATTACTTAAATAATTTCTGATCTCTAATCCAAACTGAGGAGGTGCTCCGTCTTGCTAAAACCAAATATCATCGTTGTTGTCAGGATAAGGAGCTTCTATTGTAGAAACAATATTCTGTGTTAACAATGTATCTCCATTACGAAATTCCCTGTCTACAAAAAGTTCCAATTATGTGATTGCCGATGAAGCCTTCCCATAAATTCACTTTCTGGTGAGATTGGCTGCGAATTTCAACCATCGAGTGAGGATTATGCTAGGCCCAATAACGGCAGTTATTTTATCGGAACTGAACTAGATTATAAAAATGTGAGAAAACCTCAATTTCTCATTAAATGAGGTATTTGGTTTTTCGTCAACAAAATTATCATCATCAGACATTGTAAAGAATAAAATAACGTAACTAACGTAGGATTCTAGTACAAATATTACAGTGTAGTCTCAGAGTTGAATCAATTTTCTATATGTATAAGGGTTTGAAAACATTAACATATTTAAATCCTTATACATATAGAAAATTGTTTCTGTTCTGACTACACTAAAATATTGTTACATGTTTGCTATCCCCACAAACACTTATTCTTGTATATTCGTTGATTGAAAATCCAGGTAACACTTACTCATTACTTTATTAACTATAGATTAATGACTGTTTTGACTATAATCGCAATACATTGGAAAACCGATATTGAGAGAGGATGTTATGTCATCTATAAATATATTTAATAAAAGGGGATCAAGGATGGAGCCTTGCAGGACTTCTGAAAGTACATTTATATTGTATGACTTATAGCCATGATACTGCACGTATTGTACTCTCTTGGAGAGATAAGATCTAAATAGATTTATGACATCTGATGATATTCCATATTGGTCTAAGCGATTTATTAAAATTGTATGGTCTAGGTGAACAAAGGCCTTGGATAAATCCGTATAAACAACATCAACTTGACCTTGATTATCTAAAATGTCTGAAATGTGTTGCGTTATATAGACCAAATTAGTTGTAGTTGACCTAGCATGAATCCATGTTGATTTACATCAATTATATTTTTTACATGATCATATATAGGTATAGCAGTGTAAAGGAATCTCCAAGACCTTACAAAAATTACATAAAATGCCAATATGGCGATAGTTACAAACATCATCCCTACTCCCATTTTTAAAAACGGGACAGAGTCGTGAAATTTTCCATGTGCTTGAAAATTTGGACGTTTTTAAAAACTAAATTAAATATAATGGTTAGCGGGTGAGCAAGAGCTAAAGCACAGTATTTTAGTATAAAAGCAGGAATGCTATTAAGACCCATAGTCATCTTTGCTTTTAGAAGGCGAATACTTGCTATAACTTGCTCTTCAGAAATATTTTTTATTACAAGGGTATCGTTGGTTTTAAGATCATTCGTATTGATATTTGTTTCCTGAGAAGGGAGATATGATAATGGAAAATGTAACAGAAATACGTCAGCAAGTAACTGACCATCAGATAGCTCTTGTCCATTATAATTTATTTAGGCAGGGACTCTATGGCACATTTTTTTGTTTCACATGTAAGCCCAAAATTTACTAGATTTATCCTTGCTACCATCTTCAGTTTTAAATAAAAAAGATGTACGACTGCTTTTAATGTCGGCCTTTATTTTTGACAGTTTAAATTCTTCATGTTTTTTTATATTGCTGGAGTATTTTATATTTTTGTTTTATGTCCTTTATAATACAATTAGTAAACCATTGAGGATATTTACTGTTACGAGGCTTTGGTTTGGGAACACAGACATCCATAATATTATATAGATTACTATATAAGGAGTTACAAGCATTATCCGCATAATATGTGTAATTCGTAAGAGATGACCAGTCAATCGTTCTTACATTTTCGTAAAGCGAGATTATAAGATATACTACTAAAAATTTTGATTTTAAGTATTATGATTCAGAAGCGACAACACTTTCAACTGCCCTAGGCACTGTCCAAGTTAATATTTATTGAATATTATTTTGACATTATAAAGAATCCCTACCATCAAGCACAATGGCACTGATGTGGGTAAGCAAATTTAAAGGCAGGCCGTCATTCTAAAAACAATTTTGAGTGGGCTCATATAAAACCATTTATGTAACTGATGTAAAATGTCGAGGCACAGAGAAGCTTATAGTAGAAAATCGTTACTTTGACGTGCATGATATTGTGTATGAAGCTAATATAAATATATATTGTATATTTTTTCCGTCCTTTCATATTTTTTAGCTTATACTGTTGATTTATGTATAAAGCATTACAGCATGATATACTTAAAACTCTTAATTAAAGTAAAGTATTAATTAACGTAAATAGTAATGTGCGTATTACATACATATTTAAATGCTAAAATTAATTGATTCAGAATGGGGCCAATACTGTTAATTTTAAATCAAATCATATCTTTTTAGACTAGGATACGCATAATAATATAATCCAAATTAGAATCAGTAGATAGTAATCAATAAATTATATGCAGAGTTATGGATGCAAACAGAAAGATCCGATTGTTGCTGAAATAATTGAAATAGGAATGTTTAATATAAAATAAACCGCTTTAATACATCATGCGAAGTAAATAATAAAAAAGTGAAAGGCTCACTGAAAACTTTATGGAAGATACGCTGAAATGGCATACTCTTTAAAAATTTGACCTTTTATTTGCTTCGTATATATATTTTTTAGAAAAATTAAATTATTTGGGTATTACGCAAGCATCTTTTCAAACTTAATACAACCATAAAAAACTGCCTATAGCATTTTACATGGTCATTCTTGTCAGAATGCGCTAGTATAAAAGTTTTAGGAAGACAATAGATTAAATACAACACTTCATATACGTTTTATAACTATTAAAACAATTAGCTCATCTAACTACATGGTAAAAGATATTGGATTAGATAATAGTATCCATATTAGTATTCTTAGAAGCAAGAAAATATTGAGATTAAAAAAGTGTTGACTTTCCAAAAAGAAAATTGACATTTAAGGAATAATTCCCACCAGTAACAATACAGAAACGGAAGACTCTTAGACCATTATATAAATCTCTTTAAATTCTAACTCATCAGGGGGTTCGAGAAACAAGAAATAATTAAAAAAAAATGTTTTATGTAATTCACAATATAAACACTTGTCATTTTATATAGAAAAATACTTTGTCATTTAAATTAATAGATTAATTGTATCTTTGATAACTACAATTTTTATGTAATAAATTGTCGTCATTATGTTTTACTTTATATAAACTGAAACAAATTACAAATAAGTCAATAGCTCTAACATTTTATTTCTCTTATATATTGTCACGTCTGCGATGTGGTATCATATTTTGTGGTAATTGTGTGGATCAAATGAATAGGTTGTTTAAGATACAAGAAAGAGAAGTACGAAATATAGTAGAAAAAGGACTCAATCATGCAGACCAGCATTCAAATCATTAAAAATTTTGCCTTTAACAAGTATATAATATTTTAGAAATATTACCATGTTAAAAGAAATCCGTGTCTATTTATTTCCAATAGTGATTTTCACACATATATGAAACCAGATATAATGATCTGTTAACTATATCCCCACATAATTTAACATTGTATGAAAAGTCTCCTAAATATATGGGTATAAAATGTTACATCAAATTACCTAATGAATTGACAGCTGTTGAAAATATTAAGACATTTAAGAAAAAGGTATTCAACTATTTATTAGAAAATGTCTTTTATTCAGTGTCAGAATATTTTGAAGCATAGTTACTCATTTCATTTCTGTAGCTAATTTTATTTTATTTTATTTCATTTGCGATTATCTATGTGTTTTTATTGCATCTAACTTTTGTGTATTTTTATTTATTTTATAATCACCTATTGTTATTTTATCATAGGTTAAGTTTTATACTAATTTATATTTGAGTTGATGGACAAGGAGGACTATGTCAGGCTTGTTGGCTTGGATTAGCCTGGCCGTCGGGAACGAGTAGTTCCAGTATATCCGGCATTTCTCGTTTGCGACAACGGATTCAATATCTCCGGGGACATAAAGCAACACTGGTGTCTGGTCTATCCCGTACGAGTGCCTTAAATGGTAGTACAGCACCCGTAACGCCGCGTTATGTCGGTAGATGTAGGCCGAAATCGCGTATACGGGGTATGCTCCACTAGAGCAGAACCAGAACGGCAAGCATATTCGTTGCAGACACCTTGTTCTTCCCCGAAAGTTCGGAAGATCAAATCTTTCGAAGACTGTATCAGTACTTGCCGCGGAGAGAATCCTTTATTTGTTTTACATCCTGGATGTGCCTTTGTTGCACACCCAGATATGTATAGGTCTCTTCGGCATCCAGATGTCTTAGGATGCTTCCGTCTGCGAGCTGCGTATCTTCAGAGAATTCCCCGCATCGTCCTCTCTTGAGGTGGATGACTGCACATTTGTCCAACCCGAACTCCATACCAAATGCCCACGTGTATTCTTCAACCACCCTAAGAGCGTTTTGTAGTTCGCGCTCTCCGGAGGCATAAAGTTTAAGGTCATCCATATAAAATTTAACTAAATAAATTCCATGTTCATAATGCTCAGGAAAATACTGGACAATCTAAAGGCGAAATTTTGTTGGCACAGTACTTTCTATTTTTTTATTTTTATTATTATTATTTAAAACTACCTAGTCTGTCGTAAGTCAAAAAGGTCGCTCTTTAATATTAAATAAAATATAATTCATAAAACGATTATTGTATACTTATTTGTTCGAAATATTAATAATATTACAAGAAACAGTGCAAACAAATCTTGTCTACCTCCACCACTCATTTATTAATTCTATGAAGATATCAATTACTACAAATACTATATTAATACTAACGCATTAAATATTTACGAATTAAAATAAAATGTATTTTTAATGAATTCATTATCATTGTTACTTTAATCTCCAGAATAAAAAAATGTATCGTCTACAACTTGTACATTTTCCACGTATTACAAAATGAATATAATTTATAGAGTTCATATGAACCATAATGGATAACAAAAGTAACAAATTGCAATAACAATTTTTATATCGTATCATAAATATTAAATGTTTATAGAGGTGAATAATATTCTATCTCATAGAATGTACAGTTATTTTCATATTTTATGAGAGTTTTGAGAGTGCTTTGCCTTTTAGTATTGCCCTTAGGAATTATTTTTGCCACAGCAACTCAAATCCAACATACAATAACGGTTGTTATTTATTCAGCAACATTGTAGAAATTTCTGGGATAATATTATAGGCATTGTAATCTTTATGTTACACAAGACATAACCTTATAATGTTTTAATGTAATGATAAATTAAATCTACACTGACCAGCAAAAAAATTCAATCCATCTACAACTTGTAACTGCAACTTAGTCACAAGGTAGTTTTTTTGGTAGGAATCTTTAGTTATCAACGTCGATAACTCTTGAGGTAAATGAAATAATTTAGACTCAATTAATTATATGGTACACGATTGTGTACCGGCTGTATGCAGACCATGCTGTGTTGCTAAAACCAGCGGAGAAGTTTCACCTGAATTTTATGAAAACATGAATTTTTAATTCACACATAAGGGGCTGTGCACCAGCTATGCTGCGACCTTGCTATCATGAACGCGTTGCTCTTGCTCTAAAAACGTTGTGTATTCAATAATTTCTTTGGTTTTTTTCCTGTTTTTTCTTCATGGAGCAGATATAATTCGGAAGAATTACAACGTCCTCCTCTATCTGATCCATTCTATTTTATTAATTTATTTTATGTGTGACCGGTCTTAATTTGTCACTTTATATACCTAGTTTGAGGGCTTAAAGTATCACATTACAGCCCGTCTAGGACTTCTGCTTTATTTTTCATATAACATTTTCGACTCTGCTGCTTCGGTAATTTCTGGTGGGGTACAGGAAAATAAATTTTCATCCCCTTTCATTTACAATTGAATTGAAAAACACAAAACACATTGACAAAAGAAGTGTAAAACGATTCTTGTCATAAAATTACAATATGGCCACTTTTATTTATGTTGCTGCTTGGTTACTTACATTTATTTTTAATACAAATTCAAAATCAATTTCCTACATGTCAATCTGACAATACGATTGTCATTTTTATGAAATGTCAAAATTTAACAGATTGCCAATTCTTATGGAGCATTTGCAAGAGAGCCGGCATATATTTATGTATTATGTATTAATTAAGACTGATCGTACACCTCCGCTAACGACAACGCACTGTTTTCTAATTTCTTTATGCTTTCATGTAATGGTTTATAGTTCTTCGCAATATTTTTTAAAGCTGTTTCAACAGAAATATCTTCGAATTTTGTCTGGCTTTCCTTAATAGCTGCAGCCTCATCTGGATTGAATTGTAGTATCACGGTTTTTATTTGTTGGACATATTCAGCATAATAAAAAGCTGCCTGCAACCATGTTCCCCAATGTGTAAGAATCGACTGTGGTTGTTCAAAAATACCGGGACACTTGCTATGAAATGCACGGAGACGTTTAGGAGATTTAAGAAACACTTTTTTGTACTTGCTATTAATGCATCCACCTTTGGAAAATCTTTTCGACTAGTTTCTGCCACAAGATGTAAAGCATGCACTTTACATGTAACATGTATAAACGTACAACCTTGTTCTTGCAAAGAACAGCCTACCCAACGCATTGTCACGACGCCATCAGTCACAAACGTCAACACTTTACTTTTTGACAGATCAAATTTTTCTAACGTCTCCAGCACCACCCTGGTAATTGTTTCGCTAGTACACTGACTTTGTCTTTTGCTAGCTAGTAACAATGGAACTGTCGATTTAAGAGAGTCCAGTACTAATACTATAACATTTAAAATAAAAAATTTTTACAATCTGTTGTCTCATCAACAGATAACTACAGCTGTGTATTTTTTAATTCACATTTCATCTTATTTAGCATGTCTACGTGTACAGTTGGTAGATAGTTACATAACGTTGTGCGACTTGGTAACTTCACCTGGGCATTGTATTTATTCCAGAACTCTCGAAATGGTTGTTTATCGAGTATGTGCAGCGGAACATCACAGGCAATCAGCATTAAAAGTAAATCAAACATAAACTGTGTTGTCGAAGGCACGCCATTTTTTTTAATTTTTATGGTGTACACTATTTACGTGAAGTCCACAATCATGCTTATCCCAGCAAATTAAATCTTTCTCGCACACTTTACAAATTATTTTAGCACCATCATAGAATAAATCCGGGAATTCACCTATGAATTTATTCACTTTGTCAGCAAATGGCCGTTTTCTACCCCTGCGTACGTCTGCCATGCTTTATTATTAAATTAATATCAACAATACAATACAACAAATAAAATAAAAACACGAAAACAATATGCAATACGCCCAAGTGACTTAACGTGTACACAAATCGAAAGCTAATAATAGACTGGACTGGAGAAAGAGTTTCGCGGTCAAGATGAATGCCGGCGACAGTAAGTACATCTATACTCTACGACCATGATACACAGAAACGATTTGCAACATTACTAATACGTTTTAAACATGACTGAACAAAGTTATTCCAAAGCTCAATCGGACAATTTACCGACAGTTGATTATTATTATTATATTAAGTTATCTCAGTCGTAATAAAATAGCCATTAACTATTTTCTCCCTAATTTATATCTGATGTTTTTTGCGCTATTTTATTAACAGAAATCTTTAAAAAAATAAAATAAATAATTTACCATAGTTAAAATCACAATAAGCACAAAAGTTAATGGCTTCAAACACAAATAGAAAATGTATTAGTTTATTAAAATAAAAATGTGCCCAAATATTTATTTCAATCACCCTGTATAAAAATTAAAATAATCGACTGTGGTCAAAACTCTAGCTACACGAATTATTTTAATCCAATTCATAATTCCATTTTTTATATGGTTTTCTGTTTGACCCTGTAAAATTAAATGACTTGCAGTCAAAACTCGTCCAGTTACCTGGGAATTAATATCCCTAAATCAATATAAATATATTTTTTTAATTAAATGTAGTTACCTTTGTTTGATATGTGTGAGAATTTGAAATACACCCTGTATAAAAATACATTTAGAAAAAGTATTTTTGGACGTCCCTTTATCGTAAAAACTCTTTGAATTTGCCATTGAAATCCATTTAAAAATTAATATTAGCTAAAAATAAGGCTCACCCAAAAGGGATAATAGACAATTTTGTGACGGATAATTTTCAGTAATACCCAGTTGGTTCACACAAAATTCTACGATGGAAAATATTTTCTTTAGGGTTTCAAAATAACATATAATAAATCTGAAAAATCGTTCGAAACCCAGAATCCATATTGCTACCCTGCTATGCCTTTTGCATTATATATTATTTTTTATTGCCTTTGCATGTTTATTTTTTATATTATTTTATTAATTACTCACTTCAAAAGAATCCTCGCATACAAAAACGCAACTTTCTTTTTGAAAACTTCTTTGGATCCCGTCTAATCATCTTTAACCACAATTTCCTACATCTTTCGTTTTTTGGAACTTGGATGAAAGTTTTTTCTGGTGTTTTTATTGAAGTACGATACATCAGTTGATCATTATAGATATGTAATTATTTTACATAAAATTTCACAACAATTACAACACAAAATATAACACCACCTGTTTACATTTAACAACTTATTTTGCCTGATTCGTGGTCACTTGCACTATGATAGTTCCTGTTCTGTGACGTCATCTGATCGATCTGCCCGGCAGGCGGTGTTTGAGCATATAATGGATTTATCAAACTAATGTTAAATAACTTGTGTAAAAGACAAAATAAAAAACCCTTTCCACACTATTTTTTGTATTAAGTAGAGATTCCAAAAATTCCGAAATTATATTTTTTGCATTGAGCCTATTAATAACATATTTGGTTTATTTTTTAAGATTAAGGCTTGAAATTTTGCAGATGTTTATCAAAATATATATTCTTTGAGGTCACGTTTATAGTTTTTTGTACTACTTGCAACGTAATCAAAGAAAAAAAAATCGAAAATTTTCAATCTATAAAAAATAAACAAGTTGGGTTGTATATGATACAATATAATTTTTTAATTTTAACAATATACTAGAAATTTTCTAGATTAGTGTTCTTCAAATCAATACCTATAATATCCATAATAGTGGTAATTTCGAAAACTAAAACGAACAATGTTAAATCAGTCAAACTAAATTCGCCTCTGTGCACTAAATTCATGCTTTAAATTTCAGTTTGCGTTGATATAGCGCCATCCAAACTCTTTCTGGGATACTAACCACTGTAATTTATTATACAGTACTTGTTGTGTTTCACAGAGCTCACATTATACTTTTAAATCAATTTCTTTACACTAAAGCGAAGGATAAATCTGCCGACAAAAATCTGTGCACCAAACTTCTACTTCAGAAGTACTTCCACGGAATTCCACTATTTTTGTCAGGAATTCCAGAGAGTTCCAAAGAAATCCACGGAATGCCTAGGAATTCCAAAAGAATTCCAAGGAATATCATGGAATTCTAGGAACTTTCAAGGGAATGCCAAAGGTATATGTATTTTTCTTAGATGGAAATAAACAGTTATTTTTTATCATTTATTGTAACATAAACAGTTTTATAAGAATATTTATTTTGTAAGTGGCATTATATAAACCTAAAACATAGATTCTGAAAAATAAAAATAGGATAAAATAAAAGCAATATTTTCAATACATTATTATCATGTTAGGATGGAAATAGTTACTATTCATTATAACAAAAGACGAGAGAGAAAGTTTTATAAGCATATTTATATAAAATTCAAAAAAACAGATTCTAAAAATAAATCAACAAAATAAAATTAGTCTTTCTTATAAATAAAACTGGATCCAAATTGCTTTCAAAAAAAGGCTTTAAAAATCAAATTGAAATTTGAAACAACCTCTTTTTTGGCGATCTTGTATGAATATATCTAGTAATGAAAATGTTTCCTCTGGTAGTGCATATGATCCCTCGAGTAAGAATCAACAGTGATAAATGTGAAATTATTGAGAAAATTTTTGAAAGACAATAAATGATTACGTTGAAAATAAATTACCTGTCATAACTGAAGAACCCGAATTAATTTTAGATAGCAGCAATGATGCTATTTTTTAGAAAAATGGCAAAGTTAAAAAGAAAATGTTTGATCTAAAAGAGAAAGTTTCTAGAGAGGCTACGAAATCCAAAGCAATGTAAAAAAAGATCAGCAATTAAAAAAGACAGAAGAGAAGAAGATCTTTTCCAGAATGGAAAACTTAATGCTGAAAACGAAAATAGAACAGAGACTGTTGTGGAAGGAAAATACAAATTGAAGTGCAGTGAGATGATTAACATGTAAGCCAAAACGGTTATTCTGAAAATATTTTATTGTTTGGACAATGTCCAAACTTCAAATATCCTCTCTTATTTAACAGTACTGCTAAAACACCAATTGCACGTCGCGTCGTAGAGTTGACTTCGAAACAATATTCGTTCACGTATTCAGTTACTTACTGTAGGCAAACAATTTTGGTGTGTAGAAATTCATCTTGTTCAATTCAGCAGAAAAATGTTGAAGTCATTAAAAAAACTAAAAACTGGACAATATACTACTTTACTGCTTGATCAAATGGAGACCACCACTCAAACAAGCCACATCAACTAAGGACTAAAAACATATAAAAACATTTCCTATCGTACTATTCACGGAATGAAAACCACCATAACAAGTTTTTTGCACCTCATCTCAATATGATGCAAAGATACAAAATGTACATTAAATATGCGAGAAAAAAATATCTTTGCGACAATTTTATGTTGAAACGACGAGATAGAGAAAAGCATTTTTTTTTATAAACTTTGATAACTTTAGATTTACAGCAAACAATACCACTTCCCAAACTCAAAGCTCTTTATTTGAAACAAAAGTTGCTACATAATTTCGATGTGCACAGTTTAACTTCTGCAGGAATAGACACTTTTTGATTGGATTGAATAAATAATGTGGCAAATAGCGGAAGCTTTAAATAGCAAGTTGTTTGTATAGGTTTTGCCCTTGCTCAAAGAAACGCATGAAGATATTAATCATCTTTTAATTTAGTCATTATTTAGGAATCATATGCTGGCAAAAATAAAATTTTTTAAATTATTTGTTTCTACTAACTTCTAATTTTGAACAGATTGTTCAAGGTTATTGACCACAAATATTCGGAGGTTGGCCATAGTTACCTAGATTTCAACAGAAATTTTGGTCGGATTGAAAAGATTTTTTCAAATAATAAAGTTGCAGAAATGTTTATAGTGATAACCAACAGAACAAGATTTAACCTGCTGCATTATTAGTTGTTTTGATAAAACGAAATAAATAAAAAAATCTGAAATAATGTTTTTAATTCGTTTATGCAAAATAATAGTAATTTTGTACATAACATTTATGTCTACAATTTGTATATGCCATGAAAGTAACTACACGTTATTTCTATTTAAAAATATAATACAAGTGTAAAATAAATGATGCTGTAATATTTACAGCTATGGAGAAGAATGATCAAAACAGGACACCAAATTCTTTATGTTTAAGTTTACAAAAATATATTCCTCTTGAAATATTGTAACTCAAATTTTTTATAAGGGTATACCATAAGTCACGCCACATTTGTAAAATGTGGATTTATAACAGTAAAATAAATGGAAATGAAAAAAATAAAAATGTTCAATTTCGTCTCGTTATCGAGTCAAAAATGTTGAAAAAGTAGAGAGATTTTTTGATGGTAAAATTAAGAATAGTTAATAATTTTGAGCATTATAATTTTATTAAAGGTTATTAATTAAACAGTAACTTTAAATTTATTCAAAAAGGCATTCAAATATTCCACCATCAACTTGAATGCACAAGTCAGCACGAGAGAATCTCTAAGTCTCTATAGCATTTGCCCATCAATGCAATTGCTTCTTGAATTCTGAAACGTATGATTTTCTGATTTTCAATTGATACCTAACACACTTTTTCTTTGAAGAATCCCCAAAGAAAGAAGTCAACCGACGTTATATCAGGCGACCGAGGGGGTTAACGAATTGGTCCTCCCCTTCCATTGTGGAAAACATTGATTTAGAAAATTACGTACTTGAATCCCAAAACGTGTTCGTACTATACATCCTGTCTTCCATTCGGACCGTCTTAAAATAGTTAGGGTAAATATTCAGTTAATAATTCCCGGTATCTTGCAGTGGTAATGTGATCAGGAAAATGTGTGGTCCGATTACCAAGTTGACAGGTATTCCGCACCAGAGGTTTAGTGAGCAAAGTCTTTGGAAACCTTTTCGATGATATTGATTCGAATTTTCGTCACACAAAAAATGTAGATTATGCAAATTAATAATACTTGCTTGGCTAAATGTTGATTCACCACTGCAAAGGTTATTGCAGTATTGTCTGTATTACGATTTTCTCGTTCTCCAGCAACCATCTACGCATCTGGTCAAAGCTCTGTATCACCATTAACACATGAACTAAATAGATGTTGTCCATTTCTCCTTAAAATGATATGCATTGAGTTGTCAGACAAATCTGATTTTGCTGCAATTTGTCGAATGCTCATAGGATTATCTTCGATGCTTGCAAGAACTTCTTTTTCATCTTCAATAGATTAAACCTCCGGGCGTCCCACAATTCTTTTCCATGGATTTAAATCTCCAGTTTCAAGAAGCTCTGTTTTATGCGTAAAATGACTTTATGATCTATGTATGCACGGTAGGGAAATCGGTCTGCGTAATCAACAGCATCGTCTCTAGCAGTATACAAGCCCTAAGTAATTTCAACAGATTCACGATTGGAATATCTATCAATTTAATTAGATTAAAGCTAAATTCTAACTCACATTGAAAGTAAGATACTGCTTCAGCATTTAAGCCTACTAAACCAAACAATTGTAATTATTTTTATTGACATTAACTTACTCAACAACGAAAGCAAGAACGAAAATTTTTTATTCTTTCATTTTGATTTATTTTACAGTTACAAACTATATTTTGCGAATGGGGCTGATTATGATGTACCTTGTATAAAACCAATAAGATAGTTTATCTAAACATTTAAACAAAGCTGTAAACTGGAATTTTGTAGATTCTATGAAAATACCATGAAATGTAGGGATATATTTAGCACTTTTTAAAATTTAAAACGTCAAAAATTACTATAACAGGATGAAGAAGTCTTGTTTCCCAAATTGATAGTTTTTTTTTTAAGTTATCTATCATACTTGTGACAGTTTTTGCAGCTATTTATGATATTTATTAAAATTATTCACTGGACTATCAAAAGTGTTACATGTCTACGTAGAACCTCCATGGCTTTCCCACTATTAAATACTTCAATTAATACCTGCTGAATTTCTAGATTCATGAAGAATATTAGAATTACGAAAAATGAAGGTAATTTTCATATTAATCAAATACCACAACTCTCAAGGTCAATGTTTGAATTTTCTAACATGGAAATAACAGGTTTCTTTGAGAAACTTTGTATGAATTTATTAACTAATGTAATTATTTAATCACTAGACTGTACTGGAATTTGCCTTTCTACATCATCTATTTAAAAGATCATTTACCACATAATTATTTACTCGGTTCTTATTTTGTAACAAAAGAATTGGTACAATTTGTAAATGTCGCTAGGAAGAAAATTAATTTAGGACCATAAATGCCAGCAGCATGCTGTAAATCGGGAAATTGCGAATAAAAAATAAACCGCGAAACGCGAGAGTGTAATTGTCACAGTTAGTGATTAATTGTAACGGGTCATTCTCAGAACTGTCAGTAATCACTCAATAAAGTCAATATAAATTGTTTTCGTGAACAAAATCGCAGGAGCTAATTGTGTTTTCTTTTTGTCTTGTCATTTGCTTTACTTTGTTGCTATTATGCCCACTAGGGAATTTGTAATCAATTTTCATAAATGCTGTCGGAGTATCTCATGAATAATTTCTCATTTTCAACGTTTTAACGAGTTAAAATTCATTTCTCACTTTATTTTCAAGTTTAAAATTACTGTTTTAATTTTATTAAACCTGATTAATTTGGGTTATCTGTCATGGCCTAGTTTACACCAAATACATTTAGTCAGTTAGTCAATTCTATGACATCGATAGTTTACCATCTGTCGGTGTCATTCAAAAATAAAAAATATCTTATTAAATATATTGTGGATTTCATTTGAGTATTGCCATCTATCGGTGTCATTGAAAAAGTCCATTAGACTAACCATGTACAGCGTGTCCCAAGTTGCTTGTAAGCAGAGGAATTTTGTTCTATTTCTGAAATTGAGCGAAATGGATTGCATATTCCTCCTCTTTTTTTAAGGGAATTCCAAAGGTGAGGATCCCATTTCGATATTTCTTCCCGTTCTTGCGCTCTCTATCAAAACTGATTTATTATTTTTTTCTTCTGTGGATGGAAAGGTTGGAGATTAAGGGACAGTAATAATTGTAGCTAAAGAAATACAGCATTTATTTAAAAATATATAATTAACAAAAAAAGTAAATATTGTAAACAGTGCACCCAGCCTATCAGTACTAATAAAACTATTAAAAAATACACAAAATAGTACAATATCAAATAGAATACAAGAAATATATCAATTTATTTTTCTTAAGGCGCCCAGGGGCTTTCACAAGTCAATATAAGTAACCATCTGCTCTCCATGTTTAGAAAAGCGAGCTTTCAGATTTACTCTTGCTAGGCCTTGAACCTTAAGAAAACACTTGCAAAATACTCACCTTTTATTTGTTGAAAAGTGTGGAATTAAAAAAGTGAAAAATCTTTAAACCGTGAAACAGCTGAGAGTTGCAATCTGTCAAATGTCAAATCAAAAATCAAATCACCTACCAGTCCTATCATCCACAGAATAATTTACAGAGCTATTATCTGTGAAGTCGATCTATTCGTTGATTAGCATTGTGGGGGTTTGAGCGAAAATATGAGATAAAAATAGTCTATTAAACAAAATATTCGAACAGTTTTCCTACCTTTGTTAGCTCGATGTTGTGGGCCTGTTCCTGAATTCTGGTAGGTGGCAGCGGACTGTAGGGGATTCTATGAGATGTAAGTCGAACACTTGCAAGCTTGAGATATTGAATCACTTTTCACAAAATTCCCGTGAAAATGGTGAACGAGATAATTAATATTTTTGAGAAAAACATGAACACGTGTTGAGAGGGTGAATTCAATATTCGAAGTATTTCTTCGTGTCACCTCGCCATCCACGTAGAAGTGCCGAGAGGTAGGAATTTGTGAAACCGAGTATTGGCGCGACATGAATACAAATAATATTAATAATAATAATAATTTAAACTTATTTCATGATATTAAGATAATAATAATGAAAGAAAAATTATATTCAAAAACTTGAATACTAAAGAACTAATAAAAGGAGATCAGGGAATACAGAACATTCCGCCGACTTTTAAAAGTAATTTTAAACAGTGTGAAAATTGGGAAGAGGACAATGTTTTAGCAATGGCCTTTTAAGAGTGCCCTGAGCAGTTTTAATGGTAGCTACCCGCGATACACCGTCTTTACCAGGATGAATGTGAACAATACGTTCTAAGTTCCAACGTAAGGGCGCTAATAAATCATTTTTGATGGCGACCATAGTGCCTGGCGCGACAGGAGTAACTGGATTGGTCCATTGGTCCATTTACTCCGCTGGTGAGGAGTATGCAAATATTCATTATACCAGCGAAACTAAATGTCCTGGTGAAGGCGTTGTAATAACTGCCATCGTGTCAGCTGATTAATTTCAATATGACCAAGATCTGAATCTGGTAGTGCCGTTAGAGGTTCCAGTGTCAAAAAAGTGGCCTGGTGTTAATGCTGATATATCATTAGGGTCAGAGCTTAGCGGCGAGAAAGGACGAGAGTTAAGAATGGCTTCAATTTGGGTTAACAGTAGAAAACTCCTCATATGTGAGTAGTTGTTCACCTATGACCCGAGGTAAATGTGTTTTAACCGAACTTATTCCTGCCTCCCATAGTCCACCAAAATGTGGAACCGAAGTGGGGTTAAATGACCATTGAATAGCTTATTTGTTGGCCCCAACAAAGTTTGTGCCACAATCGCTATATATGCGAAAGCATCGGCCGCGGCGGGCTATAAATCTGTGAAATGCCGTTAAGGAGGCCTCTGTGGATAGATCAGAGGCTAGTTCGACATGTAACGCCTTAGTAGCAAAACACGCGAACAGACATATATATGCCTTGTGCATTTTAGCGCCCCTGGTCTACACATAGCGATTGTGAACGCACCTCCGTAATCAACCCCTACTACTTAGAAGCTTTAATTTGGGACACACGGTATAGTGGTAAATTTCCCATAGACGGTTGAAAAGTTGTCGGGTTCAGACGCCAATATTTAAAACATTTAGAAAGTGCACTACGAATTGTCCGTCTAGGAGATAATATCCAAAAATTTTGTGTTAAGATAAATTGAGGAGCTTGCGCTCCGGCATGCAAGTGAGTTTTGTGAGTGTGTTCTATGATTAGTTCAGTAAGTCGACTACATCGGGGTAGTAAAATGGGGTGTTTTTTATCATAAGGTAGATCAGAATTATGCAATCTACCGCCGACCCTGAGAACATCATCTGTGTCAATAAAAGGACTTAATTTTTAGGCGATTTTGAGAAAGGAATAGTTCTTTCGAGACAAGAAATTTCCTGAGAAAATGATTTGTGTTGAACATGTCTAATTAAAAGTAATAAAGCTTGATAAAGTTCACAGTTTGTAAAACTATCAGTTCTCTTGGTATCGTTTTTTGAATTAAAAATGAAGCGTAAAACATAAGCTACAATACGTTTTATCTTTGTGAGAGAAGAGAATTTATCAAGTAGAGAATCGAATAAGTCTAGAGAAATAAAAGTAGCTGGGGTTAGTTTTCTTTCTTCTAAAATTATTTCAGAAGAAGACGAATATTCAACGGAGTTTAAATACCACTTATCTTGAGGAGAGAAAAGAAACGAAGGGCCTGTCCACTACTGAGGATGATTAATTAAATCAGAGGGTAAAAGATCTCGAGAGGCTCAGTCTGCGGGATTTTCTGTAGATGGCACATGGTGCCAAATTGAGAGAGATGTTTCTTCTTGTATGCGCGAAACTCGATTGCATACAAAAGTTTTCCACCTATATGGCTGTGATTTTATCCAAGAGAGAGTTATAATTGAGTCAGACCAAGCATATAATTTATCAAATTTAACTTTAGAATGATATGTCTAAAACAAACGAAAATAAATCCGAAAGTAAGACTGCCGCACATAATTCTAAGCGCGGAAGAGATATTTCTTTAATGGGGCTACTTTAGATTTAGCGCAAACTAAAAAAACTTTTATGTGATTATTTTCACAAATATGAATATAAATTACACAGGCGTATCCCTCCTCGAAGCTATCGCAAAAACCATGTAATTCGCAGAAATCATATTAATTAAAGATTAATCGGCATAGTAAATGAAAATTTGAGAATTGTGACAGTTCAGCTTCATACTATTCCCAACGAAAAATAATTTCTTTTGGGGGGTTTATCAACTCATGAGAGGCCCAGTAACCAGAGTTGCTGTATTAACAGTTTGACAAAAAATGTGAGAGGGCATAAAAATCCAAGTGGATCATATATGCGAGCGAGTTCAGATAAGATGATGCGTTTAGAACAATCTCGTTCTAGAGGTTTTACTGAATAAGTGAATGAATCTAACGAGGGATGCCACTGTAGGCTAAGAATTTTAATGACGTCATCTTCATTGTAATTAAATGATTGCGCGTGATTTTGTAAAGATGAGCAGGGTAAATGAGATAGCAGTTTAGGATCGTTACTAGCCCATTTTCTTAGCTCAAAACCACCTTTATTTAATAGATTAATAAGTTCACCTTATAATGTAAGTGCATTTTCAAAAGAATTACTGCCTGTGACTATATCATCGACATATGTCAGTGGTTAAAACTTTTGAGGCAACAGGAAATTTTTGACCTTCACCTTGGAACAATTGTATAAGAGTACGAAGAGGAATATAATTGTATAAGAGTGTGAGAAGGAAACCTCAAAACTTACAGTATTTAATCTGAAATCGCATACAGGGTCGTTCACACAAAATATCCACAAAATACTTTGTAAGTTTCTGTGCTCGGCTTTAATTAATATTTGCCCATACATTTGTTTAATATCGTCTATAAAAACATGAGAATATAAACGAAAATTTAGTAAAATAGTGACTATATTTTGTTGAAGTTTCGTTCCTATTAAAAGAGAATCATTAAGAGAGGGGAAAACCAGTAACTTTAGCCGACGCATCGGAAACTACCCTTAACTTGGTGGTAGTACTTTCAGGTTTAATCACGCACTGATGAGGTATATAAAAACTGTTTTTAATTGTTGAGAGGTGAAATGTGACCGCTATCTAGATAATCTTACATAAAATCACAGTACTGTTTATAAAGAAGGGGTTAACAAGTAATTGTCGTTCTAAAACTAGAAAACGGCGTAGTGCTAGTGACCGAGTATCACCGAAAAATAATTCCGAATGATAGAATGGGAGAGAAACTATATATCGCCCCGTATCATTTTTCGTATGTATTTCTGTGTATATTTTCTCACACAGTAAATCCTCAGGAGAATATTTCGGGGTTGGTGGAATTTCTTCCAGTTCCCAAAACTTTTAAGAGTGTTGTCAAATGATGATATTTCAGAAGAGCAAAAAAAATATACTAAATTGAAGTACGTTTGAACAGTTCATCGAACCCATCAAAACCCATCCAAATTTTGTGGCAATAGCTGTCGGCTCGTTTTTACTACCTGACAGAATACCCTTATCTAAAATTTGCGGAAAAACATCGGCACCTAATAACATGTCTATATTATCGAGTGTATCAAAAAATGGATCGGCCAGTTTTAAATTTGAAATATGAGATCATGAGTGACTAATAAGTATGCTAGGCATATCTGTGCAAATTATAGGCAAAATAATAGCGTCAATTATAAAAGTAGGTGCAATTTTATCTTTGGGGCGTATAATGCAATTAACTCATCTTGAGTTTTGCAAAGTTTGAGCTTGTCCAATTCCACGTACAGTAACCAGTAAATTATAACGAGATAAGCCTAATTTATTTACACATTTCTGAGTAATGAAATTTGCTTGTGAACCGCAATCTAATAAAACACTAATAGTTTGATAATTATTACGCATATCTATTACCTCAATTGGAGCGGTAGCAAACAGAACACTTGTTCGACTAGGTACTACACCAGTGAGCGTATTTACAGACTGTGATGTAGATGGAGTGTTGTGATTTGTCAGTAAATTGGACGTATTAGAAATTTGAGTATCTGAGGAAGGAGTTAATGTGGAAGGCGAAACGCCGTTTCCAAAATGTAAAAGAGTATGGTATCTCTGTCTACAAATACGACAGGCTACGTTAGACGTACAATTTTTAGAAGTATGCTTAGTGCCTAAACAATTTACACACCAGTTATTTCTTTTTACTAGTTCAAAACGTTCTCTTGGCAATTTGTTATTAAATGTGGGACAATTATAAATAGAATGTTCAGATTTGCACAAGCTACAAATAATTTTATTCGAATTTACCATAAAAGACGAGGTACGATTTTTCGTAGTATACTAGTTAAAATTTGTGCGTTTCTGTGCCCTATTTTCTTCAGGATATTTAACTTTCTGTTGACAAGAAGCGTCTATAGCATCAAGAGCATTACATTGTTTTAATATAAATGTTTTTAGAGATTCAAAAGTGGGTGTAATATTACTATCTGAGCTTTGCTCCATTTCGAAGCGAGTAATAGTGTCTGTGTCCAAGCGTTGGAGAAACAAAAGAAGTAATAAAAAATTCCATTGGGATACGGGAAAGTTCATGTTTGCCAAAGCTGCTAGATTTTCATTAAGTATATCCATAAGTTTTCTAAGATTTTGAGAATTAGTCTGTTTATTTATTAATTTAGGAGAATTAAAAATTTCTTGGAGATATGCTGATGCAATCAAACGTTTATTGGGGAATACAGAACAAGCACATAAATAAAATATACACTGGTAACATTTGATCTCCACTTATGACCTTACTTACAGTTTTTATTCTATTGCGGTAATGGTATCTGTATTAAATACAGATTATCAGTTACACCACAAACTGTTACTCTACAGCGATAATTAACAAAACGTACAGACCTACGCACAACTTCTCATATCACACACGTAACACATGATAGAAAACATAGTGGAGTGGATACAAGCAATACAAGTGTCACAAATTACGAGTTTTCACGAACATTTGCAAAGATTATTTTGTATTTGTCATTAAAACGCATACTTTTTGTATGTATTTAAAATAAACACAAAACATGTACATATAGTATATACTTTTGAATTCCGGATAGAATAAAATAAAACAAAAAAAATCGGCACACCCTGTATATACTATTGTTTAAAATCTTGTTTTATGAACTGAATATTTGAATATGTGAAAACCTTAGTAGCAGAAATTTTAACAAGAAAGGGGTTCTCAAAATCATTATTTGTTATGGTTATAAACCACGCAGTTTATTTGTCTCGTAATGACATCGTTAAAGCTGAAAATATAAAATTATTAAATAAGTAACGTTATTTGGCATTTCATTTAAATTTATGGAATAAATCTTTAAAGGTTTATTGCTACTTGAAAATCTCAATTATTAAAAAATGTAAAGAATCATTAACATAAAAAAAGAAAATTGAACTTCTCATGTTTTTCTTTTATTATGTCTTTGTTTTACTTTCAATTATGAATATATAGGCGATTCTAAAATGCTGACTGAAATTAGCCTAAAAGTTGGGAGATCGATTATTCCCTAATGTATTAACATTTGGGGATAATCGATCTCCTAAGTTAGTTACCCTTCCAACATTATCTCTAAAACCAATAAATACTGTCAGATATTCAATCAAATGTGATTTTGTATCTAAAAAAAAACTATGTGCTAACATGGGCGTCGCCTCCAAATTTTCCAGGGGGTGCGGAGCAATATTTTTTAGAAATACGTCTGAACGTTTTTCCACAGCTGATCCAGATGGTATACCATCATTTTTAATTAAGGACTGTGCAAATGTGTTTGTGAGGCCTGTGAAACGTTTTTTAATTTAGCCCTTAAAGGTTATACGTTTCCAAACTTATGGAAGGCCTCAAAAATTACCCCAGTTTTTAAAAAAGGCAATCGTACTGTCAAAGAATTATCGTCCTATTATATACCATAATTAATAATTTTAGTAAAGCTTTCGAAGTTTATATAAGAGTTTCATATGTATGTAAAAGTGGGAATATCTGTTAATCTGCATGGTTTTGTATCAGGCCGATTAACAATAAGCACGTGATTTGTATTACACAATTTACTTCGGCAAAGGTAGATGATAATGGCCAAGTCGATGTGATTTATATTGATTTCTCGAAAGCGTTCGACACGGTATGTTACTAAGAAAGCTTTCTGATTTTGATTTTAACAACAATTTATTAAACTTTTGCTCCTCTTACTTAAAAGATAGAAAGCAATACGTTCAGTACCGTGGTTATAAGTCTGATGCGATTCTTACTACGTCCGGTGTTCCACAAGGTTCCATATTGGGTCCACTCTTTTTCATTTTATTTATTAATGATATTGTGTTTAACCTAAATTGCCATTGTCTACTTTACGCGGATGACCTCGAACTCTATTTGATGAATATTTCGTTTTCAAACAGATTTCAATGCCTGGTGCACTTTAAACTGTCTACTCCTTAATGCTGCAAAATGTAATACCATGACTTACCACTCAGGAGACGGCTTTTTCACTCTCTCACTTTTTTGTTCAAATTGCTCGGAAATGAAAGTGTCCCGAACTGTTGACTAAAATTAATTTATACATTAGTATACCATCGGTACAAATAAGACTTATTTTTTTTTCTGCCTACGCCTAGGACTAACTTATTAAAATTCCCGCCGGTTTTTGTTATATATTAAAACTGTTATAGTATTCAGGATAAAATAGATATTCTTAATTGTAATATAACTGATATAAAAACTGCTTGTTATAATTTAAATAAATTTTTATCATGCCATTGTGTTCTATACATCTAGTAGTCACTTATTTTTGCTCCTTGTAAAATTATGTAGATATCTGTCCTATCCTGTAATTGGAACTTGATCTGTTGTATTTCTAAATAAAAATAAAACAAATATTTTTACTGACAATGTCATATGTTTTAACTTCTTTCGGGTATTTTTCAAGTTTAATGTTAGAAATGTATGACTAAGATGAGCCCGTTCATCATTTTTGTGGAAATTTTCATATCCCTAATTGACATGTATATGGATTACGTATTGTACAATTCTTGATAGGAATGTTCGCATTATACAATTTTCATTTAAATGTTCTAATTTACCATCAATATTTTCTATTTCAACTATATGAAATGCTGGAAGTGATGTAAAATCTAACGTAGATTGTAATCTAAATTTTCAAAATCTTTATACGTTATCAAATTTTTAATAGTTTTTATATTTTATATCTGATTTTACATAGATTGGATCATGGTCCGAAATGTACAAGTTACAACCTTTTCTAAAATAAGTTGTTCCGACGTGCGACAATGGCTATAAGATCGAATAAAGAATCAGAAATATCATTAGTTCTAGTAGAGAGTGCAACCGATACCTTCTAAAAAGGTTATTATACGTTCTAATAGACATATATTTATTACATACTATATAGAAGAAAGTGGAGTAAAACTAATAGGAAATTTCTATATTTTTGTTTAAACCTTCCATTTAAATTATCTAAAAATGGAACTGAAAGTTGGCATGCTGACAGTTTGTGTGTATCTATATTTTTAGATATTTTAAGCGTTCTGAAGGGCATTTAAAACAGTGATATATTCAGATCATATAAAATTCAGACTGGCTTCGTAGGTAATTGATTTACTACATTATAAATGTGTTTTATTTTTAACATGAAGATGTGAATGAAATTTATATCACAAAATAACTATTGATCATGACATCCACCCTGTATGTCTTTAACACCCGTATGAAATCAGAAGGCGTTTACCTTTGGTTAACACATTATACATCTACGCCCACCTGGGTAGAAATTAGACGCTTTACAATGACAATTTTACTTGGGTCCTGAGTTTGATTCTAGAAATATCCTCACTTTGGTTGGGTAATTAAACTCGAAAGGTTGAAAACAAATCAAATACGCTACATCCTACTTGCTTTAAATAATTAATATATTTCTAGTTGTAGAATAAATAATTTATTAGTACCTTTATTTGAAGAGCTCAGCTTATTTTTATTATCGTAATAGAGAAATAAATTTTCTCAAATATAGACAAAAATAATAGAAAAATCACAATTCGTATTTTTGAAGCATGCAGTTAATAATAATAATAACGTTTGTTTAGAACATACACCTACAGCTAGATAACACTGTTCTTAAATAAACACAGAAATAGTAAAACTACTTGTACGTGTATGATGATAATGACCAATTACTGGATAAGAACTATTACAGTAAAAAAAATGCATTATAACACATTCTAATAAAAATTACAATATAACAAAAAACACAAGGCAACTAGCTGAATAAAATAAAATGTAAATAGAATATAACTCTTCTTGCACACAGTTCAGTATTGCACATAAAATATACAGGGGAGAATCTTAAAATGTTTGTGCGAGGTGCAGGAAGATAAAAAGTTGTGTGATGTCATGTACCGGGATGTGGTACATAAAATAACAATTGTTCTGTTATTTTGGGACCGTTTATTTTATTATTAATTTATTTATGTAAGATAATTAATGCTAATATTTTCCTACGGGTATTTAAACTATCTACTCTAAATCTAATTAAAAGAATTTCTTAGGAATATCCAATAAGTGGATATTCCCCATCAATCTTAAAAACTAAAAACTCTCTGAATACTCTCAAGGAGTTTGGTATATGTAGCATACCCCGGATGCCATATTAAGGACACATATTCTAATTTAGATTTAACAAAAGTATTAAAAAATAGAGTGAGGAGATGGATGTCAGTAAAACCTGCAAAATATCTAATATCAAATCCCATGTTCTTACTTGCAGACACAACGGTGTTTTCAACATGTTTATTAAAAGTAAGTTTAACGTCAACTGTAACACCAAGATCTTCAAAGAATTCTACCCGTTTCAGCGTTGTAACGTCTTGTTTATAGTCATAAAGAAGAGTTTCTTTCTTCCTAAAAAAAAAACAACATTACATGACATTTGCCAACATTGAGGCAGACCGTTTTGATTACGCCAACTACTGTTTCAAGATTTGTTTGAAGCCTTCTAGAGTCATCCAGAATTTTGACAACATAAAACATCATCAGCATATAACAAGACATCAATATCCAGGTCACCCACGATATCATTAATAGAATAGATACTACAAATAACAAAGGACCCTGGGGACTCCTGAAGTTGACAAATATCAGAAGATCTACGGTCCTCTACATATTGTGTTCTTTCGTTCAAATATGATTTAAGTAAGTTAATAAGTGACTGGGGAAAACCTGCAATTTGATGTTTATATGCCGTGGTCAAGCCTATCGAAAGCCCTCGAAAAATCTGTGTAAAGTACGTCAACCTGGGTACCGATGTCAAGATAATGTGAAATGTATTGAGTCACACACATTTAATTGGTAACAGTGGATTTGTTTTTTAATAAAACCATGTTGAATGGAAGCAATCTGTCCCTCAATATGGGGATATATGGCTCTATGTATAGCAAATTCCATAACCTTAGCAAAATTGCAAATAATTGTAATCGGGCGATATTTGGCAAAGGGCAACTGCTGCCAGAGGATCTGGACACATTCTCACCCAATAAAGTTATCAGTTTCATTAAGAGACAACTTATTGGGTGAAATATAATTAGGAGTGAGCCACGATAGGCCTGCTAATGGCCGCAATGGAGAGTCCACAAGGATCCACTCACAATAACCTAACTTAATCTAATCGGGCGATGATTTTCAATTTCATGTCTGTCACCTTTTTTATATACAGGGCAAATTCAAAATCTCTTTCAAATGTTAGGAAATGTACTTGTTTTAATTGATAGATTAGAGATTATTTTAAGTGGTTCCACAAAAACGTTTTCGCAGTCTCTAATAATAAATGCAGGTATTTCATCAGGACCTTTTGCAAATTTAGGTTTAAGTTGTCGCACAGTAGAAAGAACATCTGTGAAAGTAAATTCAGTAAAATTCATATAAAGGTTGTTAGTGTACTTCTCGTTTTCGTCATAATTTTCATATAGTAAATTATATGCGGTTTTTAGAAAAGTCAACAAAACCATTTGCAATTTCTTGTGGATTATCGGGACATTGGTTTTGGTAGTTTAAAATGTCGGGTACTGCTGTTGTCCCTTTTTTCGAGTTACCAAAAGATAAAAAACTGTTTGCATTATTTTTCATATTAATTTGGATACTGTTTTGACATTCTTTATAAGCAGTGTCTATATCCCGTTTTATCTGGAACCTGAGATTTTTAAACGCATTGTGAGCAGTGGTATCCCCGGATAGCTTATATTTTCTCAGTTGTCTTGTTTTTTCGTTTATATTTCGTACCACAACATTACTATACCAAGGCTTACTTTCGGGGGCGGGGCACGGTTTTCGAAACACATGAATCACAAATACCGTATAGTATTTCATAAAATTTTTCATAAGCTAAATTGATATTACTGTCGTCTTTTAGAAGTGACCAGTCTCTGTAGCTTATTTCTGATTATAAGTTATGTAAATCTGCTTTCCCAAAATTGTATACTGGAATATCGTTCATAGAGGTATTTTAATTTAAACTATTTTTCTTCATTATAAGATATATTCTCAGGGCAGGATGATAGAAGTCCTCTTTTAGTAAAATATCTTCTGCTTTTTCAACAACATAAGAGACATTTATAATTACAAGATCCTGTAATCTATTACTACAGTTTAATCGAAATAATTTATAAATCATGTCAAGGTAATATATCATGTTCAGTTTGAATTTTGTCATATCCATGTATTTTTATTAATGTCGTATCTACATATTTTAATTTATCTTTTTTATGATTATTATTTTTGGTTAAGTAAGAATCAGGTAAGTATATTCTGATTTATAACATCATATATTTTTTTGTCTGGGTGTGGCAAATAACCATTTTCTTATTTTATTCTTAAATATCTTGAAACTAGCTATTCTTTTATTTCTTTAGGTATGATATTGTAAAATCGAGAAGCCAGATACGTATAACTTCTTTGTCCAATCGTTTTTATTGCTCTTGGATCAAGACAACTCTGTTCATTATGCGCTGTTGTGTACTGACGTTCAACTGGTTTAAAGTTTTCTTTATTTTTAAAGGTATATATAACTACGCTCAAAAAATACAACTGCCGTAGATCTAATACTCCAGTATCTATAAACAGAATTTCTGTTGGGGATGCACAATTTTTTTGGACATTATCTGACAGTTTTAAGTTGTTTCAGATCGAGGAAAGTAATAACGAAGGTCCTAACGAAAGTGCCTATCAACAATTATGCCTAAATATTTTATGGATTCCGCTTTCGGTATAGCTAGTTTATTATCAATACATAAAGGCCCAAGGTTAGGTAAATTGTAGGAGTAGGAGGTAAATGATAAGTATATTGTTTTACTAAAAATTGAATGTAAGTACATTGGCGTCAAACCATTCATTTTATTTTTCTGAATTCATTTTCAGCTGCTTTTTTTCAGGTTTCCCATGAATTTTTCTTTGAAAACTACAGCAGTGTCGTCTGCAAAACTAAGTATATTTCCAGTGACATCAAGTGTTAGTAGACTGTTAATATATACAGAAAATAGGATAAACTCTAAAACTGTACCCTGAGGGACGCCGTATTTTCGAACAAATACGTGCAGTTTTAATACGTTAAATTTAAATTGCACTATCTCACACTTAAGGGTTTTTAATATGGAATAAACCTATTTTTTTCGTTGTATTAATATATAAAGTCAGCTATTTTCTTTCAGCCAACTGCTGGGTGTCCTCCAGGTTATTCTGAGTAACACAGCATTGATTAAGATTGCTTTGCGCTGCTGCCTTCCTTTTAGCAATAATAATTTCGATTATATTACGTAATATAATGAAAATAATACAAATCTCAGTACAAACTCTAAATCACGGGTGAGGTACGTATTAAGGATACAACCATGCACACGTGTTGTGTACTTGCTCCTCATCGGTACGGTGTAGCTAAGATGAAAAGATGGGCACAACTTAAGCAAAAGACAAACGGAAACCACTGAATAAAGTGAATAAATTTATCGGTGAATTTCCGGATTTATTCTATGATGGATGTAAAATAATTTGTAAAGTTTGTGATCAAGACTTAATGTGCTGGAATAAATACGGCTGCAAAATTCATGTCAACAGTAACCGGCATAAAAATAAGAAAATGGCGTGTCTTCTTTGAAACCTCAGTTTATGTTTGATTTACTGTTAATGCTGATTGCCTGTGATGTTCCTCTGCGCATATTGGATAAACCAGCATTTCGGGATTTCTGGAATAAATACAATCCCCATATGAATTTACCAAGTCGTTCATCGTTACGTAGATATGTACCAAGTGTTTGTGAAGACATTGTAAATAGGGTTAAATGTGCATTAAAAAATATACAGCTGTGGTTATATGTTGACGAGACGACAGATTGTAAAAAAAAATTCTATTTTAAATTTTATATTACGTGTACTCGACCCTGTTAAACCAACATTTCCTCTTTTACTAGCTAGTAAAAGACTAACTGTGTGTCCTGGCGAAATAATTACGCAGGTGGTGTTGGAGACTTTCGAAAAATTTGAACTATCAACAAGTTAAGTGTTGATGTTTGTGACCGACGGTGCTGCGACAATGCGCTTGGTGAGCCGTTTTCTTCAAAGAGACGATTGTAGGCTTTTACATGTTACGTGTAAAGTGCATGAATTCCATCTTGTAACAGAAACGATTCGAAAATGTTTTCCAGAGGTAAATGCATTAATAGCAAATACAAAAACAATATTTCTCAAATCTCCTAAACGGCTTCGAGCATTTCACATACTGTGTCCTGGTATTCCGAAACCACCAGAGCCGATTCTTACACGTTGGGGAACGTGGTTGAAGGCAGCTTTTTATTATGCTGAATATTTTCAACAAATAAAAGCTGTGATACTACAGTTTAACCCTAACGAGGCTGCAGCTATTAAGGAAAGCTAGACAAGCTTTCAAGATGTTTCCCTTGAAACAGATTAAAAAACTATTTATAACAATTATAGAGGACTACTTCGTTGTTGTTAGTGGAATCGCTGCAAATAGTGGACGACGTAAATACACAGCTACAGACTATAAATGACGCAAAAAATAAGCCCGTTATTGAAAAATTCCAGAGTGTATTAAAGAAAGATCCTGATTTTACCAAATTAAGAAAAATTTGTGATGGTGCATCTACAGTTGCGTTAAGCGAGTTCACAGAGTGTTTTACTTATGCCTGTATTACTTCCGTAGATGTCCAACGGTCTTTTTCAAAATGCAAACATATTTTTTCACCACAGCGAACATCGCTTACTGAGACGACTGTAGAAACATATCTAATGCTACACAGTTATTATAGAAGTGCTCCAGTTTGTGATAACGACAACCAAGCTACTTCATAAATCTGCTTAAGAAGGTGAGTTTTGGACATATTTTTATAATGTGTATCAGTATTAATAAAATTTATTTCCATTTATTTATTTATTTATTTATTATTAGTTATCACTTAGATATACAATGTACATGTGTGACCGTCATTTAACAGTTTAATAATAATGTGCAGCACTAAGCTTATAAAACATAAGGAAATACATAAAAAAGAATTTAAAGCGAACGAGTACAAAAACATACATCACAATATATAAAATATTTTTGTTTTTATTATTGTACTTATTCAAGTACTATGACATGATGCATACCCAGTACGTCTCTGTAGGATTAATGACCTTGGCCAGGCTTAATAATAACACATCTTGTTTGATTATGTTAAACTTATTTGACTAGAAGCTATTTTGTGCTGTTATATAGAGAAAAAAATATCTAAAATGTTCTTAATTTAGATGAGTTTTTATATACATTTTAAATTCTTGATAAATCAAGCTGTGACATAATGGTATGTATTAAGTAACAAGAAAACTAAAATATGTTCATAATACTTATTTACATTAAAATAATGGTACTAAATTAGTAGTAAGTAAATAAATTGTCTCGATTCGATGCTACGATACATCGTTCCTTTGTGCAAAATGTGTTTCTCATTTTATATCATTATATCTCTCTATTGTATTAAAAAAACAATCAAGGGAATATTTCACAGCTTAAATTGTACAAGAGAAACGCGTAATTATTCTAAAATAATATTGTCAGTTTCATCAGACTGTATGACTTGTCCAAATACAAAATTGTTATGAAAGCGTTATTTTCCTTCCGATTGTATACGTAAATGGCATTCAATAAGGGAAACAATAGATTCCATAATGAATCCACTGGCGTAAAATCTATTCAGGGATTATCCGACTATAATGGGGAAAATAAAAATGTTTGTTTTAGATTCGCCGTAATAATTATTTTTCTGCATCTGTCTAGAAAGTTAACTATTTTTGGTCAATTTTTTTAGTGGAAAATACATATTTCCTGGTTTAGCCCGATAAAGTGACAAGGGATCGGTAAAGGCTTTACCGATCTCTTATGTCACATTTGGTTGTCAAAAAAGTAACTGACAACAATTAAAAGTAACATATCCAGTCTTCTTTGACGTTCTTCGGTTCCGTATTTTTGTTTAATACTGTCATATTTTTGTAATAAATATTTTTTCTTAGTGTGGTTTCCGATGGCACCTGAACATTACTATAGTAAGTTATCTAGTTTTGTCCACGATATATTACACCCAACCATAATTTCCACTAAACCTAAGTTACAATTTTTTAAAAAAATGCTTCATTAGGTGTTTATGATATAATATTCTATCTACATATATACGTAAGTAAAAGTCGGCTTTGGAATTCATCGCACCTCCTGATCTCTAATAATTCATAATATTATATTTCAGTTGAAAATGTTACTTAGATGCATACATATATGATATATTTTCAGATAACATAATAAAATAAATAAATGGCAGTCCCCATTGAAGAAATTTGTATGATCATATTGGAAGCTAAAATGAAAAATTGCTCTAAGAAAGTTTTTCTTTTCTATGGCCTCTAGAACAAAATAGATTTATTGAAAAGTAGCTCAATATCATTATTTTTGCTTATTTATTTTAATTGATGTAGGAATTATCTAAAATCTTGGGCATAATAATGATGCTCTATATTAAATATTTCGTTTCTCTATCAAATAATTATGATACTGCGACATATCTGAATACTTATAAAAATTATTTTTATTACCGTGACTTGATATTTCTAAATTATTTATCGAGTTATTTTAGGAATCGATCCAGACCTTAATATAGTCATGAGAAGTAAATTAAGCCAACCTGTTGATGAATTTTTAAACATTTGTAGTAATAATGATTCCAATATTTTTACAATTCAGGTTAACAAATTAATCTCATAATGTTAAAATCACTATAAGTAAATAGTATAATAAATAAATAAATAAATAAATAAATAAATAAATAAATAAATAAATAAATAAATAATAAATAAATGTCTTTATTGTGTAAAATAGAAGGGAATTTAACACAAAAGGTTAGTGGTACAGTATACACTGATATCAAAACTACTAACCTAGGATACCATTGGTATAGTATTAGTACAGTATATAATATGCAATATTACAATATGTGTATATCTAACGTATATCTAGTTAAGTACATGTATCTACAGTATATGAACATATAATATATATCAAAAACAGTATTTATCTATATGATATCTAGATTTTATCACTATTTTATCACCGTCTAAAACAATTTTAAATTTATGTTTAATTCGCCGCTCAAAATCAGAGACTTAGTTGACGTTTTAATACATATGTTGATTTATTGTGTAGCTGTGGAGGTAGGTTGTTAGACATAAGTCGAGAGGTAGGTAAAGGATGATCGAAATGTTTCATATTTAGGCCTTATTGTATGCAATTGGTCGTTTGTATATCTCAAGTTTCGGTTATGCACAACATTTCTCGCAATTAGTTTATCATAGAGATAGATAGGTTTTTGCGTTAGGATGACATTATTTAATAGTGAGGTGAAATGTAGGAAGCGCCTCTCATTTATTTTTAGTAGTTGTAACTCCCTGATATGTGGTGTTATATGCTCGTAGATAGAACTATTTGTTACAAATCTAATACAGATATTCTGGATTTTTTGAAGTTTGTTTGCTTCTGATAAATTTAAGCAAGGCCCATAAACATAATCACAGTAGTTGACGTGTGATAAGACTAAGGACACACATAACAGTAGTTTAGTGGCCCTATCAAGGATATTTCTAAAACTTGAAATCTGTTTAAAAGAGCAGAAACATTTTCTAAGGACTTCTGATATATGAGGAATAAAGTTTAAATTTTTATCAAAGGTTAGCCCCAAGTTTTTTACCTTGTCAACTTGTTCTATAATTATATTGTCAATTGATAATTGAAAGTGAGTAAGAACTCTTAATTTATTTGCAGTGCCAAAGATTATATTTTTACTTTTATTTGGCTTTAATAGGAGTGAATTCTGAAGAGTCCAATTTTTTATTTCATTTAAATCATGATTCATTTTGGTTTGGGCTTCCTCAGGCTTCGTCACATCAAAAGCAAGGTAAAGTTGTATATCGTCAGCGTACATGTGCAGGGAACAGTACTTCGTGACTTGTGGCAAGTCTGCGGTGTAGATATTAAAAAGCAAGGGCCCCAAGATCGAGCCTTGGGGCACTCCCGAGAGTAGCAAACGTTCGTTAGAGTCTTCTTCCACTTGTGGTGTTAAGACATGTATATTGAAAACGATCTAGTAGGTAAGACGTGAGCCACATTAAGATATTATCTTCTATCCCATAGAATTTTAACTTTTTTATTAGCAGTTCAGTATTTAAGGAATCGAAAGCTTTTGACATATCTAATAAGGTCAATGAAGTTACTTTATCAGAATTAATTGACGTCAAGACATCATCGAGAATAGCGATCAAGGCCGAGGATGTTCCGTGATTCTTTCGAAAGCCGGACTGTATTTTGGGAATAACATTATTGTCTAGCAAATAAGGTGTTAGTTGCCCGTGGATGACCGCCTCCGCTATTTTTGAGGGAACTGAAAGTAAGCTAATTGGTCTAAGGTCCAAGATGGTGCTTATCTTGCTATTTTTGGGTATTGGTTTAACTAATACCTGTTTCCAGATTAGGGGGACTGTTCCGGTTTCAAATGAAAAATTTATAATATGTGTTAGAGGTTCTGCTATATATGGTAAGCTTAATTGTAGCATTTTGCCTGAGATACCGTCATATCCAACTGTGTAAGATTTTTGTTTTAAGATTAAATTGTGAATAACTTCTACTGAGGCATATTGCATATGGCAGTATCATCTTTTTAGTTCTAGAATCATGCCATTGATTATCATGTGACATGGTAAAAAAGTTGCAACTTGTAGTTTAAAGGCCTACAGTGGCATATTTCATATCAGAAAGACAGACAATTAACAATGAAATAGGTTCCACGAATACCAAAATACTCGATCATATGCCCGTGTCGTCAACCAAATTGGCATCGAGAGATGATTAAAAGTTGGTATCGTCAAGAGATGATTAAATCTGAACCGTTTTAATTATCTACCGATAATGCCAATTTGGTTGACAAAACGCACGTCGAGTATAGTATTGAGTGCTTTGGTGTTTGCGGAAACCACTTCAGTTTTGTCATATCATATAACCACAACAATATATAATTTATATTAATATTATTAAGTTCCTCTAAAATTCATAATTACCTGTTTTATTAAGCCTCTCATAAACAATTAGCGGTCCAGTTGGTTAAATTTTATATTGCCTGTCAGCTGCTTAGTAATTCCGGTCAGTTCTTAGGTCAGGACAGTTGTTAAATGTTGATAAATATTATCAAATAGGCTTTTAGCTTTATTTATCAACGAGATGTGAAATGAAGATTACTGTAGTTTAAATAAAGTATCATCACTTATACTAAAAAAATTGTGAAATTTAGAATGTTGGTAGATTCCAGTAACTAATTTTTTTGATACGGTATAAAGCAAGTTAAAAGACAAGATACATAAGTTAAGTGGGCGCCATATTGTCAATAAAAATATTAATAACAATAGTTACGGGTATCAATCAAATTACTTACAAGAAAAATAAGTTTTATTAAAATTCGCTTGATGGGCCAAAAAAATTACATTCAACAAAAAAAACAGTACTATGAAGCAGAACAAAAACAATTAAAATTGTATTTTTTCCTTCACCCCGCAACTACCCCAACATTCACAAAAATTTACTTTGACTGATACGACGAGTGATTGTTAAGACCTGGCAAGTTCTAAATATCTCCGACAGACAGATAATACCTTATTCAATCCTAGGCTGATGAAATCTCTCCAGTTTGATATTCTGGTTCCTTCTCTTACTTTAGCTCGGCGGACAGCTTTCTGGTGAGAATATATGAGATACAGACTCCTAGGGAAACAACGGTTACTGCTAGTCTAAATTGTTATTCCAACAAGCAATTAATTACCCTATATGGTGGGATTTATGGTTGAACCTTCTTCTCGGTCTCGTGCATAAAAGAAAAATTACCAGTCAAAATTTATAGCAACAAATACAGAAAATATGTATAGGTGAAGTTACGGCTGAACAAAAAATACAATAAGGCAAACGAAAATATCTGATGTGGCCTGCACATAACTTTCTTATACCCAGTATATATCATACTGATCTAAAAAAATCATTCTATTTAATTCTTCATTTACCTCAAATAAATGTTAATAGCGTGCCTTGAAATGTTTCATTACAATTTTTAAGTAACTAATTATCAGAAACGTTCGATACTGTCAAATAATTTACGTCATATAATTTCTTCTTATTGACATTGACATTTTTGCAACTAAATTAGACATTTCAAATGTCAAACTGACAAATTTTTCCTAAACCCATTTTATGATGTCAAATGTGTAAAAAAAATATACGATAGTCGGATAGTCACTGAATATTGTTGTTAAACTTAAATTATATGCAAAATGTCATTAAAATCGTTTTGGCCCTTTCAGAGATCAAGTGAAGAGTAAATAATCATCAAATAACAGACAATTAAATATACGTATTGTAAAAACCATGCCAAAACATTATGTGAAGATTTGTTAAACAAAATGGATAAATTTGGTGATAATTTATAATCGACAACATAAAATTTAATGAGAATAGTAGTTTTATTTTGATCATACACAAAACATATTACGCCAAGAAAATAAATGTACGCAAGATTATTCAATAATTAGTATTTCCATTCCTCAGTTATTTTCATTATGAGTCATTTATAGTGTTCTTTTGATTATTGAAACACATGTTAAATTAAAAATAATCATAAGTATATAAAATTAACATAATCCATAAACTTTAAACTTCTAAACGAAAGCAAACCAATGTACGCTATTTCAAATCTGACATACAGATGAATAAAGCTGCAAATCGTTTCTGTGTATCATTGCCGTAGAGTACAGATGTACTTACTGTCGCCGGTATTCATCTTGACCGCGAAACTTTTTCTCCAGTCCAGTCTATTATTTAGCTTTCAAGTTGTGTACACGTTAAGTCATTTGGGCGTATTGTATATTGTTTTTGTGTTTTTATTTTATTTGTTGTACTATATTGTTGATGTTAATTTAATAATATAGCATGGTAGACGTACGCAGGGGTAGAACACGGCCATTTGCTGACAAAGTGAATAAATTCATAGGTGAATTCCCGGATTTATTCTTTGATGGTGCTAAAATAATTTGTAAAGTGTGCGAGAAAAATTTAATGTGCTCGGATAAGCGTGATTGTGGACTTCACGTAAATAGTGTACATCATAAAAATAAAAAAAATGGCGTGGCTTCGACAACAGAGTTTATGTTTGAGTTACTATTAATGCTGATTGCCTGTGATGTTTCGCTGCACATACTCGATAAACAGCCATTTCGAGAGTTCTGGAATAAATACAGTGCCCAGGTGAAGTTACCAAGTCGCACAACGATATGTAACTATCTACCAACTGTACACGTAAACATGGTAAATAAGATGAATGTGAATTAAAAAATACACGGCTGTGGTTATCTGTTGATGAGACAACAGATTGTAAAAAAAATTCTAATTTAATTGTTGTAATACGAGTACAGGACCCTGTTAAACCGACCGTTCCACTATTACTAGCTAGCAAAAGACTAAGTCAGTGTACTAGCGTAACAATTACCAGGATGGTGCTGGACACATTAGAAAAATTTGAACTGTCAAAAAGTCAAGTGTTGATGTTTGTGACTGATGGCGCCGTGACAATGCGTTCGGTAGGCCGTTCTTTGCAAAAACAAGGTTGTACGTTTATACATGTTACGTGTAAAGTGCAGGCTTTACATCTTGTGGCAAAAACTATTCGAAAAGGTTTTCCAGAGGTGGATGCATAAATATCAAGTACAAAAAAAGTGTTTACATGAAAGCATAAAAAAATTAGAAAACAGTATTAAATCTACTGCTACACGCTATAGGTGACGCAACCAATGAGCGCGTTAAAGAAAAGTTCGCAAGTGTATTAAATAAAGACACCGGTTTTACCAAATTAAGACAAATATGTGATGGTGCAGCCCCAGATCCGTTAAGTGCGTTCAAAGTCTATTTTACGTATGCGTGTATTACATCAGTAGATGTCGAACGGTCGTTTTCAAAATATAAGAATATATTTTCATCAAAGCGAACATCACTCATGGAGACAACCATAGAAACATACCTGATGCTGCAAAATGACTACACATATTCTCCAGTTTGTGATAAGCAAGCTAGTTCATCAAGCTAGTTAAGAGGGTAAGTTTTACATACATTGCTATATATTGTAACAGTTTATTGTTTCTCGTATTAGTTAATTTCGCGTACGCCACTATCTCACGGAACATTTTTGGCAGCCCTACAGATGACGTTTTCCCGCAATTAATTCTATTGGTCAAAAGTAAAGAGGTAACCTACTCCTTTACGAACCTCGAAAATTGTTGACGTATCAACAATGCTAGTTTTAGACCCGTGCACAGACTCTTCGCTTTACAGAACAGAAAAAAGCTTCGCTTCCCCGCGCTCTCTTCAAATGATTGACTCACGCATGAAATCAGTGCATTTCGATTAAAACACCAGGACGGCCAGATCGTAACCATAATTTGTTAAAATTATTATTACAATTAAACCAAATCAGGATCAAAACAGACAGATGCAATTGCATGCAACTCCGGTATTTGATTTGATTTTATACTTCCAGTTCCAAGACCTACTAGAATCATAAACAAAGGCAATGTGGTTATATTAAAAATAAATAAGGTAGATCGTATACTACGCAGACAAAAAAAAGTATCATTCTATAAAAGTATCTTAATTTCATATGCTCATTTTTAAAAATAAAAAAATATCTGTGGCCCAAGATGACCTCTTATTTACATTGGGTTTTAAAAAATCCCCTTTTTTTGATGTCAATATCTACTACATATATTAATTTGTCAACAGTAATTAGTCACTCGAAGAATGAGTTACTCGCAATTTTTAACGATAGCCATATTAGTGAAAGCCATAGCCTTATGCATGAAATAACTTTTGTTTATTTTAGCCTTAATTAGGTACTGAGCATTTAAATATTGCTGCTATTGCCTGTCGAACAGGGTCAATCATAGTGCACGAGTCTGAAACTAGCATTGCTGATACGTCAAAATTTTTCGAGGTTCGTAAAGGATTAGTTACCTCTTTACTTTTGACCAATAGAATTAATTGTATGATTACTGAATTTAAACTCATTGAGGTTTTCCTGCAGAAATATATAAATGTTCTTATCTGTCCATGGTTTTTCAACAATTGTTTTTGTCTGGCCATGTATTTCAAATCATTCAGGGTAATTTTTAGTAATTTGGAAGATGTTTTGGCATAAAGAAAAACATCGTTTCTTCGTAAGTTAAATCAGAGCTTTCATAATTATTTACAGCGAGCAATGAATTTTAGCTGTAACAAAAACACAATTTATTATAAAATGCCATTAGACTACTGTTGTAAATTAAATAATATAAATGCTAGAGTTTCCTCCACTCTCATAATAAATAATGAAATTCTAAAATGCGAAACAAAATATTAAATTATTTGAAACCTCCAAAGTGTAATTTATCCCAGTCGGACTGGGATGCACTTTAGCATTCAAATTCCAAGAGAAATATTTTCATAGTATTGGAGTATAGAAATTGTAGTAATTTGCTTATTTTAGGGCTCTTCAGTAGAATAGTACTATAGATAATAAACATTTATATATGCAACCACAAACCCTAGAGTTTGTTTACATACAGTGTGTTTTAGTCCTGTTGTTTTTTTTGTATTATTGGACGAATTTATTAGTTCTGTTTTTGTACATTTAAAGGTCCAAATTCTGTCAAAAGTTGTTGAGGATCACAGTCATCAATGTATCTTAGGACCAAATTTAGTGCATATAAAAACTACAATTTTTTTTTTAAGAATTAATAGAAAATGCGAAGGTGGGATAATTTTTATAATAAGATTAATAATGAAGCATATAGTTAATTTAATAAAATTTCTCTTTATTATTTTGATATTTATTTTCTACTTTTTCCACAATTTTACAACAATAAATTCAACAAGTAAAAAATGGGTAAATGATGACTAATGAGGTAAAAGCTTGGGAAAACGCTTAAAGTCTATATTTGAAGAATTTTTTTTACAAAAATATTATTTATTTATTTATTTATTTATTTATTTATTTACTTATTTATTTATTTATACTACTCAACAGGTTAAAGACCCAATAACAGAGTAGGCATACAATTAAAAACATTACAAAAAATTCAAAAATAGAAAACAAATTGAAGAACACAATATTTGATAATTGTAATAAAATAATAACAATAATAATAATAATTGTTAAAAAAAATATTATTTTCTTAAGGCGGCTAAGTTGCAGCTGAAAATGTCAACAAGCTCATGTAGCTCATTGTAATTATTGCACATATTGCGCAAAGGAGAGTACTTTTTTTATGTTGGTTCTAATAGTTGACAGATAAAAAGTATCAATTTGTCTTGATGCAGGAACATGAAAATTAAGTGTGCTTAAAATTTGTTGTAAATCGATATTATTATGTAACAGCTTATGAAGAAATATTAAATATGCCTTGGATCGTCCTACTTCCAAAAATTGCAAGGAGAATCTTTTGAGAAGTCCATCTTGGGGATGACCAATGGCGGGATATATTCCATCTAATTTATAACCTAAATATTTTAAGAAACTGGGCTGAACTTTCTCTAAATTTTTGATATAGGTTAGATAGTTAGGACATCATATTAAGGAGGAATATTCCGAGTTAGATCTGACAACAGTTAGTTGTGTACAGCAGTTTTATTACATCAATATTCATCAAATTTATGGTGTTTCTAATTATAAAGCAACACTGACGTAGTTTTCCACGAAACACTAAAACACGATACACGGCACTCGATGCGCGTTTCGCCAACCAAGTTGGCATCATCTGTAGATGATTAAAATGGTAAGTTTTAATCATCTCCAGATGATTCCAACTTGGTTGGTGAAACGCGCATCGAGTGCAGTATACAGGGTGATTCAGCTAAAACTCCCCAGGCCGATTACTCTGAAACTAAGAAAGTTATTGAATTTCTGTAAACGCCAATAAATAGATACTTCTAATGACTGTATATTGAAGTTCAAACGACGTGCATGCCGATTACGGTATGAGCGTCGTGACGCCGAGAGAAAATTTTTAGGTGACAGGAAGTTTGAAAATGTATGATTCTAGTAGTACATTCAATTCTAAGACTTTTTGGTCTTACGCACATTTTCATTTAAATAAGTAGTTTTTAAATTATAACAAATTTTAATGTCAAGCGCCCATAATTTTTATAATCGCATTGAAACAAATTAACATAAGTTGACTTTTCTTACAATTTGACAAGTGTTAACAATCTGTCACTGTAATACAAGTGACGAAAAATTTTTATATTTTGTAATATTCACTTGTAAAAAAAGGCATATGGTTCAACACAATAATTCCGAAAAACTGGATATGATTATTATTTATGGTGAATGTGGCAGAAACTCAAAAGAGGCTGCAAGGCTTTACAGGCGACGTTACCCAGATCGAAGACAACCAGATCATAAAACGTTTTTAAATTTAAAGAAAAAATTGTTACAATATAGAAGCTTCGATATAGGCAAGCGCGAACGTGTACGAAGAATTAGAAATAATCGTAATACGGCGGAAGTTCTACAGTGTGTTGAAAACAATCCTCATATTTCAATAAGAAGCGTTAAAGAGGCCACTGGCATTTAATTTTCCTCTTGTCAAAGAATTCTTTCTGATAACAAATTTCATCCCTATAAAGTACATCTTGTTCATTATTTGCATGCTGAAGATTCACAAAGAAGATTAGATTTTATAAAACAAGATAGATTTATTGGGGTTCAAAATAAAACAAAGAAGGTTTAGTGCCATATTCCCCAAAAAGATTGTTTCTGTGATTGGGGAATATGGCACTAAATCTTCTTTGTTTGATTAGATTTTATCTCCCGCTTATCGATACTGTATGCGCAAGATAATACCGAGGATAATACATTACTACGAAATATTTTATGGAGCGATGAAAGTCGTTTTCACAATAATGGTATGGTAAATAGACATAATTGCCATTATTGATTAGATGATAATCCAAAATGGACCAGAATAACCCATAACCAAAATGTTTTTGGTATCAATGTGTGGTGTGGCATTTTAAATGGGCATTTAATAGGACCGTATTTATATGATGGTATATTAAATAGCCAGCGATACCTAAATTTCCTACGTAACGAGCTTCCAGCATTATTAGAGGATGTTCCCATCAATGTGCGGCTTAATATGTGGTTTCAACATGACGGTGCACCGCCGCACACTGCAAGAATTATTTCGAATTATTTAGACACTGTTTTTACACAGAAATGGATAGGAGCAAATGGACCACTTCGTTGGCCCGCTCGGTCACCTGATTTAACCCCACCTGATTCTTTCTTGTGGGGTTACTTAAAAAATATGGTTTATGAGGAACCAATACAAGACATGGCTGATTTTCAAAATAAAATTTATGCCAGTTGTGCAGCAATTAGCCGAAACACTTTATTAGCTACCTGTGATTCGGCACTTAGACGTCGTTATGACATGTGCATTTATCAAAACGGGGGGGAACTTTCGAAAATTTGCTTTAGTTTTATTTCTTTTAAATTCACAAAATTAGGCTTTGTGTTTATGTTTTCAGGAATAAATGCTAAAAAAACGTAGTTATTTTATCATTTTAGTGTTGTATTAGTGTTATTAATGGTAACAATAACAATATTATAAGAAATTCTATTCAATGCGATTATAAAAATTATGGGCGTTTGACATTAAAATTTGTTATAATTTAAATACTACTCATTTAAATGAAAATGTGCGTAAGACAAAAAAGCCTTAGAATTGAATGTACTACTAGAATCATACATTTTCAAACTTCCTGTCACCTAACAATTTTTTCTTGGCGTCGCGACGCTCATACCGTAATCGGCAAGCACGTCGTTTGAACTTCAATATATAGTCATTAGGAATATCTATTTATTGGCGTTTACAGAAATTCATTATTTTTCTTAGTTTCCGAGTAATCGGCCTGGGGAGTTTTAGCTGAATCACCCTGTATAGTGTTTTGGTGTTTCGTGGAAAACTACGACAGTGTTATTTTCACATCAAAGGTTTCAACCTACTCCAGGACTATAAAGCCAAGAAATTTATAAGTCTTAGTTGTAGTGTGAGTAATATGATTTGAGAAGGATTATTTTTTATCAAAGGTAATTCTAAGATTGCAGAAGGTGTCAGTTCTAGCAAGGATGTGATCATCTAGTCGACAGTCATAGTTTAAGGTTATCTGCTTTGTTGTGTAGGACATGACATTGCATTTGGACACATTTAAAGGTAAATTATTGTTGATGCACCAATCACTTAGAGCATTAAGATTATCCTGTAGTACGAGGCAGTCATTTTCGCATGATATTTCTGAGTAATTTTTCAAATCGTCAGCGTATATAAGACACGTATAATTAATAAATAAATTAAATAATAATGGTCCAAAAATGGACCCTTGGGGAACACCTGAGGTCGCTCAAACTTCAACAAACTTAAAACCACAGTATACAACATACTGAATGCTATTGAAAAAATTAAGCAAGTTAAGTGAAAAACAGAAAGCACTTAGTTTATTGAGTAGTATACTGCAGTCTATTCTGTCGATGGCTTTGGAGAAGTATGTGTAAATTATGACCGTTTGAATTTCTCTATCGATGGCGTCGGAAATGAATGTTATACAAAATAAATTAGTAACTGTTGACCTACCATTAAAAAATTATTATTTATTATCAACACTATTATTTTCGGTTCGGCCGCCTTTATATTTTATTTTCAATGCCATTTCTGTATTACAGTAGAAAAATTACTTTAAAAATAAGTTAAATATTTTATTGTATTATTGCATTAGACCCCTTGTATCACACATAATTGATTTCATGTAAATTAAGGATTACTACATGTTAACTACTACATGTTTAAAAAAGATTAACCAGATCGAAAACATTCCATTTTTAGGTTTAGCTTAGTGTATTAATTATGAACAACAATATGCAGGAAACTGTTTCTAAAAAGGGTAGGCAAAATCTCTTTTAAATATTTTAGTAGCTTCAGTTAAACAAACGAGAGTTTACAATTTATGACGTGCTTTGTGAAATATTAAAAGTAATAAGATTACTTTGCTTTAAAGGCGTCTCAGAATTAATTTTCATTCTGATTATTCTTGTGCATTTTTTATGTTTTTAATTTAATATCGACATTTTTCCGTTTGACTGATTGTTACGTGTACAAGGAGGGTTAGTAAATATACTACAAATACTTTTTGATATACTAGAAGTCCAAATGTATTTTGTTACAATAGAAACATATTCACATAAAATACATTTAATTATTCCTAAATAAAAATACTACTGTGGTTATTATGAAGTAGGAAATAAAATATTTAAACAGCAGAAACGGGCAGTAGGAGGTTAGGCATCAAGGCATTTATATTACACCTTTTCTAATTGTTTTAGGAATTGTTTTAGGTATATCAGGTTATTCAGTCGTATATCAGAAATCATCAAATGTGTTTCAGATTAGTCAATTGTATTTAAGACAGAGTTAATTGTATTTCAGAATGCGTAATTTGTACACACTGGTCAAAAAATGAGAAAAAGCAGTAGGCTATGGTGTCATCTTCCAATTATGCTCTATTGTAATGGAATGTACTTTATATTTTTATCATAGCAACAAAATTATTTGTTTACTTATATTGTTGATTTGTCATATTGTTGAATTTACAAAGGTGGTCTTCGTGGTATTAGTTCAGGTTAAAAAGAGTGATTATTAATTGTGAGGGGATTAAAAGAAAGAAGTAAAATGCGCTTTGCCTTTCTACTTTGGAAAATATAATTAATGGAATACCAGCAACATTTTTACGGTTAGGTCCTTACTATCCCATGTTAAATCCAATAGAGATTAACTGGTCCAAGCATAAGGCGTTTGTAAAAAGCCATTTTCGTCTGCTATCGTGGCTCCGGGCATTATTTATATATTTACAATAATTTATCCAATGAGTGATAAAACCCTGTTACAGAATAAATAAACAACAGATATACACAAAAATCCAAAATTATGAACAATATCGTAGAAAAATATATAAAAATACAATAACACAAAATGTAACAACTATATAAAAGTATACAAACAGAATAATATAAATTAAAATAAAATATCACACAATAAATAGAATATAACGACATTAAATAAACATGGATTAAATAAATTTTTTATATCAGCAATTTTACAGGTAAATATATCCAGACTGTTCTTGATATTACTATAATTTAAGCACATTTGATACATACTAGATGCAATTAAAATGTTTTTACGAGAGGTAGGAAACAACTGGGATTTCAAACAATAGAAGAATATTCTGGTTTGGACCAAACAAAACTAACAAATAACATGCATAGAGTAGACAATTTCTTAAAATCTTTGCTGTTGCGCATAACAAAACCTAAACTTTTGAATGCTCCAGATACACATTCTTCAATATGTTTAGAAAAAGTTAGTTTGGAATCAAATGCCAAGGTCTTTCATAAACTCGGGTCTGTCTAGTGTGGTTTTATCTAAACTGTAGTCAAACATAAATGGATTTATTTTCCGTGAAAATGACATGGCTTTACATTTGGTAGCATTTAGAAGACGATTGTTAATGCACCAATTATTAAGAATGTCAAGATTGTGCTGGAGTCTCAGGCAATGAAGATCAGAGTTTATGCAGAAATATAACTTTAGATCATCAGCATATAGCAAATAATGTATATCTAGGTTGTCAACATTATTATTAATGAATAATATTAAAAATAATGGTTCGAGTATAGAACCCTGCGGCACTCCAGATGTTTGAGTAAATTCAACAGATTGCTAACCACGATATTGTACAAATTGAGATCGGCGAGATAGGTATGAATAGAATAAATTTATCAAAGAAATGCGAAGGCCAACGTCTTCCAATTTTGTTAATAATATACCGTGGTCCAATCTGTCAAACGTCTTGGAAAAGTCAGTGTAAATAACGTCCACCTGACCTTTACGATCTATTGCTCCGGAGATAAATTGAGTCTTGCACACAAGGTTTGATACCGTGGACCGTCCCTGTATAAATCCATGCTGAACCTCAACAACTATAGTCTTCGTATGAAATGAAATATAATCATACATCAAAAATTCAAAAACTTTAGAGAAATTGCATAAGATGGTAATGGGACAATGATTTTCAATTTCGTACTTATTACCCTCTTTAAATACTAGACAAATTCTGGATTGTTTCCACATATCCGGAAATATCTAAGTTACTAATATCAAATTAAAAATAATGCAGAGCAGTTTATAAACGACACACAATTTTTAATAATAAATGAAGGAACTTGATCATGTCCAGTGGTCATATTTGCTTTCATTTTTTTAATTACATAGTAGTACTTCATTCTTACTAAACTGCCCAATGCGGAGGCGTTATTATTACATAAGATGTTGCCGGGTATGTAATACTAGAATTGATAAAGGCATTGGAAAGAAATTAGCAAAAAAATTGACAATGTCTTGAGGATTTTCAAGGCTAGTGTTGTTACAATTAATACTGCTGAGAATAATTTTATTGTAGTTTTTTTTTTTGGAATTAATAAAACCCCAAAATTTATTTGGATTGGCTTTTATAGAATTCTCAGCCTCTTCAATGTATCTATTATATGCATCATGAATAGATTTTTTAAAGGAAGCCCTTAAGTCTTTAAACTTTTTGTATTCAACCTGTTACTTGGCCTTCATATACATACTCCAAGTTCCGACTTTTTGTTTTGAAAGTCTAATCGTGTTAGAATTAAACCAAGGAGGGTATTGTTTGTGGCAAGGTATCGTTTTAGGGACATTATGTCTATTTTGGAGTAGAGCCTGGTTTACTTATGGAATATAACTGACCACAAACACAACTGTTGGTGGTGATTTGCTTGTGCAGCATCGTAGTCGAGTGGGTAAACCGCTTATAGCTATTTACTCGGTATCGAATATCGATGGTTCGAATCCATCCCGGAGCAAGTTAGAAATTGTTTTAGTGATTTGTTTCGCATTAAGATGGGAGAGAACTGTCGATGCCCTAGATGTAGTTCAAACTCCACAATAAACTGTAGGACCTCGTCTCTCTTTACTCAACATAAAATACTAGGATTTTCTGGGAGTTACTTCGTGACTTAAGAGGCGGTTAAGAAAACATTGAAAGAAAATAAGAAAACAAAACATTTAAACACAGTACACTACAATCCATCATGTTGTAGTTTTAGCAATGGAAGATATGCCTGGTGGATGCTAAAATGCATTTAACATCTACGTTTTAGGTTACTGTTTTTATATTTGTTTATGTTTATCTAGATTTCTGTTCTTTTACCGTGTTTTAATATCAAATATATTTCCTTAAGCATGTGTTAAATTAAGCTTTCCGAAATACAATTCACTCTTTCCGAAATACAATTATTGACTCTTTCTGAATTTAAATTGAGATCTTTTAAATTACAACTGGCGCCTTATGAAATTCAAATAACTATTCTAAAAATACAATTGATGATTTCTGAAACACAACTGACTAATCTGAAATACAATTTATACTTTCTGAAATTAAATTCATCTTTTCTAAAATATAATTAGAGAAGGTATCACACTAATCACGAAAATTTGTTACAAGGAGTCGAGCAGAATGAGCTTTATTTCTAGATGTATTCAACTTAAGAAAACTAAGTGTATCAGATCTAGTGATAGAGTTGACCAAGTAACTACTCCATGATACCCGCTAAATAATTAATCTGAATAATTCGGAACATGCAGAGAACCCAATTAGTTTAAACCCAAAATCAAGGTGTAATATTTATAGCAGAAAAATGTCAGTTCCGCTTTGGTTGGCCTATTGGGAATAAATGGTATTATTGTAATGTTGTTTCATATTTAAATTCTAAATTCCAATCAAAAGTTACATGTGGCTGTTTTATGTCGTGAAAGCAATTAATAAATTTACCTAATCTATTTAACTAATAGGCAATGTATACATAGTTTGGTATTTCAGCACTGTTCTAACCGCTAACTACTCTCAATGTTCCTCGATGTCTGTACACAATTGTGGGTAAATAGTAAATATGCACTAAACATTACCCCAATTTAAGTCAAGACCTCAGCTGGTAAATATTGATTCCCACTAAAATACGTTCTCTGAATACAGTACATTACCCTGAATCGCAGTAACCTGAATTTGTCTGGCACGTATTTGTAAATAATCTCTTATTTGAATTATTTGGTAAACTAAAAACGTTCTTGAACAATTAAAAGACCTTATACTATAATTATTATGGAAGTGTAAGAGTAACTAACCAGTGAGTTAAACTTCACCCCATTTAGGTGCAGATATGTTTATATTTAACTAAGAATTTTTTTTTCGATTTCCCGACTCAGGACTCCGATTTACATGCAAGTCGCGGTTGAAAATTACCTAGAGCAGGACTTCCCACATCCCGCAGGGTTAGTATCTGTGGGTTCTATAATCATGTGTTCTAAGCAGGCAGGGAGCTTAGAATGACCGCCTTCTGCACTTGGTCTACCCGCCACTCAGCTGAATTTTGGCAAGCCGGTATAGTCTTCAAATCCAAGAGTAATATAGGCTCCAAGACTTCCGAGTTCACCGATTATTAGGACGACCATCTTGACCGAATACCAAAGATCACAATATTTGGTATGCTTCTCCTCCTCCTCCAAGGTGATGTTTTTCTCGACAGAAGCCAAAAATTCGATAACATACATTACCTTATTGGCTTGTATTAGCCTGAGTGTCGGGAACTAATAGTCCAATAAATAGGACATTTTTCGTTAGAAGATAGAAAGAAGAATTCTGCATTAATATAATTTAATTTTACTGCTATATCTGGATCATCGCTACAGATTGTTACCGCTTGTGATTCAGATACAGTAGCCTATCAATACCTATCATACTTGTGAATGAAGAAGGCACCGAGCACGTGTCCATGAAACTGTCTCGCCATCACAACTGCGCCTTGAATGTAGCCAGAAACATGTGAATTAGAACATGCAGGAAGGCCTCCCTTCACCGACAAAACTCGCTTAAATTTCTACTCCGCTAATAGTAAAGTTCTCGCCTGAAAATTAAGAGAAAAACGATTTATAGTAGGATCTTATAGTAGGATCATGTTTTGTGGTGGGATAGTGATAAATGGTAAGATAGAGGCGTGTGTTACTTAGACTTCATTCTAGTTGATGACTATGTTCGTCCTCATCGGGCAAGAATTGTATTGCAATTTTTGCACGAGCATCAATTACGAGAATGGAGTGACCATCAAAGTCTCCGGGCTTACACCTTATAGAGCATATATGAATGTGACGGAAGCTCGCTGTTAATCTAAAGCACGCCCCGTAGATGGTTTTTAATCTAAATGCAAAAGACGAACCAACGAGATACGAAATAACTAATTAAAAACTCTATGGTATTATTTCTTTTTCATGTTGATGAATTTAAAATGTTATGTAATTATTAGAAGATATAGCAAATAAAAAAATTATGTCGTGAACTTTTTTTATTAAATAAAAATCGAAGGTATTCAGTGTATAAAATTTATTTAAAATCTGTGACAAGTACTTTCGACATAAACATGGAGCTCTAAAACAAGTTATAATCTACATGTAATTTTTTTTATGTAAGTGAAAAAAAAACTGAAAATTTTTTATATACAGTCAATTTTGTTAAAAAAAATTATTACCTATATAAGTTACATACTCATTAAGAGTCATACAGTAAATATCCATAATTGGATCGATTCACAAATATATTTAGAAAAACATCTATGTATAAAATTTGAAAACTGTATAAACATCCATGTATAAAATTTGAAAATATTTACAATAATTGTTATAAAAGTAACATAGTACTAATTAGACAAAATATTAAAAATTGTGGTAATTATATAAAAATAATAAAATTGCTTTGCTCAAATTCAGCAAAGAAACTTCCACAAAGTTGGATGCGGAAATAAGTATGTGAAAATGAAATTTGACAGAGAATACGTAACAATTAGCGTGGTAAAGTTGGTAATATTCATGAATTAAATCTAAACTATATTATGGTGAAGTTAGATGAAACAGGATCGGGTTAAGCAAAATTGTTTAAATTTACAAATAATAAAAACCTATTTGAGCAAATATTATTAAAGGCAGATCACTGTTAAAAATTGGATTGAATGAATTATTTAAATTGATTAGAGTATTGAGGCATAGATTTGTCGATATTTTTTTAAAGCTTTAGAAATTTCTAAATCTTCAAATAAATCTAACTTCCGGTCATTTTCTTTTAACTCATGCAAAGTTTTACTATTATTATGTGGACTGAAATTGTAATTATTAAATTTTCAGTGATGTCCAAATAAAGAGATTTCTGATTTATTTAAATGTTTTTTAATACGTATTTCTAGCTTTCTACAAGTCTTACCAATGTAAGTGGTGCCACAATCACAACTTCAAACCACTTTTTTTTAAGTTTGTTTATTTCATCCTTTGAATTATCTATATTGCTGTTTAACGTGTTCTGGCTTTTATATGAGATGTTTTTGTTTGTATCAGTTTTGGTAAAAATAAGTGAATTTGGAATTATTAGAACTATTTTGTGAATTGTAGGCTAACTGCCTTGATTTGATAAATTTATTTTTTTTTAGTAAATCTACAATCTTTGGTTTGTAACCTTTAATGAGATCAATTGACATTGGCATATTGATCAATCTGTTTAAATAGTAGTGAAAGATAGCCATTTAGGTTGATGTGGATGATTTAAATTTTCTAGGATAATGTGATCTGTCTGAGTAGTTTTCTATAAATTTTAAATTCTAATTTATTGTTATTTCTAAATATTGTGGTCTAAAAAATTAATATGTTTATCATTTTCTCATTCACGTGTAAATTCTATTTTTGAGTGCATTTTATATAATTTGACTAAAGTTGCTTCAGCATCTGAACTATTTCCATTAATAAAAATACAGAGACAAAAGTTAAACAAAGTTAAAATGTATATTTTCTCACTCTCAGGAATATTGTGTTGTGTGAGTAAATTAGAAACTAAAGGTAAAGTTTCTACCGTTAGATTCTATTATACGAAATATATTTTTTTAAATTATGTTTGTAAATAATATAGTTTTTGTGAATAAATCAGAAACAACAGGCTTAGAAATAAAACTACATACCTCATAGTAATTAACAATTTATGCTAATTTTGTTTATTAAATAAATATTTTGCAAAGCCTACTTTGTCAATTATTATTACGCTTATGGTAAGGTGGTTAGATTTACTTTAAAATTTGTCTGTTTTTTCAGAGTATAAAGTAACATGCATAAAAGTACTTCATCAATTTCTGTATAAAACTCTTTTCTTCCCCTAATATTATCCAACAAAAGATCAGGGTACTGTAACTGAACCACTCTGGTCTACAACGTAGGATTTCCATTTATTTTTTTACTATTCATAGTCAGTATTCTTTATTAACTTAATTTAATACATATACAATGGACTTTTAGAGAAAATTGTCAACGCTTGTCACTGATATTATATTGCTTTCACTGTTAGACAAAAAAATTTTCCATTTAGCAATCTGATTTGTAATATCACATAAACAGTATGAATTTCGAAAGGCCAGCTCGACACAGAATGCGATAGCAGATTTAACTGCTAAAATATACACCACAATGGATGCAGGTGAGTCTGCGTTATGTGTCTTCGTCGATCTGGCCAAAGCCTTTGATACTGTGAGTCATCCAGATCTGTTGATTATGCTAGAAAATGCTGAATTCCGGGAACACTTGTCAAATAAAAAGCAGTCTGTAAAAATTGACAACTGTGTTAGCTCCACTAAGGATGTGGTGATCCTCAGGAAACTGTTTTGGGACCGATATTATTCATTTTATATGTCAATGATCTTTTTAAAGTTCCTGTTGTGGGAGATATAATAAGCTTTGCAGATGACACTGCAATATTCTTTAAAGATAAATCATGGAATTCTTTAAAACAAAAAGTACAACGGAATTTTAAGGTGTTGGTTGACTTTTTTAATACAAAATTATTAACAGTAAATGTAAATAAAACAAAGTTCTTACCCTTTACTTCCTATGCGCGAAATCTACCTAACTTCGATATTAATATAAAATATAGTGCCTTTAAAATCCACCAAAAAAATTAAATACCTTGGCATTTACATCGATTGTCATCTAAAATGGGACAACCATGTATTTAACATAATAAAAAAATTGAGGTGCATACTTCCAAAGTACCTAAAACAATTCCTAGAAGAGTCACCTAAAAAAGTGTATTACGCTTTAGTACAATCGCACTTAAGTTACGGGATCATTGATTGGGGGGTGTAACCAATATTTACCTAAAAAAATTAGAAGTTATTCAAAAATGGATACTGAAAATCATATATAACAGGGGTTTTACCTATTCATCCGATGGTCTTTACACTGAAAGTGGCGTCCTCGACATTCGACAACTTTTTGCCTTAATATGATTCTCTACTTTGGAAAAAACAGAAATAAATTGATTAAAATCAATCATGTCTATGATACTCGTGGAAAAGAAACATCGGTGACGCAACCTAAAATGCTAAAAACTATTGGTCAAAGATGCTTCATATATCTTGGTCCTAGAATTATATAATATCTTACCTGACTTTCTGTAAACTACAATTCTACAGACAGTTTTAAAGTTAAAACAAAAAAATGGGTCACTAGTAAACAAAGAAGCTATATTCATACATTGATAGATATAATAAACAATTAGTTACCTACTGTTTGATCATTAAAAAAAAAAAGAAAATAAAATTGTAGATATAATAACCTTTCAAACTACCCACAAGCCTCTCTCTTCTCTCTTTACGCATCACGATTCACTCTTCATTTTTCATTCCACATTTTCATTTGCACTTCAAATTTTATTTTAAAATTTTTATTACCTTTTCTTTTTCTTTTTATGTGTAGTGTATGTGTATGTATGTAAGTATATATGTGTATATGTGTATATATATTTGTATATGTATGGATATGTGTGTGTATATATGTGTATATACATATTATTTTATTTTTTCTTTTTATTCAGCATTTTTTTGTTTTTTTGTTAGTTACCAATTTGTTCACATTATTGTTATAGTTAGATTAATAAGTAACCATATCTATACCCACAACCAAGTCTCTGACTTTGTGGGATTACCAATGTTTATTTTGGAAATATTATACAAAAAAAAAAAACTCCAAAAAGGTCTCTGAATAGACAGTTAAAGGTCTTTTAATACACATTTTGTACCTATTCCGAGAAATGAATATATTTCTCATTTTCAGTGTAACGAAATTGCAAGCCATTTCAGTCCAATTTGCTGTTTTCTGTGAAAAATTGTTTCTGCCCGTCTAGTCCAGATGGCGCCACTGATTTCTACAATTGGTTTGGTAGATTTTTGCACTTATAAAAAATGCCTAAATATCTATTTGTCTTTATTACTCATACTCTACTCTCAAATGTTTGTCTTTTCCAAACTATAATCGAATTTAGGTAGCAGAACACTAAGGTGCTATTTCTTTCTTACTAGTGTAGCGTTCTGAAGACTACACCTGTAGTGCAGCGGTGTGGTAAAATTTATATGTTTTCTGGTATTATTGTGTAATTTTGTAATCAACATTATTTAAAAAGTTGCTATATTGATTTAACGTACCTTTGAGGTAATTTTCATAATAATATTGTACCGTATTTATCTTAATTTACGCCTTGGACGAATTTTCGTTTCAGTGATCAATCAGTTCCCGTTGATTGTTCTGTAGAACAGCATCATTAATATCGATTACTATCGATTTATCGTGCCTTGTTGGCAACTTATCTAATATCCCTCTGATATTGTAATAATTTCGTGTGCTAATTTAAACTAATTTTCGGTTATTATAAATCTTAGATTTACCCGGCAACGGATGTCGCTATTTTGTATCGCAGTTAGTTGTTTTCTGTCTTTGTTTGTTGATGTTTTAGGTCACTTGCTTACGTTGGTAGCTCTGTGAAGAGTAGTGACAGTTGGAGTTTCGTACCCCTTTCGAGGAAACTTATTTATTTATAACCTTTGTGAAAATTACCTAACGTGGTGCATTTGTTTTGTGGTGGATCATTTTATAGCAGTGCATATATTTACCAACCAGACCTCTGCAGCGTAAGGTTTTTCTAAATTTAAAATATCGAATGCTTGCTTGACCGTTTACTTTGTATCTAGTTAGAAACGTTGCTCTAGTGGAGCCTTGTCTAGTTCTCTGGCAAACATACCTGCCTAGTTATCTGACAATTGATTAACTTTTAATTAGCTGCAGTAAATATATGGTCAAGCTATATATCTTTATTTAACTTTATCTGGAATTCGTTATTACCTCTCTACGAGGAACTAATAAATCATTTAACTTTACTTTTAATTTGACCATACTGTTTTATATTTAACAAATATTTATTTAAGTTATCTTTCTGGTTGTCTGTCTGTATACAGACATTCTAAATTCTATTTTCTTGAAGATTACCTTCTTTTAGTAAAAAAATATCTTAAAATATAGCGAATACCTATATTACTTTGTTTATTATCATAGCTGTACCTAGTTTATTTGTTGGACTAGTATTTTTTCTATTTAACGTAACTTTTTTGATACTTAAGTTAGTTGAAGTCTTCAACTTCCTAAATTATTGTGGGATACCAATCCTAGTTTGTTTAGTTTGCAATTTATTCTGTAAATTTGTGTTTACTCTCATATTTTGTCTACGTAGCTGGACAATTCAAACGTCACAGCTTTTTACCTTGTTTTGCCTATAGTACTGATCTCATAAAATTATCCCTTTTTTCATGTAAAATACCTGGACCAAGAGAAGAGAATAACTGGTGGATCGATCTAATCATTATATACTGGGTGGAGCAGGAAAACGATATTTTATACAACTGGCAGTTCGTCTCAAGGGTAACTTGTTACAGTTACCTTTTTTTATTTCTCAAAACGTCATATAATTTTTTTTATTATTATTTTGTTGATCCTCAATCACAACCACTTATATTTTTTAACTAAAAGAGGCCATCTGAGCCAATGTAAATATTGTACATTTCTTCATCCCAGTTTATTATACTTTTTATTTAATAATATCTTTTATTCTACTTACTTCCCAACTGAATTCAAGGATTAACATTATCTTTTAAAGTAAACTTTTAATTATTTGGTACGAAAGTCCTGGCGCAAAGCCAGGACCTGCTAAACTACAACTACAACCCCCAGCTAATTGTGTTATGCCAGCAATTGGACGGGGGTGTTGCATCAGTGAGCTATAATTATATCTTATAAAGCAAAATATAAAGCAGTATATATCATATTCGGTTTTAGATAGTAGATATGTCAGTTACCCAATTTTAGAATAATGAATATGTATTTTACGTTCTAGAAAACGAATCAATTTGTTTCGTTTATTTTACCGAACTTTTGTTAAATGGTTTTACCAGATATCGCCAACTGATACTTTAAAATAAACTTTCTGCAATCTATTAAAATCCCATTCACTGTTTTACTTTTTCGCCGAAATAACCATTAAATATGTATAGAATATATTAAAGTTATCTAATCCTTCATTTGCAACATTCTAATTAAGAAATATTTAAATGAAATTAATGACTCTCTTCCAAGAAACGTTTGGCTCTTAGTAATTTAGTAATTTACAAGCAAACATTGATGAAAAACGAAAATAAATAAAAAAAAAAAAGAGTTTTTGAATAATAGCAAACATATTGCATTTTTGAAAATTACTGCCATTAGCTATGTTATCCTAAGAATAATCGATGATAAGGCTAGTGGCAATATTATTTACTATTACTTTCACCACTAGTAAGTTTTTTATTGTGTAAACGATTTACTATTGGGCAGAATAATTATTGCGCTAATCGAATTTGTTCTATATTTGTCTTCAAAAGTTATCGTACATACAAAGGTAATATTATTGTCCATATTATTGTGATGCAGATCTATTATTAAGAATTTTGCTTTCACTCTGTGATTTAGCTGAAATTAAGTGATATGTGACGCATGAGAGGGGCACGATTGAAAACGAAACAAGTTTGCCCTAGGTCTACAGAGATTGCCCCAGGTCTACAGAGACTGTACTATATGGTTAGAGAGCAATAATTCTGCTTGACTCATTTCATCTGAGACCAAGGATATTTACGATGTATATAGGAATAGATCGATGAACAAACATACTGGATAAAAGCATAACTTTACATTGGTCAAATAGGCCCAAATTAATAATAAAGAAAAAATAAAATTAATCACGAAAGATTAACAATTAGTAGTGGTAACAGTTAATAGCCTTATAATTTTCGCACTTATTACTTATTACTGCCTGTAATTAATTATTGTATATATTCGTTTTAATTTGAATAAAAATCATTGAAACAGAACAAGTAAAAGAAGTTGTTCGAAATGTAAACTAACGTCTCTCAATAGAACGTCATGTTGTAACTAGAGAAATGTCACAGAAAGAATTCTAGTGGGAGATCAGGGGGTCATGGTAGCCAGGCAACTGATCCATTTTTATGAAAAACTTGTATTCAACTAATTTCTAACAATTCGCCCATAATGGGCTGGTAAACCATCTAGCCAGCTAGATGGTTTAGACATGGAACCATGTCTTATATTAAGATCTAAGTCATCCCACATGTTTGCATGTTCCATTTCCATGAATTCAATTCAAGATTCTGAAATAAGCCTGTTCGAAATAATATGACGTCTAGAAATTTTTTTTCACAATAAAACACTAAAATTTAATTGATCATGGAAACATCTTGGCCTTATTTCATGTGGGTTTTCATATACTCAGAGATGAAGATTATGAAAATTCACTACACGTCACTGAGTAAAACACACTCGTCAGCCCACAGCTTTGTTTCTTGATTGCCTGTTGATACTGACTATATCAGAATGTGTACCAAGTTTGATTGCGTGTTGATACTGGCGTCATCAGAATGTGTATTAAGTTTGAGATTAGTTCAGGAGATAGGGAGAATTATACCCCGAAAGAACTGAATATCAAGAACTTTAAGCAGTAAAATGCTAATTAATTGGTAAATTATCGTTTTTCCTACTGTAATTAACAGTTGATAACCATTTTTTTACTGTAAATTACGGGATTAATTACTGTAAATTATCAAATAAATTACCGTAATTAATATTCGAAAACTAAAATTATCCGCCATCATGACATGAGTGCAATGATCGGATGAAGGTATGCACTACTCCACCAGTAATCTGAACGCGCTCCGTAACGTTTACTCATATATCTATTAGGGTAAAGCTGTCCGAGCATTGAACCAACAGTATCTTCCATCTCAAGCAATTGCTTGATTTTACTGTTTGTGATTCGCCGTTCCTCGATTGTTCTGTCAAACTTCTGTCATTTCTCAATTCGTTTTGAGATTTGTCGTTTTTTTCTGTGTTTTGAATTCATTTTATTTTCTATTTTTAAAAAGTATATTATAAATATAATGGTGTTTAATTATAACCACCTTTTTGGTTTTCCTGAATGTAACATTTTAAATGAAACTGAATTAACAAAATGCTAGATAATATTCAAAGAAAAACTTTAATTTATAACTTGCATGAGGCTTCCGTATATTACAATATTTATTTTTCTTTTTAGCCTTCTCCTACTACCTACATAAGAAGACCTGCTTTTCCAAAAATGAAGGAATAGAAGACTGAAAGTACTCTCAAGAAATCTGGCGGTTTGCACCAACTTTCCAATTCTATTCTAGAGCTTACAACTACGTTCGTAGACTTGGGAAAATCTGTTACCCTATCTGATAACAAGGCTCTTGTGTATTTTCCATGACAACTAGTTGGCATGCTATTATCGTAGTTTTTATGAATATGGCTGCTATTATTATTAATATTTTTGTATTGTTTAATTAGGTGCATAGATTATGTTCAGTAAGTATTATTTAAATGAATTATGATTAGTTTATTACTGAAGTGAATTATTTTATTACTCTATTATGAAAACAATTTTCCTTATTGCATTTACTGATTTTTGTTAATAAAATATTAATAAATAATTTTGGCCCCTTAATGCTTACCTTGAAATTGTGTAAGAACACATTTTATTAGTTTGCTTTTTATGTTATATATTTTTTTATACATACATATAAATATTTTTTAATTGCTAGATAAAAAATTACTTTCCAAATTTAGTCATATGCACCTCGCAAATCCCACTAATCAATTTGAGATTGCTGATTATAAGTAAAAATTATTTGCAATGAAACATGCAACTTTGTATGAGTCATTATGTATTTGCATTATATCATATTTTGAATTTACTGCACTAGTCCACATCGTATTTCTCTATTTTATTAATATGAGAAACTAGGAATGATACCACGTGTAAACACAGGCCTGTTTATTTGAAACAATATAAGGTTTGCGTTAAAAATGAAAAATATTTTGTTACTTAGTTTTATTCTAGACTAAAATCGAGTATATCGTTGTACTTAAAACATAGTTCTGTAGATACAGAACATCTTAACAATGTGGATAATTATAAATCTAAAATATACTTAATACATTTGGGATTAAATTGATAAAATTCATTGCATAATTGATAAAGAAAGTATCGTACTTTTCCTTTTTCTTTTTTTGTATCTTTTTGAATAGGTACTACCAATTTCAATTTTTTAATTTACCTAAAATAGTCAAATTAAATTTACAAAATTATTATTTATCTAAAAAAAATTTATTTTATAACTTTCTGAATAGTCCTCGTATATACGATTGGAACATTTAAAAGTATCCCGGTATATCTGCGTTTCCGCAAAAAAAACCCTTGCAAAACCCGTCAAGGTCAAAGAGAGAGAGAGAGAGGATCATTACTTCACTGATGATGACTGATCAGTAAAGCTGGCCGAAGTGGCTGGAGTACAGCCACGGTCTTGCGCTGGCGTCACACGTGCCGATTTAGAAGTGATTTACGCTGCAATCTTATTTGAAAGGTTAATGCGTGAGGTTGTACCCATAAATTATGCATAATGTCAAACGCGCCAAAGGGTAAAAAACAATCGTACGCGGACACAGTGAATAAATTTATCGGTGAATTTCCGGATTTATTCTATGACGGATGCAAAATAATTTGTAAAGTTTGCAATCAAGACTTAATGTGCTGGCACAAAACAGATTGTGGTCGTCATATCAATACCGTGCAACATCAAAATAAAAAAAATTGCATGCCTTTGACAACTCAGTTTATGTTTGATTTATTATTAATGTTAATAGCCTGTAATATTTCGCTACACATACTGGATAAACAACCATTTCGGGAGTGTTGGAATAAATACAATCCCCAGGTGAACTTACTAAGTCGTACATCGTTACGTAGCTATATTCCAGCTGTTCGTGAAGACATTGTAAATAGGATTAAATGTGGATTAATAAATACACGGCTCTGGTTATGTATTGACGAGACGACAGATTGTAAAAAAAATTCTATTTTAAATATTATAGTACGTGTACTGGACCCTCTTAAACCAACATTTCCACTTTTACTAGCTAGTAAAAGACTAACTGCGTGTACTGGCGAAATAATAACGCTTGTGGTGTTGGAGACATTCGAAAAATTTGAACTTTCAACAAGTCAAGTATTGATGTTTGTGACTGATGGTGCCGCGACAATGCACGTGGTAAGCCGTCCTCTTCAAAGAGACAATTGTGGGTTTTTACATGTTACGTGTAAAGTGCATGCGTTACATCTTGTGGCAGAAACGATTCGAAAATGTTTTCCAGAGGTAGATGCATTAATAGTAAATACAAAAAAAAGTATTTCTCAAATCTCTTAAACGGCATCGAGCATTTCACAGACAGTGTCCTGGTATCCCTGAACCACCAGAGCCGATTCTTACACGTTGGGGAACGTGGTTGAAAGCGGCTTTTTATTATGCTGAATATTTTCAACAAATAAAAGCTGTGATACTACAGTTCAACCCTAACGAGGCTCCAGCTATTAGGGAAAGCCAGACAAGCTTTCAAGACGTTTCCCTTGAAACAGATTTAAAAACTGTTATTAACAATTATAGAGGACTACACAACGCAATAGAAAAATTGCAAAATAGTTCGTTGTCGTTAGTGGAATCACTGCAAATAGTGGACGACGTAAATACACAGCTACAGGCTATAAATGACGCAAAAAATAGTCGCATTAGTGAAAAATTCGAGAGTGTATTACAGAAAGATCCTGATTTTAGCAAATTAAGACAAATTTGTGATGGTGCATCTACAACTTCGTTAAGTGAGTTCACAGATTGTTTTACTTATGCCTGTATTACATTCGTAGATGTCGATCGGTCATTTTCAAAATACAAACATATTCTTTCACCAAAGCGAACATCGCTGACGGAGAAACATACCTGATGCTATTATACTATAGATCTTCCCCACTTTGTGATGACGACAACCAAACTACTTCATAAAACTGCTTAAAAGGGTGAGTTTTATACAAATTTTTATAAAATGTAACATTATTGTTAAAATTTATTTCCATTTATTGTACTTATTCAAGTATTATGATATGATGTAAACATATGAGTCATATGACGGCTCTGTCGGCCAGGTGACCTCGGCCAGCTTTACTGATCAGTGATCCTGATCACTGTGTAAAAATTAGGTAAATATTCATATACTTCTAATAGATATATGCGTTTACTATTTTCTGTTGCACTTAAGAATCTGTCAAGTTTGTAGCTAATGACAGTGTTGTTTTGTACGGTTTGTATATGTAATATTTTCGATTTGAATGTAATGAGTAGAAAAGACAAAATTAAACTCATTGTTTTAAAATGTTTTACCAGTGAGCATGGAGGAGCCAAAAATGCTTTATGCAAATTTTGTAAGCAAAAATATGGCCTCAGTGTAACCAGAATGCTGAATCATTTATTGAAAATGTGCATCCACTGTCCACAATTAATAAAGAATGAAGTAAAACATAAAACAAAGGCAGCGACCTTAATAAAAACAAAAAAAAAAGTTAACGTGTAGTTAAATGAGTTTTTATTATTTGACTAATTGTTACTTTGTGATACTTACTTTTTTTTTTTGGTCCAATCAGCCAGTGATACTTACTTATGTTATACCTATAAATATAATAATATAAATAAAAACTTCTAATTTTTTTTATAGAAGAATTTAAAAACATGCGTCAAATTGTGATAAATAAATTTAATACAGAAGCAAACAATAAACGTCAAATATGCTTTTATGCCTACCGAAACATTAATTATGATAAATAAGAGTTAATTTACCAAAAATAATTACGAATTAATTTGTTAACTAATTATTGATCGGAAACAAATACTTACCGTAATTTAAATAACTGACTCTAGATGAACACACAAGAAAACCTGTTTTTCCAAACACAGGGCTTATGGCGAAACTCACTAATACGCCTTTTATCGTTCAAAATAATTTAAAATTCGAAAACCTTGTTCTGTTGAAACAGTCATTGGCGTATCGATTTTCTTTAAGAAATGCAGGCGTTTCCAAAGACACGTCTCTGGTAAAGAATCTTACATGTCTCATCGAGTTTACAAGGAGGCTTGATGGCGGTTTGTAAAGTATATGCAAAATCAGTTGAAGCGCTATAAAAACGCCGACAAAGGAGTTTAAACTCCCGACAAAGGGATTTACTTATTTAATGGATAAATTCCTTTGTCGGCGTTTTTACAGTGTTTCAACTGACTTTGGAAATACTATAATACACCATATTTATGTAAGACCAACAATTTCAGAAAATATAAAAACGAATTTCTTTTTTGAAATTTTAACGCCCTATATTTCGAAAAAAGATACATTTCCAACGTATAGTGTCACAAGAAACTGCAATTCCTTTTTCATGTCCTACCACTTCGTCAAGTCCTACTTCTCTAAAATTTTGGGCAGCCTGCATATAAACAAAAGTGAAAATAATTTTATTGAGATCTTTCTACACGAAAGTTTTTGACCAAACTTTTTGATTTTTGAGTTAGTTCACGAAAAATTACTTTTTCAAAAACTCCGCCATTTTGATAGCAACACCAGTTTTATCTTGGAAATATCTCTAAAAGTTTCCTCTACATGCAAAATTTTACGTCCTCTAGAGTCCGGGGGGATGCAAGTAGGACCAGTCGGGCTCCTCGACTAATTACTTAAATTAAAAGGATTTGTTACTTTAGCATCAAATATGGCGAATTGTTGAAACTTGATCGCACCCCTTTAATTCCTTAAAATATAGTCCAGACATTAATTTACCTTAAAATCAGAAACCAGCTTACATTAAAAATAAATCATACGCAATATAAAAGATAAAAAGCATTTTCGCCAACACTTATATAAGAATATTTCTTAATAAGTTAACTAATGAAGCAATTACAAAGAACATTAAGCCAACAAAAACCATTTTTAATCTTTCTGAATTGGTACACTTTCTATTTTACACCATTTATAGCTCTGCGAAATTGTCAGATAAAATGTAATAGACCTGTTGTTTTTATTTGTGCTGGAAAAAGTTGAACGACGGTTAGGTCATTTTTAGTGGTTCCTATCAGCGTCGCAATACGGCAAATGGATTTACCCGTCGCTTTCAGGCAATTAAGCTGCAGTAAAAGCAGGTGAAAAAGATTTGGGTAATTTTGACAGATATTTGTAAATTAACAGTATTTCAGCGGATGGGGTTTACAAGAGATGATATTACCAAAATATTTAACTTTCCGAGAAACAATAATTATTCTACATACAAGTTTTTGCTTTCCTAAAAAATACGATTTACATTGAGAAACTTTGTTATTTTACAGAGTGTAGTAAAAAATCACTTAACTTTTTATAGCAAAAACAATAGTAAATCATCTTCTGATCATTATAGTGAAAGCAGATATTTTTTATCTCACTTCATCAGTTTTTTAAAGCAAAAAGCGTCCTTTTCATTTTTATAAAATTTCATTTTTAGTGTTCAGAATGACGTCTGGCGTCGCGACGAACTCAACAATATCAATCCTGTAGATATTTATAATTTATTAAAGCAAAACCGCTTCATCACTTTTCTAATTTTGTCATGCTTAGAAAAATAATTTTCTTATTCATAAAATTACTAAAAGACCATCGGTTATTTGTGCTAGAGAGATTCGAAAGATTTCATCAATAAATAGGAAATAAAAGAGATAAATAACAAAAATTACCAAAAGGAACCACGGCGCATAAGCACAACCAGCTCCCAGTGCCACATTAAGTGCCCACTGGCCTAATGAATGCATTTATACAAGGTAAAATCCTAGCATGGCTTACCGAGTAGCAAGAAGCTTTATGGGAGCTGAGTAGAATTTCAAAAAACTATTACAACTTACTTTTTGAAAATTAATATCGCAATAGATGACGACACAGCTACTATACTAAAAGTGAAATTGAACAGATTATTAAAGAATCTACAGGCCTAAATGAAATACCAGTAAAATTAATAAAACAGTGAATTAGTGAATTATCAGAGGTTCTTGCTGAATTAATAAATTTGTCCATCTCAACGGGACGATTTCCTAACTCTTCAAAAAATGCAGCTGATATTCCTATATTTAACATAGGTGACCAACACGATCTCGAGAATTATCGCCTCATATCACTCTTGAGTATCCTTGGGTGTATGACAGTAGGCTTTTAAAACAAAAGTAACTATTTATTTATACGTTAGCATCGTTTACTTGTAATTGGTGCATATTTTCAGATGTGGCTAAATAAAAATATTTTGTAAAATTGTTAGTGCCTTGTTCTTATTTCTGGTTTACTTTTTCCAGACTCCTGTATATTGTCGATCTTCACTGCAGCTATCCGAGACCCTATTGACCGCTAATAGAAAAAAGTGACGGGAAAAAAATCCGAAGTAACAATAATTGTCCCTGTGTTGTTGAGTTACCCATCAGGCGCGTCTCCGGGTGGCGGATAGGAGAGCGGCCAGTTACTGGCCCTAGGCTGGCTCTGGTTAGTGATGGCCATAGGGAGGTCTGCGGCTTAACACCCGTATGGCACCGAACGAAAACCATCGCCGCGGACCAACTCGTGACTCACACCGTAAACAGCTTGTGGGGTGCAACGACTCCGGCAATGGGCTCCCAAACCCGAGCCGGATAGTACCGACAAGGTGCACGGGGGACTTGGCTTAATCGCCCGGACTGCGTGGATGAGGTACCACTATAAAAACCTTCCAAATCCTAAGGTATTGTGCGCGCCGAAGGGATGCATGGCTGAGGGGAAGCTTAGTCACTAGCGACAACACTCGGGGCACAGGCGAACCCCGTTTTATATAGCCTTCCGTGTCCACCGGGGCTCTGGGCACGGTGACCAAATACTTCCCCATTACTCGTGGGATCATTTATGAACCAAGCAAATATAAAAAACATACCTTCGGAAGGAGGTCCTGCAAAGGAGGATCCACCGAAGAGACTCTCCGGGGGCAGCCAGAAGGAAGCTCCGGAAGAGTAAACAAAGAGAAACTGGGGGAAAACAGGACCTAGGCCTAAACAGCCAGGGGGTGTTAGTACTCCCAGCACAGATCAACCGGGAACGAGCAAACAACCTCAGGGGGGGTGACCCAAAGTCGGGCGTTAAACGCGGCCGATCCGAAGGAAGCACCCCCGAGGGACTAAAAGGGAAGCCAAGGAAGAGGGGCAAGGTCAACAAAGACCAGGGAACCTCCTACGCGGCAGCCCTTACTGACATCAAAGTAGCCATAATACCACATGGCTACCCCGAGACGTCCTTGAGTGGAGATCAGGCGGATCTCGTGAAGAACGCCTTGATTGAAGCACTAGATGACGTCGTCGAGGGGCAACAACCCCCGAGATTTTCGGGGGTAAACCTACGAGGGGGCTTTCTTCTTGCCTCCTGTGCTGACCAGGCGACCAAGGACTGGCTGGCGCAGGTGGTGGAGAAGTGCGTACCTTGGGAGGGTGCGAAACTTAGCGTCTGTGACGCCAAGGATGTACCCAAACCCATCAGGGCAATGGTGTGGATTCCGGGGCCGGCACAGGAACCGGAAAAAACATTCAAGCGCCTGAGGGTACAAAATCCAGGGCTCCATACGGAGACCTGGACAGTCGTCGATAGAAAGCCCGATCCAAAGGGACAGCAATTAATTCTTCTGATGGATGAAACATCTTGGAAGAAGGTAGAGGCACTCCATTGCAAACCCTACTTCAACTTGACCAGGATCCTTTTTAAGGCCTTGGGCAAAAAGAAGGAAGGGGAGCAAATGGAGGTTGACGACCCGAGGCCGCAAGAAGAACTTGGGGCGGAACCAGCGAAAGAGGAGGACCAGCTGCAACTCCCAACAGCGCAGGAATATTCAACTCAATAATGCAGGTAAATATACATCACTGTAAAGCAGCTTCGGCAGCATTGCAGCGATACATATTGAAATATAATATAGACATAGTACTGATACAAGAACCTTGGGTTTACAGGGGGAAGATCAGAGGATTGAAGGTGGGACCAGACTGGGAACTAATCAGCCCAGGAGGGGACCACCCAAGAGCTTGCATTATAGCAAAGAAAAATAGTAATCTACTACCAATGTGGGGACTCTGTACGAGAGACCTAATGGTGGCACGAACTAATGTCGAAATGGAAGGGTTAATGAAAGAGCTGGTAATAGGATCTGCATACCTTCCTTATGACCAAGCAGGCCTGCCTCCAACGCAGGAAGTCAAGGAACTGGTACAACAATGCGAGGCCAGTAATGTACAACTCATTCTATGCTGCGACGCCAACGCACACCACATTATGTGGGGGAGCACAGGAAACAACATAAGAGGTGAGTCACTCCTAGAATTTATAATTAGCAATAAACTAGAGGTAGCAAATCGCGGAAATGAACCGACCTTTGTAACAGAAACAAGGAGGGAGGTAATCGATATTACTATCGTAACACAATGTGCGGGACGAGTGATTAACGAGTGGAACGTGTCCCAGGAACCATCACTTTCGGACCACAGGTACGTAAGATTTAAGTTAGAAACACCGCCTGAAGGAGTTAAGATGAGCAGAAACCCAAGAACCTGCGACTGGGAGCTCTTCAACGAAATCCTAGAGCAGGAGTTGAAGGACTGCCCATCGAAACCTAATACACCGGCGGAAGTAGAATTGCTGAACGACTTCATAACATCAGCAATAAAATCAGCCTTTGAAGAAAGCTGCCCCCTGAAAGAGAGAAGAACAAAACGTGAGACCCCTTGGTGGAATCACGAACTCTCATCCAGGAGGACAGAAGTTCGAAGGCTATTTAACCAGGCGAAAAGAACTGGAAGATGGGAGGCATACAAAGCCGCCAATCTGAAATACGTATATGCCATAAGAGATGCTAAAACAAAAACATGGAGGAAGCAATGCGAGGAGATCGAAAGTACTCCAGAAGCAGCTAGACTCCAGAAGATCCTGCAGAGAGACAATCAAGGTAAGATTGGATCACTGCAGAAACAACAGGGAGGCTACACAAACACTGAGAAGGAGACTCTAGATTTACTTCTAGAGACACACTTCCCCGGCAGTGTGGCCATTCCACAACAAAACAACGGTCCAACAGAAGACATACCAATGAGAAGGGCGTCAAAGGAGGACTGGAAACTAGCCAAAGAAGTTATAAATATAACAAGGCTTGAATGGGCGATTAACACTTTCGAACCATACAAGTCACCAGGAGTGGATGGAATATTTCCAGCACTACTTAAACAAAGAATGAAAAAATTAGCAACACCCTTGTGCACACTATTCAGGGCTAGCCTAGCACTCGGATATGTGCCAACTGGTTGGCGGAAGGTGAACGTGGTATTCATACCAAAACCAGGGCGTGATACCTATGCCCAGGCGAAATCCTTCCGGCCAATCAGCCTTACATCATTTCTCCTCAAAACCTTGGAGAAACTGGTTGATAGACATATAAGGGACGATGTGATGGGCCAAAAACCCTTACATCGAAACCAATATGCCTACCAAGCAGGGAAATCGTGTGAGCTAGCGATACACGAGCTTACTCACAGAATAGAAAAGGCACTAGACAGCAAAGAAACTGCCATAGGAGCCTTCTTAGATATAGAGGGAGCATTTGACAATACCTCATTCAACTCAATAAGCGAGGCAGTGAAGAGGCGCGGAGTCGGTCTTTCAATAACAAGATGGATCGACTCAGCACTCAGAACAAGAAAAATCCAATCCACGCTGGGAAACATGTCGGAGGAGGTGTCTGTAACTAGAGGATGCCCGCAAGGAGGGGTTCTATCACCCCTCCTGTGGTGCCTGGTTATGGATGAGCTCCTAGCACAATTGGAACAGCGAGGAATATATGCGCAAGGATATGCAGACGACGTCACAATCCTAGCAGTGGGAAAATTTGAGAGCGTTGCCTCAGAAATGATGCAAAGAGCTCTCAATACGGTAGATCGATGGTGCACACAGGAAGGGCTTTCTGTTAATCCAGGAAAGACCACGGTGGTGACTTTCACAAGGAAAAGAAAACTTCAAAACCTGAGGAAACTACATCTTCGGGGAAAAGAACTACAGGTGAGCAATGAAGTCAAATATTTGGGACTAACCTTAGATACCAAGCTTAACTTCAAAGCTCACATAGACAAAGTGACAATCAAAGCCACGCGGGCCTTATGGACCTGCAGAAGCATGGTGGGCAAGAGCTGGGGACTTCAACCAAAAATGGTGCACTGGTTGTACCAAAGGGTCGTCGTACCAATAATAACCTACGCCTCCCTGATCTGGTGGCACAAGGCCGGAAAAGGAGAAGCGATGAGAAAACTAGGCAAGTTGCAAAGACTTGCATGTCTAGGAATCAGGGAGCAATGTCAACAACGCCGACCGCAGCCTTGGAAACACTGCTAGGCCTACCTCCACTACACCTAGTGGTGGAGAATGAGGCACTAATGGCAGCATACAGGCTGAAAACAACTGGATATGGGACCATCTCAAGGAAAGGATACCATACTGAAGTATTCCAATATGTAGGAAAAAATCGGCTACTCGATATGCAGTCAGACAGAATCAGCACAACCTACAACTTCACAAAAACTTTCAGGGTAAAAATACCTGAAAGGGATGGAGAAGGAGGTAGGATGCAGAGACAACAAAATGACACCATCTGGTATACTGACGGATCAAAAACGTCAAGCAGTACCGGAGCAGGAGTTGCGGGAGAACAACCAGGGACAGACATCAGCCTGAACCTCGGAAGTATCGCAACAGTGTTCCAAGCCGAAATCACAGCAATAGACGTCTGTGCACAAGAAATGATACGGAGGGCATACAAAAATAAGAGAATCCGCATCATCACTGACAGCCAAGCAGCCCTCAGAGCTCTGGAAGCAGTAGAAATACGATCTAAAACAGTAAAAGACTGCCTGGAGTCCCTGGAGAAACTTACGGAACACAACAGTGTACAACTGGAGTGGACACGAGGACACCAGGGAAATACGGGAAACGAAAAAGCAGACATGCTAGCCAGAAAAGGCGCTAAATCAATTCTAACAGGTCCCGAACCGACCTGCGGGGTATCTTATAGCACCGCAAAAGGATCGGTAAAGGAACTATTAAGACAGAAACACTACTCGCACTGGATAGAGATACCGGGAATGAGGCAGTCACGCTTGTTCATCGGAGAAATATCTAGAGCAAGGACCAACGAAATGCTAAAGCTGAGCAGAAAACAGCTGAGGTGTGCAGTGGGAATATTAACAGGACACTGTACACTAAACAAACACCTAACCAATATAAGGGTGAAAGACAATCCAGATTGCAGGATGTGTGGTGAAGAGGAAGAAACTCCCCACCACATCTTATGTGAATGCCCAGCCCTAACGGCAATGAGACTAACACACTTCGAGGGACCACTTTTAACCCCGGAAGAGATAGCCAGAGCTCCCATAAACTGTATACTCGCCTTCTGGAATAGAACGGGTCTTATGGAGTAATGAGACTATGGGGTACAATAAGCTTAAGCTTCAGTACAGCGGGTAGTTTAAACCGCAACCCGTAAGGAAAAAAAAAAAACAGTAATTGTCTTTGGAATACCGAATACTTTTCCTTAGTACATTAAAGTTAAATACCAATACAACCTCTTGTATCCCTAAAAGTACCCGCATAAGATACTATGTGAGAGAGACACATTTAGAGACGCACATACGCCCAATATCCGAGTACGCTAGGGTTAATTTCGGCTTTAGAAAAAATCCCAGCTCCTCGAATGAGGATCGAACCCGGAATTTCGAGGTGACAGGCAAGTGTCCTTATCGCTCGAACATAAAGCCGCATAATTGGTATTAGAAAATAAATACATATTTTTGTGTTATTATTTCCATAAAAAATGTAAGAAATAAAATGTTATTAGTTAATTATCTAAAAGGTATTAATAATACATGAAGCCAATACAACAATATCCACAATTTATTCAAAATTGTATGATATCCATTAAATAGCAAGTGAAATTATAAAATTCTAACATACCTACAATAGTGGTTTAATGATGAAGTTTTAGAGAATGTGCACCATAAAGAGAACAGTAATTTGTGATGTTATTAAACAAGTTACTTTGTAACTAAAATGTAACCACAACGTAGTTTAAATTTAATACTTTATAATATGCTCACAATTCATCCTCTTTGGTGCCGTTTCATTTCATTATGAAATATACTTATTTTTACTTTACATAAGAGCATTATTTTTTATTCTGTAACAAATATTCTGTAAAGTAATGGTATATGAGGATGCCCCATTATATTAAAAGTTGGATTTCTGTTTATTGTATATGATTCTACACTATTTATATAATCAGTATCCATAAGTGGTTGGATTTAAAAAAAAATTAACTACAAAAAGAATTATAAAAGTTTGGAAAAATTTAAAATTGTCGCAAGTTGATCAACTAATGAAATAATGTGAACCTATGTTGCCATATTTTCTGGATTTAAGTATTGTTTTGGTATTAAAATTCAAGAAATCAAGAAATCCTGCTTTGAACCACTGATTCTAAACACATTTTAATGTGAAATTTCACATTAATTAGATGTTTTCTTAATTAAAAAAATAGAGCTATTCATTTTCTGAAGTTTAAAAATGTATAATATATATATTTTTAATATTCTTAAAAAATATATCAAAGTTTCTAGTTCATTCTATGCACAATACTATTCAAATATCTAGATCGTAGGATTTCGTATCTCCTCCGAGCACATTCATATTCGTTACATTATTCATTTATTGAATTTAAAAATCTTGGGTCAATCCACAACTTGTCCTCAAAGCTAGCTACGGACCGAATTTACAACGAATTAAAGTGAAATAGACTTATGCGCGAATCCTCAGAAAGCAAAAGAGACAGAAAGCACTGGCGGGGACAATGTCCCTGACACATTTTACGGAAACGGTAACGCACGAAGTTCAATAGAGCAGTCACAGAGGACCTCGTCTGTGAGAGCAGTCTTAATGCTGACTAAGTATGCGTTGGTCGGTAAATTCTGCCGCGTTGTTTTTAATGTTTTTATTTGTGAACATTTTATTAGTAAATCTCTACTTGTCGTGAAATTAAGTAAAACAGTGTTTTCGGTGTTTACTATTAAATATTGTACAAAATATATTAAAACTGAAAGATGGACATAAATTGGATTATGAATAAAGTACAAGTAGTTTTTATGTTTAGATACGTTTTAGACGGTGTTGTATGAGAGAGATTTTGGAAATTTATTCAGCCTCAAGGAACGACATCGCAGCATTTGACAGATGTAATTTTAAAAGAGTTACAATGTCTGAAAATTAATGAAGTCCTGAAAAATTGATAGCACAAAGTTACGATGGAGCATCAGTAATGAGTGGTGCTTTTGAGGTGTACAAGCCAAAATGAATCAGAAAACAACACTCTAAACCAAGCTATTGGTTTAAAAAACTACTTACAAAATGAACATTTTCTTTCCTGATTAAATTTTTTTTCATTTAGTTATGCCTCATTGTGATATATTGTTCAATCAATTACAAAAATGTAATATTGATGTCATAACAGTAAATAAGTGTATTGGCGTTTTTAATAGTAAAATTGAAAACATCAGAAATAAAATTTTGAATAACTATTTGGAGGAGACATCCATGTAGTCTGCCCAGAGATGTAAAACGGAAGAATCAAAAAGGAGAATTTCATTAGAAGTTTGTGATATAATTACATCTGAGATCAAAAACAGGTTTGGCTTCAGTAAACATTTAGCAGTGTCTCAGTTATTTCACGCAGATCGATTTAAAGATTATAAAAAAAGCATTCCTCAAGATATGTTTAAATTAGTTAAAACGGAGTATCCAGTCATAAATCATTTGAAACTTAAAACTGAATTAGAAGTATTATATAGCCGAGAAGATTTTTTTCAATAGTGAAGGTGCAGTTGTTTTGTTACAGCTTTTTATTAACAATAATTTTTGCAATACTTTTTCTGAAAGTGTCAAACTGTTAAAAATCTTGTGTACTATCCCTATGACTATCGACGAAAGTGAACGTTGTTTTTCCACCTTAAAAAGAATAAAGACATTTTTAAGAAATACCATGGGTGAGGAAAGGTTATCTTCTTTAGCTATGCTTACCATAGAAAGGGCATTAATAAAGAAGATAAAATACTTTAATGAAAAAGTAATTGACCGCTTTGCACCTCAAAAAGATCGGAGGATCGACTTGGAATTTAAATCACTTTAAAAGATAGGTAATACAGTAAACTTTTCTAATTGACCTTCCTATCTCTTGACCCCCGAACCGCCACTGATTATTACACATTCTTAAATGGATAATGTACTTTTTTATTTACTTTTGTGATTTAACTGTAATTTTTTAGCTAATAATAATACATTATTATGGAACGCCGTTTTATTTTTTAAGAACATGGCTAGCTAGATATATCATAATATGACTAAATTAAAGAAAAAAGTAAAACTACGCAGGCAAGCATATAAACAAGTAAATCAACAGAGAAACAGAAATCTTTCGACGTAGATGAGAGAAAACGTTTATTTTAACAAACTTATTTCTCGCCACTCAGTTAATCTACAAGTTTCATACATATGTATGTAGGTACATCCAAGTGGCTTACTTGAATTGTTACTGCTCGTAGGCAAAATGTTTTCCAAACAAGAATGCATATTAAATTAATAGAGTACGTTAGTTAGCACAGTAATTATTTGACTACAGCTACATTTATTCTTAGTATTACGTTTAATTTCAAAAACAGTATTAAACAAAAGTATTTTGAAAACTGTTTATTACTTACATAATAATGATTGAAATTTATATCTTTTAGATTTTAATTTTGTATACTTTTTCTTTTTATTTGCATTATTTTCTTCTGTTTTATGCATATTATCATATATTTAATTTTTGCATATGTATGTATAGTAGACCACAACTTTAAGAGACACATAAAAAAGGCCATAAAAACCGGCCATAAAAGTGTCAAAGCCGGCGTAATTACATGCGACTCAGTACCGTATTTAAAATTTTTGTGCGTCGAGACACACAATGTTAGAAATTTAAAAGCATTGTATCTTTGATAAATAAATAGTTATTTGATACCATGATAAATTAGAAAAAAATTACTCTGTTTTGCTTGTGTCAAGATAGGAATAATATTTTATATATTGGTGGAGCATTGATGAATTTTGTTAGTCTAAATTAAAATTATATCCAATATTCTCTTGTTGCTCAGTTTAGCCAATAATAGTTTAATATATCGAATTATTATTGTTGCCCAGCAAGGACCACGAGGAGGTACGAGTAATTCCTTGCCAAAACATGTGGGTTCAGTGTTAAGGTTATCAATATTATTAAAATACGTAAAATATATAAAGCAAATCTTTAAATTCTTTAAATAAATAAAATATTATATTTATATCTATAACACTAACTTGATCTAATTGACCCAGATTAAATAAATAAATTAAATTCTAGAAAACAAACAAATAATTATTAAATAAATAAATTCAATTCTGGAAAACAAATATTATAATAAATAAAAATAATGTTATATTGAACTTGCGCGTATGTAAAACACTGATAAAACGATAAATTCACAATATACACTAAATCACATCATATTTTATTCAAAACACTAATCACTATACTCACTCAACACTTCATAACTACTTTCTAAATCGGTATCTGAATCAAGATATATTATTAAACGGTCTAGGGCTGATGCTTTTTCCTAACTTAATGTATTCATCTTCAATTTTAATGACATGCTGAATACAATTTTGCCAATAACTTGGTGTTATTTCTCTCACTTCAGCTTTAATAAGGTCGATTACTTTAGCATCAAATTTGGGAAAGGTGTTATTTTTTCGAATGCTTCTTTTCAACTGACTCCATATTAGTTCGATCGGGTTGAAAATACAAAAATATGGGGGCAACCGTAAAACTGTATGTCCTTGAGCTTCAGCCATTTTATCAATTACATATTGCTTTGAGAAATTTTGCTTCTTAGCAATATCCAAAAGATCTTTCTTTTTTAAAATTTTTTTGAAATTCCAAATTATGTTTTCGGAGAAATTTTTGAATATCTTTTTTCTTTGTTCCAGTATTTGGTATTTTTTTGATTTGTCGCGAATGATACGAAGCATTGTCTAAAACAATTACGCTGTTTTTTTCTGTATTTGGAAGCAATGATGTCTGAAACCATTCTTCAAAAATATCCGCAGTCATGTTTCGGTGATAATCAACATTTGAATCTTCCAGTTTTTTTTCCATTTAATTTGAGACCATTATGCACCCATCCATTTTCTGATCCACAATGTACAATTATTAATCTGGTTCCTTTATTTGCAGGCATATCAACTGTACATTTCTTTGAAACAACTATCCAGCCTTTTTTCATTGTATCATGGGTATCATACCAAGTTTCGTCTAAATAATATATTGGTCGTTGTTCATTTCGAAATTTTGTAATATTTTCCAAATCTTCATTACGCCACTGTACAATTCTGGAGTTTTCCATAATACTTGCCCTTTTATTAATAATTTTGAACCTAAATCCTATCTTTAATATCCATCGCCGAAGTGTTTCTTCACTAACTGACACTACATACACCCTTTGCTCTCAGTTCCATATGTATTGATTATTCCGTTGGTATATCATTTTCTTTGTACTTGCTATAAATTAAATCTCTTAACAACTTCACCATAGACGAATCTAATGCTCGTGATGTTCCTTTGTCCGATCTAACTTTTTGATTATGTACCCCATCCTTAATTAATCTATAGATAGTTCGTTCTGAAATTTCTGTTAAGTAGGCCGGTTTTTCCACGGCTCCTTTTTCACCTTCGCTTTCTTTTATATTTCTATAAACAGTTAAAACCATTTTTTCAGTATGTTCGCTTAAATATTCTCTGGAAATTTTCTCTGTAATTTGTGAGCCATTACCATTCCCCGTATCTTCGTGAAATTCTCTGCTAGTGCTAGGTTGAGGACCTTCCCAAAGCCTGAACATTATCACAATATTATTTTACCACAGCCACTTATAAATGGAAAACACTCGATAATTCACCACCCATCGGAATATTTATAAAAACACAACTACATAAAATACGCTTAAACACAAAGGAAAATTTCACTTATCTGTTACAGTATTATACATTCTAGGCTCTCACAATCCAAATAAAATGTAAACACTGAAGAACACACTGTATTTATAAAGCACATAACCTATATGAATTCTTAAAGGCAAGAATGACCGTCCGTCCCTGCATGCTTTCTCGTTATTAGGCTTTTACAGCTGGGTCGATAGTGACCGTTAAATCGTAAAATATTTTAGGAGGGAGTTGCATAATTATATCAAAATAATTTGAAATTGTAATTGATACAGGCGTGTTTCCGATAATTTCTTATTTTAATCATGCTAAAACATGCTTTACATGAGAATAATGATGTTTTATGTATTAAGTAATACATTATATTTATTATTTAATATGCTGTAGAAAAATAAAGCATGCCCCGCTCTATCCTCAGGAGCATCGCCGCAAAGCTTTGAGATATTTTTTGTATCTCTTAAAGTTGTGGTCTACTTTATTCTTTTTCGTTTTAATTTTTGTATATTTATAAATAAAATATATGTGTATATAAATGTATATACGTAAATAAATCTAATTCTGGTTTCAACTAATTAACTATAGGTTAGTTATAGGATTAGATTAATTTTGGGTCAGTGTAAGAGTAGCCTTACGCTAAACTTCGCCAAGTTGTATTAGGTTAAGAATATAATGTATATTTGTTACTTACCTATTCGATAGGGGATGAGGTATGGACATCCGTTTAATTTCCGATATTCGATCAGTGAAGCTAAGCAGCACTGGTCGAGTCCGGCAATTGGATGGATGAACGATAGCTCGTCTAACAGTCGGTAGGCTGTCAACAGACAATCCCGGGAAGGCCGCTAGCCTGATGCAGGCGGAGAGGCGAGCCCGGGTGGAGCGTCGAAGAGACCTACCCAGGAGGTTTGCCACTCTGCTAGCGGTGCAGGCGGGCAGGCCCAGGCGGTGGGTTAGTTGACAGTCGAGGACCGTGGTTCGGAGTCCACGCTAAACTGTAGGTCCCTAGGTAAAAAGGGCCCATTGTGGCCTACTTGCCTAGTAAAATAAGTAGCTACTACTACTACCTATTCGATAAAGACGATTTATTATTTTCTTTTTATCGGAATATCCGATGCCGGACAGTCCTCCTGTAGCCTCCGATGCCTCACGAAAGTCGCGCCGATGCATTAACTACAGCTACTTCCCACATCCCGCAGGGTTAGTGACTGTAGATACCAGAATCGTGTGACCTAAGCAGACGAAGAGAACCCAGGATGACCGCCTTCTGCATTTGGTCTACCAGCCACTCGGCTGATTTTTGGCAGACCGGCATGTTCTTCACTTTTTGACCGAATAGCCTGGGTACAGCACTTGGAGTTCGTACTGGAGATCGCGATATTTGTTCCGTTTCTCCTCCTCCTTCAAGGTGATATTTTTCTCCGCAGGTGCCGAGAATTCGATAACATACATCACCTTGAAATGATGGTCGAGGAGGACTATGTCAGGCTTGTTGGCTTCGATTAACCTGACCGTCGGGAACGTGTAGTTCCAGTAAATTATTATTGTTATAATCTAAATAGTCCTGAGGGCAATTTAAAATTAAATTTAAATATTGACTATTTCAAAAATTAGCTTCCACTAATATTTTTATTGAAAATATTGATTACCGTATTAAAAAATTGTTAAATTAATTATGCAGAAAATGTCTTCATCTCCACCATAATCTAGAATGCAGCTGATTGGACCTGACCTGGTCCTAAGGAGGCCTTCAATGACTAGGGTGTTTGTCCAAGCCACTGGAATGACGTTGTTGGAAACTTCGTGTACGAAACTGATGTTAAATGTTCACTTTAGTTCGCCGAGTTCTATATTAATTGCGGCTAAAGACATGGCTAAGCTCGTCACCGTTCGCCCAGTACTTTGCAGTTCGCTGAATAAAGGTGTGGTTGTGTTCGTTGTCATTCGACGAGTTAATTGTAGTTCGCCGACTAAAGCCGTGGTTGGGATTATTGCCGTTTGTCGAGTTCGGTACCGTTCGAGGACTAAAACAGTAGATAAGGTCGTTGAGGTTCGTTATGCTTCTACGAATTTGTTGCTGTTCGCGGAATAAAGTCAAACGCCCTAGAACTCACGCCGGTGATTAGGCTGTCTTTTCCACTGGAGCTTGTACATATAAAAGTCTTGTTCCGTTTAAAATAATTATGCTCTTCCGGTATTTTAATGAAATAAACACGATGATAGCAACACACAATTTCGCGTGAAGATATGGCCACCCTTTAAAACGTGATATCTCTCCTCGTAATTGTTTAATAATATGCACATAAAGCAAAATCCAAACAGATTAGCTGTGAAGTGTAGATTTATTTGATTAGAATGTAAGCGAATTACGTCATTACGTCGTTCTCGCTATTATTCACCGTATTCAAAACACGAATTGGCTTTGCTAAACAGTAATTAATTCAAGATAATTATGACGTGTCGATGATGTATTATTTCCTTTAATAATTTGTATAGAAGTAGGATTAAACTGAATACTAATATTTAGTGTTAAGGCAGATATGTAATTAATAAGACACCTACCAGTTTTTAGATAATTATAGAAATATATCATTATAGTCACCATATGAAGGTATCAATTAATAAATTAATTAACGTTTAATCTCAATAGAGTCCTATATATAGCTTAATTTATAGAATTTCAGAACTTTAACGAACAATAATTGACGATAGATGAACTGTCTTCTCCAACTGCGTATTGTTGCTAAAGATATTGAGCTTACTCAGCATACATTTTTTCACTAGTACCACAACAAACCTTAGCGACTTATTCCTTCTAAACATAAATGCTGTGCGTTTCAATATCTCTCTATGACCAATGGAGAATATTCAGCTGACTCAACTAAGTGCTAAGCTCGATTAGTTTTAGAAATGAAAATAACAGATAAAAGGCAATTGCTATTCAACAGTAACACAATAATTGAGTCGGCTGAATATACCTAGTGTGGGCGATTTGGAAGACTTCCTCTAGTCCTAACTGGTGGGTCCTGTCGACTCTCTGGTTCTATTCCGTATCGTCTTCTTTCTTCACCGACATGTCTGTCGAGTCATCTGTCTCAGACGAGACTTCTGGTGCTCCGCTACGTCTTGAAGGTGTTTTGTTTAGGATTTGACCACCAAACAAAACTAAGGAACGCATTAAACTGGCATAATGTTAGGATACACGAAATAATAATAATGTTACTCCATAATTTCATAAGAAATTTAATACATAACTCAAAAATTGTTACGACTAGACAAATGGTCAGAAGAAATAATTGTGGATAGATATTTTTATTCATTTATGTATTTATTTTATTCATTTAGCAATACAATTGCCTAGACAGAAAACTTCCAATTAGAGGGCAAGAATTACAATACAGTTTATTACAAACTTAGCTATATTGTACAATTATGATATTATTTAAACAGAACTAAAAAAAAAGGAAAAAATGTAGTCACCGGGTTATACATTATGAATAGAACATAAAACTAGTATAACAGAACAAATATATGAAACTAGAAATTTAAGTTAAACTCAGTATAAACTAAACTCAAAATAAAGTAGCACGGTCAACATTGTTTTTTTTATTATTCAAATTGTAAATAAATATGTCAAGATCATTTATAAAAGAAGCATAATTGTGACACATTACATAAAGTGGGAAAAATAAAAGAACATTTTATTTGTTCTAGGAACAGGCAAGTATAATAAGGATGAAATATGACGTGCTGGCAAACTTGGGACTTGGAAATTTAAATTACTTAGAAGTATTGAATAGTCTGTATCAAATATTTTATAACTCTGAATAAAAATAAAACCGAGTGAAGAATTGATCGCCTTGAAATCCTAATGTTGGATATATTCTATTATCTTTGTACCACAAATTATTTCGCAAAACACCTGGACTGATTCAATATGTACGTCGTATCTAGAAATTCACACTAAAATACTGATACATACTCTAAGTTTGATCTTACACAGGTATTAAATTAAGAAGATGAGCGTCTCGTGTTTTATTAAATTGCTGCAATTTCGATTATAAAACCTAAACTTTTAAAGGCATTAGCAACAGTATTACTTAAGTGACTATTGAATGCCTTAAACTGATTGCATTTATTATTAGTAGTATTTTTAATGCACCAACTCTTTCATTTGTTAAAGTCATGTTGAAGTACGGAACGGTCCTAAACTGTATTCATGTAAGAAAATAATTTCTAATAGTCAGCATAAAGTAGGGTTCTACATTGCAGGTCCATGGTGATATCATTCCCGAATCTAACAAATATCAGAAGCCGAAGCACAGAGTCCTGAAGGACACCAGAAGTAGCCGTAATAATGGCAGACTTGAAACCATGGTACTTTATATACTCTTTTCTTTTATTTAAATAAGAGCAAAAAAACTTGTGAAACTGATACTAAGTCCTTACGTGGCTAGAGCACAGCTTCGAATACTTTAGCAAAGTTACACATTACTGGCGGTTCTTCTATAGGGTCATTTGGTCAATGACCTCCCACATACAAATAAAAAAAATAGAGCTATTCATTTTCGGAAGTTTAAAAATATATAATATATATATTTTTAATATTCTTAAAAAATATATTAAAGTTTCTAGTTCATTCTATGCACAATACTATTCAAATATCTAGATCGCAGGATTTCGTATCCCCTCTGAGCACCGAGCCTCTACATTCATATTCATTACATTATTCATTTACAGAATTTAAAAATCTTGGGTTAATCCACAACTTGTCCTCAAAGCTAGCTACGGACCGAATTTACAACGAATTAAAGTGAAATAGACTTATGCGCGAATCGTCAGAAAGCAAAAGAGACAGAAAACACTGGCGGGGGCAATGTCCCTGACACATTTTTACGGAAACGGTAACGCACGAAGTTCAGTAGAGCAGTATTAATGCTGACTAGGTACGCGTTGGTCGGTAAATTCTGTCGCGTTGTTTTTAATGTTTTTATTTGTGAACATTTTATTAGTAAATCTCTACTTGTCGTGAAATTAAGTAAAACAATGTTTTTGGTGTTTACTATTAAATATAAGTGTTGTACAGAATATATTAAAACTGAAAGATGGACATAAGTTGGGTTATGAAGACCGAGTGAAATTCAAAGGTGGTGCCCATCCAAAACCTAATATGACGATAAAGCAAACATCTCTTGATAAGAAAAAAGAAGTTAATAGGTATTTTCAAAATTCAATGTACGATTTATACAAGTGGATTTGCGGATGCGAGGTAAAAAATGTATTTTTTTTGTTTCCCATGCCTGTTATTTGGTGATGATCCTGATCCTATATGGTCCAAAATAGGTGTAACTGACTTGAAACATTTAAAAATAAAAGTACAGAAACATTCGCTCGCATCAAGTCATATGAATAACTGTTGTAGTCTAGCAACACTTGGTACAGTTGATATTAGAATGCAGTTAGACAGTGTCTATAGAAAAAGTTTAAAAGCTTACAACGAGAACGTTTCTAAAAATAGATATATTTTAAATAAAATAATAGACTGTGTATTATTCTGTGGAGCTTTTGAGCTAGCACTACGCGGACATGACGAAACTGAGTCCTCTGATAACCCGGGAATATTTCGAGGTCTAGTAAATTTTGTATCTGAACTAGATGTCATTTTTAAAGACCATTTGCAAAACAGTACTGTGTTTAAGGGCACTTTGAAGGCAATTCAAAATGAACTTTTAGATTATTATTCACGAAGAAATAAAATCTGAAATTAATCAATCTGACTTCATTGTAGTTCAAGTGGATGAAACCACAGATAGTTCCAATAAAGTACAAGTAGTTTTTGTGTTTAGATATGTTCGGTGTTGTATGTGAGAGATTTTGGAAATTTATTCAGCCTCAAGAAACGACATCGCGGCATTTGACAGATGTAATTTGAAAAGAGTTAGAATCTGAAAATTAATGAGTCCTGAAAAATTGATAGCACAAAGTTACGATGGAACATCAGTAATGAGTGGTGCTTTTGGAGGTGTACAAGCCAAAATTAAAAAAAGTTATCCTTCAGTAAATTTTATTCATTGTTACGCTCATCAACTAAATTTAATTTTACAAAAAGCATCAAGTCAGGATAAAAGCATAAAAATTTTTTTTGCTAATTTACATAGCTTTTCTTCATTCTTTGGAAAATCGCCAAAAAGAACAGCCGTGTTAGATAATGTTGTTAAGGTGATATTACCTAAAGCGGCTCCAACACGATGGAGCATAGAGACTGTTTATACCTATCGAACAGAATTATTAGATTGTTTAGAAAATATCATTGATAATGAATCAGAAAACAACACTCTAAACCAAGCTATTGGTTTAAAAAACTACTTACAAAATGAACATTTTCTTTACTGGTTAACTTTTTTTCATTTAGTTATGCCTCATTGTGATATATTGTTCAATCAATTACAAAAAAAAATGTAATATCGATGTCATAACAGTAAATAAATGTATTGACGTTATTAATAGTAAAATTGAAGACATCAGAAATAAAATTTTGATTAACTATTTGGAGGAGACATCCATGTCAGTCTGCCCAGAGATGTAAAACGGAAGAATCAGAAAGGAGAATTTCATTAGAAGTTTGTGATATAATTACATCTGAGATCAAAAACAGGTTTGGCTTCAGTAATCATTTCGCAGTGTCTCAGTTATTTCACGCAGATCGATTTAAAGATTATAAAAAAAGCTTTCCTCAAGATATGTTTAAATTAGTTAAAACGGAGTATCCGGTCATAAATCATTTGAAACTTAAAACTGAATTAGAAGTATTATATAGCCGAGAAGATTTTTCCAATAGTGAAGGTGCAGTTACTTTGTTACAGCTTTTTATTAACAATAATTTGTGCAATACTTTTGCTGAAAGTGTCAAACTGTTAAAAATCTTGTGTACTCTCCCTATGATTACCGTCGAAAGTGAACGTTGTTTTTCCACCTTAAAAAAGAATAAAGAAATTTTTATGAAATACCATGGGTCAGGAAAGGTTATATTCTTTAGCTATGCATACCATAGAAAGGGCATTAATAAAGAAGATAAAGGACTTTAATGAAAAAGTAATTGACCACTTTGCATCTCAAAAAAACCGGAGGATCGACTTAGAATTTAAATCACTTTAAAAGGTAGGTAATACAGTAAACTTTTCTAATTGACCTCCCTATCTCTTGACCCACGAACCGCCACTGTTACACATAATTACAACTAGGCGATAATTGTCAATGAATTATTTATCAATCTTTTTTGAAAATATAAACGCCTTTAGGCATCTCGCATATACAGGGATGTGTTGAGAACTGAAGAAATAAATTAAAGATGGCGGTTAATGGTTTAGCAAATCAAATGGCATAAGGATTTTTACCATTATTTGTAAAACAAACAAACAGCTCCAAGTAAAAAAATATGTATAGCTAAATACCGTTTACCATTTTTAGAAAGAGGCTTAGGGAGTCAATCTTTGATCACCCTGTATACAAATATGTACTTTCCCACAACTAACTAAGCTTAAGCATTACCTTCCAGCGCAATGATTAAATTGTCAATTCTAGTGAATAAAATATACCTATTCTTATAAGAAGACTGAAGTGAACAGAATATCGAAAAATATGTACTCCATACATCTTGATGCAGCAAATCTATCTGGAGTAAATAGTATCGTTCTGATGTAAATGATTTCTTTCATTAGTTCCTAAAAAGTTGATTAAAACTTTCAGCGTATTATTTTACTCGTCTCACTTCTCATATTCCTATACATAATTTTATAGTTCTCAAACGCTGTCGGTAAAAGGGTCCAATAAAGTTTTTGTAATTGCTAAAGTTAAACAGATTTGTTATGGTAACTAAGTTACGATAATACAAGGAAACTTCCTCTAAGTACTAGAATGCATTTGTTTAGAAAGGATCTTCATGAATATTCGTAAGTTTCCTAATAATGCTACTTAAACTTGGGATAATCAAATATCTCTGTAATTTCAGTAATATGATTAATATTGAACGCCTCATAATTCAAATTTTAACCGGCATTTACGGTTAAATTGAAAATAATATAGAAATCATAGGTATACCGAACTCGGGAGCGCAGTGGGCCTGAGCCCTAAGTGACAAACGTTGCTAGTTTACTGCCTATCGACTTCCGGGTTCAAATCCTGGTTTCATTCTGACAAAGTCGAAGGGATTTGTTGGGTGTGTCCGCGTTTTGTTCGACTGTGTAATCTGTGTCCGTGCGACAAAAACGTAATTCCAGACCATCAGTTTAGCTTCAGAGAGAGACACTCAACTATAGATCAAGTCAACAGGATCACAGATATAATTGAAAAGTCATTGGAAGAAAGAAAAGTTTGTTCTACCGTCTCTCTTGATGTAGCATAGGCTTTTGATCAGGTGTGGCATGAGAGACTTAACTATAAATTAAGCAAGCTCTGCTTAAACAGTTTGCACAATTACTGAAGTCTTATATTTCAGACAAAGCTTTTAGAATTAAGCAGGAAGACGCTTACTCTGAACTTAAAGAAATTTAGGCAGGAGTACCACAAGGCGGTGTATTAGGGCCAGTTATTTACCAACTATACACAATGATATGATAATCCTGAATTAGAGCATGACAGGATAGCCACTTTTGCTGACGACATTGCTATAATGGCTTAAGACAAAGATCACGAAAAAGCGGAAATAAATGTGCAAACATCAGGAAACAAAATTAACAACTGAATTAAGCAATAGCGAATCAAATCAAACGAGCCTAAATCAGCCCATGTGAATTTCACAAACAAAAGAGACCAACATATCCATGATAGCATAAACAATATCCAAGTACCACATTCTGATACAGCAAAATATATGAGTATAACACTGGACGCTAAGCTGCGCTGGAGAGCTCGTGTCAGAAAGAAAAAAGAAGAATTACACATCAAATTTAGAAAAATATATTGGCTGCTTGGACGAAATTCCACACTGTCAATATACAACAAAGTACTTCTGTACAAACAAATTTTCAAGCCCGTATGGACATATGGCATCCACCTGTGGGATTGTGCCAGCAAGAGCAATTTAGAAATAATCTAGCGATTCCAGAACACAGTATTAAAGAGCATTGTCAATGCCTCTTGGTATTGCAAAAACAGTGACCTCCATAGGGACATGGAAATGGACACCGTTAGCCATCCCATCAGCAAATTAGTTAAGAGTCATAAACAGCGACTTCTTCTTCACGTCAATGTTGAAGCCATCCAACTCCTCGACAATACGAATCAGATTAGAAGACTCAAGAGGATCAAACCCTACGAATTATTGTAATTTGTGTTAGGTCAAAAGCAAAGATCAGTGCTTATGTACACATTAACATTAGTGTAATTAAATTAATAAAAAAAAATAAGGAACCCTAGTAAGTCGTTCGATATCAGTTTCGCAGCTGTAGTAAATTAGGTTTGAAAAATATTACGCATTTATCGGAGTTAATGATCAGATTGTAATTTCAGTATTCAGTATTAGGGGTGTTTATTTAAATAGAAAAAAAAAGATTGTAGGCTCACAAATGGTATCTTGTTTATCTAAAGAGACGTAGAGTTAGTTTCAATTTTGGCACCTTAATAGATTATCTTTCATCTTGTCTAAATGACGATACAATCAATTATCTCATTCCATTTTAGATGAATTTTTTTGTTTTTTTATCTAAAGGATTATTTTAGATAAAAGGTAATTTTCTTTTATGTGCCATCATTGCATTGATTGGACTATCATCAGAAACATGCATGTACTTGAATAATTAAAATAATAATAATAATTGAAAAATTCAGTACAATAATAATCACATATAATTCCTTTGTTTTAAGAGATAAAAAAATAGGTAACAAAAGTTTATTTCAATATTGAAGACTACTTTACTCAATTGTTCCTAAATAGGTATTATCATTTTTGAATTGCTATTTTGAGTTCGTATTTTTTTCCTGGATGAAGAGAGCACAAGGCAATAAAACATTTAGGAGAAATTGCGCTATGCAGTCTTATTACCTATATAACATTGCAATTAACAACTTGTATTTAAAATTTTTCTCCATTGCTTAAATCAAAAGAATCAAAGATTTACAGATGATTGAAATCATTTGTTTCATTCAGTATAGATTTAATGGTAGACCTTGTATTAAAACAATATTTTTGTAAGTAAGTAGCACTATTGGCAGGCTAAATTGTTTTTTTAAGAAAAAATTTTTCTAGCGTTAATATTAACCGAGAATGCCGAAATATTTAAAGTGGCCTACCAGACGCTACACTGTTCAAAGATTTTTAGTGCCACCCCCGTATATAGCGCTCCATACATAATTTTACTATTTGTTACTGAAAACGTCGAACGCGCAGAACTGGAACAGTGATTATTTCTTTTAGGAGTAGTTTGAAATTTAAAATAACCAAGTATAAAAGGAAACTACCAAATATAACAAAAATTAAAGGAAAAGTTCGAAAATTGGAAAAATTCTTACAACGGGTGTCGTCAAGTAAGTACACAAAGTCACTATTTGTTTTTGTCATTTTAGGGCGAAGGTGAGAGAGACTAGACTATTTTATGTAAAGCTAACTCTTTGTTGGGTTGTATCGGCCTTGTAGATACTAAACATTTTTTAGTTTGACCCCACGTAGTTTTTCACTTATATAGCCCTGCAGCTAGTGATTCTCTGTTGAGGGGAAAATTTCATCCTGCACTTTATGACTGACGTAATGGAATTTTTGTTAAGGAAACGAAGGTTAATTCAAATTTAACACAAAGAACCCGCAAAATCATAAGATTGATAATATTAATAAATAACTAAAAAATGTTTTTATGTAACAGTATTAATGTATGACAAAGACGGAAAGAGCACGTTGTTTATAACTGTTTTTGTACTGACAAATCAAGATATCGATTTACCATATTTTTATTGCTTAGCACTTTTTGTTTGTTCTTGCTTTTCTATCACTGATATGAAAAGTAAAATAAATACAGAGAGGACAAAATAATCAAAAGATATTATTTATATTTATAATATTTAGGATTAATTTGATTTTTTCTCGGAATAGACTGCACGCTTGGAAATTGTCTTGCTCTGGATGCACCAAAACTAAACCAAGAAATTCAAGCGGCATTAAATACAAGGGTCTTGAGAAAAGAAAACTAACTATATGGTTACATTACATCAAACTTTGGGGAGAGGCTTAAGTGCTATAGCAGTTGCTATTTCTAATATCCTAGAAAAAGAAGGCGAAACTGACCCTTCTGTAATAACCCCATTGGTAGACTCTGGTAAAATACTCATTGACTTACATCAATCCTTATCCAATCATAGAAAATTTACCATTAATTCATTACTAAACGTCTCCGTACAAAAAATAGCAGCGAACAGCTCTATTGGAGAATATTTATCTGGCGAAAACTTTGGGGATCGATACAGAGCATCAAAAACCCTAGAAAATTCTGCCAAAGGACTTAAAGCGTCGACTATCTGTAGTTCCAAGCAAAAATAAAAATTTAAACTTCAAGCGCCCGTTTCACAAAGCGATGGAAAGGGAGAAGGGAGAGACGAGAACACCAAACATAAGAGGGCGAGCATATCCACAGTGAAAGAAATATCACAGCAGACATTAGAGGTAAATGTCAATGGTCGATTAAAATTTGTTTTATAAAAACTGGATGACCTTGACTTCTAACAAAAGAACTTTGCAGTGGGTGAAAGGCTATAAAGTTCACTTTGTTCGTAGGCCTATTCAAGTCATAACACCCTCACAAAAAATTCCTAGTAAAAAATTTAAGTTGTATACAGAATATGTCAATAAATTGTTAGAAATTAAAGCTATAGAGTAGTGCATACATGAGGAAGGGGAATACATTTCAAGTTGCATAGTTGCATAGATTGATTTTCAAAACGCTAAAAATATCTACTCCACCTTTTTATAAAGCAATGCTGTATAATTAAGAGTTAACAACAATATTTCAGTATTAAAGAAGTATCTATATACCCCAAATAGGCACAGTTTATACAGGCTCGGTAGGCTTCGTATATAGTAAATAAATACTTAAGTAGCAGTATGGCAACATCTCTGTTTCATTTTACCAGCTTTTATAAACCATATTATAGAGTTGTTAAGAAGTTGCTGTATAAGGGCTGCAAGTAAGTTTATATGCAATAAAAGATTGCTTTAAATGTGAGGAACAGTTTGCAATTATAAAACATCCGTATTTTAGTGTGTGTAGCAATTCCAATGTAGTAACTGTGTTATATTGCAGAGATATAACTAAGATGAAAAAAGTTTTTAAATGCTTAAAAAGCAAGAACTTTTTTTGTAAAAGAAAATTACTGGGTTATGGTTTTCAATATATCTTTAAAAAATACTTTTTACACTATTACGGCTGTATTATAGTTGCCTATTTTCATTTTATACACACACACACATACACACACATTAGATGACACAATATGTTTTCTGCAGGGATAACGACGTAAAAATTGTTTTGGCGAATTATCAGCAAACTGAAAGAAGATTTTGGCCTACAAATTAGTAGATGTTGTCCGTAGAAAACTAAACTTATCATGCGAAGAAAACTTTTCTGATGAAACATGCTATGTTACCTCGAAATAACAGACGGGCCTCAAAAATGTCTTGAATTTTATATTAGTACTAATTATTTAAAAATTAAACGTTTTCTTTATTTTTTTATAAAATTGTCATAAAATAATGCAGCCATGTATTCTGAATATCCCATAAGGGATTGTTGTAAATGTTTAGCAACATTTTTCTTTTGAAGTGATAAAAAGTTAATTATACCTCGAACTGATAACAATGGCCGCCCCATCACATTAACTTTTAGAAAATACAATAAGGCTTCTTGAAAGAATTACTACAGAAGCAATTAGAAATCCTTAAAACAGCACTTTGGCTGTATATAAGTGCTATTTACTTTATAAGAGATGTTTTTTCGAGGAAGCCCACTTATAAAAACAATTATAAACTAATAAAAGAATACTCTGACCTTTGGCTCTATAAAAGTGACATTGATAGCATTTCGAGAAGATGTATAAGGAAACATTCATAGAGCAATTTCGCATTTAGTGACATCAATAAAATCCCCAGACAGGTGAATTTAATTGTTAAAAATCCACATTTTATATAATAATTCAATTCATGATAACACAATTTTGGTCTAGAGAGATATATGATATTGAAACTTTTTTTTAATTTCAGCTCTATATCTATTTTGAGTTTGGTAGATGTTTGTACTTTATAGTGTCAAAATGTCTGCATAAAACTTTTGCCACACAACAGAAGAACATTTTAGAAAGCAAATCAAATAATATTGGAAAATTGTCACATATGGATAATTACCACTGATTGTAAATACAAAATATATCACTACCATGGTATTAGGTACGTTATCAAATAAAACCGAACTGTCGAAGCATAAGGTCCGGCAGAATTTATTCTAGAAGGTGCATCGCAGTGGCGGAAGATGCAAACAGTCTGATTTTCTGTCTGCGATGTTTAGTCCAGTTAGGGCCGGTTGATTGATGCACTAGCATTCTTCGAAAGGTAACTAAGATAGGACTTACTGCGAGTATCGATAAATCGACCCTTAGTAGTTTCATTCTGATAGATTTGTGGCGAGCCCTTCGTTAAGATATTTATTATGAAACATATTATGGATCGGTTTCTTTTATTTAGAAATTAAAAACACAGTAGGTATTGAAAAACTTGATGAGTTTTTTCTGAATTTCGACACCTTTTTCTCCTACCTACGATAGGTAATTATACATTTGCGCAACATTTCCTTTGCAGCAAATGTCTTCTATAGAGACACTTTACGCGTATGTACAAAAAAAACACGAAAAATATAGAAGTGGCTGTTGTAAAGAATTACCCTAAATTCTTTCAAATATAAGACTAAGTCTGCTAAAAATGCTTAGTTGCGACTACGCATTTTGTAATTATTTCTTTTTATTCCGTGATCAAGTCATAACTATTTTATGTTTATAAATTATTACTAAAAGCTAAAAAAAAATACATACTTCTCTGCCTTGACCCCGCGGACCTCTCCAAGGGAAAAACTTTCACTATTTTGTATAAAAGATGCCACCATAAACATATCCACTTTAGGCAAATTATCAGATTGACCCTTTGAAAAACCTTGATCAGTCATTTTAAAATATCTGTACAACTACAATAAGCGGTACTATAAAACACAATTATATATTTATATCAGAACAGTTACTAACAAATCAACCACAGTCTAATAACACCTTATTGTACATATGTTTATATAGAATGTCATACTTTGTTAATTTGTTTGTATTATTATTTTTAAGTACCTATTTTACGAATGAATTGATTTTTAGTTTTCTTTTTTCTGTATATATGTATATATTAATATAAATCTTACTCTGTACCCCATACAAGTTGTAAATAATCTACTTAATTGTGAATAAAGATTTTAAGTTGGAATTGGAATTGGTAAACATGTGATTGTGTTGCTTCCCGGCGCGACGACTACCGAATATTGTATGGTGTGACGTCACAGTCAATAGTAGCTCGTTTCGGGCCACTTCAATTTTATCGCTGTTTAGATCCTTCATACTGATCGCGTGGAATTAGAAATCTTATTTTTTTGTGAAGTACACGTTTTATTACAACGTTACGCCATGTTTTTTATTTTTAAAATTATAGGCAAGTTCCCTATTAACCCTGTTGTAGTATGTGAGGTAAAGCTGCTATGATACAACGTCACACATGTCGAAGTAAACACTGCAGTTTTAGTTAAAGTATCTGCTAGCCAAGTTAGGTACTTTCATCTTGTAAACACTGCGATAATTTTCCTAAGATTGCTATTCATTATGACAACTTCCGGAGAATAGCAGTATCTGCAATTTAATACCTTCTTAAGTGTTGTAATAAATACTCAGAAAATGTTAAAATTTAAAATATTAGCAAATACTTAATTTTTATTCATATCATTCACTGACAGCCCCACAATAGGGCTTTTCGGGCGCAGTGAAAGTTATAACCAGTGGTATAAAATAATTTTATTTTTAATTCATTCTATCCCAATATAATGTGGTACTAGTTACCAGATTGTTATTATTTCTAAGTTCTAAGGCTTTATATATATATTTACTATTGAATTGTTTAATTCGTGATTATAAAAATTTTCATATTTTAGAAAAAAATTTAAAACCTTTATTCTTAAACAAGAAATGCAAGGCAAATATTTTCTTACAGCAATATTTGTAAATTCCCATAATCAGTGCCACCAGCTAATTTATACCAGATAAATTAATCTTTTAACGTAATATTTCGTGTTATCCTTAACCTACGTCAAGGAGTGAATGAAGCAACCACCGAACCGTTAGAGGACATCTGAGCATTCGCAAACACAATTCTCACGTAACGCAAGCGCCCATCCAGACGCTCGGCGCTTCTTCAACAGAAAATTTTCAACCCGCAACTCGAAATTTGCTCCCGTTATCCAGTGACACACATGACGCCGCGTCGGGAGGACGCGTCGCGACGCCGTGGAATGACGACGACTAAATGTTGCCGCATGTTCATACCAGATGCGCTACAGGTGCCCGAATAGAATTTCATTCTCGGTTTGTAATTCTGTTAATTTTATTAGATATATAGAATGTTCCATGTACGGTGTGTTAAATGATATAAAAATATTTCAAATTAAAAAAAAATAGTGTAAAATAGTTAGTTATAACCGAGTAAATTTAGTGAAAAAGTATTTTTATACAGCTTTAAACACTGCATAGGTAAATTCTAACTTATGAACTTAACACTTTTTTTGTACAGAATATCAAGAGAAAGAACTAAGTAGGTTTTGAATAATCATTATTAGTATTTTTTTTAAGGATCGCAAAAGTTAAATAATATTTTTATTAAATATGATTTTTTCAAATGAGTAATGTTTTTTACTATTTTTGTTATACAATTTAGTACACCATTAGATTTTTAATTAAAATGAAATTGCTATTATTTAAAATATGTTTGCTAATTATTATCAATTGTATCATGTATGAATTATTACTGAAAAAATATGTAATCGTTGGTTCGTAAAATATATGAAGATAAAAATTTCAATAACAAATGTTAAAAATTTTGGTTCAAACATAGTTCCTTATTAATTTTATTTATGGGGTAAAAAAATATACCTTTTTCGGTAATTTTCTAAAATTGTTGGAATCATTAATATTTTATATTTATGTTTATTTAATTTCATGATTCTCCCTGAATTTTGTTAAATTTAAAAAAAATTAATGGCCTTTTTTACGTATTTTACGATTAATTAATTTGTTTTATTCCGAGAAGGCAAAATGAAATAAATATTCTGCACAAAATCAAAAAATTTTATCAACTTAAATTGGACTTGGAAAAACTGAAGAAAATAAAAAATTATATTTCAAACTTATTTGCAAATAAAAATGTCGGCACCTTTGACGGTGGAAAAGGGATCAAAGTCGGCAATGTTTTTTATACAAATAAGTATGAAATAAACTTGAATTTTTGATTGCCTGAGATATTATATTCCACATGTTTTAAATTATGGTAGGCTCTAGAAAATCTCAATTTTGCAGGCATCAGTAACACTCAAGTTTTACTTATTAGGGTTATGTTGAAAAGTCAAAAATATAAACTTACTTTTACGTTGTTGCCAATACAATATACCTGAAAATCTATGTTTTTGGGGGAAAATATTTTATTAAAATAGCTACTATTTAAGAATATTAGTACGTCACTTTGAGATAATTTTAGGTTTTGTGTTTTCTCTAAATAAGGAACATTATTTTATGTAAGTATATTGTGGCAAAAATGACAGCAGAAGACAATCATACGAATCTGTCACGTACTAAAAATATATCAACGCCAATTCAAAAACATTTGAAATAAATATGTCCAGGCTGACTCCTCACTCGATTTTGTTGCTTGACTCTTTACCTAGGAAAAAAAATTACAAATCTATGCCTATGTATTTTTCCCTGAGGAATCCGAACACGGAAAGAAAAATCAATTGAACGTGAAATAAAAAATTTGCGACCGTAAAACTGATAATACAGAAAAAAATACAAATACACAACATACAAAATCCACCTTGTATATTAATACGACTATAGGCATGTGATATTCCACTGATTATAAATGCCTGTCACATACGTATTTTTTACATCCGGTTTAACCAGAAACTACCTCAACTTTTTCATTTTAAGTGATACATCTTGTATATTTGCTCAGCTTAAAGAAAATATCTTTCCGAATTCACCAATAATTATCCGTCATATTTAATAAGATGTTGGAGTTTAAATTTAAAATAACACAAATAATAAGCTTTTAAAAGAATCTATGGAAATAAAAACATTTAAATACCTAATTTATTTATTTTAAAAATTAAAGTAATTCTATATATATTATTTGTAACAAATGTTCGAAAACTTTACCATTTTGCAGCAAACAGAGGGGGGAAGGCGTTTGACCAAATTCTCTCCATATCTGTTTAAAACAATGGAGTTGCTGTTAATTAAACATATTTACATTTTTTTCATTTTTTGTTGGCAGCATAATGGTAATGTTTTCAATCATTTGTTGTAAATAAAATACATAGTATACTTTAATTTTTTAAATAAATCAATTATTTAAATGTTTTTATATCCTTCTATAGATGACTTTGTTTTAAAAGGTATATTTGTGTTATTTTAAATTTAAACCCCAAATCTTATTAAATATGCAAGATGATGATAATATATTTTATAATGGTGAATATACAGGGTGTTGCAATAGTGCGTCAGACCTCGATATCTCGAGTTCTACGATAGCTAGAAATATTTTAAAAAATTGCAAGTAATCTAGATAAAAAATTCTATAACTGGAAATTATTTTCGAACATACAGGGCGAGCCAAGACGAAATTACAGGACCAAGTGCCTTTTTTTAAATGGAATGCTACGTATATCAGTACATTTTTTGAAACCTCTTTCTAGGCTCTATTCATTCCTTTATTATTATTGGCTATCTCCCAACCACTTTGATGTAATGAATTTTTTGGTTGAGATGATGCCATCTGCAGATGGATATTAAAAAAATCACCAGTCACAATTATGGGTTTTAAGAAAAACTTATGTGAATACCAGTTACGAGACATCTAATTAATGTTGTTGAATCATTTTCATTTCCTAAAAATGTACAGGGTGGCAAAAAATTAGTATTCAATTAAGAACTTTTTAAATTGAATTTTCTCAATTTTTTCGTATTTGAAAAATATACGATGTGATGTAAAAATGAAAAACGAACATTTTTTTGTAAGTACTTCCCTATGGCTAATTGCAACCATTTTCGTTTTATAAATAAATAAGTGTTTATTTTTCAATTAAGAACTTTTTAAATTGAATTTTCTCAATTTTTTTCAAATAAAACACTGTATATTTTTCGACGATGTGATGTAGAAATGAAAAACGAACATTTTTTGTAAGTACTTCCCTATGGCTAATTGCAACCATTTGAAAAAATTGAGAAAATTCAATTTAAAAAGTTCTTAATTGAATACTAATTTTTGGCCACCCTGTACATTTTTAAGAAATGAAAATGATGCAAAAATATTAATTAGATGTCTCGTAACTGGTATTCACATAAGTTTTTCTTAAAACCCATTTTAATATCCATCTGCAGATGGCATTATTTCAACAAAAAAATTCATTACATCAAAGTGGTTGGGAGATAGCCAATAATAATATAGGAATGATAAGAGCCTAGAAGGAGGCTTCAAAAAATGTACTGATATACATAGCATTCCATTTAAAAAGAAAGGCACTTGGTCCTGTAATTTCGTCTTGGCTTGCCCTGTATGTTCGAAAATAATTTCCAGTTATAAACTTTTTTATCTAGTTTACTTGCAATTTTTTAAAAAATTTCTAGCTATCGTAGAACTCGAGATATCGAGGTCCGACGCACTATTGCCCCACCTTGTATAGAGAAATGTTCTTTAAACTGAGCTGAATATACAGGATGTAACATTTAAAATAAAAAAGTTGTAGTAATTTTCGGTTAATACGGATGTGAAGAATACGCATTTATAATAATCAGTGGAATGTCACATGTCCATTTCCATATTAATATACAAAGTGTCAATTTTTATATTTTTTAGTTTATCGGTCATAACTATTTTATTTGGCTCAACTGTTTTTCTTCTTTTTGATTCCGGATTCCTCAGAAAAAAAAAACGTAAGCATTTTTAATAATTTGAAAATATTCACATCAACGACTCAATAATTTAGAACTAATCGAAAATCAAACTAACGATTATAATAATCAAATTTTTCTTACGCGACAGCAATTATTAGACATCATGACCAGACCCTCTGAACTCGTAGATTATCAAGACATTATCGAACAAAAAAGCTGGGAAAAAGATGGTATTGATTAATAACTTCTCAAAAATCTAACGAGGAAGATGGTATTGCAGCTTGTATACATCGTTAACGCGATCTTGCGCATGCAGCAATGGCTACAACAGTGAAGAAAAGTGCTGTGGTGGCCACCATATTAAAGCCGGGGAAAAACAATAAATTAACAGCAAGTCGTAGACGTATTTGGTTGTTTTTGAACGTTTTAAAATTAATCGAAAAGATTATTCTGAGCAGGATAATCATCGTTCTAGATGGCCTAAACATCATAAATCACCATCAATTCGGCTTCAAAAGGGACCACAACACCACCCAACAGGTGGTAAGAATAGCGAATGATATCAAGGTGCAGTACAACCTTGGAAAGAGCACAGCCATATCGAGAAAGCTTTCGATACTGTTTGGATATCGGAGGTCATTTATAAATTCCATACCCTCAATTTCCTGGCTATCTGATTAGACTCATTCACTCTTACCTAAGCGTTAGAACGATACAAGTTCGAGTGAATAACAAACTATCAACTTTAATTGATATTCGTGCGGGAATCCCGCAATTATTCAACTTATTCTGACTTTCCTCTGGCCATGTACTCTGATGGCACCGCCATGTATAGTCACAGCTGGCGTGTTCAAGCGACAAATCATCTGTTAAAGGCTCCCATGGTAAAGGCGAGGGAGTACTACTATGACCGGTGGAATGTGCGAGTAAACGAGAATAAGACGGAGGCGATGGTATTTACTAAAAATTTCAAAAATGACAACATTTAGACGCCAATTTGATCCATGGCACACAAATTGAAAAAAAAAGAGAGCGTCAAGTATTTATGTATAATATTTTCAAAACACAAGCATGACTATACGCAAAGTCTATTTCTTGTGGAAGGGGTTTTATCCTCTTATGACAAAGAATAGCAGACTGAATATAACAAATAAAAAATTAATATACACAAGTATATTGAGACCGACCATCACTTACGCGACGCCTGCATGATGCAGCGCTTCCGCGACGAATATACACACATTAACCATTTTCCGAAACTTTCTACGCCTCATTCCAAATTCTATCAGCAGGCTGTCCTTGCAACCTGCCCTGCCCTTCTTTGCACCATGCTGTTCGTGTATCTGCTGGACGACCGGATCAACAGACCTCAGCATCCTAGCATCTCCGGCTCTTGCATGTACCTGTGGCACAGAGCCCCGAAGTATGCAATTGCTGGAGTGTCACTGTTGAATTGACGCGTCGTTTCGTATATTCCCTTCCAGGAGGTTTCGACATCTTCTACAGTCAGCGGATTATCAACAAAACACACTGTGGCTCTTGAAGGAGGGGGGAAGGATTCGTACGTAACAATATGTTTTGTTCCATATTGCTCAACCGCCTCTTCAACGCTTTCTTTATAGCTATATGTGTTTGGATCCTATCTAGAGAGTGCTGTTTGATGGTTAGCATCACTGCCAGATTTATAGTGTGGTGTTGTCTGGCCGACTGTATTTTGTCTTCGATGTTTTGTACACGCTGCTTGGCCTTCTCGACACCGTTTAAGGTATTAGTTGACCTCTCACGAGGGACGAGTTGCTTCGCAGCATTGTATACGGCATAGTTGATTTTCCAGATGTCTGCTGCATCTTCTGGAAGTTCGTCCTCGATTACCGCATCAATTCTAACCAGGTCTTGTGGCTTTAGATTAGCCCTGGTATTAAGGCTGACCCTCGTCCTTAAGTCTACATCGGTGAACTCTACAGGATGTTCCCCGTCAGCTGCTAATTGCCGCGGTGGAATTGCGGCAGGAAGTTCTTCTCGCTGATGGGGTCCCTTATGTAACCTATCCTGCGCAAAAAGGATACTTGTTCTCTCAGATGTTATTGAGAGAAGGCGCGGTATTCTAGGTGCATGATACACCAGGTATCATGTAACCGCGCCATGTATCCTCTGTGCTTAGATTCACTGCTGTCTTAGCACGTCGTCCCTTAGTTCCCTCGTCCACTTAAAGCGTCCATGTACAATTGCAGTATCATCATCGTTCTGACCATCTGGTGAGTCCCCTCCCATCTGTCGCTGACCTTCATCCGACCGAGGTCAATTGTGAAGGGCCTGTCCTCTGTTATTTAGAACCAGAATTATAGATCCTCAGGATGGTTAGTCCTGAGGATCCAAGGCCCAAATGGTCGGCACACTTGTCTGGGCTGTTTGAAGAGTCGTTACTATTTCCATTACCTCTCAAAACAATATTCTGCCAATCTAAAGGCGCAGTTGGCACTGGTAAGTCCGATGAATTGTAAGGAACAGGTCTTAGGGATGATGGCCAATTCGGATATTTGATTTTTTGTTGTTCTTTTTTGGAATATTCCTCGGTTCTTGTTACACAAAAATATCAACCATCGAAATGATTGGTGGGTTCTCACCATACCATTGGAACCGTAAAAGGCATACTTTTTCTTTTCCCTTTCATCCACTGGACTAGTGACACGCTACATCGTGGGGAGCCCATTACTCGTCTTAATCTCCGACTAAAACTCCAAAATATACACAAAACGCTTTTTTCATATTTGGCTTCGCTGTGACTTCACAAGGAATTCTCCACAAATGTAACAAAACTTGTCAGGTGAGGTTTTGCAACTTCGGCGTGTTTGACTGCACAATTTTGTCGTAACAGAATTATGTAGGCAAATGAAAACACTTTCTAACATACAGAATTGGGCACTTGGTCAAAACAAGACGGATACTGAAAATGTCCCACCTTACTTTAATTTGCTGTTCTAAAATTGCCGATCCAACATAAAATGTATTACCTAGAAATATAATAGGGTGGTATATTGTCTTCACACAAAAATGAAGGTATTAACAATGTAAAAATAGTAATGTAAATTGTTACAAAAATTATGTCGGCCAGTGTTATTATAGTTCTGTGTGACGAGAGTATCGTTAAAGAAGTGTAGGTACATACATGTTTTTGTATAAATTACCAAATTTTCATAACATTTGTAAATAATTCAAATGACTTGATAAACTCATCTTTTTTTAGCCTTTTTTAAGAGGTATTTGCCCTGATAAAGTGTCAATATATTTGCTTCCTATAGTAGACATTGAGATCGCTCTAAAATTTATTAAATCTAAATTTATGTGAGAAGGGAATTTGTAGTTTGTTGAACCAGAATCACATCTTCAAGATAGTGTTATGGAAAACTATTTCGCAATAAGCGGAGCTCGAACCCGTGCTACTAGGTGATCCAATTTGTTAACTGAATATTATACTCCTGAGCTACCATCCTCGTTAAAGGGTTAATTAATCCCAGAAACACCTATGGAATTTTAATGAAATCTTAAACATATTTCATTTACCAGGGATGAATATTTTAACAATATTTAAAGAAAGTTTCTTGTATAATACACTAAATAACTATAGAAAATTAAACAAAATATTATAGGTGTATCAGAAAGTAATATATATTGTATAAATACTTATACCGTGTTCTGTACTTACAGGGGCAAAAAAATTCTTCAGCTCTCGGACATTATCCTGTTTTAGACATTAAAATGTTTGTCATTTTCAGGGCTATAATCAAGAACATTGGTTAAAAATAATTAAGTAGATGGAAATAAATTCTTACCTAAATTTAAACTTTCTTAAGAACTTATATTATACTTACATAATATATAAAAAATGGAATGACATAACGTTGTTCACACATATAGACAAACATACTTTTATTAATTTGCTCAATTATCTTGTTGAGCACGAGTATGATCTAAAAAATTAAGATCACCAGTGTAAGAATATTTTATTTACTTAAACTGAATAAAAACAAAATTATTTTTACATATTACTTTTTCATTATCCACTTTGTATTATTTTATTTCAGGACAACATTTTGTAGTGACAGTTTTGTCAACTGAGTAATTTTTTTGGCGCTTGTAGTTCTGAAGTTTTTCTTACATTATTTGCTTATTCATCATTCTGTTGTTGAAAGGTACTTTTAGTTAATGCTCCTTTTTATATTTATATTTTACTAAAATGATGTATACTCTTGCAGAGAGAATTCAAATTGTTTCAATTTGCTTTAAGAATAACTGTGCTAGAGAGGTACAGTTAGAATACTTAAAGAGAGACATCCAGAGAAAAATTTATCTCATATGTATAGCTTAGATTTGACGAGAAAATTTATAACTAGGTCAATAGCTAATAAAAAACGTAATCGGACCAGTATTGTAATAAATGAAACCGCCCAAATAGCTATATTGGGCCATGTCATTGGATAATACTTTAAGCACCGGACAATTCGAAATCTCGTGAGTAGCCCAAACTAGTGTTCAATGAATTTTGAAAATTAATAAATATCTCTACCGGATACAACTCGTGCAAGAACATAAAGAAGATTATGGTGATCGCCGTTTACAGTTTCGTGAGGAAATGAGCTAAAGCTTATTAAACAATCAAAATTTGCATTATAATTTTTTTTAGTATTGGAATTATATTAGTCCCAGACATTAAAGGGAAACATTTAGACAAACTAGAGGTGAGTAACTTCACCAGTGTCAAAAACACTTTTCGGGTGACACGAGCGGATAATATCGCATTGTACTAAACGGTAATAACCTTGACATTACGGTAATAACCAAGGTGGTATATTATACACCCGAAATGAATGGTAACAGAAAACAGAACCCCTTCCACTTCCACTTTACTATTTGAATTTTGAATCTGAATGAATGATATGATTGATGAATCTTCACAGCAGTTATCTATGTATAAATGATCTATGCTTTAACGTTTAAAATATTAGAATATTAACATTAAAAATATGGAGGGAGAAGAAAATGGGAGCAGCAGTTGTCATCTCATAACCGCCGGTATTAACTCAAGTGGAGACTTGAGTTAAAACCAATTAATACCAGGTAGTCCTGGGTGGTACCTAGTATTGCACTCGAATTACACTGGTTTTAACAAATTATAACTTGATCCTTTTTGGTTTGTAACGAAATTGCAAGCCATTTCATTCCAGTTTATGGTTGTCCATGATGAATTCAGTTTCAGCCAGTCTAGTCCAGATGGCGCTACTGATTTCTACTGGAACAGTTGGTTTTGCAGATTTTTGCAATAAATATCAATCTATCTATCTTTATTGCTCATACTCTACTCTCAAATGTTTATCTCTTTCCAAACTATAACCGAGTTTGGGTGGGAGGACAGAACAGGACTACTTTCTTCTTACTAGTGCAGCGTTCAGAACGGAAACATCTCTAGTTCAGCGGTCTGGTAAAATTTATATGTTTTCTGGTATTATCTTGTGATTTTATGATCATCATTATTTAAAAAGTTGCTATATTGATTTAAAGTACCTTTGAGGTAATTTTCATAATAATATCGTACCGTAATTATCTTAATTTACGCCTTGGGCGAATTTGCTTTTCGGTGATCAGTTCACCTTGGTTGTTCTTTGGAACAGTCATCATTAATATTGATTAGTATCGATTTATCGTGCCTTGTTGGCAATTTATCTAATATCCCTCTGATATTGTAATAAGTTCGTGTGCTAATTTAAACTAACTTTCGGTTATTGTAAATTTTAGATTTACTCGGCAACGGATGTCGCCATTTTGTATCGTAGTTAGTTGTTTTCTGTCTTTGTCTGTTGATGTTTTAGGTCACTTAGCTACGTTGGTAGCACTCTGAACAGTGGTGACTGGTGACATTTGGAGATTGGTAGACCTTGTTGGACCAAACCTATTTGTTTATAATCTTTGTGAAAATTATCTAATGTGGTGCATTTGTTTTGTGGTGGATTATTTTATATCAGTGCATATACTTATCAACCAGACCTCAGTAACGTAAGGTTTTTCTAAATTTAAAATGTCGAATGCTTACTTGAACGTTTACTTAGTATTTAGTCAGGAACGCTGCTCTAGTGGAGCCTTGCCTAGTTCCCTGGCAAAGATACCTGCCTAGTTATCTGGCAATTGATTAACTTTTGATTATCTACAGTAAACATATATACTCCAGGGAAATAAGTTAAAAATAAAGGACATCTGCGGAATGAGGCCGAACAAGCTGAATATTTGCAGAGACCTTCGATTTGATGTTCCAATGAAGCACAAAAAAAATCTCATATGCCTACTCTTGTGCGTCTTGAGATATCGAAGGTCAAATGTCATGAAAATCGGTTTTTCGCGAAAATCTCGCTTCCAGTGCATCTGACGTCGTAAGAATCCATAACGAAACTTACGTAAAATAGTATTCTCTACAAAATTGTTCATATACATTTTTTTCGTACGACCAACCGTTTTCGAGATATAGCATGATAAAGCGGGAGCGCGCATTCGTAATAGGTAATACTGTATTATACTGGAGAGCTATAAATATAAAAGCACTTTTCTTAATCTGTTAGACTGGAAAATTAAATTCCCATTATTAAAACCGTTAAAAATTTGTTTATTTATAAAAAAATATATAATAAATAATTAATAACAAAACAATGTATTATTTTCACACCACTTTTGTAATGAAATGCAAAGCTTCTATATATTATAATGCAAATAAAAAACATTTCTTTATTCTAGACAAGAAAAGTATAATCATCCAGGTATAAAGAAGTGGACCATGACCGTATTTCTCCGAAACGCAGTCCCTAAACCCCTTGCACTGTAAAGCGCCTCTTCGCGTCGCGTCGTGTCGGTCTCGAATCCAAGCCAGTTTGCCACCTGCTCCAGACGAACTATTAAATACAATATTCTGTAATTGTAAAAAGGGATGTGGTGCGCAGTGCGGGTGTAGAAAAGTCGGGCTGCCATGCTCCAAAGTTTGTGGTCAGTGTCACGGACAGGCATGCCTGAACCCGTCAACAGAGTTGCAAAACATCGAAGACTTCAGTGACCTTGAGCCTGAAGAGGTTTTGCCAACAGACAGAGCCAACAGATATAGAGGAAGCGTCTGACGAAGATAATGTGTTGATCGAGGTGCTAGTGGAACCCGACGAAGACGAGGAGGAAGGCAAGGAAACATAAGGCGTGGTGTGGAAAATAATGTATTTTTTGTTATTAATTATTTATTATATATTTTTTTATAAATAAACAAATTTTTAACGGCTTTAATAATGGGAATTTAATTTTCCAGTCTAACAGATTAAGAAAAGTGCTTTTATATTTATAGCTCTGCAGTATAATACAGTATTACCTATTACGAATGCGCGCTCCCGCTTTATCATGCTATATCTCGAAAAACAGTTGGTCGTACGAAAAAAATGTATATGAACAATTTTGTAGAGAATACTATTTTACGTAAGTTTTGTTATGAGTTCTTACGACGTCAGATGCACTGGAAGCGAGATTATCGCGAAAAACCGATTTTTCATGACCTTTGACCTTCGATATCTCAAGACGCACAAGGGTAGGCATATGAGATTTTCTTGTGCTTCATTAGAACATGAAAACGAAGGTCTCTGCAAAAATTCAGCTTGTTCGGCCTCATTCCGCAGAGGAAGTTTTATTTCTCTGGAGTAATAGTCAAGTTATATATCTTTAACTTTATTTGCAATTCATTATTCCCTCTCCGAGGAACTAATGAATATTTTAATTTAACGTTACCTTTAAGTTGAAAACTATCATATTGTTTTATATTTAGCAAATATTTATTTACGTTATCTTTCTAGTTGTCTGTCTGTATACAGACATTCTAAATTCTATTTTCTTGAAGATTAACTTCTTTTAGTAAAAAAATATCTTAACATTTAGTGAATACCTATTTCACTTGTTTATTATCGTAGCTACACCTAGTTTATTTGTTGGACTAGTATTTTTTCTATTTAACGTAACTTTTATTGATACCTAAGTTAGTTGAAGTCTTCAACTTCCTAAAATATTGTAGGATACCGATCCTAGTTTGTTTAGTTTGCAATTTACTCTGTAAATTTGTGTTAACTCATATTTTGTCTACGTAGTTGGACAATTCAAACGTCACAGCTTTTAACTTTGTTTTGCCTATAATACTGATCTCATAAAACTCTCCCCTTTTTATGTAAATACCTGGACCAAGAGAAGAGGATAACTGGTGGATCGAACTGATCATTATATACTGGGTGGAGCAGGAAAACGATATTTTATATAACTGGCCTTTCGTCTCAAGGGTAACTGCAGTACTGACAGTGGTGATTCAAACTGACACCGAACCCATTAAGAGCTTAGGTGTTGGTGGATTCTTCGCTGGACTAACCCATTGGAAGTTACGTAAGATCTTCATCCCCAGTGAACATTTATATTTGGTCAGAAAAAATTTGTAAGAGATCAGGCATTTTATCTTTTTTTTTCCTCTTTCAATAACATATTTTTTATTGTGTGGTTAATTGTTGGTCTTCAACCACGTAGATTTTTTTGACTTGTAAATATTGTGCATATAGATTATTATACTTTTTATTAAATAATATCTTTTTATTCAACTTCCTTCCCAACCGAATTCAAGTTTTAACGTTATCTTTATCTTTTAAAGTAAACTTTTCATTATTTGGTACTTGCAAAAGTCCTGGCGCCAGCCTAGATTTTGGTGAGAACTCAAATCAATCTAAGCCCTTATTCACGACCTGCTCACTGAGCTACCGGTCAATAAGTACAACCCCCAGCTTATTGTGTTATGCCAGCAATTGGACAGGGGGTGTTGCAGGTTGTAACCAATTTGTCATCTGAAAAGCCTTAAAGAGTCGACTCTGTCAGGATCATATTTTGGCACGTAGAGAGTTGGGAAGTCGGCGAACTAAATTCGATACTTAATCGCTAATTTTTGGTTTGCAATAGAATAGGTCTTGCATTCATGCACGTCAGGATCAGGCGATTATTTTAATGTGTGGGGCAAGCAGCTGGACTGGCAACAGTTGCACAGTACTTCTTTGACCTTGCGCGTGAATGTAGTTAAACTGCTTTTGAGTCAACTCACTCAAGACAACTCATCAATAAGAGTTAGAGTCAATGAGTTAACAATGAACAGAATCACTTTGCCCATTTCTAATACAAACTCCCCAGAAATTAAATGTTTGCACTGGAATATTATTAAGAAACCACATTATTTTTGCCAGGTAAGCTAACCTAAGTAATGTATTTTTACATGCTGGAAACTGAGATTGATTCATTGCTAACGGAAATTTTTGAAAACAATGAGAATCAGAAGACGGCATGTTTTTCAGCAAAAATGAAACTTCCTCACACTTTGCAGCTCACGTAAGAGAATTTTAAAATGAACGTGTCACCTGTTATTGGAAGTTTTAAGTGATCCACCCTATATAGACAAATATTTAATAAATGCTTTAGTTGAAATTTATTTAAATTACATTCCTTTTCATCACTCCTAAAAGTGATAACAAATTTTGATAACCATATTGTTATTAGCTTATATTTTTAATTGCCACATAGAATAGCGTAAATACGTATTTTCTTATTATTTTCATTATATTTGTTATTTCCATTATTTAAAATTAGATATTTAATATACAAAATGTCCATATAAATTCAATTGGTAATACATTATCAAATACATGTCATATGATCCATTCATGCGTATTTCATTATTGCAAATTTTATTCGATATTAGTTTTACATAATTATTCCAATAATTTATAGTTGATAATATATGTATTATTTATACATCTATTACGATTACTGATTATAGTACTGAATATGGTTACATTAATTTGTAATCAGTATTACTACGATTGTGTATTTTAATGAACATCAATTCAAATAAAATTAACATTTTACAAAAACAGAAAAATTTTAACTTCCTGTACAGGCTAGATTCATTTAGTAGATTCTTCAGAATAAATTATGTAGGAAAGTTGTATCAACTGTTTCCCTAATTTCAACTAGTAAAATATAAATGTTTGTTTACACTTTGCCACCTCTGTGCACATCTTTCATTACTACATACTTTTTAAAAATGTTATCGAACGTCACTAGTATGACTAGCGTAGGAAATTTGATGAAAAGCGACTGAACCGTTTCCTGAGTAAAACGTGGTTAGTTAATTACAAATAAAATAATGAAATAATAATAATAATAAAAGCATAATACCAACATTTTAGAAATTGCATTCTACGCAGAGAATATAAAAATACTTTTAAAATAAAATTTATTGTAGAATTCAAACAGCCTATTTTAATTTTAATCAATGGCATTCTTGAACTATAATAGAACCTCAAAATCTGATTTTGTTCAATAATGGATATCTGGTCTCCTTCAATTCTAAGCTACAGAATTATTTATATTCCTTATTTTAAACTTATTTTAAGACTAGCCGAAATTACCCAGCGTCGTTCAGGTTTAAGGGTTTAGAGGAAGCATGTTTAAACTTTAACTCCTTTTACCTCTTGCTGCCTCGATTTAGCTTTTACACCATTTACTTAGGGAATTTGGATGTCATAATCAGGGAGAGGAAACTGGATCAAAACCGGTAACTATTGCTGCCTCATATGTTTGACAGAAGAACATACGTAGACAAATAAAGCAAAAGTATAAAATGAATAATGAAATACATACCGCTTGATACAATGTATTATTCAGAATGACTGAAATCTGCCATCACATTAGTATTGTCACAATTACAACAAGGCTTTGTTTGTGTATTTGGAAAATTGGGCGCCACGTGACTTCTTGCCACGAAAATAATTTTGTTTTGTTGCTTTGGTACTTGATCGTAGGAATGAAATTTTCTCAAGGTCGATTTTGATGGTACAGAGATACAAGGTAGCCTGTTTTTTGACCTCCTAGAATTTTTGTTTGCCTTTAGGCTATGCTGGGTAGAGCTGAGTAGGACTTCAGTAACTCCTCTTCGGTGGGCCTGGCTTGAGGGACTTGCTACTACCTTAGATTTTGTAGCTGAAGGAATTTAATCAAGCGGTTTTTATTTACTAGGTGTTAAAAAAAATTTACATAGAAGGTCCCTGGCAATTTGGTTTTTTTCTAGCCTGAAAATGACTATGGAATACTGAAAATATTTTGTCAGTCAGCTTTTATGCAAAAATAAAATTGAACAGGGAGTCTGTGGGAAAACGTCTTTCTACTTCCCTGTAAATACTTTTAGAACTGTGAAAGTTATTTTTTCAGTCGCTGAGGGCCAAAGGTAATTTGAACAGAGGGTTTCTTACAAAAAAGAAAATTTTACCTCCTGAAAATGCTTTAATATTGTTGACTGAATTTAAATTAAGTTATTTTCCAAGTGAAAAATAATTTTGGACAGAGGGTCCCTTGCAAAGGAATTTATTAGTGAGAGCAGGTGATTTGTGAACGTGTAAAATTATATTGACTAAGTTGTTAAGACCAAAAATAAAATTGGACAGGGAGTCCAATTTTATTTTCCAACGTAAAATTCACAATCACAAAACACTTTCGAAAAATTTCTGAAAAAATTGTAATTCAGCAGACTGGACGGCAAATTTACCTACAACTCGGTTACTATTAGCCTGCCAAAAAAGTTCGCCCAAGACTTCACAACCTTTCTTAATAATGGGCAATTTGTAAAAAAGAAAACAATTTTTTGTTAAAATTTTCGGTTTCGAGAAAAAATATGTTTGAGCAGTGTATTTTTTTTATGTTGAATGCAATTATGAAATAAAAATAAATTTGAAAAGTTATTGAAAATTACTGAAAATTTAAAAATCAGTTCTTTTGTGTCCTGGTGGACTAACAAAACGATTTGAATAAAATTTTATTTTTATAAAAATATTGGCTGTCAATCCTTAAAACAAAAAATTTTCATAAATTCTGAATCTTTTTGTGGCAGCCTAGTAAACACTAGGGAAACTTAAAACTAGCCAAATTTTGTTGAATAAAAGAATTTTGTGATAAATCAAAAAAGAAAAATTGTCTGATGATGTGAAGTAATTAATTTGTTCACGAAACCGGTCACAGTAATAAAGGAATTTTATGAGAATTTTTCTTTTTGATTTATCATGAATAATTACTCATATGGGATCAACCTACCTACGTTAAAAAAGAATTTTGTGTTAAGTGAAAGAAGTTAAACTTTCTAAAATATAACTTAGGTTCGAGACTATATTAACAAAACTAACATCGTGGAAAAAATAATTTTGAAAAATGATTCTTAGTTCCTATGTAAGTTGATTCCTTGCTCTAGGAGGTCTCAGACGATGATGTTCTTTTAGCATAAATGCTTTATTTTTTATTTTTAGACAGCCCACGTTAGTAGGAGCCTGCTCGAGGGTTTTTAGGTTTATATAAATAAAAAACAGTGTAGATTTTTACAATAAAATTGACGGAAGACTCCTCAAGCCATAATCCACCAATGATAAAAGCTGTCGAAAAAGTACTCCTGGTTCTCTGTGGTAAATATTTGAAAATTACTTTGTACGTGGTGGACACCGTCGTCGATTTTTGTAAGTTATGTGCTGACCACATTAGATATTTTCATATTGTCATGAAAATATCGTAGTGACTTGAACGTGAATTTCGAACTAAATCAATAGTTTCTCGATAGAATTATCTAAGTCATTGAAAGCCAGAGTGGTGTAAGTCAACTAAGAGTCATTTTGAGACAACTAGGGGTAAAGTTTGAGACCCAAAATTTCTGTTGCCCGTATTTGATTAAGCTTTAATTACGATTGCCAACTAGTAAAGGATTTTACCACATAAATGGAAATCCCTCTTGCTGTCGTTGTGTATGTACCTACTTCGCACTGATGAAGACAAAAACCAGAAACCGGTCTGCGAATGGTATGCACGACAGCCTCAAGAAGGATTTCCATTTATGTGATAAAAATGCTTTACTAGTGGACAATTAAAGCTTAATCCCTTCCCCTAGTGTGATACAAATTTATAAATCATTAAGAAATGTCTATTGGCAAATGCTTTAATCTTCAATTAAATAAATTGAGATGATTTCGACTTTGTAAATTATTAATATAAATTCTAAGTGAATTTTGGTGAAATTCCTGTAAACCATCATTTTATGTGTTTAAGAAATAATAAAAAGAATTAGAATATGGAAAAATATTTAAAAAGATTTAAAACCTTGACGTTATGAGATGAAGAGTTGAATACGCGTAAAATCGTACCTAGGTTTATATGTGAAATATCAGAATTATTTGTAATTTTAAATTACAGAACCCTTAGAAAAATTGTTCATAGAAACAAAAAAAAACTAATTTCAAGCCATTATACTTAATATCTTTGTACATAATACAATAATATAGTCACTAAAAACACAATAGAACTTCACTTGTAACTATATTTCAAATTTTTATAAGCCTACTGCGTTTTCTGCTTTTAATAATATATCGCCAACACTAACGAAAAACAAAAGCCAAACACTCAATTATGTCACAATTGACTCACAGTTTAATACTATATCCAAGACTGTAAAAACGTACGGAAGGTTATGATAAAAATCATTTCCGTTGAAACCGGAAAAAGATATATACTTTTTTTATGTCAAATAATGTCATTTTATTTGTGTATTGGCTGTATGTAATATCACTTTTCTAAGTCAAAAATTAAACAAAAAAGGGGGTGAATCATATTTCAGTGGTATCCGGTATAAGTTAACAATTTGTCCAGAACCTCTTCAATTTCAGAGAAATTGAATGAGTCGAATTTGAATCACGTTGTACTTTGGGAAACTTATAAAGAAGTAGCAGTATTAACCAATCAATTGAGCTTGTTTCAACTTTCATTCTTAACGCAGAATATCAAGGATGCTATAAATATTCTTTACTCACTCTACCAATAATGGACGATATTGTATCTAATTTAGCAGAAAATTGGTGGAATTCTTAAACTTTCTTAAAGAAGAGAAACCTTGCAGATTGCTTAATTAAATGTGAAACGTAACGATAAAAGACAACAGAATTTTAATTCAAAAAGATATAAAAAGTAACTAAATTTCAATATCACAAATTTTGTAAAGTTCTGTCAGCCACAAAAGACAATAAAACTTGCTGTATATAAATCAGTACATTAATTTCAATATTACAGTATTTCTTAATATCTTTTTCTTTTATCTAATCAGATATTTCAGTTTAAACTTATTATTAAAATTTTCATTTATCTTAAGTTTTGTTTTAACTATTAATAAAACTACATGAATATATTGTTAAAAAAGGTAAAAGATTCGTGTTTCGACGTAATAACATCTTTCAATATTTTAATAAACGTTATTTGCAAATTTAACTAATGTTTACAGATAAATCAATCGTTGAAGCAATTACATTTGCAAAAACAGATGTTCAGGAAAGTAAACAAATTCATTCCAAACCTACTCAAAATAAAGTTGTTTAATTTCTAGACTACTCATTTTGACTTTGACCATATAATGATTCTGAGCACGCATTTTCTCCCTTGTAATAAGTGGTAATGTCTCTAGATTAGCGTGTTATTAAGCCTATAATATAGTTAAATGTTTAGTTAGCTGATTAGCTCTTATTTAAAATAACTTTTAATTAGTTATACGAATTATAACATAGGATTTTCGGAATAATTTATTTATTTATTCATTTGTTGATATAGGGAAAATAGTGAGATAAATACTAATAACAATAATAGTAGGATCGCTAATAGTGAATTATAATTAGAACTGAACCTTCATCATATCAGGACAGGTGTAGTATTGTGATGACAAGGTGATTCTTTGGCAAAACATACACATTGTCGCCACTGCAAATAAATAAATACATCTAAGCATCCTGATAACTAGTAGATTAATTAATGGTGTTGGACATTAATTAACTAAAAATTAATCATTGCCGATTATTACACAAAATACATAATCATTATAGTATTCAATGATTAACCAGAATTTAAGTTTATCAATCAGCATTGTCAAATATTAAACTGGAGTACTGGCTTCTTTACGATGAATGTACACCAACTACAATAAATCCTTAAACAAATTTGCATTGAGGAGTGCAAATGGCAGGGGCGGTCGGTCCATGGAAGCAAGGGAAGCAGTGCTTCCCTTGGGATTATTAAAAAACAAACACATAATTAGAACCTTATTATTATTTATCACATATATTAATCATTAAAATTTACTTTTACCCAATTTCAATAGACACGGCCCTGCATTTCAACAGCTGAGATAATGTTGCACGCACAAACCGTAACGATGACGCACTCGATTAATCGAGCCAACACGAACTCGCGCGACTTCGATATAACTGATAAGCAACTTCTTCAAATGCATCTCATCCCCACTTCAAAATCTTGATATCTGAGCCATATAGCATAGTAATGCGTCTTGTTTTATAGATTTCAATATCGATTTTAATATTATACTTAATATTAATCTTCCTAGTATTATTCTCAGCTTTTGTGCTATATTTGTAAAAACTTTTTTTGGTGTTTCTAAACCTGTGGTGTGGCGACAAGTGATTTTTAAAACGTTGAACATTAGTGCGCATATAAGCAGTTTTAGAATTGCTTATTCAATATAGAAGCTGGTACTAGCACTGAGGAAAATATTATTTGCGTTTGTATGGTGTGCAATTTGTTGAAAAAGGGATTTTCAACATATTCGTTTCAAGATAAACTGGATATTATTAGAAACAGGAGACCAACACCTGATTTAAAACTTTTAAAAACGAAAGTTAAATCATACTATAGGTACTTTAATATTGAAATGTACAGTGCTATTCAGTGGTTAACGGGTTGTGAAAATTTGTGTAAATTGTTTTGTTGGCCATGTGTATTTTTCACAAATGAAAAAGGTGTTTGGAATAAAAATGGCTTTTCAGATTTAAGCAACATTCACAAAGTGACAAAGAGGCATGGTAAGTGTGAAACTCATTTGCGAGCGGTTCTAAAAAAAAGACATTTGGAAAATCACGAATTGAGCATTCATTAGATCAGCAGTTGAAAGAAAGTGACCGTAAGCATAATTACCTTGTAAAAAAAATCGAGAAGTGTTAAAAGGACTTATTGACATTGTTTGTTTTCACGGTGAAAATTAACTTAGTTTTAGAGGTCATACTGAATCTCGGAACGTTGCTAATAGGGGTAATTTCATCAATTTAGTTGATTTATTAGCACAATACAATACAATTTTAAGTAACCATCTGGAACACTCCACGGTATTTCGCGGTACATCAAATCATATTCAAAATGATTTGATTCAGTCGATAAGCAATATTGGTTTAAAAAAGATCAAGCAAGAAATAAAAAAAGCTCCTTTTGTTGCAATTATGTTAGATGAAACAACCGATATTACGAATATTAAGTAGTCAGTTGTCAATCGTAGTACGATACATAAATCCAAATGGGAAAGTTCAAGAGCGCTTTTTAGGATTTTTAGACGTAACAACGCAGAGAACGGCTGCAGCTTTATATGCTATAGTTTGTCAGATAGTCGATGATCTACAGTGTGGTGCTAAACTTATCGCCCAAAGTTATGATGGGGCCGCTGTAATGGCTGGTGAATTGGGGGGCCTGCAGGCCAAAGTAAAAGAGACTTTTCAGAATTCAATATTTGTACATTGTTTTGCGCATCGATTAAATTTAGTTCTTGCTCAATGTGCAGCGTGTCTTAAAGAGTGCAAAGTATTTTTTTCAAGTATTAGTGGAATGGCTGCCTATTTTTCAAAATCATCAAAACGGACACGAGCTTTAGATTTGGAAGTACAGAAGAGACTACCCAGAGTTGCTCCAACATGATGGAATTACAATGGGAGGCTAGTACAAACTGTATCTGAATATCGACAGCCTATAATTGATTTATTTGAAAATATTTTACAAAGCAAAGATGATTGGGCATTGAGACTTTGAATGGATCCAGAGGTTACTTAGATTTATTGAAGAGACTTTGATTTAAATTTTTTGTTAAAATATTTTCTCCGAAATATTCCCATTTACTGCATTTTGCAAACTAAATCAAATGACGTTAGATTTTGTGTAAAGAAAATTGAAGAATTCCAAAATTTAATTTGTAACAAAAGAAATGAATTTGAAAAGTTCTGGGAGAAAACTAGTAATGATAGTTTAGAGCCGCAAAGAAAAAGAATACGAACTGAATTTATAGTGGATCGTAGAACTTCATATCGAAGACTTTTTATCGAAATTTTGGACAATATCACTGGGCAACTAAATAATAGATATTTAAAAATTTTAGTGATATACAATTTTTAGAATTGTGTAATTTTAATGAATTTAAAAATAAAGAGTTTCTACAAAACGCACTTCAGTCATTGAGTGATAACTACGGAAATTTTTTTGATATAGTTGGGTTACGATTGGAACTTTCAGTTATTTATGCTACAGAAGATATTAGTCATAAACATAACGCCAACGAACTGATTATCTTTATAAAAGAAAATAGTTTGGATCAGGCCTACTCTGAAGTGCTGAAATTGTGTAAGTTAGTGCTGACGATACCTGCAACAAGTGCTTCGGTTGAACGCAGTTTTTCGACCTTAAAAAAGGATAAAAACTTTTTCAAGAAATTCAACCAGTGAAGCTTTCAAAATTGTCCCTGTTGACAATAGAAAGTGACTTTGTGAAGGAGATATCCCAAAATTCAAACTTTTACGACGAAGTTATTTCCGACTTCGCAAAAAAAGGAGAGGCGGATTAAACTACATTATAAATAAGTAGGTATGTGCATGTTAACTACTTAACTAGCCGGCTCGATTTATAGTTGGCTAGAGAGTGCACGATGGCAAGTGTGACTGAACAAACTCTCTATTTCGCTGCAGGTTCGATCCCCGCCACCGGCACTGGCAATGTCGGTGGGTATGGTTGTGTGTCTGCGTTTTTTTCATAAGTGTAACCCTCGCCCGTGCAGCTTCGGCTTTGGAATCGGGGGTTGTCTAATTTTTGTAGTGTTTTTATGTTTTATGTTTATTGAGGAGTGGCAGTCCTACAAGTGTACTTTTTTTCTAGATATCATAACTTTGCGGCTTTCGACATTTGCTTTAAAATGATTATACCGAAGCCACGCCCCTTTTCTTAAAAAAACATTTTGCCTCGCTTCGCTCGGGGCTTCGCACTACCCATCACCCTATATCACAAACTGCTTCCCCTGTATCAAAACTCACCGCACGCCCCTGAAATGGTGAGATATTTATCTCACTCCCTTCGGATACTAAGTTACGTTAGAACTGAAACAATAAACACCATCACAAGTCCCGCTATAATTACTAACTAATGTTAATACGTGTGAAAAGTCATGCAATGGACAAGAAACGCAACAAGCCCTCCCCAGGGCAAGGGTTGTATAACCAGCTAGCACCAAAAAGTATGTTGGCCAAGATACGTGTCTCAATCCCCTCTTTAGGTACTAACTATATTAACACTGAGTCGTGCAATGACAACAAGCGCAGAAGCATGTTCCAAATACCAGTGAGGGGTGTGTCTATTCAAAGTGAAACACACTGTATATATATCACATTCATTATAATTTAAAAAATTTGTTATTTAGAACTATAAAAAATATAAATAAATAGGCAATCTGATTAAAATGAAGTAACAATTGCACTATATTCAAAGTATGACCTAAATGTAAAAATTAAAAAAAATTGTCAATAATAATGAGATAATATATATTCCCCACCAAAGAATGTCTTATAATTTGCAAGTGTATTTATCATTGATACAGTAATAAATAATAGGTATTAAATTTAACAAAAAAATTGGCCACCTATTTTATTCTAAAATCAAATTACTAACTGGTCTTTGGTAAATTATGTTTACAATTTTTAAAATTCGTTCTTGATTACTAGTACTTATGACATTTTATTCAAGCTTGTATAACAATAAATAACTAATGGTAATGGTGGGGGAGGCTGACGCCTGGCAAGTAGGCCACAGACGGGCCCTTTTTACTATCCCCCAGCTGTCCCCTCGGTTATGTGCTTCTCTTGCTCCATCATCGATCATCGATGAAGGTCAGGATGTCACTCATTACGAGGGAGCTCATCTCCTAGAAGCGCCTCAGAACCGAAGATATTGTGTCTCAGGCGCTTAAACGCTTCACATTGTCCCAGGAAGTGGTAAGATGTCTCTTCATTACTCCTGCATCTTGGACATGTAGGGTCTTCTTCAAAACCTATCAATGATAGATGCCTCCTAAGTCTGCAGTGGCCTGTCAGAACACCGATTAAGAGATTCAGAGTTTTCCGACTCCGTCCCAGCAACCAGGCCGATCTCGATTTGTTCGGCCCCATCACAAAATCTCGGGTTTGCCTGCAGGCCCTGTTGGTCCTCCAGTACGTCCTCAATGTCTCGTGGGCCCACTCATTGAGGGCCGTTGTGACTTGCCTTCTTGAAATACCTAACATAGGCTCAGGCCCGTGACAGGGTTCCTCGGCTTCGAGTCTAGCCAATTCATCGGCCTTCTCGTTGCCTGGAACTCCCATATGTCCCGGGACCCATACCAGTCTCACTTGTTTATGCCTAGCCAGCTCTTCTAGGGCATCCCCACACTCCTAGACGAGAGCTGATCTCGTCCTGGGGGAACACACCGCCTTTAGAGCAGCCTGGCTGTCGGAGCAGATGTATATTATCTGTTCCTAACCTCAGCCCTACCTGCCACCTTTAGTATGGCGTAAACCTCTGCCTGGAAGACCGTGGTGTACGAGCCTAGAGCAAAACTATCCTGTACTTCTTTGCCTTCCAGATATATTCCCGCCCGGGAAGACGATCTAGTGGCCACCCGAGATCCGTCTGTGTAACACACCAGAGAGTCCGGACGGAAGTCAATTCTTCCTTCACTCCACTCCTCCCTACTGGGAAGAGTGAGAGTGTAATTCCTTTCCAACCTTAGCTGATCTTTCACTTCTCTCACCTTCAAGACAGAGAGATTGATTTCCCTCTCCGTCAGTCCAGCAATTGCTGCGTGACCTTCAGCTCTGCCTGAACACTGCCAGCTCCCAGAATTCCGCATTCTCAGATAGGACGCCATAGCCTTCCTCTTTATCCACGAGGGAAGCGTTGGCAGGCCTAGCAGAACCTCCAGAGCAGCTGTCGGTGTCGTCCTCATTGCGCCAGTGATCCCTAGGCAGGCTAGTCTCTGGACTTTTACCAGCTTTCGGGACGTAATCGCTCTGTCCACGCTCTGCCACCAGACCACGGATCTATACTGTAGCCTCGGCCTGATGACCGCCGTGTACAGCCAGTGTAGGATCCGTGGGTTGAGGCCCCAGTTCCTACCTACCGCAGTTGCCAGAAGGTTGCAGTCGACTTTTTGATGACGTTGTCGATATGCGGCCCCCATGACAGTTTGCTATCTAGGGTAACTCCCAGGTACCTAACCTCCTGCACAAGCGCGAGAGGTTTACCGTACATGGTTGGTGCCCTAAAATCCTCTATTTTCCTTCTCTTGGTGAATAGGATCATCTCAGTCTTAGATGGATTGACTGAGAGACTTGTTTCGCCGCACCATCTTTCTATTATTCTACAAGCTACCTGCGTTCTGTTACAAACGACATTTAAGAAGCAGCCGGTCACTAGGATCAGCCCGTCGTCCGTATATGCCTGCGCATAAAATCCTTCCGAAGTTAGGCGCTCCAAGAGACCATCCATTATTAGATACCATAGATGGGATGATAGTCAGCTGTATTGTGGACAGCCGCCCCTCACCCCGACGTCCAATTGGCAGTCTCCTAAAGCAGCATTAACTCGTCTCTCTCCCAGCGCAGATTTCACACATCTGACTAGTACTGGAGCAGTAAATAAATAACTAAAATATCATGACAAACTGAAACTATCAAAAAATTTCCGTAAAGTGAATATTAAGAAAATTAGCCAATTTTTTTATTACCCTCTCAATGATTTCTGCTTTTTATATGTACCACTTTCTATTTAAAAAAAATTATCTTGGCCAAAACGAATAGGCAAAAATTACACACATTTCTTGAAATGTAACCTTCTTATAGGCTAATTTTATATTGCAGAGCCTAGAAAAGTCCTAAAACTACATCAAATTAATTATTTCTAGAACTACGTTTCCAACCTAAAACAACAAATTTATATTTATTGGCTTTTGATATAATGTCTTAAGCTAACTTGTATTTGTTATGATAACTACAACTTACAACTAAAGTAGTGATTATACCCTATCAGTCATTATCACTCTTTTAAACTAAACGAAAGTACTAAAAAATCACTAAATATGACACAACCTGCAAGCTACATAGTTCTTTGGTGCAAACTTGTACCAGTTTTTGACGTTTATCCAGTAGATGGCGAATAATGGAGCGGAATTGTGATAAAAGTTTAAACCAAAGTTCATTCAATGATATGAACGCTTACAATATAGTGTATACCCCGTTCCTGTATCCCTTACCGTTACATTGAATCCCAAGTGGTACAACATATAAACCAGAAACCCATAAATAGAAAATATCAATAAACGAAATTAGGGACTGATGTTGATGTATTATTACTAAGGTTCGCGAGTAAGTAGTACAGGGTGGACCAAATTAGATGGGATTTGGGGTTTTCTCTAAAACTATGGCAGATAGACAAAAACCAATATAGGTGTCCTAAGCTCAATTTTTGAGAAACAAACAATGACGCAAACCGCGATCGTCTATCTTTTTTCAACTACCGAGCTACAGAACGTTTTTTGGAAAATTGGCATTTTTGGATGACCTCAATATCTCAATTACCACGTTCCTGATAAGAAAATTATGCATGCCTCAATTTTCGGAGTATAGACATAACTTGTGTTTCTTTAAATGGAACACCGTATAAATTATATCACTATTCGATCACAACTTAAATTAGCTTTCCAACGATATATCATATGTCATATTTATCTCTAGAAAAAGTGGTTAATTTTCGAAAAATTAAATATATTTATGAGGAGGCCATGGAAAACTATTAACAGCAACACTTCTTACAAAATAATTTTGCCAAAAATAGGAAAAACTAAGCCACAATAAATGTTCGAATTGCCTTCCATTGACATCTATGCATTTTTGACACCTTATCCTTACAGCATTTGTTGCATTTCTAATCATGACAGGAGTTATTGTCCGAAACGCAGCTAATGTTTTGATTTCCAATTCTTCTATGTTATTAGAACGTTCTCTATATATATAATATTTTGTAAATAACCCCAAAGGCAAAAGTCGGCAGGGGTTATATCGGGAGACCTAGCTGGCCACAAAATAGGACCATTACTTCCTAAAAATTTAACAATATCTGAACTACTTTGTTGTTTATTAATGTCCAGTTAGCTGAATTAATTGTTAGTTATCAATTTAGTTAACTTAGCTAACTAGACATTGATAAACTAGTCCTGAGTGATATATAGATACCTATTCAATCCTCCCCAAATTAAGCGTTTAAATAAATTCATGTTTCATTTGACGTATGACGTGGGGCGCCATCTTGTTGGTAATATAATCCTTGAAATTGTCTTACAGACATATTGTCTACAAAGGGCTCTATTTCTTGTCGTAGAATGTTAATATAAGTTTCGGTATTCAAATTACCATAAAAAAATGCGGTTCTATTATTTGGTAGGTATCCAATAAAACCACACCATACACCAAATCCAAATCGTCTTTGATGATTAACTGTAGCGGTTACGTGCGGATTTTCATGAGCCCAATGGTGGTTATTATGTCGATTAAAAATTCCGGCACCGTTTATATGGGCCTCGTCTCTCCATATAATTGCTCCTTCAAATCCTGGCACTTCATTGCACTGATGCAAAAACCACTGGCAAAAATCTAGACGCCTTTGAAAATTGTTTGGTTGTAGATGGTGACTAATCCTAATTTTATAGGGTTTGAATTTATTTTTTTAAGCAACGCAAGGCGGTTATTTTTGAGATTCCTAAAATTTCCTGTATTTCGCGAGACGATATATTAAGATTTTTCTCTTACAGTTTCCAAAACAATATTTTCTACAGCTTCTTTACCTGCTTTATTATATATTTTTTGCTCGAGGTTTTACAAATGATCCAAACTCTTTTAAATTTTGTTGTAGCCTTTTGAACATTTTTATGTCTGGCTGTCTCTTCACTGAATATCTAAAAATATTATTTAGGTGGCACTTTTGGCACAAACTTTTTGCGGTCTATAACTTACCTTATTAAAATAAGGCTCAGAAGCTAAATTTGAATCTTCTCCGCATTCTATAAAACACTTAATCATATCATATTTTTCATAATTAATAAGTTGAACCATTTTTAAAAATGCTCACTCACAATTAACTCATAAATTAGTTTTTGACATTTACGATTATTTCTATTTTATTTTTTTTACCTTCTCAATAAATATTAGAAATATGATGCATAGATGTCAATTGGAACATTTATTGTAGTTTAGTTTTCCTATTTTTGGCAAAATAATTTTTTATTATAAGTGTTGTTGTTGTTAATAGTTTTCCATGGCCTCACAAATATCTTTAATTTTTCAAAAATTAACCACTTTTTCTAGAGATAAGAATGATATATGATATATCGTTGGAAAGCTAATTTAAGTTGTGATCGAATAGTGAAATAATTTACAGATAGTTCTATTTAAAAAAAACACAAATTATGTCTATATCTCAAAAACTAAGACATGTATAATTTTCTTCTTATCAGCAACGGATTCTACTCAAAGAAGTGTCTTAAGAATGTGTTACTCGATTTTTGATTTGACACGTGGTAATTGAGATATAGAAGTCAAAAGAAAATGCCAATTTTCCAAAAACGCTCTGTAGCTCGATAGTAAAAAAGATTGACGACCGCGGTTTGCGCCATTATTTGTTTCTCGAAAATCGAGCTCAGGACACTTATATTGGTTTTTGTCTATTTGCCATAGTTTTAGTTTTTAACCAGGGTTAATTGTGAATTTTGTAAACAAAAAAATGGTATCTGGTGGTACCATGAAACTGCTGAAGGCAGGAGGAATAGTTTAAACTATACACCTAAATATAGCTAAACGACATGATCAAAAGCAAAAATGGCCAGACCAAAAATTAATAAAGACATATAAAATTTTATTTTAAAAACTATAGCAGTCGATGCAGAAGATAAATAACTTTGAAAAAAGGAAACAGATTCGTTTTCCGAAACGTTAGAGAATTATATTATTATTTTTGTGTCTCATATTATAATAATAATAATAATAATAATAAAACGTCTTTATTAATAGTGAATAAATACAAAAGAAAAAGATTGTATTTACAATAATAATATGTTAGATGTTGGGGAATGCTCGGCGAAGTTTAGCCAAGGCTACTCTTACACTTAACCGCGCATTTTAAGGATGCCAATGTAAAAAACAGAGGCATTACTTAATAGACAAACTAATCTTAAAACTAAAATTTGTTTCACGTTATTTCCTAAACTTATAACATCTGTAAATTCGTAATATAAGTGTGTTCGTAAAATAAACCTATATATATTTTATTACATGTATAAACAAAATAAAAATTTAAAACTAAAGAAATTTTTCACATAAAATTAACGTTACTTTTATTTATTTATTCGTCCATTTAATAATTAATTTTTTTATAGAGATTTTAAATTGCTGCAGTGACATTGATTTAAAATTTTCTGATATACCATTGTACAATTTTACAGCATTGTATGAAAATGATCTTTGAAAAATGGCTGTGTTATGTTGGGGCATTGTGAACATGTTATTAAACCTGATGTTAACATTGTGAATAGAACTTCTGGACACAAGTTTTTCCCTAAGATAATTTGGAGTGGAGGTCAACAGCAGTCTATGAATAAATGTTAAATAATGATATTTAGCATGATCTGCCATTTTTAGCCATTTAAGCTCTGTAAATTTATGAGTTACATGGTCAAATTTCCGCAGATTGTATATAAATCGACAACAGAGATTTTGTACCCTTTGTATACGGTTTTGAGTAAGCACATCTAAGCAAGGAAAGTATACAATGTCACAATAATCAAACACAGGTATGATTAAGGATTCACACAGTTTTTTTCTAAGTTTGTAATTCATTATATATCTATTTGCATATAAGACTTTCATTTTAATATAGACTTTTTGTGTTAATTTGGAAATGTGAGAATAAAATCGTAGTTTTTCATCAAATATTACTCCTAATATTTTTGAATTCTGGGAAAATATCAGCAAAGTATTGTCTATTTTTAGTTTTAATTCATTTTTTATATCCATCCGCTTATTATCGGAACAAAATAACATGATTACACTTTTATTAGGATTTAATTTTAAATTATGTTTGGCTGCATAAGTACAAATTGAATTAAGATCTTGATTAATTTTAAGTGATGCCAATCGAGTTTCAGATGGTTGGAAGGAATGATTAGTTGTCAAAAAAACACCCTCTGACTAATCTTTTGACGTTGAACAACAAAAACACATCAGATATAACCCTTCTGGTATCTAGATAATAATGGAAGTAACTGCTATAAAATAATATTTATGTATCCCAGTAATGAGAAAAAAAATCTGAATAAAGAAACTTCTTGTATGTTCTGGTACGAAACACATTTTCAATTGATGAAAACGAACATTGTCTATATTATGTCTGTAGGTTCACTTTAAATCAAGTTTAAAAAGCTGTAACTTTCTAATGATGATAAACGATGAAAACTTTTATTGTTATAGCCTGCTATAGATCGTGAAGCGGAATTTTTATGTAATATCACTCTTATTATTATTCCACTTTTTATGTTTTATATTCCTTCAATATTCACTTTTGGGAAGTAAATATTTCCACAATATAATTATTACTGAAATTGCCACCGAAAAATTCTTAGTGCGTTACCTGGTGGCTAAGCAAAACTAATGCATGGGCTACGAAATGTTGAGTCCTTTGAGAAAAGGATATACAATATATCATTCAATACGTTTCTTGTTTCTATTTCGAGATTCACTTGTTTGGAATTATGTTAATTTTTGATAAACAACACTCAATTAAAAAAGATTTCCATATTTTTTTATTTTACAAGTTTTAATTATAACGCATAATAATTATTTATAGTATTCAAAATTCCATATATAGTAATGGTAGTCGTTGCACCGACCATTGTTTCATGTTCTGTGCAACATCTCTAAGAGTTTTACCCTGCCAATAATACCATTGTGTTTCGGAGAATTTGCCGGTACGTCGCAGTGTGTGCAGGTCTCAATATGGAATGCAAATTATGTGAAGAGAACACCTGCTAAAATACAGTAGATTTGAAGAGGGTACTTAATACTATTCACAAATTTCGTATCTTACAAATAGACACATGAGCTTGGATGTGCAATGGTCTAAACCCCGCGCTTTCAATGTAAAGAGATGTGGCTGGTCTCTGTCCCACACTAGTGATATTGCTTCTCTTTGCGCCACCAAAGTGCCAAGCTAGGATCGTTGAGCAATACTCTAGACAAAATTTTGGAGAACAAGACGACTACCACTGTTCATGTGGAGTGCAGGAAGCAGTACACGAAGCGTTTCAATGAAAATATGCAAGGAGCAATATTGTATTAACTTTTGTAGTATACGGTATTTTAAATAAAAGTGTAGTAAGGGATAATTAAGTAGGAGTGTTATTAAGAGAAAGAACATAATAGAAAGCGCTTGCATGGATTTAGAACAAAAAAAATTGAAAAGATAGTTTTAAGTGACAGTGACATTTATTAAATTAATATATTTGGAAAGTAACATTTTCAAAAAAATTTGTTTTCGTTTGACAGCTAATAACTAGATTAAAACAAAACAGAATAACATAGATAAAAAAGGTAAAGTAAACGAGAAGAAAAGGTTCGGCATCCGGGTGATACCCGGAGCGATAGACATGAAGTTCAAAAACATAAAACAAGTCAAGAGTGGAAGGAATAGTAGCAGTACTATAGATAAGAAAAAGACAGATGAAAACGCAACGACGACGAGGCGAGGAGAGCTAAAATAGCTAAAATTGTGAAAACAAATAAAGGCAAAGAAGAAAATATGGATACTATTGAAAGCGAAAACACAAAGGAAACAAGAGGACTTAGGAAAAATTATGAAAATTAAAAATAGATTAAGAGATGATCAGGACAAAAAATTTCACGCAAACGGCAACAAAGAAAAGGCAATTGACAATAAGTACAAAACTCTAAAAGACATGCAGAGACATGAACGAACAAGTAAAAGAAAAAGAGACCACTGCCCATTTCATTCACGGAAAATTTGAGAAAATCAAAAAGGAGTAACTCTTTCTCTAAAGAACACAATGTTCAAAAAATTCCATTTCAAGAACACACCTAATAATACTGGGGTATCTTTAGAATATATAAATGATTATAAGAGGTGCGTCGTTTATTTGGAAGAAGGGAAGGTTGACAGAACATTTTTTCTGTCTGAAATTTTGTGTATCATCATAATTCGTCGAGAATCGTCCAGAATGCAATAAAAATTTTCAAGATTTTTTTCACGAATACATAACTTCTCACTTTGAGCGGTGAAGAGGTAAAATATGCCTCGATTTATCAAACCAGTAGGGTATAACTAGTGTCATCTATGGGCAACGTTAAAAATAGTTGCATATTCTTATATGCCGTGCCAAAAAACACAAAGCTGCCAATTTACAAGTTGATACTATGAAAACTTTTAATTATTAAGAAATTTCGAAATAAAATTCTAACTTTGACCACCCTGTATTTCTTAAACCAGCAACATTTGTATAAGGTATGTTGGTCTTTGATCTCAATCGTCATATTTTGATCTCTAGTATAAAGAGTTTCAAGATTTTCCATTATTATTAACCACCTTGTAGTATATGTTAATTGATAAAGAGTCGAGAATTCGTTTTCATTTTAATTATAATATATAATAAACAAACTTAGAACACAATTATTATTACTTTGCAGCAAAAATGGATGGCGAACCATTAACAAAGAACTGTTCTGTTATATTGTTTTGTTTTCAACTTCAGTTTTAAGGAGTATTTCGATTTATTTATCCTCAAGGGTATCGTAGTTTTCTCCCAATTGAAACAAAGAAACAATTTTGTATTGTATCTAATAGTATACAAGTATAAAGCTTCAAAACAAGTTTATATCGAAAAAATACGGAAAAAATAAAGCATTTTTAAATATCATTAAAATTTAAAACTGAAGTTACAACATTTGTCATTTTTTTGTTGGCAGAAAACTAAAATAACTCAAATTTATTAAAACAGTCACAACGCGATATGTGTTTAATAAGGATATCGCCGACAATCTGGCAAATTCTTCTATCTTAAAATTTTTTGGATTGAGTTTCGTTTATAGCAGACTATTCAGTAAATGCCTTTATATGTCTGCAGCAAAATATTTAAATATGCAATATTATGTAAGAAAATTTACCAGTTTTTTTCCTTTTTTTGTGGAAATGTTTTAAATATAAAAATTATTTATCTATATTGCAATGAATTTACCTTATAGTAACAAAAACTTTCTCTTGATACGCTGTATCCATTTGTTGAGGTTGTCAAACTGTGTATACTGGAATAATAATTTCAGAAAATAATTTTGCTGAGGATATAATTTATTTGACGCAAACAAATTCTTTAAATAACTTTTAATAAATATTTACGTTATGTAAATAATTACTTACTTTGCCCTAAATTAATTATCTTTTAGTAATATAAATTAAACTGGCCTTTGTGATGCTTTGAGAAGATATATACTTTTCAGAATCGCCCATAAATAATTAAATTGTTTGAATTGACTAAACTTAAGAAATTAGTTTAATTACACTTACAAATCCACATCTACACTCTATTCACTTAAACTTTGCAGTGTTCGATTGAACTTAAGCGAGTGAAACGTCCAACTACGACCGATGCTTATCAAATAAAATAAACATAATAATTAACCGCTATAGGAACTTTGTACATCTGCTTGCCACCATGAATCAGCGCGCATTTTGTTCTGTATCCTGGCTAACGCTGCAATGTTTCACTGAACAGAGTATAATCACCTATGCGTGTGCTAACTACTTAATATAGCATCATTTAATAAATATTTTGGTAAGGGAATGTAATGTTGCTACCAATTTTTCGTATATTTTTGTTCATGAATATTATTTTTTTTAATTAATTTCAGTCCGGCAAAAAGTATAGTTTTTTACCGGTGTGAAGCTAGCAGTTAAAGTCAGCGGCTAAAATTTCCGAATATGCCCGAAATAGCATGGGCGTCACGTCGGTAGGGTGGACGCTAATGTTACAAAATTTATAAAGACAAATGTTTACAGACATGTTGAACATTCAGTATCTACGAAAACACCAGAGCGTAATTATGATAAAGATTAAACAAGTAAACCATGTATTTCCACATGCTAATTGTTAAGATACCAGTTTTTCAATATTTAGAGCTACGTACGTGTACCTACGTCAGATTAGAAAACCTCGGGGAGTGTATAAAAGACATCTCTAATTTTGAGAAAACCATTTATCTCGTCAAAATCTAATTCTGGTATATAACTGAGAGCATTGAAACATTGAAAACAATCTCTTATTTTAATTAATTCGTTTTGAGAAAATTACTTGTACTGTCAGCTTATAATTTCAGTATATTATAAATCCACCACCCTTTAGTACTTTACCTTGCTTACGTACAAATCACAAGTAGTGCCTAATAATGAGAGCCTATTTTATAGTTCATCCCCCTTTAGTGCAGTATAAGTCAAATTACCTTACAACGCCCAGGACGCAATAGTGGAAATACTTCTAACTTAATTAATTAATTTTGAGAAATCTACTCGTCCTGCCAATTTGTAACTTTGATAGAATATTATTAATTCGTCCCTCTTTAATGCCATATAGGTCGAATCAGCTTACAATGTTCAGATAGGGCGAAATTAAGAAAACAGCCCTTTAAATTAATTAATTAATTTTGAGAAATCAACTCGTCCTGTCAACTTGGAATTTTAGTAGAACATTATTAATTCATCCCTATTTAATGATATATAGGTCGAATCGACTTACAACGTTCAGAAAGGGCGCAGTTGTGAAAATCTCCCCTTAATTTTATCCCCCTTTAGTGCTGTATGGGTCGAATCGGCTTACAATGCACACATAAGGCGAAATTGTGAAAATATCCCTTTAACTTAATTAATTAATTTTGAGAAAACTACTCGTCCTGCCAACTTGTAATTTGAGTAAAATATTAATAATTCATACCCTTTTAGAGCTATATATGTCGAATCGGGACATATAGGACACAATTGTGAAACCATCCCTTTAATTTAATTAATTAATTTTGAGAAATCTACTCGCACACCAATTTACAATTTTAGTAGAACATTATTAATTCATCCCTGTTTTATGCCATATGGGTCTAATCGGCTTACAATGTTCAGGTAGGGCGCAATTGAGAAAACATCCCCTTAATTTAATTAGTTAACTCTGAAAAATCTACTCGTCCTGCCATTTTGTAAATTTAATAAAATATTACTAGTTTATTTCCCTTTAGTACTGTATAGGTCGAATTGACTTACAACACTCAGACAGTGCGCAAGTGTAAAAATGTCCCTTTAACTTAATTAATTAATTTTTAGAAATCTACTCGTCCTGCCAGCTTTTAATTGGAGTCAAATGTTACTAGTTCATCCCCCTTTAGTTCTGTATAGGTCGAATTAGCTCACAATAATTTCTCAAAACTATAAGCACATTTATAAAAAATTCAAAAATAAAACAATAAAATAAAATCAGCATTTCTTGTAAATAAAATGAAACCAAATTACTTTCAAAGAAGGCTTTCAATCAAATTCAAATTTGAAATCTCTTTTTTCGGTGATCTTGTAGGAATAAAGGTTTTGGTAAAACTCGAATGTCACAAAATATATTGTTTGGTCGGTGAAAGAAAACCCGCGAAAAGAATGCGATTTCTGCATTCCATTCACAATTAATCGTAAATAGATGAATTAATGCATAGCAAAATTTTGTGATCGCTTGCATCCACAGTCTAGGGTGGCCCTTATTTTTCAATATTTTTTCTTTTCCTATGACGCCCTCTATATTTTGTCCTATTTGTAAAAAAATAATTTGTACCAAATTTGAAATTTTTTGGAGCAAAGGATCACGTGGCACATTACCGTTAAAAATTTAAATTTTTTGTAACTACTATAAATTTATATCCTTCTTATTTAAACGATTAGTTAAGGTATATAGGGCTGGTGGAGCTTAGAACATATGAATTCTGAGCTCCACCCACCCTGAACCAATGGGAGCAATAGATATTGTAGTGGGGAGATATTTAGGAGTTGCCCTTATCACCTGATATGCTTAGTTCTTTAGTTACTTGCGCCTGTATAAGGTAAAGAAGTCTTACTAGTCTAAAAAACGATTTCGTTGTACTAAGATTGTGAAATGAAGTAAAAGTAACAAATAAAAATCTACAAACAAAATGGCAACAAGACAAAAAGAGAAGCTGTATCTTCTTGAACATGACGAAAGTCAAATTATAGGAGCCAAATTACCATCAAATGGACAAGTTCTGAGAGTTCTATTTTATAACCTCCGCAAAGTCATGTTAAATTTACGGTCTAGTGCACATTTGGCGGTGAAAGAAGTAGAAGTTTTATGGAAAAAGGCAAGAATCCCAATGAGAAAGTTTCAGCGCAGCATTGAGAAATTGGAATTATTGTATCAAGAATGGAAGACATTACAGAAAACTTGTAAACGCCGAAATCAGCTACAGGAAAAGAAGGAGCCAAATTTTCTTAATAAAGTAAATGACTTGTTCGATATCGCGCATGCCAATGCATTGGAGATGATTAGTATTGAAGAAGACAAACTTTTCCTTATAAACCAAAGAAAAAAAGGCCTACCTGGGTCAATGATTGGCGGAGATCGTGTTTTATTACTAAAAGGACAAAGAAAAGAATCTCGAAAGAAATAAGAGGAACTAAAGCGGTCTGGCCACTAAGTATTTCAAGGTATATTATAAATTAACCTGTAGAAATCATCTCATGATAAATAAGTTCTTTTTTTCGTTTTAGAAAGTGAAGTAGTTGAATTAGAATTTTCAACAGATGATGAACAAATACAGGAAGAGGAAACAAATATTGATGCAGGTTTTTTTTTTAGTCCACCATTAAACGAACTTGGCCCTAGCATACAAGTTAAGCCAAGAAAAAGAGCTCAAAGGGAGGTAATCACACCAAAACTGGTTGTTACGTTAGACAAATGCAAAGTCAGTGACCGCGATGCGGTTAGACTTATAGCAGCAACTGCAGAAGCGCTTCATCATGATTTGGACAGTTTAATTATAAACAGAACGTCAATTCAAAGGCGTCGTAAACGAATGCGAGCAGAACGTGCTGAGAAGCTCCGCTCTGAATTTAATATTTCTCCAGCACTGGAGAAAACCAAGCTTCTGCAATGCATCAGTTACTGGAACAGTGGGAACTGACAGAAAAAGTGCAGGCACTTTGCTGCGATACCACCGCCTCCAACATGGGTCGTTTAAAAGGTGCCTCTGTTATGTTGGAACAAAAACTTGGAAAGGACATTCTCTATTTACCCTGCAGGCATCATATTTATGAACAGAGCTGTATTTGAAGAGAAAATTTCTAAATCTTCTGGACCACATATTCCATCTTTCAAAAAATTTCAACAATCTTGGCCTAATATAAATAAGACCAATTTTAAACCTGGAGTCGAGGACAGAGCTGTAAAAAAAGCACTAAAGGATACGACGTCAACACTTGCTATTGCACAAAGGAGTTTGAAGCAAGACCAGCAACCTAGGGAAGATTACAGAGAACTGCTGGAGCTACTAGTTTGCTTTCTTGGTGGAACCCCTCCTCGAGGAATATTTTTTAGAGTTCCAGGTGCTTTCCACCACGCTAGGTGGATGGCAAAGGCAATCTCTTGTACGAAAATGTTTCTGTTTCGCAAGGAGTTCGATTTGGGAGCAGAAGAAGCTGGAATTAGAGACATTTGTATTTTCTTAGCTAATTTATATGTTCTAGCCTGGACTTTCGCCCCTAATGCTGCAAAAGCACCTTGCCAAGATTTGAAATTTATTCAAGATCTTCATGCTTATGCCAAAATTGACGAAGATATAAGCCGTGTAGCATTAAATAAAATGTGTAACCATCTGTGGTACTTACTACCTGAAATAGCAGCAATGTCGTTTTTTAACAGCAACCTCTCACTTGACACCAGAAAGCAAATGGTACACGCTCTCAGAAACAATGAGACTTTTGAAGAACCTGTAAAGAGACTTACAATATCACCGGATGATGTCGATAAATATGTAGGTCAAAAAAATTGAGAAATTCATTTCAAAGGGCTCCCAAAAATTTTTTTGACAGGTTTTCATTACCAACCGACTTTTTGGAGAAGGACCCTACATTGTGGGCAGAAGATGACAGTTATAACAAATGTATGGAAGTTGTAAAAGGACTGAAGGTAGTTAATGATATTGCGGAACGAGGAGTGAAACTAATGCAGGACTATAATCAGATTTTAACAAAAAACGAGGACGAGAAGCAATTTATACTTCAAATCGTTTCTGACTATCATCGGAAATATCCAGATATTAAAAAAAAAATCATTATCAAAACAGTTGTAATCATTTTATTATTGACAAAAAAATTACTATTGTACTCTAAAAAATATATATTTTAAATATATATTAATTTTAAAAAATTTGTCTTTTTTTACCGATTTGTGCCACGTCTTCCTGTTATTTTTTTTGTTATGAGATTTTTCACAGAGTACTATTAAACCAAATGAAACAAATTGGCAGAGCGTCCTGAAAGAAAAACCTGTTTTAAATTTTCTCCATATACGGAAGGGCCACCCTAATCCACACCTACTCATTGGGAGAGATATTATTTTCCTAGTATATGGTTTTGCAAGAAAGCTGGTGACTTATCATCAATACTCTCCCTTGCCTCCTGAGCCTTCTTTCACCGACTGAACAGTATCTAATAATAAAAATGTTTCCTCTGGTAGTGCATATGATCCTTCAGGTGATAAAGAAGGAAACAGTGATAAATGTGAAATTCCTGAGGAAAGTTTTGAAAAACTTGTAACTGAAGGGATTACCAGCCATAATAAATGATTACCTTTAAAATAAATTACCTGTCATGGTCGAAAATGAACTAGTTTTATATGACCGCAATGATGCAATTTTTTAGAGAAGAGGCAACGTTAGAAAAATTATTTTGCTCTAAAAAGAGAAAGTTTCTAGAAAACGGCTACGAAGTTCCAACCAATGGAAAAAAAATCAAAAGTTTAACTTGAAAGCCAAAAAGGCTATTCTAAAATTTTTTTATTGTTTGGAAAATTTCAAAAATTCTCTCTTTTTTAACACTAGTTGCACGTAGCGTCGTAAAGTTAATGTAAAGACTTCCAAATAATATTCGTTCAAGTATTCAGTTACTTACGATAAATAAACAATTTTGGTATGTAGAGATGCATTTTGATCATTGCATCAATTTAGCAGAAACATGTTCTCATTAAAAAAAACTAAAAACTGGACACTCTATGTGAAATGATGATAAAATAGAGAGCACCAATCAGGCAGGCCACATCGATTAAGGACTAAGAACATATAAAAACATTTACAACCGCACGTGCACTATTCACGGAATAAAAATTGCCATAAAATGTTTTTGTACCTCATCTCAATATAACTCAAAGATGCAAAATGTACGTTAACACAATGCGAAGATACAAATCTTTGCGGCAAGTCTATGGTGAAACTTTCCTCATATGTTAATATTTTTTTCTACAAAGTTCAACTTTTCTTTTGGGCATTGGAAAAATGATACAGGACAAAATAGTGATGAGCATACAAAAAATTACAAAGCAGGTTTTGAGGCTCAACGACGAGATAGAGAAATGCATTTTGTTAACAAAAATAAGTGTTATATAACTTTACATTTACAGCAAACAATGCCACTTCCGAAACTCAAAGCTTTTTATTTGAATCAAACATTGCTACATTGATTGGATAAATGTGGCAAATAGAGGAAGCTGTAAAATAGAAAGTTATTTGTATAGGTTTTGCCCTTGCTCAAAGAAACGGATGAAGACATTTAGTCATCTTGTAATTTGGTCGGAATTACGTGCAAAATTGTTTTTCTCTATCAACTTCTTATTTTGAATAGATTGCTCAAGGTTATTGAGTACAAATTCTCGGAGGTTGGTTATAGTTACTTAGATTTCAACAGAGATTTTGTATGGATTGAAAAGATAATCAGAAAAAATGTTTACGTGCCTGAGCAATACCATGATCTAATAAATTCGGCAAACCCAAAAAACAACTCTGTGTTGAAAAATATGAAAAATTACTTTTATAAATTTGAGGAGTTTCAGTAAGATTAAACTTATTCAATAAAAAAAAAAAAAGAATAGTCTGGATGAAAAGATAAACCTCAAAGACTATATTAAATGAACTAGGGTTGAGTAGTATGGACATTGTTTATACAAAGAAAGCCTCGATGAGAATACACTATTTCTGAGGGTGGACTTATTAAAGAAATTAAGCTGGAATGTCAGAAGTAAGAAATTACTCCTAACATATTTAGAGAAAGAAGAGGACTAACAGGTGAAAAATTGGACAATTTACGTGAACAAATGAAATTCACAAGAAAAGAATACAAATTATGAAATATTTGAACCAAATGAAGGAAATTCTAAAAAAAAAGGAAATTTACTTTTAAGAATAAATGTGTTTTATTAACACGCTTTTATTAGCTTCACTTGTATGTTTGTTTGCTTGTTTGTTTGTCTGCTTGTTTGTTTGTAACCGACTCTTTGGACTCGATTTTCACCCACTTTAAACGGACAGATTTAATTGAAACTTTGTACACTTACGAAGAACCGGTAACAATACAATAATTTGACAAGTTTATATCATTATCCTGATCAGGATCGCCAGTCCTTTCCTCACGTATCCTCTACGTGAGAGCAAGAGACTTAATATTGTAAGTATATTCCGTGATTGTCAGGTCGATCGTTGGCAGAGCGGGCAAGTCTTAGTCGACGCGAAACGACGGATTCCTTGGGCGTGAGTTCAAATCCCATGGCTGAAATAAAAAAATATTTTTTTTTTTCAGAAATATCTGTTGGATCGTAATATGTTATAATATCAGCATCAATAAGCAATATAAATATAGTTTAAAAAAACTACAAAACACGCTTTCATAGCACATCAAACTAAAACGTGAAAAATAAATATAGTTTAAAAAAACTAAAAAACACGCTTTTAAAGCACATCAAACTAAAAAGTGAAAAATAATTATTAATATAAACTGAAAACAATAATGAACGAAAAATACTAGTATTATTGTGAAAAAAGCGTGGGGCGCTTTGTGCCATATTTTTCGTATATCGAGCAACCCACGCTTTTTTCACAATAATACCAGTATTTTTCGTTCATTATTGTTTTCAGTTTATATTAATAATTATGTTTCACTTTTTTAGTTTGATGTGCTTTAAAAGCGTGTTTTTTAGTTTTTTTAAACTATATTTTTTATATTAATTTTTAACACGCTTTTATTAGCTTCACTTGTATGTTTGTTTGTTTGTTTGTTTGTAATCGACTCTTTGGACTCAATTTTGACCCACTTTAAACGGACAGATTTAATTGAAACTTTGTACACTTACGAAGAACCGGTAACAATACAATAATTTGATAAGTTTTTATCATTATCCTGATCAGGATCGCTAGTCCTTTCCTCACGTATCCTCTGCGTGAGAGCAAGAGGCTTAATATTGTAAGTATATTCCGTGATTCTCAGTTCGGTCGTTGGCCGAGCGGGCAAGTCTTAGTCGACGCGAAACGACGGATTCCTTGGGCGTGAGTTCAAATCCCATGGCTGAAATAAAAAAGTATTTTTTTTTTTCAGAAATATCTGCTGGATCGTAATATGTTATGATATCAGCATCAATAAGCAATATAACTATAGTTTAAAAAACTACAAAACACGCTTTCATAGCACATCAAACTAAAAAGTGAAAAATAAATATAGTTTAAAAAAACTAAAAAACACGCTTTTAAAGCACATCAAACTAAAAAGTGAAAAATAATTATTAATATAAACTGAAAACAATAATGAACGAAAAATACTAGTATTATTGTGAAAAAGTCGTAGGGCGCTTTGTGCCATATTTTTCGTATATCGAGCAACCCACGCTTTTTTCACAATAATACTAGTATTTTTCGTTTATTATTGTTTTCAGTTTATATTAATAATTATTTTTCACTTTTTAGTTTGATGTGCTTTAAAAACGTGTTTTTTTAGTTTTTTTTAACTTTATTTATTAATATTAAAGTAAGACATGTTTGAAATCATAACACCTTTTTCAATCTTATTAATTTCCGTTGTCATGTACATTTAATTTTTTTTTTTTGCAAATGATAAAGTTGTAGAAATGTCCATAGTACTAACCAACAGTACAAGATTCAACGTACTGCATTATTAGTTATTTCTTGATAAAACAAAATAAGTAAAAGATTTCTGAAAGAACATTTTTAATTCAAATTTATGCAAAATAATGATTTTGCTACATGACACCCATTTGTGTCTACAATTCGTATATGTCATGAAAATAACTACATGTTATTTCTATTTAAAAATATAGTACAAGGATAGTGTAACATAAAGTAAATATTTAGTATCCCATGATTGTAAACTGTATAAGTAAATTATATCCCATAATCATTTCTATCCATCACTGAAGATCACATGGAGTACCAAATTATAACATATGCTTTAAGACTAAGTTTTCGTTTAACATAGTTCTTGAGTCAACAGGGAAGTATTTTTTTCTATGCCTGCCATGGAAAGTCGGTCATTTTTAATCTTTTTTTGATGTAATATGTAGCCTTTTTTCTAACAGTTTATCTCTCGGCCATTAGCTATGATGAATATTGAAATATAAAAAAAATAAATATGTACATTTATTCAGTACAACTGACACAATACTTTCACGTATTAATTATGATAATTGTATTTATTGGCCTGCGCTACTGCAACGGGACAAGTTTAGCTTTCAGAACGCATGCTTATAATTTACGTATATGTGACTCCATATCGGAGACATTTTCGAAATATAAATGGCTTAATTTAGACGAGCACTTTCAGGTTAAATTAAGTTGTTTTATCTATAAAATAAAACACTTTGGAATTTGCCCACATGATTAAAACTTGTATAGTATTCCAGGCAGAGAACAATGCTCTTTAAACGGTCATTTAGATATATTGGATAAACAACTTTTAGCGAATTACGTGCCCCCATTGCTATTTTTTTCCGGTTGCGACATAAATCTTTAGTATTTAATTCAAGACATTATTCACAATGAGCATTTATGTTTTAGTTTAATGTAATTCTCGTATAGAAGAAGAGTGATTATGTTAGTTTTCCTAGGGAATTGGTTGTGATAAATATAATTAAGTGAATAAATGTATTTAAAATTTGTATTACTGGAAATGCAAAAAGGTTCATTTCTCACAAAAATCCTTTATTAAAACTGTCGGTTTCGTGAAAAAGACTAAACTATAATAATAAGGAAAATTGTAGATACCAATATAATTTTATAAAAATTTCGATACAAAATTTATAAAATTATATTGGCATCTACAATTTTCCACATTATCGCAGTCTTGTTGCCTGATTGATTCAAGACAATATTCGCAATGAGCACTTATGTTTCAGTTTAAGTCTTATATAAAAGAAGAGTTTGGTTACTGATTATGATGGATTTCCCAGGAATTGGTCATGATAAATATAATTAAGTGAATAAATGTATTTAAAATTTGTGTTACTGGAAATGCAAAAAGTCCATTTCTCACATAAATCCTTTATTAAAATTGTCGGTTTCGTGAAAAAGACTTATTTCACATTATCAGGTAACGAAACTATAATAATATGGAAAATTGTAGATACCAATATAAAGTGGAATGAAATAATATTAACTGAAAATTTTTTGCTAATTATTATTTACTAACTTTTACAAATCTTATTACAGATAAGTATAACATATATTTTTTTAAACAATTATTTTCCCGGCCTTTTGCCAAAACGCTGTAACTTGGATTACAAAAAAAGATAATATGCACATTATGTCCAGTACAGCTGACTCAATAATGTTATTCCTAATTTCAACTATTCTGTCTAGTAAAACAAAAAATAAATAGAACACAAGGTATTCACCAGTTGAACACTCACTTTAAGAAACTTTAAAATATCTACCGACACGTGTTTCTGCTTGCAGAGCTTCATCAGGGTAACCAGCACATTTAAAGAATCCAAAGCAACAAAACTTGTAAACCTTAATGTAATAAACATTAATGGCTTCAGAGAACAGAATAATTGAAATTATATAGTGGAAATTCCCCTTAGGGTCGAATAAAATAATTTAAAAACAAATTAAGTTCCTCTTCTTGGTAGAAGTTTAAAATATAGAGTGGAATGAAATAATATTAATTGAAAATTTTTTGCTAATTATTATTTACTAAATTTTCAGTTAATATTATTTCATTCCACTCTATATTTTAAACTTTTACCAAGAAGAGGAACTTAATTTGTTTTCAAAAAAAAAAAGTCAGTTAATATTATTTCATTCCACTCTATATTTTAAACTTTTTTCAAGAAGAGGAACTTAATTTGTTTTTAAATTATTTTATTCGACCCTAAGGGGAATTTCCACTATACAATTTCAATTATTCTGTTCTCTGAAGCCATTAATGTTTATTACATTAAGGTTTACAAGTTTTGTTGCTTTGGATTCTTTGAATGTGCTGGCTACCCTGATGAAGCTCTGCAAGCAGAAACACGTGTCGGTAGATATTTTAAAGTTTAAAGTGAGTGTTCAACTGGTGAGTACCTTGTGTTTTATTTATTTTTAGTTTTACTAGACAGAATAGTTGAAATTAAAAATAACATTATTGAGTCAGTTGTACTGAACATAATGTGCATATTATCTTTTTTTGTAATCCAAGTTTCAGCGTTTTGGCAAATAGCCGGGAAAATAATTGTTTAAAAAGATATATGTTATACTTATGTGATAAGATTTGTAAAAGTTAGTAAATAATAATTAGCAAAAAATTTTCAGTTAATATTATTTCATTCCACTCTATATTTTAAACTTTTACCAAGAAGAGGAACTTAATTTGTTTTTAAATTATACCAATATAATGTTATAAAAATTTCGAAATGAAATTTATTTAAAAAAACTATGATAAATCCGAATTTTCAGAATCAACTCTCTTTTTTTTGTATCAGTTATCACATACACCGTGGAATAAAAGAGACCCCATTTCCATACCTGATTACAAGATGATATTTCCCAACCAGATTTCAGTACCTTCAACGTGCTTTTAAATATTTACTTTACTAATTTATATTCGTCTAGAGTGGCGATAAAACCGAAACAGTTCTTTGGTTATTTTAAATAAATGTCAACAAAAGTAAATGGAAATGTAAATAATTAATTATTGCCTACTGCTTCACTAATTAAAGCTTACAGTTAGCTGGCAAAAATTGAATTTATTTGTTCAATCAACAAGTATTTCAATCAAATTTAACAGAATCGCTGATAAAACAAAACCTTTTATTTTATTTTGTGCGAATATATACAAGGCATAACTGAAATTTATGAAAACATTTGTTTTCACAGAAAACGAAAAACGTAGCCCATAAGGGCAAACGAGGAAGAAAATCTAGATTCATAGATTTATTTCGAAAGTAAAAAATTAGATATTTAAATATGAAAATAGACGAACAACTTATTATTTTAAAATTTGTTTTAGAAAATGCTGAGAGCAGGCGTTGTAAAATATTATCCCTTCAGGAACTTACTGAAGACCAAAAGTGAAACGTTAGAGTTTTGCTAGCAAATAATGTTCCAAGAATTAGATGGAAATCCTAATTCGGTAAAGAAATTATATGGATAGATGAGACAACTTTCTCCAAGGCGGAAGTTTTTAATAGAGTAAACAGATATTTCTCAGAAAGAAAAAACAGACTAAAAGGTCAAGTAAGCGAATGGCAAAAAGTCGATCCATGTTTGGTGTGGAAATTTTCAGAATTATATAGTAGGGCCTACATTTTATAATTTTACACGACAAACGTATCTTGATACGATGGGTTGTTTTTATATTCTCGGACTGGGCAGTTTTAAATTTTGATACAATTTTCCATTAAGTCTTTTTTAACACATATGCCTTGACACCTTTTATGTCAATTTACAGAACAATAAGGGATAAGGTTTTCAGGCTCACCAGTTCGCGCCACTAGTCAAGTAAGGTCGTGTCAAAAGTTATTGTTAGGCGCGGAAAAATTTATAGTGTTTTATTATAATTATTTCGTACACCAGCAAATAAAAAACCTTGTTAATTGTGTCTCAGTGCTGTGCAGTTCCATTTTGTTCGGAAACAAAAGGCGGAAACAGTGGTTGATAGAGTTAACTTTACTCCTTCGAAACATTCGTGTATTTGTAAGAAACATTTTAATCCTGACGATATAGGTTACCAAAGGAGTCTACTACAGAAAATCGTGAATAATAATCATATACATTCGTTGTTTTCATCATGCTCATTCTTGATATAACCTAACTTTAATGACATAAGACACTTCCGATAAGTACAATAATTTCCCTACTGAGCAAGTAAATTACTACTTTCCCCCTTCTGCCATCATTGTGTTAAATGTTTTTCAGCTAATTTTTGTAAAAATTACTAAAAATTATTAAAAAGCCATAGTAAACATTAACGTTAAGTGACATTGACCTTTCCATACACTAGCAGCACTCGTGGTGAATTCAAGCGCGAGTTAAGTTGACCACCTGCTGATAAGAGGAGACAAGTCAGCACTTTATCCCACTCGCCTCCACAAATTTCCAACGTTAATACGGCACATCGTGTCATAGCTTCATTGAATACAGACGTACAATATATTATTGTATTAATTTAATTATTTTTGTAAAACTTATAAAAGTTTAATAAAATATATTTTGTAACAATTTAAATCATTTTTTAAAAATACGTTAAGTCGGCCACGCGGCTTAACTGGCGCAGTCGGTAGGATAGTGCCCAAAAGTTTTCAAAAATTAAAATTTTTGTTCGTATCAACGATTAAGGCACTATTTCGTACAAAACGCAATTCCATCGGGGAACTGTTCCGGTTAATCATCAGTCCATTGGGGATAGTGAGCCACCAGTACATTGTGTACAACTAAACAGGATTAACCATCAATGAAGTCAACTTTAATCACAACTTTAATTTTGTAAGTAATATTGATCATTCCGCTTTTTCCTATTTTACCTTTCCTATCCACAAATCGATAGAAACCATACCTTTAATTGCTTTTGAATTTTCATATTAGCTTTGAAAATTCGTTTTCTAATTTTATTTTTTATTTCCGATGATTTTAAAAAGTATTGCCTGGATCGAGTAGGGCAAGAAATTAAAATCCAACATAACTATTGCTTACTAACAAATTAGAATAAGTTAAACAAAACTTTAAAAACCAAAGCCCCGTAAACAAAATATTCACAGTCTATAGCTAGAGCACGCCTGTATTTTATTATACAGTCACCGTCCCTCGGTTTAACTAACCGTGAATACAGAGTTTACAATAAAACGACGATAATACAAAAGTGATATAAACTAACATTTAATTAATGAACTTCATCGACAGCTTAGTTGAGCAATTTGCTAATATTCCGACAGAAGTACAAATACCAATACGATCCTCTGCATCATCCATCAGAATGACACTACCACAAATTTCCGTCCGGGACTACCTGGATTTAATACCACCATTTGATGGAGAACCGACAAAATTATCAACTTTTATTAACGCATGTGAAAATGTTTTACCACTCATGGCACCAGATAATGATGCTATAAGAATAAGATTCACAATGCTTCATATAAGAAACAAAATCGTGGGGAAGGCAGCCACACTTTTAGCAGCTAGAAATTTTGACACGTTTCCAGAATTAAAGTACCTACTTATTAGTTTATTTGGAGACCAAAGAAACGAGGAATCACTCCTATCCGATCTCAACACATTAAGACAGCAACCAAAAGACACTGCATTGCAATTTGCCGATAGATGCATAGACATCAGATGTCTGCTACTTTCGAAGTTATCTTGTGAAAACGTGACAGAAGAGGTCAAGAAAATGAAAATTGATTTCTATAATAATTTCACACTAAGAGCTTTCTTAACTGGAGTTAATCCACAGCTAAGTCATCTTTTACGCTGTAGAAAACCTACACACATCGAAGAAGCTATCCAGATCGTCATCGAAGAAGAAAATATGAACTATCACCGTTCAAAAATAAGTAACGCCCACCAAAATAGTGGACAACAGTTTAACAAGCCAAATATGCATCAATTAAGAATGAATACACCACAGACTAGAACTACACCAAATAATTCGCACCAACCATTTATGCACTTTCAACGACCAAATATACAGAGGCCAATGTACCAACAACCATCTTGGACACCAAGACCACCTCAGCCAAGATATCCATACTATCAAAACCAACCAGGTCCTAGTCAGCCTAGGAGCCAACAAAATGTGTTTGCACCAAAAAATAAACCAATGACATACACACCCACACCTATGGAAGTAGATTCTAGAAGAACTCGCCTCACAAATAATATACAACAATCTTCAAGAAATATACCACAAAAACCTCAACAAAACTGGAGGACAGAACAACTTCACGTACAGCACTCAGAAGAGCTTGAACCATCTACAGTACCTAATTACCAAGATAATAATGACCCCGAATATTCAGAAGGCGAAGAATATTATGAATACGAGGAATATCCGCCTTATGAAAGTAATGAAGTGGAAAATGTAAATTTTCGGACAGAAGCCTCGGAAACTACAGACAGGCGGAACTGATAGAAGTTCACACGTCCACAAATAACCGTTTACCATATATAAAAATACCAGAAATTAACGCACGATTTATGATAGACACTGGATCAACAAAATCATTCATAAACGAACAAATCGCCCGAAAACATTTCCAAAATCACATTCAGGAGGACCCATTCTGTATAACAACACCACACGATACAACAACACATCATTACAGTGCAGAAATCCCAGTCTCAACAATATTTAAAAAACCTGATTTAAAACATAAACATTTTATATTTAACTGTAACCCAAATTACGAAGGACTCATAGGAACGGATCTTTTAGTAAATTTGGAGGCCAACGTCGACTTTAAACAAGGATTTTTAGTCACCCCGTATACAAAAATTCCTTTATATATATGTGGAAATTTAATGAATCAAAACACGAATGAAAACCCAAATCAAAAAGAACATCAATCCAGTTTAAACAACAACGAATTTGAAGAAATCACCCAATCAATACCACGGACTTTTAGAATATAAAAAACTTCAAAACAATTTAGAAATACCTGCATCACTGGTTACAATAAAAAATAATCAAGCTTTTACAACTGTTATCAACAATACGGAGGATACACAAATTTTACGAATTACCAAGCCATTTAACATTCTAGAAGTTATACCGTCTGAAGAATTACACCAAACGGAAATCGATCACATGGAAATAGATATCGATCATGATATGATAGATCAAATCCAGAAGCAAAATTTAAAAAACCTGCGATTAAACCATTTAAACAAAGAAGAGTATACCGCTATCAGAAATTTATGTTTTGAATACAGAGATATTTTTTATAGCGAACATCTGCCACTTACATTTAACAACCAAATTAAGCACCACATTAGACTGAAAAACGAGACACCTATATTTACCAAATCCTACAGATATCCGCAAGTCCATAAAGAAGAGGTTCAGAAACAAATCAACTCTATGCTACAACAAAATATAATAAGACCATCTACTTCACCTTGGTCAAGTCCCGTCTGGGTAGTACCAAAAAAAATTGGATAATTCAGGAAAAAGAAAATGGAGAGTAGTAATAGATTATAGGAAGTTGAATGAACATACAATAGATGACAAATACCCCCTGCCGAACATAACGGACATTTTGGACAAGTTAGGTAGAGCCCAATATTTTACGACACTTGACCTCGCCTCTGGGTTCCACCAGGTACAAATGAACCCAGATGACATTGAAAAAACTGCGTTTTCCACAGAACATGGCCATTATGAATACACCCGAATGCCTTTCGGATTAAAAGGAGCACCTTCGACTTTCCAGAGGGTGATGGACAACGTTTTAAGAGGAATACAAAATGAGGTTTGTTCAGTCTACCTTGACGACATAATAATATACTCGTCTAGTCTACAAGAACACATCGAACACCTAGCTAAAGTTTTCCAACGTTTGCGAGAAACACAATTTAAAGTACAACTTGATAAATGCGATTTCTTGAAAAATGAAGTAGCGTACCTAGGACATATTATAACACCAGAAGGAGTCATGCCAAATCCGGATAAAATTAAAGCAGTACAAAACTATCCGATACCCAGGACACCAAGGGAAATAAAAGGATTTCTAGGACTCGTAGGCTATTACCGCCGATTTATTCAAAATATGGCACAAGTCGTAAAGCCAATGACATCAATGTTAAAAAAGAACGCTAAGGTAATACAGACACCGGAATTTATTCAAGCTTTCGAAACTTGCAAGAAACTTTTAACTGAAGCACCAATATTACAATACCCGGACTTTACGAAGCCCTTCATCGTCACAACGGATGCGTCAAATGAAGCACTCGGTGCAGTGCTCTCGCAGGGACCTATTGGGCAGGATCACCCCATAGCATATGCCTCAAGAACCCTTAACGAAGCAGAACGCAAATATTCCACCACGGAAAAAGTATTGTTATCAGTCATTTGGTCAGTAACCAAGATTTTCAGGCCTTATTTATACGGCCACAAGTTTACAATCTATACGGATCATCGCCCACTAAAATGGTTATTCAATCTGAAAGAACCAGCCAATATGAAACTAACAAGATGGAAACTTAAACTCGAAGAATTCGATTATCAAATAGAATACAAGAAGGGAAAATTAAATACTAATGCAGATGCATTATCGAGAATCCAAATTCATCCATTGGACTCACAATCTCTAATTGTAAACGTCGACCCAGAATTAGAAGCCCTTCTAGACGAATTCGAAGTATTAACTGAAGGACAACGAGAATTAAATACGCCCACACCAGATCAAGTCCAGCAAAATTTAAACCTACACGATAGACCGATAACACCAATGTCAACAGCCCATTCAATAAATGACGAAGATCCTACTGTTAGCATATCCATATTAGACGATGCTGTAAACACAAAACGAAACCAGATCCATATAAAAACAGTTCATTTAAATCCCGCTGAACCTAAGGTAATAAAACGAGGACAAAAAACAATCATAGAAGCCGAAGTTCAAACAGAATCAATAGAAGAAGATTTATTCAAGTTACTAAGAGATTTTACAACGACTGATCGAGAATATTATATATTTACCGAACAAGAAAACACATATAAAAAACTGTGCGAGATCTATATCAGTAAATTTACAAATAACGGTCCTACATAATCAGGTGTACAAAAAAATTAATTGATGTCCTAGAAAAGGAAGAACAACTACAATTAATCCTTAATTATCATGAAGGAAAAACCAACCACCGTGGGACAAAAGAAACTAAAGCCCATCTCAAATTAAAATATTATTGGCCGAATATGCAACAAGATATTGAAGAATTCATAAAAAAATGTGATATTTGTAAAAGAGGTAAATATGAAAGAATACCAGAAAACATTCCAATGATGTTAACAGAAACCCCAACAAAACCTTTTCAAATATTACACATGGACACATTTATCATGGAGCAAAAAATATTCCTGACTATTATCGACGCATTTAGTAAATTGGCCCAGGCATTCGAAATATCCGCGAAAACAGCAATCCATATATCCGATCAACTAATTACATTTTTTACCTTTTATGGAACGCCTGAAAAAATAATAATGGACAATGGCAAGGAATTTAATAATGACGTAGTAAAAGAACTCTTAAAATTACATAAAATCGAAGTTCATTTTACAACTGCCAGAAACCCTCAGAGTAACGGCCTTATTGAGAGACTACACTCAACGATACTTGAACATATTCGAATTTTAAAGAACATTAACAAGGACCCTATTTCAAGTCAAATGAAATACGCACTTCTAGCATACAATAATTCCATACACTCCACAACAGGTTTTACCCCTTTTGAGCTAATCATAGGACATACGGAAAGCCGAAACCCCTTCGAAATTTACTATAATCAGGATATTTATAGTAACTACTTAAACGAACATAAAACAAAAATGAAAAGAGTCTACGAATCGGTGAGCCAAAAATCACTACGGACTAAAGAAACAGTACATCAACAAAGGAACCGAAACGTTAATGACCCACAAACCACATTTAAAGAAGGACAAACCGTATATGTCAAAAGTGGCATAGCAACCAGACACAAAACCAAAAACCGTTATGAAGGACCATACACCATTACTAAGTTGAATACAGATAATACCTGCGAAATTACCAATAGAATTAATCAATCTGTAAGAAAGGTACATTTAAGAAATCTAAAACGACCTATTGTTACAGGTTCATCCCCTTCGTCTATGGAGGAGAGCGAATCAGAAGATTAGACAATAACCCTGGATTACTACCACTACCGTTAGGAACATGCAAAAACATAATCAATAAATGGACCCTACTAAGAACTATTGATATACAACCAATTATTGACGAGTACAACAGATTAAAATTAAACATAAATGACCTAGACAAAGCATTCAAATTAAATACAAATCTACAAAGAGAAGTTAAAAACTTCGCTATAATCGCAAGGTTCTTATTCGATGAAATTAACCGAAAATTGAATCAATTAATTTCACAATCAAGAGTTAAAAGAGGACTAGTTAACGGACTAGGATCTATCTGGAAATCCATCACCGGTAACCTAGATAATGAAGATGGGGAAAGAATAGAGCAACACCTGGAACAACTAAGTAAAAACCAACTAACCCAAAAAGAAATACTGGCATCCCAAATAACATTAACTACGCAAGCAATAGAAAAATTCGAATCATCCATTACAAACTTGACTACAAATCAACTCGTACTACAATCAAGAATTTTACAAATCGAGCAAGCACTCAAAGACCAAAAAATTGAAATGTACCACACGATTCAATTCAACAATGTCTATACCCAAATAAATATAATGGCACAAAGTATTCTACAGATATTGGAAACTCTAGAAGAAGCAGTCACATTCGCAAAAATTAATGTTATGCACCCCTCAATTATCGAACCAGAAGATCTGTTGGACAGTCTTTCACAAATAAGTAAATTCGCCAATTTACCATTCCCTACTACCAAGGAACAAATTTTAAACTTCGAGGTTCTAACTACAATTAAAGCTTACTGGAGGAAAACTACACTCAATTTTATACTAGAAATACCCATCATCGATACTATCCAATATAATATCTACCATTTATACTCATGTCCAATAGTACATGAAAACAATACCTTCCAATTAATTATTCCTAACCAGAAATACCTTATTTTATCCGATCAATATTACAGTTCATCAAATGAATTATGTAAATTTATAGATAAGAGTTATTATTGCAATAATCTAAATTTAATAAATTTAGAAACTAATCAGCCATGCGAAGTACAACTTTTATTAGCTAAAAGACCATATTCTAATTGCGAAGTTAATCTAATTAAATTAACAAGTCAGAAAATACAAACTTTAGAATTTAACCAATTGTTAATTGTAAATCCTTCAGATAAACAAATTAGCTTTGATTGCAAAGATATGTCAGAAAAAAGAATATTAACATTAGGTACTTATATTGTAACCAACACAAAAAATTGTATAATTCAAATATCAAATCAAAAATTTACATATATACAGACAGACATACCAAATCTAGTAAACAATTATATTTCAGAATTAGATTATAAAGTAAATGTCTCCTATAGTTTTGAAATAAAGAATATAAGTTTGCTACAAACCAATTTAGATGACCTAAACGATATTAAATACAAAATGGAACAAAACAAACAAAATATAAATTTAGTAGATAATACTTTTCACTGGTATAAACCAAGTATTTGGACAATTATCTTATATGTTACCCTAATATGTTGTAGTATTTATGTAATCAAGAAAATACGGAATCGACTCCAAGAATCCAGAACCAACTCCAAGGAAGACACTTCCCGGACTTCAACCCTCGCTTAAAGTCCAGTCTAAGGGTGGAAGAGTTAAGTTGACCACCTGCTGATAAGAGGAGACAAGTCAGCACTTTATCCCACTCGCCTCCACAAATTTCCAACGTTAATACGGCACTTCGAGACATAGCTTCATTGAATACAGACGTACAATATATTATTGTATTAATTTAATTATTTTTTGTAAAACTTATAAAAGTTTAATAAAATATATTTTGTAACAATTTAAATCATTTTTTAAAAATACGTTAAGTCGGCCACGCGGCTTAACTCGCGTTAGCCCTCATTGTGACATTATTAATTCATTAACTGTTATTTTGTTTTGTCGCGCGTTGTTAATTTCTCAAAATGAATAAAATCGAATACCGTGCTGTTATAAAATTCCTTACAAAACAAGGAAAATCTCCAAAAACGCTTTGCTGAAGTCATAATATATTCCTGCAGATTTTAATTTCTTATCAAAGTTATCCAATAGCTTTTCAGAGAAAGAAAATGCAGCTCCTTGTGTGGAGTGGCCTTTTCGGAAGCCATACTTTCTAGGAGCTAATATATTATATTTATTGAGAAAAGGTAGTAATCTCTAGTGGTAAGCCCTTTCAAAAACTTAAGAAAAAACAGATAATAGGGCTATGGATCTGTAATTTTTATGTCGATTGGATAATTTTTTTGTGGATAGGTACAACAATGGCCTTTTTGAGTTGGTCAGGAAAGTAACCGATTTGGAAGGATTCATTTATTAGGTGAATGGATCAGTCAAGTATTTAATACACTCTTTTAACAAGTGACACGGTATTTCATCAGATCCACTTGATTTTTTATTTGATACCGATATTAATATACTTCGAACTTCGGCAGAACTTATAGGTGTCAAGAACATAGTTTTATAATTTTGCATCAATATTTGTTGTCATGCTAGATTTGAATCGAAGTTTGAGGTTAAGGATGTAACTGAGTTTATAAAATAGTTATTAAAGGCATTTGATATTTCGTGTGTTTCAGTTATACTCTTATCATTTGGATCAATAATTTTGTTAGATAGTGGACGAATGTCTTTTTCCATGTTTGTATTTTGTCTAATGACATCCCACGAGGCTTTACTTTTATTGTCTGCATTTGCGATTTTATTTACAAAATATCAAAATGTAGTTTTTTAGCAATATTAATATTTTCTTCATGTCTCCTTTTTTTAAGTTTGTTCGTATTTAAAATGTTACAATCATCAGATGATTTACTAACATTATAGATATCGGCAGTTTATATTTAATTTGTGCATTTAGTCTTAGTTTTCATCGGATATGCGGTGTTAAATAAATTAGAGATGGTAGTGAAGAAATAATCAAATTTACTATATTATTGTATTAATTAAAAGATCGTGAGTGTTTACATTAAAGAAAATATTATCGATAAGACTTTTTGATTCACCCTGTATACGTGAATAATTATTAACTGTTTGAAACAAGCCATATAGTCAATATTTAGTACCCAGTAACCACTTTTTGTTTTCGAAACTCAAAAAAACAGCGAAGGGGCAAAACTCAGAAACAATGACGAACTTATAGCAGCTGTTAAGGAGCATATTGTGGAGAAACCATAAATATTTTTACAATGGATTAAAGATGTTATTGAAACAGTGTAACACCTATATTCAAAAGAGAGGAAACTATATTGAAAAGCATATTTTTGTTGCTGCTCTAGTCCTTTGGTTTCATGCCCAGTCCGACAATATAAAAAAGACTTCCTTACAATTTTACCAGAAGCAAATTTAACCACCGATTATTATTTTTCATCATCGTGATACCCATGTATACAGACAGTAATTAACATATACCAAGCAATTAGAAAATTAATTATACATAAATAATATCCTCACCAAAGCATCCAGCATATAAAGATAATTTTCTCAAAACAAGTTTATATACACCAGCATTGTTCTTTTCCACGAGGGCGGAATACAGAATAAACTTATAATCATCTCGGTTATTACCTACGAAAATTTCTCATAAAACCCTTTACATCAGCAGCTTTATAGCCTTAGCGTCATATTGTTGATAATAATTCTGTTACTTAGATAATATCTTATTACAAAGGAGAGCTAGCTTCGTATAAAATACCCAGGGTTTAGTTCTGATACAAAATCTACTTGAAGATCAAGTGAATTGGAGTAAATCGGGTCTAAGTGGTGCAATTTAAATAATTGAAAGGAAATTAAATGCGATACAGAAAGGGATCCATTTTGCAGTCAATACAATATTAGAATTCAAATAACTTCATTATAAAATGCTACAAATGCAGTCAGTTACAAAAGTAATTTTAGATATACAGTATGTGTATTGAATTATTAGACATGGGTCTCTTAAGCGGCAACGTTGCAACGTTAATCAGAGGCAGACAGCCCGTCGCTGATCAGCGCTAATGTTAGCAGACAGCAGAATAGATAAATCATTTTCCATCTAGCTATCGCGCGGTCATCAGTGCACAGTGCGCGCGATACGATGTAACAAATAATCTATGACGATGCTTGCTAGTATCCGTCATCGCGTTGTAGCTAAATTTCAGTCTTTCTTCAATGTACTATGTCTAATACTTTAATACACATGGTGTAAAGGGTTTATAACTAGACCTTTTCCACCCAAGCAACGTAAAGAAGCGTAGCTAACATATATGTAAAAAAACGTTCCACATAAAAAGATAATAAACTTGCTCGTTAAGATAGTTTTCTATTGTTAGAAGAATCTTAAGAGTACAGGGTGTCCCAAAGTTTCCTCCGCGGGCCTTTTTTTTCATAAACTAGGTTTAATAAAAATAACCAAGGGGACCAAAAGTTCTACATTTTAAAATTAGTTTGAAACATTATTTAACTAATGGTTAAAATAAACCTTTTTCTAAACAGAAATGAAAAGATTTTTGTTTCATTTAATACAGTGAGGAAATAACAGTAATAAAAAAAATGGCGATTTCACATTGTTCTGAATTTTTTTAAATATCTCGAGAACTATAAGTTTTAGAATATAATACCCTTATATAGAAACATAGAGAATTTCATAAAGAATTCAAATTTTTAATAATGTATAGGGTGTTCCATTAAAAAAAAAAATGACATACATAGCGACCCGCTTTCATGAAGATATGAAAAATCGAATTTGAGTGCGAGTTAGTTCCTCAAGAAATGCTCAATAGAGTTCAGAACGACATTCATAGAAGACTTGAGTTATGTATTCAACAGCATGGATATCAATTTGAACATTTAGATTAAGTAGTTCTCTGCATTTTTGTTTTAATATATTATTTTGTTTGGCTTGTTTCAGTTAAATGGAAATAAAATAATTATTTTACTGTTTAAGAGCTTTTACATTACCTATATGAAAAAATATTCCATTTTATCAGGAATACTGATTTAAAAATAATCTGAATAATTTATTCTACTTTTCTTGAACATCCTTTGTTTCATTTTTCCAAATAAAATGCATAAAACCGTTCCAAATCATGTAAAAACCTAAATATCCGCACAAGTCTCCTAAATCCTTTAAGATATGTATAGAACATATTTATCAAAAGTTGTAAGGAATAAATAGGCCTATAAATTTGAAATAAGCAAGATAACGAGCTTCGAAGTTCTCTCGAAGAAAATATCACCATTTTCTGAACACCCTGTAACAAATAAATTTATTCTGTCTAAACTAGTAGGTAAAATAAACCTTTTTAACCCAAAATGAGAAGGTTTTTGTAATTTAACACAGTAATAAAAAATGCTGGCGATTTCACTTATTTCTTAATTTCTTTAAATATCTCGAGAACTTAGACTATGATATCTTTATATAGAAATATAGAGAATTTAATGTAAAAAATATATAGGACGTTCCATTTAAAAAGATTGACATCCATAGCGCCCCGTTTTCATGAATCACCCCGTATATTTCAAACTAATTTTAAAATGTAGAACTTTTGGTCTCCTACAATTTTTATATAACTTTTTTTTGTCGATAATAAAGGTAATATGGGACTTTATCGCACAGGTTACTCACCCTGTACAAACCAGTAGTCTAATTCTTCGTGTCACCACTAATTCCTGAGAAGCACACTGTACAATCTTTTAGAATATTCCAGAAATGTCTCTTCCAATCCCACTTCTGACACCAAATTGTTACGTGTTTGCTATCCACACAAACACCTATACTCGTAGATTCGTTGATTGAAAGTCCGGGTAACACTTACTCACTACTTTATTTACTAATTAACAATGGACACAATAGATTAATTACTGTCTTAACTATAATCACACTTATAAGTTTCTTTTTTATTTCTTCTTTACTCGTTCACGTTCAATATAACTGAGTCTCGGTCCACCGGCCGTCTTATTTATACATCCATTCACACGGTCTAGAACATTCCAAAATATTCCCTGACGTTTTCGTACAATTCCAGTCTCATCTAACCAATCTACACAGTCCAGTGGCGTAACAATATTTTTAATTTAATGTGTTCTTCTGCTTGACTAATTTTTTAAAAATGTATTCATTATGTGTATGTGTATGTCAGTTATTTTTTAAAATATTGGCAACAGATTTACTGAAATTTTTTTGGATAAATATATGCAAAAAATATAGTACCACTTTCTTGTTCGCATAGTGCAAGGCCATGCTCCCAAATAAACATGAGAAAAAAAGTGTTGGATATTAAATGGGCCATTAAATAACTTCCTTTTTACTGTTTCAAAGGGATTGTAACCTGTATCAAATATCACTCTGTCTTCTACAACCATACTTGAAGCATTTTTGGCTAAATGGTGCATTGATGCTGCAGACACTAAAATTCAAACAATGGCTGGCCCTATTTTCCATAGTGCCGACCTAGCACAACTTGGAAATGTGTTGTTTAAAAATTTTGTCCAACACCATTAATAAAAAATCTTTGTAAATTTTCATATTTCTGCTAATTAATTGTGTGTCTTTACTGCACTATTATTACAGTTGCTGATTTGAATCGCCCACTTCCCATTATCAGATTAACTTGATTAGGTATATCATTTTTGTGCCAGAAAATACGTATTGATTTCAGTTTATCTTGCGTCACACCACTATACACACATGATTTCGAGTAATTCATTCGTATCTCTATTATTAACTAACAATGTATTTGAATAATTACTTTTTTGATGTACCGCGAAATATTTTCTCTTTGGGATATTCACGAAATTTTCAAATAGAAGAACGAATTAAAATGTAATGCTCTCATACAATTCTAAGCATTGTATGGTCATATACTAGCTCGGTGGCGTAGTTGGCTAGAGCGCGCGATGGCAAGCGTGACTAGAAATCTATCTGTCATAGCTGCGGGTTCGAATCCCGTTCCGGTATCGGAAGTGTCGGTGGGAATGGTTGTATGTCCACGTTTTTCTAAGTGTCACCACCTTCTAGACAACTTTGGATTTGAAGGTTGTCTAATTCCGTGGTATTTATTTAAGTATTTATATTATATTATATTATATTATATTATATTATATTATATTATATTATATTATATATTATATTATATTATATTATATATTATATTATATTATATATTATATTATATTATATTATATTATATATTATATTATATTATATATTATATTATATTATATTATATTATATTATATTATATATTATATTATATTATATATTATATTATATATTATATTATATATTATATTATATTATATTATATTATATTATATTATATTATATTATATTATATTATATTATATTATATTATATATTATATTATATATTATATTATATATTATATTATATTATATTATATTATATTATATTATATTATATTATATTATATTATATTATATTATATTATATATTATATTATATTATATATTATATTATATTATATATTATATTATATTATATTATATTATATTATATTATATATTACTATATTATATTATATATTATTATATTATATTATATTATATTATATTATATTATATTATATTATATTATATTATATTGTATTGTATTGTATTGTATTGTATTGTATTGTATTGTATTGTATTGTTTTGTATTGTATTGTATTGTATCGTATCGTATCGTATCGTATCGTATCGTATCGTATCGTATCGTATCGTATCGTATCGTATCGTATCGTATCGTATCGTATCGTATCGTATCGTATCGTATCGTATCGTATCGTATCGTATCGTATCGTATCGTATCGTATCGTATCGTATCTTATCTTATCATATCATATCATATCATATCATATCATATCATATCATATCATATCATATCATATCATATCATATCATATCATATCATATCATATCATATCATATCATATCATATCATATCATATCATATCATATCATATCATATCATATCATATCATATCATATCATATCATATCAAATCATATCATATCATATCATATATCATATCATATCATATCATATCATATCATATCATATCATATCATATCATATCATATCATATCATATCATATCATATCATATCATATCATATCATATCATATCATATCATATCATATCATATCATATCATATCATATCATATCATATCATATCATATCATATCATATCATATCATATCATATCATATCATATCATATCATATTATATTATACTTTATAATCTAATAAACTCAACGTTTAGAAAATATTCGAAAGTTCACTTTAAAATTTTACGAACAATCAAATTATTTGAATTGAAAAATTACATATATATTCTTTAGAAATGTTCGTATTTTTTTATTTGTGTAAAACCTCTTTGAAATATATTTTTATATTTTTAGTAAAATTGTTAATTTCCAAGATTATTTTAAATTTACAGTTCTGGGTCTTCCAGTTTAGTTGAAATTAAGTGGTTACACCCATTTGTGCACTGAATGTACAAAAGTTTGTTTTGACATCTCTTATAGTTTTCCAGATATAGGTCAAAATTATGGTCGAAATTTTACGAAAATTTTGCGTCTCATTTTTGTATAATTCGTATAATTTATAAAGACAGCGAGTAAATCGTACATTCCAGGTCCGTACATATCATATCGTACAGATGGGTATATAATATGGTGAAAAATAGACGCTATTGCAGAAGCACAATTTTAACCATTTCACAAAGTTGTCTCAATTTTAAAAATACGTTGAGTGTTTAGCAGCGACAAAACACTAAGAAAATGTTTAGTTATGTAAATATTCGCTATAGATTAATGCAAATGTCCGCTCTGAATAACTTTTATTGAGGCATTTCTCATTGGTGATATTTCAAAAATATTGGCGGTTGCGGGACATTTTTCATACCTATAAATATTAACAATCCATTTTAAAATAATAAATCATAATTTTTAAACTAAATTATCTTTGCATACTTGTCACTTCAATAGTACAAGAATTAATGGCATTTGATGCCAATTATACAGGGTGGGGTTATAATGCGTCCGACTTCGATATGTCGATTTCTATGATAGCTGGAAACTTAATTTAAAGACATAAATAAACCAGACAAAAAAGTCTATAACCGAAAATTATTTTCGAATATACAGAGTGAGCCAAGACGATTCTACAGTGTCACTAACATTTTTTTCATCGAATTCCATGTATATCAGAACATTTTTTTGAAACCTCTTTATGGCCTCCTTTCACTCCTATATTATTATTGACTTTCTCCCAACCATTTGGATGTAATGATTTTGTTTGTTGAAATTATGCCATTTACACGTTTTATTAAAAAAATCACTACAGTCACAATTATCGATATTAAGAAAAAATATATTAGTACCAGTTATGAGACATCTGTGTGCTGACACTCTTGAATTATTTGAAAAAAAAACGATTTTAAATTTTTATTGCTGAATTTTGCAGTTATTGTTCAATAAACTGAAAATGGTCACAAATAGCCATATGAATATACGTAAAAAAAATGTTCGTTTTTCAATCCTACATCATATCATCCAAAAATATACACGGTGTTCCATTTAAAAAAAATTGAGAAAATTCAGTTGAAATAAAAATTATTTTTGGCCACTCTGTATACTTTTAGGAAGTGAAAATGGCAGAATGTCATCACACAGATGTCTCATAACTGATACCAACATATTTTTTTTACAATCGATAGTTGTGATTGTAGTGATATTTTTAATATACACGTGTAAATAGTATAATTTCAACAAAAAAAAATCTTACATCCAAGTGGTTGGGAGAAAGTCAATAATACAGGAGTGAAAGAAAGAAAGTCAATAATACAGGAGTGAAAGAAGGCCACAAAGAGATTTCAAAAAAATTTTCTCATATATGGCATTTCATTTAAAAAATTTTACTTGACCCTGTAGAATGGTCTTGGCTCACCTTGTATATTCGAAAACAATTTCCGGTTATAGACTGTTTTTTTTAGTTTACTTATGTTTTTGAATAAGTTTCTAACTATCATAGAACTCGAGATATCGTTGTCGGACGCACTATTGCCTCACCCGGTATAAGGGCCAATCCAATATTAAGAGTCACTCAAACAAAAACGATTTTTTAATTAAGAAAATGGCCCAGTTTATATCTTTTGCATTAATATTTTACTTCCCATTAATACAGTGCATTATATTAAATATTGTATAGTGAAACCAAGCTTTTTATAATGCATGCTATTAAATCGATAATAAAGTACATTTTAATATAACTTTATGGATTTTTATAGTTCATGATATGAATATAGATTAAAATAATTATTTATATGTACATTAAATAAACAAGGCCTCAACTAGACTTTTTATAACCTCAAACAATATATTTCTATTCATCTATACACGGTGTTAAATAAAATATTGAGGACATTTATATGGATGGTAGAAAGGGGCCAGTATACAAAAAAACCTCTTTTTTTGTTGCAGTTATAAAAAATAACTCGTTTAAATTAATGCTGGGAGTCGAATATTCGAGTATTCGAATACGAATTATTCTAATGGGAAATTATTCGAATATTCGAATATTCGAAATGTTCGAATACTCGAATGTATTATACTCGAGTATTCGAATACTCGAATATATTCGAGTATTCGAATAATCGATTATATTTGAGTAAATTTGAATATTAAAATATATTATTAAATTATGTACGAATAGGTATGCAGTATGCATCCAACCAAAGTAGGTAGATAGTAGGTATAGGTAGGTACCTATTCTAAAATCCAAATATGTATATAAATAGACCACATTAGTGGCACGTTTTACTCCCAGTCAAACTATTCCATCTCTTTTTCGCCTCGACCTTATTCTTACTGTACTAAGGCAGTGGTTAGAATTAAATTTTAAATTTTAGAAAACCTGTAAATATTTAACTTTTGACTTTTAATGTATTTGTTTTACTTTCACAATCTGCGTCTTTTTTAAAAACATTCTAATTATAGAGCACTTTTATTTTTTTCGAAAAGGAAAAATAGTTATGACACAGAAGTATAATAAACTAGCTCTGTTTTCGTTTTATTTAAGCTTCAATAGTTAAATGTGAACAATAGCGCCTCAATCCTAAAATAAAATACTTAACTAAATAATTCTGACCCTTAAAGCACATGTACAGGAGACATACCCTATTGTGGGTATGGAAAGCAAATCAAATTGCCTGCTTAGTGGATTACGTCACGACTATTATTGTGGTCTATCCAACCAAATACTCAAATAGAGTATTCACTATTCACTAGTATTCAGTGATATACCTATTAACAATGAATATCCGAGGATTATACGAGTATTCGAATATTCGAATTATTCGAATAAGTATTCGTGAATGAAAAATAATTAATTTAAAACCGGTTGTGAACCCCGCTATTGAACACCAACTGATCTGGAGCCCTTAGAACAGTCTTTCGTTAACCGTTTCAAGGTAAAAGATCTCACTCGGGCCCCAAAAGTCGTAAGATAGGCACTAAGAAATTTCTCCACGCACCAGGCTGGGTTACTTTTTGGTATCCAAGATACAAAGACGGCGTCTACCATCTATACAATATTTTTACAACATTCACCGCAGAAAACCAGAAGCACTTCTTCGACAGCTTTTATCATTTTTGGCTTGAGGCGTCTTCCGTCATCAGGTTTTACTGTAAAACTCTACGTTGTTTTTTATTTACTAAACTTAAAAAACCACAAGCAGGCTCCTACGGACGTAGGCTGTCTAACAATAAAAAATTAAACGTTTTTCCAAAAGAACATCATCGCCTGAGATCTCCGAGGACAAGGTAAGAAAGTTACTTACATAATTAGAGAGAATTATTTTTCAAAATTATTTTTTCTATTAAAAAATTTAACTTGTTTTAAAATTAAAGCTTCACTCGACTTAAAATTCATTTATTCAACAAAATGTGGTTAGTTCTAAGTTTCCCGGGCGTTTACTAGGCTGCTATAAAAGTTTTAGAATTTATTGAAATTTTTTGTTTTAATGATCGACAGCCAAAGTTTTTACAAAAAATAAATTTCCTCTAAATCATTTTGTTAGTTCAATAGGACATTAAAAATTAATTTTAAAGTTTTCAATAACTTTCGACTTAGTCGTTTGAAAATAAATTTCCAAATTTATTTTCATTTTAATAAAATAACATTAAGCATAAAATTTTTGAAAGTGTTTTGTGATTGTGAATTTTACGTTCATTTAAAGCACCCCCTGTCCAATTTTATTTTTGGTCTTAACGACTTAGTCAAAAAATTTTACACTTTCACAAATCACCTGATCTCATTAGTAAAATTCAGTTTTGTAAGTAACCCTCTGTTCAAAATATTTTTGGCCTTCAGCGACCTTGAAAAAAATAAAAAATGTAATTCTATAAGCAATTGCAGGGAAATAAAAAAGACATTTTTACAATTTTATTTTTACATAAAATCTGACTGAAAAAAATATTTTCAGTATTCCAAAAGATCATTTTCAGGCTAGGAAAAAGCCAAATTGCCAGGGACCTCCTGTGCAATTTTTTTTAATAAATAAATAAAAAGCATACGGCGCTTGATTAAATCCTTCAACTACAAACTTTGAGGTAGAAGCAAGTCCCTCAAGTCAGGATCGCCGAAGAGGAGTTGCTGAAGTCTTGTTCAGCTCTGCCAGCGTAACCAAGGGCACACAGAAATTTCAACGAGGATAAGAATAGGCTACCTTACCTCTCCTTATAATCAAAATTGACCTTGAGAAAATTCCATTCCTACGATCAATACCAAGACAATAAAACAAAAAATAATTTCGTGGTAACGTCACGTGGTGCCCAACTTAACAAAAGAATAATAACCCAGCTAGATGGATAGAGAAATAAAAACACAGATCCACAAAAACACAAACGAAGCCTTGTCCTATTTGTGAGACAGCGAAGCACAGCATTCTGTTGTGTTTACACCAAGTGTCAAATTTACATACCTACTGCCTCTTTTATGTCAACTATAAGCTCCTGCAGGGATTCTTCTGTTACAGTTATTGTGGTATCATCCGCGAACCATTATAACAATATCACTCGTAATATAATAATTATGGTAGGTCATTTTTAAAGGGGAGAAAATTAATGGCACCAAAAACGAGCTTTGAGTTACACCAAGTTTGATGTCATGTACTGCTGTTAACATTAATGCCGGTAGGTAAGTGCATAATAAACCCATTCTTTATTAAAACTTCTGGGCACACTGGATGAACGCTTAGATAAGTCAGACAGTAGTGACGTAACATTGTCTAGTTGTATGTAATCGAATAAATTATAAGCTGCTGTTTATATTAACTTGTTGGTTTTAAACCCATGTTTGGAACTAAAAATAGTAGGGATATTTTTTATTTTTGAGGACTTGTTATAAAATATGAAGTCTAAAAACGGGAGCTAAATATGTCCTTATTAATACAGACATAAAGGTGATGTGCTATATTTGTATTTGGAACTAAAATTTATCAAATGAGTACATTGAACTACATTTTCTTTCATCCAGTAATACATAAATTAAATTACTACGTCAACTATTTTCCGTTTCATTGATTTTTCAATTTACTTTCAATTAAATTCTAGAATAATTTCCGCCGTGTGCATGAAAAGCTAAGGAAGTCCTACTTTAGGACGACATTAAAAAGTAATTTTATGCTTTTGACAAAATGACTCTACAAAAGTATTTAAGTAAAGCAAATTATAGAACTTCACATCAACATTTCAGTTCATTAAAATTAATAATTTTATAGAAATGTAAAAAAATTTCACGATTTTAAATTGCGGCAAAAAAAATAATCAGTAAGCAGTTTCCTATGGCGACAAGTTATGGATACAATTTTATAAATTCCGTGGCTTAACTTCCTAAAAATATAGACGCATCCGCTCAACTCAAATTCTTTCGCAAATTCACGTGACAGATACTGATTACGTTACTACAGGTTCACAGGTGATTTTACACTCAATCTGTATATAACGACTTTAGACAAACATTGGACACCCTAAATCATATCACACTGTGTACGAAGTTAATAGATTTTGGTCTCAGTATTTTAACTACCCTGTGTTCCAAGATTGGTTAGAAAATAGACCACAAATATTTATGCCAAACGGCCAATGCTATAATTTTCAATATATTAAACAAGGTGTTCCACAAGGTAGTAGGTTAGGGCCACTTTTATTCTTTTCATATGTAATCGACTTTGACAACTATTGTAAAATTCACCAGTTTGCTGACAAACAATTTTTTTACCCTTATGAAACTGGATTCAATAATCAAAGTTAACTCCGACGTATCAAAAATCTCAAACGCTCACAATTTGGTCTTAAATGAATTAAAAAATGTAAATGCTGGTATTTGGACGAAATAAGAATGATATTATTAATCACAATACATTTAAAATAGTACTTAACGATCAAATAATAAAACTTTTGGAATTATTTTGGACGAGGAATTAAGATTTTCAAAGCACGTTAGTTCTGTCACTTTACTGAAAGAAAGAATCATATCACAGAAAAGAGGTGACCATATCTAGATATCTCACGGGAGATTTAATATTCTGTAAATGAGTTGATTGGTTCTTTGTCAAGAGCTACCATTCAGTGGGGCATTTGAAACATGTTAAACTACATTCATGTTTTTTATATATTCAACTGTAATATAGTTAGTTATTGAACAAGTTCCATTAAATATTTTGTGCTATTTTTATAAAAAAATATCAAATTATAATTTTTTTGTATTTTCTGGATTAATACAAAGAAAGATTGTTTGAACGTTATTTGTGGCATTCTCAACATTTTTTTTTGTTACTACCACATGAATAATTCTTCGTTATCTAAAAAATATAGTTAGTTGCCCATTATGTTAATGGAAAAATATACCTCTGCAAAAAAAATTATAATATAATTTCCTAACGTTTCGGCAAACGAATCTGTTTCTTTTTTCAAAGTTATTTATATCTTTTAGAATATGTTAAGCGTGAAACGTGACACATATGTGTCAAGTTTCATGCTTGACATATTCTAAATACTGTTTAACAATAATCACCCTTTATTGCTAAAAATATTCATAAAAGGCTAGAGTGGTAAAAACGTCTATTATTTCAACAATCACCACCAATAACGTTGCATATAAAAACACTCACTGACAGTAATAAGGCTTGTTATCCGTTGCTATGAAAACACAGTTGCTTTCCAAAAATGCAACTAGATTTCATCTATACTAATAATCGTCATAAGAATTAACAAAATTTATTAGTTTATTTTCTCTCTGAAAAGAATTTCAGGATAACTGAGCGAGCGATAGTGAGCTTAGTTAACTTCCATGCTCGCATGTTAAACCTTATATAATGGTCTCATAATGTAATATACTGTTGTTGTTGTATTGTATAATTCAGTCGAAATCTAAGGTATACGTATACAGCACAAAGTTATGATGACACAAATGGCACAATATGACAATAAATGACCGTCATTTTACATCATTAGGTATGCCGATTTCGAAAAAAAAAATTTCGTTAATTAAGTAAATAATTTGAACGTAGAATGCAGATAATTATAGTAGAAAAATATCAAAATCATCAAAATAGGCGGATCTTCTTAAAATGTTGCATAGAAGTGTAACTTTTTAATCTAAATAACTTTCCTTACTGACATTTTGCTGTCTTTTACAGGAATGGTACTTTACCTAACAAGAGAGTAGTTTTTGCTAAACTACCATGGCCTACGTGAAAAAAAAAAAAAAAAGTACACTAAAAATAACTTTTTCGATAAGCAGGGATGACCCCTCAAATGTGCAAAAAGAATTCTAAAATTTGTGGTCTATTTTACCAATTGTGAACTCTTCACACTGTATATGTATATTTTTTCGTTCTGTTATATTTCTTTACGAGTTTCACTATTTATTTTTGATTTTTGGTTTCATTCTTTGTTGTAACATAGTCTTTTTACTATTCAGCTATTTTTCTGTTTTGTATAGTCCGTATTATAATTTTTATTCAGTTAAATTTTTCAGTTTATAGCAATTTTGAATTATTTTATATATTTTCAGGAGATAATAATTATTTTAATCAATGTTTACTTTGATATGATACATATATTTCTATTGTAACTGATTTGCCTTTTTCTTATTTATTCACCTACTTCCTATATGCGACACCTCTGGCAGAACAAGTTATATCGCGGCAGCTCATAAGCGGGTCTCTTTACGATTTGTCTGCCAATCAGAACTAGCAAATGGCTGCCGTTTAATACCCTACCACAATTTTAAGATGTTGTGTCTGCGGCTCAATAGTAAACAGTGAAGTAAACACTGATTTTACAATACAAACTGAATGCGGCTACACTGAATAGTGTATGGATTTGCCCATTCATAAATATCTTTCTCAAGGTAAAAGCTACTACTGTCGTTAACTTTAATCATTAATGATATTATGCGTATTTTAAGTGCTAATCAGAGTACTGTTAATATGTAGTAAACAGGTGTTGTAAACCAATGCGCGAACAATTGAGGAGATAATGGTAAATGCTTTGTGTAATATTGATGTTAAAAGTAAAACTGTTTTACGGTTTGTATCAGACGCAGCGGCATATACACTGTCTCCCAGCATAGATGATGTAACAAGAGTGTAATGGACAAAAACTTTTTGATTTTGGATTGACACTGCTGGAATCATTCCTGCTTGGTGTAAAGCTATGATATATCAAAAATGAGTTAAATCAGTATTATATAGGGTGTTTTACAAGTCAATTTATGAAATCGTCACCAATAAACTACCTTTGTATTTCAATATATGAAAAAAATCCATTAAAAGAAGTTGCAATTTGTGCCTAATTACCAAATTTTAGGAACATAAATTTACTTTGTTGGAACTGCCCCTATTTCACCAGTAGCATTTGTTAAAAATAAGATAAGAGGTTAATAACAACAGTTATTCATAACACTAATTTATTTTAGAAAAGATATCTGTGATTTCAGAGCACTCTCAACCTGATTTTTAAAGATTCAAAATAATATATTAATTTATTAAGAAAAAAGGACAGTTTCAACAAAGTTAATTTATGTTTCTGAAATTTAGTAAAAGAGGTACAAATTGCATTCTGACCAACTTTTTTAATGAAATTTTTTCTTGTCATGAAAAATAAAGGTAGTTTATTAGTGACGATTTCTATAAATTGGCTTATAAAACACCCTGTATAACACCGATCAACTCATTTTTGATATATCCCCAAGTGCTTTTCCAAAATTGACAATTTGTTGTCCAAATCCAAAATAATTTTATTTAAGTTAAAACAAAAGAATAAATCATGGCGCCGTCGCCGGACACCCGATCAGTTGCCGACCCAGCATCCCCGTATATGAAGACAGTGGGGCAATTGTTGGGTCGGGCAGAGTGGGGCTGGTCCCAGCTTAGAACAAATATTTAACAAAATACAACTCCTGAAAATATAAGAAACATTTTTAATTGTATAATATAAACATGAAATTAGAAACCGGCGACGTATGCAAACGCATACGCCGCCGGCGTAAAACTTTAAAACAATGCAAAAGAAAAGTGCATAAATATAAATAAAATTGGTGTATAGAAATTTTGCTTTTTGATGATACTATGGTGAGCTAAGCTGTTGCTTTAAAAGGCCACCTCTAAACAATACCGAACTCGAGCGAGAATATCTAGCTCCGCTTATTTTAACTTATATCAATAGATATTTTATGTATAATAATAATGTGGCGTACTTTACAGATCGTTTGCTTATAATTTGGAAAAAAAAATTGTGGGGAATTCCGATTATAAAAACGAACAGAAAAGAAGAAAATTATATATTAATGTAATAATTATATTAATATCTTAATTATACATTAATTTATTAAGAAAAGGGATAGTTCCAACAAAGTTAATTTATGTTTCTGAAATTTGGTAAAGAGGTACAAATTGCATTCTAAACTAATTTTTTAATGGAATTTTTTATATCTTGAAAAATAAAGGTAGTTTATTAGTGGCGATTTCTATAAATTGGCTTATAAAACACCCTGTATAACACCGATCAACTCATTTTTGATATATCCCCAAATGCATTTTTAAAATTCGACAATTTGTTGTCCATTATGCCTCCTGTTACATCTATCCTAAGACACAGTGTATGTGTAAAGCTGCCAAGTTTTTACGATCCACGTATCCCAAAATGATCCATGTAACTTGGCTGGCCTATGCCTTGCAATCTATACTAATGCCTTGATCACAGTACAGGAGATTTCATCAAATGTTGACACTCGAGATATATATTTTAATTATTCCGTTCAAATGATTGACATTATCTCTTACCCCATGCGGCAGCTCTAGTCGCACGGAAATTGTCCCGTGTCTAGTTATAACTAAGCCTGGCCAAGGTCATTAATCCTACAGAGACGTACTGGGTATGCATCGTATCATAATACTTGAATAAGTACAATAATAAAAACAAAAATATTTTATATATTGTGATGTATGTTTTTGTACTATTTCGTTCGCTTTAAATTCTTTTTTTATGTATCTGCTTATATTTTATAAGCATAGTGCTGCACATTATTACTAAACTGTTAAATGACGTTCACACATGTACATTGTATATCTAAGTGATAACTAATAATAAATAAATAAATAAATAAAATAAAAGGAAATAAATTTTATTAATACTAGTACACTTTATAAAAATATGTACAAGACTCACCTTCTTAACCAGATTTATGAAGTAGCTTGGTTGTCGTTATCACAAACTGGAGCACTTCTATAAAAATTGTATAGCATTAGATATGTTTCTACAGTTGTCTCAGTAAGCGATGTTCGCTGTGGTGAAAAATATGTTTGTATTTTGAAAAAGACCGTTCGACATCTACGGAAGTAATACAGGCATAAGTAAAACACTCTGTGAACTCACTTAACGCAGCTGTAGATGCACCATCACAAATTTGTCTTAATTTGGTAAAATCAGGATCTTTCCGTAATACACTCTCGAGTTTTTCAATAACGGGCTTATTTTTTTGCGTCATTTATAGTCTGTAGCTTTGTATTTACATCGTCCACCATATGCAGCGATTCCACTAACGACAACAAAGTATTTTGCAATTTTTCTATTGCGTCGTGTAGTCCTCTATAATTGTTATAAACAGTTTTTAAATCTGTTTCAAGCGAAACATCTTGAAAGCTTGTCTGGCTTTCTTTAATAGCGACAGCCTCGTTAGGTCGTTAGGGTTGAACTGTAGTATCACAGCTATTATTTGTTGAAAATATTCAGCATAATAAAAAGCTGCCTTCAACCACGTTCCCCAACGTGTAAGAATCGGCTCTGGTGGTTCCGGAATACAAACACACAGTATGTGAAATGCTCGAAGCCGTTTAGGAGATTTGAGAAACACTTTTTTTGTATTTGCTATTAATGCATCTACCTCTGGAAAACATTCTCGAATCGTTTCTGCTACAAGATGGAACGCATGCATGCACTTTACATGTAACATGTACAAACCTACAATCATCTCTTTGAAGAAAACGGCCCACCAAACGCATTGTCGCAGCACCGTTGGTCATAAACATCAACACTTGACTTGTTGACAGTTCAAATTTTTCGAAAGTCTCCAACACCACCCACGTAATTGTTTCGCCACTACACGCAGTTAGTCTTTTGCTAGCTAGTAAAAGTGGAAATGTTGGTTTAACAGGGTCGAGTACACGTACATTTAAAATAGAATTTTTTTTATAATCTGTCGTCTCGTCAACACATAACCAACGTAACGATGAACGACTTGGTAAATTCACCTGGGGATTGTATTTATTCCAGAATTCCCGAAATGCTGGTTTATCCAATATGCGCAGGGGAACATCACAGGCAATCAGCATTAACAGTAAATCAAACATGAACTGAGGTTCCAAAGAAGATACGCCATTTTTTTATTTTTATGCCGGTTACTATTGACATGAATTTTGCGGCGATATTTATTCCAGCACATTAAGTCTTGATCACAAACTTTACAAATTATTTTACATCCATCATAGAATAAATCCGGAAATTCACCGATAAATTTATTCACATTGTCAGCGTACGGTCGTTTTCTACTCTTTACGCTCAACATTATTTATTATTTATTAGTACTCTATGCATCGACCGACAGATAACAACTGAAGTGTGTCGTGTTATCGTCATCGTAAACAAGCGCGCGATGGCATTGGTATTGCGCCCGACCCTGAATCTACTATTGCTTGGCCAGGCTTATAACAATGTCGTAGACAACTTCAGATACATCACAAGCAATATTTTAGATATATTTATTAAAATACATCGCTATCTTTTATTACTTGCATTTTCTGCTATTTTGAATAAACCTTGTTATTATTATTATTAAATAGTGGGCGTAAGGTCGACAGAAAGAAGAAAACCAAAGTTTCAATTAGTCGACGTTTCGTGTATTTTTACAAGGAAAACCTAATTTAAATGTGATTACCTGATTTTTACATTATTATTTTTAATAATTTCTGTCTATTTTATTACATGTTTTAGTTACCGTTTTTTAAATATTATTATATTACATTATTAATGTTGTTTGTTATATCCCATTTGTACGTAAAAAAGTACATTAGGTATGTAACTATGTAGATATATGTGTATATATGTCCATATGCATAGAATATGTGCACATGTGCATGTATAAGTGTATATTTAATTGTTATAAAAATTTTTGTGGTTATTTTAAGATGTTTCGTAATACTGTAAAATTTTTTGTTGTTGTCTTCAAAAAAAAAAAAATAATAAAATAAAACTGGTTTTCTTCATTTTGCCGACCTTAGCCGCACTATTTTAATAAATATATATATAAGCAAGGGTCACTAGATTATTTCAGCAAGCAATATTTTAGTTTTGTTTTTAACTTTTAAGATTGTTGTTGAAACATAGATTTCAGCTATTTAATAGATAATATAAAATTGAGCCGTAGCGATAAATAAATTGAGCGATATTTGCGTATGACAATATAAGACATATTGCCATACGCACATATTTTTCGATACACTTTCATTTTCAAAGTTTTCGAGCCACTAACTTAAAGCACTGTAGTAAAACATCCTTTGTAAAATAATATCCACTGTAAAATAGATAAAAACGGAAGTGTTTTTTTTTTCTTGAAACTTGAATACCATGAGGGCCGTAATATGAGGGTTCAATATTAAAGAGGGTAATGCTGCGTAAACCTTTAAGGGCTTGGTTTAAAGAGTTTTTGAGAGGTACTAGCATTGGGTTATATGTATACAAAGTGTTTTTAGCTTGACTCCTCAATGCAGTAATGCAGATTTTTATTGATTTTAGTATTCTTTAGATTCCTATAAGCAGACATTTTTACAAAATTGAAAATCAGACAGATCAACTATTTTTCAGGGACTTTTAAAACTAATAAAACCTATTACAGGAATACTACATACCTATATGTCATAAAAATTTATATAATATGTAGAGATCGGGAAGTAGCGATAAATGGCTTCAATTCCAGGGTTGATGCTAGGTGCTGTGCCGCCGCGTAAATATGTTCATGCATATGTGACAAAATATTTTACTGTCATGCCTTGTGTTAGTAGATGATGCAAATATTAAAGTAATAACACTACGTTATTAACTTAATGCCATTTATTCTACGTAATAACCAATACACCTTTAAATTACTGTTAAACTAAGCGTGTGGATTCATAGACTGAACCGCTTTCGTGTGTACATATCTTGGCTCAGTTACCAAAAACTTATTCTCTAAAAAACTGTACATATATTAATTAAACTATATCGTCAGTGATGTGACAATACCTCCTATCTTCCAAAAATTTCAAATTTGACTTAATGCCTCCAAATTATTCTTAGCATTATTGCGATGTTCCCAAAACCTCCTAACTCGCAACAATTGCCGCGCCGCACAGTGGACGGAAACGCCAAAAAGCTGGCCAAAATTAAAAAAATTAAGATTTTTTTTTTGAAATGGAAACGTTTTAAATCGTTGTAGTGGTACTCCTAGCATTAGAAACGACCGTTAATACCGGTCCGGGTTCACTACCTGAGCGAGGAAATTACTTATTGTGCGACCGTGCAGCGCGTCACTTCGGCAGCTCGCAACACTTCAAAAATCGATAAATTTTGTCTGCAGCGTAAAAATTCTCAAAGTGTAGTTTTCTGTGTCATAAAAATGGATTCTGCATCAGAAAGTAAGTACAATTAAAATATCTCAGTATCAGATCAGTTTATTTATACGGTAATTAGTAAATAATTATCGAAGTGGAGTGCATTTTTGTACATGCAACGATTCATAAACTCCACAAAAAAAGCCATAAGTTACGCGGTTGGTGATGGTTGGTCTTGAAACTTATTGGAATGTGTTCAATGAAAATTTTTTCGAAAGTGTATAAAAAATTAGCTGCATCTTTTTGCATCTTTGCGTGATATTGACCAAATTGTGTGCGAATGCACGGATGCATGCACATTCGTGCACCATAAAGTGGGCTCCTTTTGAATGCGTTCTCATGAAATGAGAACGTCATGCGTTCTCAACTCATGCGTTCAAAGTCATTACACATTTTTATTCCATTCTCCAGATCCTAATTTTCCCGAAACAAATGAAACACATGAATTCGCTTCAATTCAATAATAATTTTTGAACTATGTATATATTTTTGACCGTAATTTTTTTTGAAATTCTATATGGGATTCTTCATCAGCGACCCAAAATAACTGTACACAATGTTTTGTAAAAATGCAGCGATAATTGGCGATTTTTGCTATGTTTTGGGGAGATTTCATGGCCGCCATTTTGTTTTTTTCAAAATTCAACTTCGGATTCTTGATCAGCGACACAAAAAACCCCTGTATGAACAATTTCAGTAAAATAGCTCAATGCCTTTATATTTTGGCCAGCTTTTCGGCGTTTCCGTCCACTGTGCGCCGTCAAGTATCGTCTTAAAAGTAATAGGTCTTATCTGTTTACACTATTTGTCATAGAACTAATACCGCCTATCCTCATCATCTGTGAAACTGAGTGGTTCACGCGTTTTCTTGTTTTTAGTTTTAGCAGTTTTTTAGCAAAAAGATAAAAAAAAAAGCATTGTCGCTTAAAGTTCTCTACGTACAACACAACAGTATAGTGGACAAAGCTATCACAACACATAGTTTAGAGTATTTTTTAATAAAAAAGCCGGTAAGTAAACTTTTTTTAGGTTATTACTTTGTGTTTATTACCTTCTTATTTAATTTTTATCTTTTGCAACACAAATTTTTATTCATGTTATGTTTTAATCAGAAAACAGTTTATTTTCCAAAATTCTAATTTTTTTCTATGGTTTATTTAATGAGTGCATGTAGATATTGGTATTGAAACAAAGTTTAATAAAATAATCGACACTTAGAAGGTTTTCTCTTTCAGATTATCTACACAATGAGTTCACGTACTTTAAAGATTTTGGCACTAGTTTCTAATACACATAATAATATTAATCCAGAACTACAAAGTAACACTGCAATCAATATAGACGATATTCCGATTATATTTGAAGGCGAATTATTAACCAGTGAATGTATCTTCAGAGTTAAATTTTGAGAACCTGACAGCTGAGATTCCTTCCACTTCAGGAGTATCAAGTGCTTGTTATTCTAAGAACAATACAAGAGAACATAGTGACTCTGAAAGCTGCACTTCCAATAGGTCTATTTATGAGCCATAACAAACTGAAGAAGAATCTCATTCCAGTAGTGATTCTGAAGGAAACCAAGATGTCAATTTTCGTGGGGATGAACGTGAGCAGCCTGCGTATGGAAACATGGATGAAGGTCGTAAAAGAAAGAAGAGCGCTAATTAAACTGAGTGGAAGAAGTATAGAAATGAAAAGTTGCTGGAAAAAGGAAAAGAGTACTTGGGGTATAGTAGGAGCAGAGATGGAATAGTTAAATAAGATAGCATAAGACCTGAAAGAAAAGTGGGAGAGGAACTCTTCCAAAAGAGAATGTCAGACATTTTCCGAGAAAAAAAGGAAAGAGCTTTTTTAACAATTTTGGTGTTTCTTAAGTTGGGATCAAAAAAAGATTTACGTTTGTTGCCATGTCTCAAGATCAGACACCCAGAAGAAGACTGTTACTCAAAATGAAATATCCCGTAGAGACGAAAGTTTCAATTACATGTTAAGCAATGATAAAAAAAAGTACCTGTATGCAGACAGTTCTTTTTAAGCACTTTGGGCCTTCAACCCTTTACTGTTCAAACGTGGGTAAAACAAAGTACAAATGGCATGAAAGAAGAAAGAAAACAGCAAAACGAGAAACAAAAATGTAGGAATTATCGTGTTAGACAGTTTACAGTACAAAATGAAATTTTAAATAAATTGTTTGAAGAATTACCTAAACAACCCTTCCATTACGTAAGAAAAAATACAAACAAGCTTTATCTTGAACAACATTTTACATCTATGAAACAGCTTTTTGATAGTTATCTAGAGAAATATCGAAATGATGGTGTTACACCCTTAGCAAGATACGTGTTCGAAAAATCATTTAAAGAAATAAATTTAAGTTTATTTTCACCAAAAAAAGACCGATGTGACATCTGTATACAGCATGAACATGGAAATGTGCCAAAAGAGCAATGGAAGTATCACAATGAAACAAAAGAGAAGGTTCGTAAAGAAAAAGAAAACGACGTTAAAGAAGCTAGGGAAAAGAAGTGCATTTTACTTACAATGGATTTACAGGCTGTAAAAGTGGCCCCGTATTTAAATGCCACTTCGATTTATTTTAAAACTAAATTAACGTGTCATAATTTTACGATTTATAATGTTGAAAATCATAAAGTAGCTTGCTACTGGTTTACAGAAATTGACACAAACTTGAATGCTTCTACTTTTGTATCTTGTCTTTTAGATTATATTACAAAAAACTGTCTACCTCTTAATCTTCCTATTATAATTTATAACGACGGCTGCACGTTTCAAAATCGGAATGTGGTTATAGCTAATGCCCTTCTAAATTTCACAATTCTTCATAATATAACTATCACACAAAAGTTTCTAGAAAAAGGCCACTCCCAAATGGAGGGGACTCAGTTCATAGTTGCATAGAAAGAAAATTAAAAAAATCGCAAAATTCATTTACCATCTGATTATTTGCAAGCAACAGAAGAAGCGCGGAAAAACCTGGAACCGTACGAAGCTATAAAACTGGAGTATGACTTTTTTAAAGATTATTCTAAGGTAGAGTATTTTTAACATACATCTATAAGACCCGGAAAAAATCATTAGATCCAACAGTTACTCAGATTGTTGCCATAAAGTACTCAAATAGTACTTTACAGGTCAAACTGGATTTCAGCAAAGACTGGGATTTACTACTTATTAGACATAAAGTTATAGATCCTATTTTATTCTACCCTCAAGTTACCTCAAGAAATAATTTGTATTTTTTTTTAAAGTTTTGAAAATAAATAAGCTTGATTTAAGTATTCAACAATTTCCATTTAATACCTCCTATCATTCATATTTTAAGTACCAATACATCCTATCTTAATGATACTTTAGCATAAAGTTAAAATACATAAAAACTCCAATTTTCCAAATTTCTTTTCCTTTTTATAAGTTAACTTTATAGAAAAAAGCATCAATTCAGGATAAACAGAATGTCAAAACAGTTTTTATTATCTCCTGTAAAATTAGGCCAAAAGCAGATAGGAGGTAATATCACATCACTGACAATATACAATATATTACACTTATCTTATGGTTATTTTAGCGAGTTTTAAAACATTTACCACCTCCAGCCACAAGCATTAGTGGTTTCATTCAGATTAATCCAGACGTACTTGTTATTCAGTTCAGAATAAATTTTTGTTTAAAACTGTCACATCTCTGTGATAAATATTCTTTTCATAGTGTCTTTTCTGATTACACCTGAACATTGCTATACTGCTCACTAATACACATTTTCAAAAATTGCCTAACTAGTGGATTATCTGTAATATTACCACTCACATAATTTTTATGGCTGTCTGGGGAAATGTGTCTCTTAATGTTTGCTTTAACTTTCCACAAAAGCACTTTTTTACAGCTTGCGCAATGTAATTCTATGCAACTCCGGGAAGTCACTAATCCACAAGTTCACTTTATCTTCTGATGGAATTGAGGAGACATTTTAAAAAAGTTAACCTTCGTTGTCTTTCATTTCGCATTGTTTAAGTATCTACGTATTATTCACATAGACGTTTTATAAATATTACGTACTTAGAGTGTATTCAACATGAGGCAGTGGACGTAAACGTGATAGCTGAGGCGGATCTACCTATATCTATCTTACATTCGCATTGCTATTGGACACTCGGGAATAACAGGCATTCCCGTCAAGATAACGGTCAGTAATTGTTTTTTATAGCTGTAAGCCATCTTGATAAAAACCTTAAATGTTTTGTGTCCATTTGTATAAAAAACAGATTTATTGCGTAAGTACTACATAATATGAATATTTTATCATTTTATATTGTTTGGTGTTTCCAATATAATATTGTATCTACGTACGTCTCTGAAATTTATCACTACCTATCGATCTCTAGTAATAGGTAATAATAATAATTGTTATAGTAAACGCCTATACAGGGTGTTTGCTAAGTAACCTAAAATATTTAAAGACGTGGTTCTTCAAGAGCTTTTATGAAAAATAATTCACATGAACAAAAGAACATGTAACCTAAAGCTTTTCGTTTCCTTGATAGGGAGCGTTAAATATTTTATTTTATTTCTTATTTTATTTTCTAATTTGTCATTTATAAATCAATTTGTTTTTCAGATAGCCATTTATCTTCTTACCAATTGTCTTTTTCGGTATGATTTCACTTCTGTTTGTAATTGGTCAAAATTTGAACTCTGCTGAATAACACTGCTACCGAAATGATTTAAAATTTTTTAGATAATTTATAAGCGAAAGGAAATATTAAAAAATTGAAAGGTGCCAAAAGGTTTAACAGATAAATTTGAGCTAAGAGACTATTGCATAGACTGTCGAGCAATATCATAAATTTCTAGATTCAAAAGATGTCGATGGTGTAGTCACATATGTTAAGTGCAATTGTTACCCTCATGACAACAGAAAATGCTTTAATGGGTTGAAACACACCTTGCATGTACAATATTTTAATAACAATGTTTCCTTCAGCTCCACGTGCTGAAGGAAACATCCTGGATCAATGTAACGGTAAGATTGGTAATTATTTGGAGGCGGGTCCAGCTCAATTCGCTGAGGGCCCACGGCAATAAATAATCACTAGACTGATAACTGCGGTGCAGAACAGTAAAATGGCTACCAACACCAAGAGGTCTAGCTCAGCGCGCTAAAAACTCCTGAATTCTATCCAAATGGAGTCAAGCCCAACTCGCTTAAAACTCCTCAACTACCCAGCTCAACACGCTGAAGGTACAAAACTGAATTATACCAAAATTATGGCCTTAGTGACGCCTCAAATTTCATGGCGGCAGGAACTGTGTGGCAGCACATGCCAAACGGTAATTGCAGAAACTATGAAAATGAACATAATATGCACGATTCATCACATTGTGGCAGGAAGTGCGCGATAGCACAAGACTAATAGGAATTTCCGAAACTATAGTAATGATAATGAATGAACATATTATGTATGATTCATTACAGTCTCTTGCAACTTTTTGATAATTTCGATAGTCTTCCGGTAAATTTATGTCACGTCATTACAAAAGCAAAATTGTGCCGAAAGGCTCATATTACGAAGAAGTTTGTTGTCCATTGTATAACAGTTAGTCATTTCCAGGCTTCCAAAGATATGGCGAGAAAATTTTATTCTGTAGATGTTAAAGTAGCAAACGTGTGATAATACTGGAAGATCAATTACAATATCTAAAATATAAGTTATTTATACTGTATTATTCTAGCAAACTGCTGCTTTAAGTTCACCGCATTACAAAGTTTAAATAACTTTTAACTGTGAGATGAGTAATTGGTTTTTCAATATTTACTGCCACTTTCCATCTTTGTTGAAGAGTTTAAAAATTTGTGAATGCTAAGAATATTGCTGATATAAATATTGTACTGATGAACCATATTATCTTAATTTGGGTGAAAATGCTACTTTCAAGGATTAGTATCTGTCACCGAATTATCGCAAGAACTGTCACACCCTTTATAACTTGCATGTTTATCACAAAATATGTCTTAATTTAACCTTGAATTTTTCTTAAGGCATTCATATTAGTCATACGCATTCACTTTCGCAGTTTTATTTATAGATTCCAGATCGGTATTGAATATAAGTTTTCATGTTGTACCACAGAAATAGCAGTAATAGCACAACAGATCATAAGTTGTCACTTATCTTTAACATAAAGTTTACGGTGTACTAATATGAAATAGGTTTCATGGAGAAGAGATCTACAATTACCAATCTAGCCTCGATATCTCAGTATATATCAGAATCCTTAGATTCACAAGGTCAAGTTGATGTTATATACACAGACATACAGAAGGCATTTGATCAAATAGATCACTTTTTATTACTATCAAAGCTGAGAGGAATTGGTTTCTCTGACTCTTTAATTTGTTTATTTGAGTCTTATATAATTGGGAGACATCAATTTGTTGAATTTGGAGGCTATCGTTCTCAATCGTATACAGCAGTATCGGGAGTTCCGCAAGGATCAAATTTAGGAACACTTTTATTTCTTATTTTTATTAACGACCTAACAGCTAATATTAATTCTCACCACCTACTATTTGCTGATGATATCAAAATTTTCCTAGAGATAAGTTCTATAGAGGATTGTATCTTACTGCAAAATGAAGTTAATAAAATTTCTAGCTGGTGCTCGGTCAATTCTCTAAAGTTAAATATTGGCAAATGTAAGGTTATGTCATATACAAGGAAGGACACTACAGTTCCCTTTCAATATAAAATAGATAATAACATTTTAGATCGTTGTGTGAATTATAAGGATCTGGGAATTATTTTTGACCCAAAACTTACTTTCAACAATCATATCGATGAAATGGTCAAATCAGCATCTAGAGCCTTAGGTTTTTTAGTAAGAAATTGGGGCGGTTTTGTGAATATTGACACCCTGAAACTGTTATACATATCATTTATAAGAAGTAAATTGGAGTATGGCTGTATTATTTGGTTTCCCATATATCAAAATTCATTGTCACGCATTGAATCAGTTCAACGCAAATGTCTGAAATTTATGTTTTTCAAATGTAATGGATCTTATCCTCCCCGAGGTACAGACAACAATATACTGCTTAATATGTTTGACCTTAAATCTCTCAGATTCAGAAGAGATGTTGTCGTTTTATCCTTTCTTTATAAATTAATTAGTCACAATGTTGACTGTTCATTTCTTTTAAGTAAACTAAACTTATCAGTCCCCAGATTAGAATCCCGTCAAAACAACCTCTTTTACTGCGATGCTCCTCGTACAAACCTTATGATAAAGTCACCAATCTTTAATATGTGTAAAACTTTTAACACCATTTCATCTTTATGTGATGTCAACTATGATAGTTTAGCTAAAATAATTCATATATATGAAGAAAACTGTGCTTATTAAATTAGACTATTTCATGTATTTTACTTTTATGTATGAGTTTTCTTGTAAACTCTTAATGTAATGTTAATGACTATGTGTATTGCAAATTTGTGCATTTTATATCACAGTAGACTTTGTTTTAAGCTTTTCCTGTAATTGGGTGCTTTAACATGTAGGAAATAAATTACTTATTATTATTATTAAAAAAATTGTAGCATTGGCTCGCTGCCAAAAATATGCTTTAGGAAGACAACAGGATTCAGAAATATTTGTACCAAAAACAAAATTGAAGCTAATTGATGATTCTGACCAGAAATAAGTAGTGCTTTTGATTCAACTTGGACGCAATCAACGTGAACATTATGTTATATCAGACAATGAACTGTAGTTGAGTTAAGCGTGGACTTTTATATTCTGTCATAAAATTTGTGATGCGGTATCAGAAAATAATAACATAGTGCCTCGGGTTCTTAAGGCGTTTCAGTTTCCTGAAAATTGAGATCGGGTCCACAATAGTGCCATATTTCCTAGTAGTTAATAAAGCAAGTATTTTTCAGGTCAAGGCGATATTTTAGTCTTTGTAAGTTGTAAATAGTGAGTTATTGATGAAAATTTTCGATAGTTATATTTGAATTAATTTTAACTTCGTTTATTCTGAGAATGAATATATTCTTAAAATAAATTCTTTGAACTATAAAAAATTTTAACATATTTATAAATTCGAATAAATTATTTGTATTTAGATATTGAGCGAATTGAAACAAATATAATGTCATGAAATATAAAGAAAGTACTCGGGAAAAAGTCATTACTGGTAATGAGTTTCCTTAATTTATTTTAAAGGACATGTATATTTCGTTTTACATCACTTCAGTTGAGAAAAATATTGTAAATTGAAGTGAAATTCGCGTCAAGCTCTCAATACTTTTATCATTTAGAAAGAAGTTATGTAATAGTTTAGAAAAGTGTCAGTAGAGTAGTCGTCTTAATAATACTGCAGGAGAAATGTCGTTTCATTATTTTTAAATATACAGGGTGATTAGAAATTGGCCATTTAATTTCGGCAATGAAAGGATCATATTAATTTATCGTGTATTTTGTTTTATAAAAATTTTTACAAGTTAATAACTTTCTAATTCTTAAAACAAAATATAGTAGAGCTATCTGTTGGTACCTATTTTTCCTTCATGTACATACAGTTGCTTCCACAGCGTCTTATTAACCGCTAGATTTATTCATACGAGACTTAAACTTGTAAAATTGGTGTTTGGTACACCATATAGCGGACCAGCCAGACAGACATCCGTATTAGGAGCTTTTGGCATATCGGAGCTTTCGAGCGGGGTAGATTTTATTTTTACTACGCACTTTCAAAAACATGACATCATGTTAACATCGCAATATATGACAACACAGCCCCTATAAATATAAAATTTCAGTCAAGTGAAGACAATTCTACTACACGGCTTCACCGAGAGAACGTCGTGGTACTCAATTAATTTTTTAAGTATTACATTCATCTTTCAAAATAAAATTCTACCACTCGACACCGAAGAGCAGGCATCGTGGTATTAAATTTAATTTTTTAAGTAAAATAATTCCTTTTTGGCTTTCATTTAGCACAGACTCCGTGATCGCATAAAAATTAATTTAAAACTGGGTGTGAACTCTATTATTAAACACCAACTGATCTAAAGTCCCTCGTTGACCGTTTCACAGGTAAAAGATATCACACGGGCCCCAGAAGTTATTAAATAGACACTAAGAAATTTCTCCACGCACAAGGCTGTTATTTTTTGGTATCCAAGACACGAAGATGGCGTCCACCACCTATAAAGTAATTTTAAAACATTCACCGCAAAGAACCAGAAGTACTTCTTCGACAGCTTTTATCATCCGTGGATTTTGGCCTGAGGAGTCTTCCCTCATCAGATTTTCTGTAAAATCTACACTGTTTTTTATTTATTAAACTTGAAAAACCACAAGCAGGCTCCTACGGACGTAAGTTGTCTCAAAGTAAGAGTAATAAAGAAAAAGATCTTCCAAAAACACAAAGAAAGCCTTGTTATAATTGTCACAGCCCGTCTAACAGTCGGTAGGCTGTCAACGAACTATCGTGGGAAGGCCGCTAACCTGATGCAGACGGAGAAGCGAGACCAGGTCCCAGTAGGCTTGCCATTCTGCCAGCGGTGCAGGCGGGCAGAATGGCCCAGACGGTGAGTTAGTTGACAGCCCAGGACCGTGGTTTTAAGTCCACGCTAAACTGTAGGTCCCTAGCTAAAAATTGAGGCCTATCTACTTACGGCTATATTTATAGTCGTAAAGAAATTATCCTAATTGTCTCCATTATGGCAAATTATAATTATTAATCTATTACGGAAAAGTAAGGAAATCGTCTAAATGTATAGGCAGTTTCCTGACTTTGTGGTTGTCTTTGAGCATTCTGTAGCTATCCTTTGTGGTCTACACATGACAGCTCGTGTTCTAGTGTATTTTTACTTCTACCAAATAAGATTACAGATTTAACATCCTAGAGTGGGTTGAAACCTTTGATGTGAAGATAACACTGACGTAGTTTTCCACGAAACACTAAAACACCATATACTGCACTCAACGCGCGTTTCGCCAACCAAGTTGGCATCATCTGGAGATGATTTAAGCTAAAAGTTTTAATCATCTCCAGATCATTCCAACATGGTTGGTGAAACGCGCGTCGAGTGCAGTATATAGTGTTTTGGTGTTTCGTGGAAAATTACGTCAGTGTTGAGATTTAACATAAATGTACGTAAATCCAAGGTTTACAATGAAAACCACATGTACTAAATGTAATGCAAATGTGATGGCAGAAGTACTGAATTTCCAGCGATAAAGGGTGCTGCAATGCAGTTGCTGTATGCCAACAATCTTAGCTTCACCAACCATGTGAAATTATTCTACAGTTGTCTAACCTTTCCATTCTACTAAAATATGAAGCATACATAATGTCAAATGTGGTGTAAGTTTAGCACATACATCCCGAAATTCTTATGAAATAAATACGAAACTGCTGTCCATTTCTGAATAACCCCCAGGGGCGAATGATTTGTTGAAATATGGTCGCGCAATAGTTTGAGTTAGATACAGTGCAAAACTCTGATGTGTGAAATTGCGTCAATATATCACCCGGGTGATAATTATGAATTCAATATGAACGAATGAAATGGATATTTTATCCTCCACTAATAATGAAAGTTCGTTACGTTTGCAAAAGGATTATAATAGAGGACCGCGAACATATGTTCGATTTGTTGAACTTGGTACCTGTGCATAGTAGTTTGATTTGTAAAAATTAAATATCTATGGTTTTCATAATCAACAGGTCAAAACTATTACTGTCAATTATCGTACAGTCTGATCATTTTATTAGATGATTACTGGATTTGCTAGCATTATTTTTGAGGTAGTAAAGAAAATCACAAACTATAGTTATATAAATAAAAACAAATGAATATCAACTAAAGCCAATATGATCGTAAATACCGAAGTTTTCATAAAATTAATTTTATGAAAAGGTTGCGGTGGTTACATAAGAACAATTCTATATACATATCAGTCATTTATTAGTAGAATTGGCAAATCGGTCCGCAAGTCGTGGGCGGTGCCAGCTAGAGAAATACCCAAAAGCGAGACTTGTTTACTATTTTAGCAAATACTAACATTTGATTTGTCTATTGTTATGCCTCGTGGTGTATACAACGTAATTTATTCCTTTCCGTTGTATTGTTGATAATTTTATTTGTTGTATTTTATTCTTGATAATAATTTAATAATAAAGTATGCCACACCTGCTCGAGGGTAAAAAACGGCCAAACGTTGACAAAATGAATAAATTTATCAGTGAATTCCCAATTCCAATATATATATATATATATATATATATATATATATATATATATATATATATATATATATATATATATATATATATATATATATATATATATATATATATATATATATATATATATATATATATATATATATATATATATATATATATATATATATATATATATATATATATTTTAACGTCCTTCAAAAAAATCTAATATTGAACTGCACCGTTAACCTTATAACAACTAACTATAAGGTTGTTTTTTGTAAATTTGTTTTAATATTCACTAGTTATTATACCTAGATTGAGAAAACCCTATATGGTTATGGCAAATGCAAACATGTCAAGGAAACGATTAAAAAGCATCCAGAGGTTTGCCTTTTCCAATATTTAATTACAATTTCTATTTATATTTACTAGTGCTATTTTTATCTACAAGTCATTACTTGGGTACATACCAAGAACTACAATGAAAGTTTTTACTTAACTAAGGTGAACATAACCATTAAACACCAAGAATTATTTTTTAACAATGGCTTCTATCAACAAAAGATCGTGGAAATTCCAGGATTTTATGGCACATAATGCAAACGTCAACTGTTTAGCTTTGGGACATAAATCTGGTCGAGTAATGGTTACTGGAGGAGATGATAAAAAGGTTAATCTGTGGGCTATTGGTAAACAAAGTTGCTTTATGAGTTTAAGTGGTCATACAACTCCCATAGACTGCGTGCAGTTCAACCAGCTAGAGGAATTAGTATGTGCGGGATCTAGAGCCGGAGTACTCAAAGTGTCGAACCAACGTGGGGCTGCTCTATAACAAAAATTGGCAACCTACGTACATATAAAAGCACATGAAACTTAGGTCACAAGACAAAATGTCGACAAATATAACGGAAGAAACAAGCCAACAACAATCGGGAGATGCTGAACAAAATCAAAGTATAATGGAAATGATGAGGAAGATGATGGAAGAAAACAAAGAAAGCGCAAAATTAATGGAAAAGAACAGGATAGAAAGAGATGAAAAATTAATGGAAACCATGGAAAAGAACAGGATAGAAAGAGATGAAAAATTAATGGAAACCATGGAAAAGAACAGGATAGAAGCGGCAAAGGAAACGAAGGAAAACATAGAAAAGCTACTGAAAGAAAATCAGGACAAAATTACAAAAAGAATAGATGGAATTCAAGAGACGATTAAGATGGAAATTACGGAAAATGTGAAGGAAATTTTTAGAAGTTTTCAGGAAAAGCAAGAAGAAGAGATGACAATAAGGTTTGCACAGATAGCGGATAGGTTTGAAAGGACAGAAGAAAAAGTAGAGGTAAAGGTAAATGAGGTAAGAGGTCAAATTAAGCAGTCAAATGTTAGGATTGCAAATTTAGAAAATGAGACAAGAGATATTAAACAACAAGTAAATAATCTAAATTTAAATATAAATAGCAAAGTAACAGGGGAAATAGAGAAAAATTTTGAAAATTTGACAAGGATAACAGACAGACGGGACGAAGAATATGAGGAACGAATGAAAGTGATGAGTGAAAGGATTAAATTATGTCAGAGGGGTAATTATATTCAAGGGGATAGTTCTCCTAGTGCAATGGCGTATGCACAGTGTCAAAAGGCACAAAACAGTGAGTTATACTTTGCAGGGGATGCGAGAATTCATCCAAAAATATTTATGTCACGACTTAAGAAATATTTTGAAACATTACCGCTAGGCATTGACATTAAAAGTTGCATTCATTCTAAATTGAGAGGCGAAGCACAATTTTGGTATCAGTTAATTGAGGATAGATATGAAACTATTGATGAATTTGAGGGTTTATTTTGCCAAAAATACTGGGGGGAACATAACCAGAATAGAGTGAAAACAAATTTATTTAACGGGAAATATAAAGACAATGGGGGTTTATCAAGGGAAGCATATATCATGAGAAAATATTACAACGCGAAACATTTGGAACCAAAAATGGATGAGGGAGAAATCGTGAAACATCTTAGCAGGCATTTTGATGATGATATTCGAAAGGTCATAGTTACTCAAAGAATCGGAACAATCGAAGGGTTAATCGAATATATTAGGGTAATTGACGATGATCGAACGGAATGGAGAAGACCGAATAACAGACAGACATACGGTAACAATAATCAAAATTATGACAAACGGGAATGGAATCGAAATTATCAGGGGGAACCAAAACCAAAATTTTAGATATCAGGGAGACAACAGGTACAATCAATACCAAAATCAAAATTATAGAACGGAAAATAGAAATGGGAATTTTAGGAATGATAGGGGAGACGGTAACAATAGGAATCAAAATTATAATCGGACGGAAAAGAGAAATAATGAGACTGACAGACGTACATATGCGCAGGTGGCAAATGTACAAGTACACAGATCGGCAAATGATTTGGAAGCTATAAAACCGGAAAATCAGGGTAAACTCCGACCGGATTTTCAGTAATGGGAGGTGAGGCTGGCAAAACAATAAATTCTCTATCATATCAACATATGAGAGAATTTATAACAATGGAAAACGATCAAGGAAACGATTCAGGATTAATTTGTTCATTACCATGTATTCAGATAAAAATATTAAATTACAATTTAACAGCATTAATAGATACGGGGGCTGAAGTAAGCATTATAAATGAAAAGGTCATTCAGAAAGATTCTACTGAGTTTAACAAGCGGATAATGAAAGCGATGAAGGTAAATTTGATTAATGTAACGGGTAAAAAGATTGCGGAATGTACAAAAGTTTTACAAACTGATTTTTATATTGGGGAAATAAGAGTGAGTGGTGGGTTGTTATTGATAGAAATGAGTAGAGAGTTTTGAAAATTGGAAAGGAATCGAATGAAATTAAATAGAAGAAAGATTAATAAAATCAAGGTTAGGAGTAATTTATAGTAAATAGAAGGTTGTAAAATCAAATTTCAAGCCAAGAAAATAAAGAAACCGTAAAAAAATTTGTAAGTACTTACGTGTTATAAGAAATCCAGTTAGACAAAACACAAAATTAAAGTAAATAAACTACACAAGCATATCAGGAAATTGGAGGGGCCATATCCAAACGTTAAAGCGTGGTAACTGCTGAGAAGTGAGAACCAAGAAACGACAGTTCGGCCAACCGCAAGGATAAAAATATAAGGTAAAATCTCGAGATTTTAAAATTTGTTGGGGTAATTTAAGTTAAAAATTGTAAAATATATTTGTAAAAAATTTTTTACAATATTTCATTAAAAACAATCTCCTTTATTGTTTTCTGAAAGTGTTTAGTTTTTTTTATGTGTACTGATTTTGTGAATTTAAATTTTTGAAAATTATACTATAGAAAGAACAAAATTGAACCTGCATCCTGAGAGAGTAAAAGAAAATAAAAGTAAGTAAAAACTTGTAAATTAAAATATGAGCTAGTCTGGGTATACAAGGGCATAAATATAAAATAAATACAAATTTAAAATAAAGGCGCCAAGTTTCATAGATTTTAATAAAACACAAAATTTTCAATTCTATAACTGTTTAATAAAAACAATTCAAAATTTTTACAAAATATATAAATAAATAAAAATACAATAAACCTTATTATCACAATAATATATATATATATATATATATATATATATATATATATATATATATATATATATATATATATATGTTAGAATTCGTTTTCCGGGTATACTCCCCGCGTAGGTGATAGGCCCCGAGAGGGACCGTGGTTGTCCTGAACGGCGTTTCCGGCAGAATCTCATCTGCCATCTTCAGGGTTCTAACAGATAACTGCTTACTGCGGCTTCTGGTAACTCGAACTGGAACCAGAAGCCGCAGTGAAGCAGTATATCTGTTAGAACCTGGAAGGTGGCAGATGAGATTCTGCCGGCGCCGTTCGACAACGGTCCCTCCCCTATCACCTACGGGAGTATACCCGGTAAAACGAATTTACCATTCCCACCCGCGAAAACCTGAAAAACAACATATATATATATATATATATATATATATATATATATATATATATATATATATATATATATATATATATATATATATATATATATATATATATATATATATATATATATATTTACTATATACATATATATATATATATAAACAAACAATATAACATGAGGGACAAAGTTGACAAAAATGGTATCCAGCCAGGACGACAATACTGTCCAGCTACGGTTGGGCCTTCCTGGTTGCCGGTTTTGTGGCAGCTCATGTCATTTTTCACCTTTCATCATTGTGCATGCAGGAACAAACAATGCATTATAATTCATAAAACATAAAAAAATTTAATAATTGAAAATGTCAGTTTAAAGAGAACATATGGGTGATGATTGTATGTACACAGAAAAATTTCAAAAAATCTGCTCAAAATAATAACTTTTTTATTTTGAAAATAAAAATTGACTTTACGTCAGAGAGTGGGGTTTGGAGTAGGGAAGGCGTGAATTCCCGGATATATTCTACAATGGTGCTATAATAATTTGTGAGGTGTGCGAGACAGACCTGATGTACTGGGACAAACGTGATTGTAAACCTCAGGTAAATTCTGTGCAATATAAAACTAAAAAAATTGCGTGCCTTCGACAATACAAATTATGTCCGATTTACTCTTAATGCTGATTGTCTGTGATAGTCTTCCATTTTTTTGTGTCTCTTACAGTTACCGAGTTATTCTATACAAACATCCAAATTTACCCACCCTGTATAATACATTGAAATTTATATGAAACTTTACGTGTAAGATAAGTATTTCAAGTGTAAAACCAAACATGCTTTTCCAATTTTTAGCAGGGGACATTTGTATGTTCTAATTTTTGTAGATAATATCTAGTTATGATTATTTTAAACCAATAAAAATGGTGGCGCTCAACAAAACTAAATAAAAAATAGATTTAATTCTGACTGCACCGCTCACAACCCTGTAGATTTGATGTTTGCCTTAAGACTACAAATTAATGAATTTGAATTTTGTAGAAAGACCCGAAAAGTTATACAATAATGAAAAATCATGTCTAATAAAAAATATTTACATGTTATCCATGATGTCCCAAAATGCTCTATAGGATTTAAGCCGGGGCAACTTAGTGGCTAGTCCATTGTGATAATTTTGTCATTCCTTAAGTAGTATTGGTCCACTCGAGCAATATGAGGCCGAGCATTATCGTCATTGTCCGATTAAGATGCTGACATTACCGCGACTAGTAGGCCTCAATTGTCGAACCAAGACAAGAATTTAGGTATCTATGTTGTTATTATTTGGATACTGTGAGGCATGAGCGTACTTCTCTGTGCTTGCCAGGCCTATGCCTTATATCATTGCATAAAAATTGGACAATTTACATTCTAGTTATATTCCAAAAAACGTTACTAGAGAGCGATTTTTTTAGGATACGGGCGAAAATTCAGAGTAGAATTCGGGGTCATTACCGATAAGAGTAAACGATTTCATGTAGGTATAATGTTTAATGAAAACTGATATCACACCTTAATACTTCATTTAATGATTTCTACAATGCTCGCATATGTTTCATTCGGCTATGTTGTAAGTAATGGTCACGCACATATTATTAGATAGTATTTTAAATCACTTTAGACGCGGACAAATCTTTCTCGTAGAACATCCTGTTTACACAATATTTTCTAGTTTAATTTAAATTAACCTGTATCCTATGGTAAAACTTGCATGGATGATTCTAGTTTCGAAATGGCTGAAAATAAGCAATTTCGCTAGTATTTTGTAGATAGTTCGCCCTTTCTCGGAAAGCATTATTGACCTCCATCTAAAACGGTCTCAAGCTACGACAAATAGACAGATATCTTTTCAATGCAAAACAAAAAACTGATATCTATAAAAAATGTGGTGTATATCAGTTAGATTGCCCAGAATGTAACGCCTCATATGTAGGTCAACCAGGTACATCCTTCGGGGTAAGATATAGAGAACATATTCACACACAAAAACAACATGCCAATTTTTATAAACACCTTACAGATTTTGGTCAAACAATAACTGATGACCATCAACCTAAAATGTTACGTAGTTGTGGGAAAAGTAAAATACTATGGGCAGATATCTTTTCAATGCAAAACAAAAAACTGATATCTCTAAAAAATGTAGTGTATATCGGTTAGATTGCCCAGAATGTAACGACTCATATGTAGGTCAAACAGGTAGATCGTTCGGGGTAAGATATAGAGAACATATTCACACACAAAAGCAACATTCCAACTTGTATAAGCATCTAACAGATTCTCGTCATACAATAACTAATGACCATCAACATAAAATATTACATATTTGTGGGAAAAGTAAAAAGAATTATTAGAAGCGTTAGAAATAAATACATTAAATAGGAATAAAAAGTACAACATATTAAACGACCAAATAGATTTAAATAATTCTATGTTATTAAACTTGCTCATATAACCTAAAGCTGTTAATAAAAATCACACCATAATATAATTTACTATCTTGAGAAACCCCTACATTTAAACACATAACATCTGTACAAATTATGAATTATATGATCAACCATAAAGTGACCCATCCGTCTATTCAGTTCAGTTTATATTTATATGAAAGTAAAATCTGTATATAATTAAGTTTACTTGAAAATGTCCGAATAGGATGAAAATAGTTGTAAAAATAATATATAAAGTGAAAACTAGACAAGTAATTAAAAGTGAATATAATTTTTTTAAACATTCACATTATCGAGATGTATCTGCTTTAAGTGGAGCGCACTTATACATATATGCAAATAATTTGACTGAATTGAGAAACCAAAACAGTTGCCAGAAATAAACAGCCGCTTTAAATTAAAATCCACAGTTGACTAATTTAACCAAAAATTAAGGCATCATTTTATTTCCACGCGGTAGGGAAAGAAAACAATTACAAAGAGTCGAGTCTCCTCCTATCGACACATTTTAATTTATTGGATATTTCACAGCCCATGCAGTCTGTAGAGCAAATTAATCTTTCCGCTATACAGAAGATGGCACCAGTAGCGAGAATAATTATTAATAGCGATATAAATCATGGCGAGGCTGTATCTATTGTAATACACCATCACTGGTATCCGGAAATGAGGTTAGAAATGGAAGGCAAAACAGTGTGAGAGAATAGAATGTACCCTTTTATTAGTCCTTATGATCTTTACAAATTGCAAAATCTAGCTGGAAATTAATTCGACCTTTTGTTTGGCAATTTACATGATTCTAAAAATTTAAATAATGCTTACTGGGCAAAATTATTGCAAAATTATAAAACGAAGGTAATGTATTGAAATTGTATACTTAAGCAGAGCGGACAGTGACAAGATGATTGTTTCCGAAAACATATATTCAAAATTAATTTGAAAGTTTTACGAACAATCGTATTCTAATTCATCACTGAAAGTTGTAGACCGATTATCTTCCTTAAGATTTAATTTTTATATGTAAATAAATCCGAATTTAAAAATATTGATCACATCAAATATTGTTTTAAATTTCATCACAATTATATTATTATGTGAATGTTATCTATTTTCAGTTCTGGAGTGAGTTGGAACCTTTGATGTGAAGATAACACTGACGTAGTTTTCCACGAAACACCAAAACACTATATACTGCACTCGACGTGCGTTTCGCCAACCAATTTGGCATCATCTGGATATGATTAAAACTAAGCTTATGCTAACAATCTACTCTATTTATACCTAAACTATTGTCATAGTTCACCGAATCGTGACCCACTAACCAAGCGAGCTATTTAGGATAGGCCCTCTGTTACTATTCATACTATTTTTACACTTTATGATTTCCAAGCTTTCAAATGCATCCAGCTGTCTAGTATTTGTTACATTCCTAATTAATCTTAAATTGCTAATATCTATTTTATGGTTGTTCTCAAACGCATGTTGGGCTACACTAGACTTATCTGTTCTACCATATTTGAGATGGGCCATATGCTCTTTGAATCTAGTTTGAATTGATCGTCTAGTCTGTCTAACATACTTTTGATTACAGTCCTTACAGCTAATTTCGTATATCCCCAACTTTTCGTTTGTTTCAATTTTGTCTTTTGGATTGCCTAAAAGTTGTTGTAGTTTGTTTCCCGATGAATGAACCACTGTCATACCTACATCTTTAAAAATCTTACCCATACCATGGGCGAATCCAAGATCGAATGGAATCGATACGAATTTTTATCTTTCATTTTGAAAGGTCGAGGAATTTCGAAGCGACTCGTTAAACTTTCGTTTACTAATTATTTTATCAATTAAACTTACAGAATATCCATTACTCACAGTTATATCCTTAATCAATGCCTTTTCCTTTTCAAACCTCTCCTTATTGAGGGTGAAGCTTAATAGACGATGGACTAGAAAATTAAAACTCGCCATTTTGTGTTGAGCACAACGGTGAGAGTCTTTAGGGATATATCTTAGAGTATTGGTATCTTTTCTGTATATGTCAAATTTTAACTTATTGTCACTATTTCTAATTATTAATACATCTAAAAATGATAGTTGTCCAGAGTTTTCAGTTTCACATGTAAATTTAACAGACGCGAAACGATTTTTTAATTTAGATACAGAGTTATCAATATCAGCGACTTTTGTATCGAACACTGCAAAAATATCATCCACATAACTAAGCCAAACCCGATTTTCCGTACTACCCGAGTATCATGAATTTTACGCCAAAATTACAGAACTAGGTTTATTTTTGTTTTTGTTTGAAGAATGTAGCAATGGACTATGAAAATATATTGGAAATTTTTTTCGTTTCTTAAGCTTCAGCCATTTCTAGATGTTGATTATACTGGTTCGCTTTTTTTCTGCTTGTTTCTGTAATATGTAATTTTCCTGGATAATTTTATTTATTTGTTTACTTCTCTTCCAGTTTCTCCATCTTAATTCTATAATTCTCATCCATCAGTTTATGGTCGTAATCCGGGTGTAAAGGATCATCAAATCTTCATATGTTCTTCTTAGTAAGTTGTAATGTCAGGATGTATTGTGAAGATCTGGAATTATACGAGAAAAGAGTTCAAACATACATTTCATTGCCATAATCAGGTCAACTCCCTTATTCAATTAGCAACACTTTTTTTCAAATTTAATATTAACACATCATTTAGTTCTAACAAAAATATAGGCAGATATTGTTTCAATGCAAAACAAAAAACTGATATCTTTAAAAAATGCGGTGTATATCGGTTAGATTGCCCAGAATGTTATGTCTCATACGTAGGTCAAACAGGTAGATCATTCGGGGTAAGATATAGAGAACATATTCACACACAAAAGCAACACTCCCACCTTTATAAACACCTAACACATTCTGGTCATACAATAACTGATGACCATCAACCTAAAATATTACATATTTGTGGGAAAAGTAAAAAAAATTATTTTATTAGAAGCTCTAGAAATAAACAAATTAAATAGGAATAAAAATTACATTAAACGACCAAATAGATTTAAATAATTCCCCCGTTATTAAACTTGTTCACATAACCTAATGCTGTTAATAAAAATCACACCATAATATAATAACTATCTTGAGAAACATAACATCTGTACAAATTATGATTTATATGATCAACCATAAAGTGGCCCATCCTACTATTCAGTTCATTTTATATTTAAATGAAAGTAAAATATGTGTATAATTTAGTTTACTTGAAAATGTCCAATTAAGATAAAACTAGTTTAAAAATAACAAATAAAGTGAAAGTTAGATAAGTAATAAAAAGTTTTTATAATTTTTTTAAATCAATAAATACGATTATTTAGTTTCATAAAAGACACCAAATAAAATGTTCGTATTTCTTATTAAATCCATATGGTATTTAAGATGAATCATGTCGTTGTTTTCATTTTTCTTTCTCATCAATAGAAACATTTTAATAGCGATTTAAATTTTTCTGTTGGCTATGCTGATGACGATGGCGTGCTAACTAAACCTTAAGAGGGCTAATCGAACCAGTGTTTGTAAGGTAATTTTTCAAAATTTATTTCTTCCATACGGTTTGGTCAAATTACACCAAATTTGGAGGATCAGTAGTTGAAAGTGTACTAGAGGGTACATGTATATCTATTTTAATTAATTTTTACTTTATGTAGGGAAAATTTATACTGTAAATATAAGTGAAATTTGAACGTGATTAGCTCCTGAATTATGATATCAATCAGTAAAATTCGAGGTAAAATTCATACATGTCTTCTAGAATGAATCTTCATAATTATGCTCAGCAAGTTTCAAACTTTTATTCCGTACTATTTGGTTAAAATGAATTTTCTAAATAAGTATCTTTGTCGCTACAAATGGAGCAAGGAAGTGTTACCTCTATCGGGAATCGCACCTCAATGAAGTCGATGAATAAAACGTCCAGTGAAAGTATAGTCAAGAGCAAAATTATTCAGCGGCACATGTATAAAAACTTTCTAGAGAGTGACACAGCTATCCGAAGCTTTTTCCCGACTAGGCCCCTTAATGAGTAATAACTGCTTAAAATTTATACATCAAAATTAATTTCCTTTTTTAAGACATCAAGACATTAATTTTGTTTTATTTAAATTTTTACACAATTTGGAGTTAGTATAATAATATTTTGTTATATTTTATTGCTGTATTGTATAATTTCGTCGAAATTGTTTGTTTCATTACAGTGTGGTAAGCCATGTAAAGTGTACATATACAGCACGAGGTTAAGATGATAAAAAATGACACAGTATGACAATAAATGACTGTCATATGTCACAATGTTTAAATAACCGTCATTTTACATCACTAAGTATGTCGATTTCGAAAAAAAACTTATTTAGTTATTTAGGTAAATTATTTTAACATAAAATGCATATATAACAGAAAATGATCAAAATCATCAAAGTAAGCGAATCTTTAAAATGTTGCATACGAGTATAAATTTTTAATATATGGATAATTTTCCTTACTGACATTTTGCTTTTATTGAAAAGGTGCTTTACCTAACAAGAAAGTAGTTTTTGCTTAACTGCTATGACCTACGTGAATAAAAATAAAACAAAAGTGCACAAATATTACTTTTTAGATAAGCAGGGATGAACCCTCAAATTGCAAAAAAAAAAATCTAAAACTTGTGGTCCATTTTACCTATTGTGAACTCAATCGGGGACACACTGTATATGTATATTTTTTTTGTTCTGATATATTTTTTTATGGGCTCCACTATTTATTTTTATGTTTTATGTTTTCATTCTTGTGATATACTTTTTTTGATATCCAGATATTTATTATTGTTTTGGTGTAGTAATTATTGTTACATATAATTTTTTTTATATTCTTAACTGTTTTAAAAAGTAACTGTTTTTGTAGCGTTTTATGCAGTTTAATTTATGGCAATTTTAGTTATTTTATATATTATTTTCATGAGGTAATAACTGAATACTACAGGGGCAGAACGATTTAAGTTCAAAGAATTTAAAATTAAGATTATATCGCAATCTGGTACTCATTACCTGTTAGTTTGCTATGCAAATAGTGTTTGCTGGAATACTATTCTAACTCCACTAAAATGAGCGATGAATATATGTTATAGTTTGGAATAGCGTTCTAACTCCGCCCAAATCGGGAAAGAGCGATCTTAGTCCCCATTTTACATCAAAACATTCGGAAATCATTTAGATCAGTTATCGCCTGTCGTTACCAAGACAAACAGTTAGTGTTTTGTTTCATTATTGTGCAATGTCGGAACTAGTGATGATAGTGATGTGCCCTTAAACGTTTTTGAAACTAGTAAAAAATAAAAGAGTTCATGGACGGATAAGTGACGCGGCAAAAGTTATTAGAAATCATTCTAATGAAACAGGTGAACCATGTGGCTGTAAAGATTCACATTCTTTTGAGGTAATATCAGCTGAAAATATGCGACAACTTATTGCAAGTTTCAATAAGATGGTGGACAGATATAATCAAAACACTACTTGTGTGGATTAATCAGACTAAAAGACATTCAAAGAAATACCAAGAAAATAGGCAATAGCAAAGCTTAGAGATAATTCATACACGTATAAATTAAGGATCAAGCAAGATGAAGTTATGAAGGAAATTGAGGTATTTCAAAAAGTGATGGACGTGTGATGAACATATAACTAAACTTAAATCACTAGAGGCAAAACTGAACATATGAGAGGCAAAGTTAAACTTACAAAAAGAGATTGCTAGTCTAGAAATCGAAAATAAAGTACATAAACTGAGAGCAGCTATCTTCTACAGTAAAAAGCGAAATGCAAAAAAAAATTAAGACAGAATGTGTCGACGAAAGCCATTACTATGGATTTTTCCAAGAATATCCCTACTCCCAACATCACCACGAATGATGTGTACTATAAGAGTTAGCTGACTTTCACCAGTTTTAATGTTCATCAACTGTCTACCAATTGTAACGAAATTGCAAGCTATTTCATTCCAGTTTGTTATGTTCCACGATGAATTAAGTTTCTGCTAGTCTAGTCCAGATGGCGCCACTGATTTCTATTGGAACAGTGGGTTTGGCAGATTTTTGCACTAAATATCTATCTATCTTTATTGCTCAAATGTCTCTCTTTCCAAACTATAACCGAGTTTAGGTGGGAGGACAAAACGAAGCTTCCTTCTTCTTACTAGTGCAGCGTTCATATGGAAATCATCTCTAATTCTGCGGTCTGGTAAAATTTATATGTTTTCTGGTATTATCTTGTGATTTTATGCTAATCATTATTTAAAAAGTTGCTATATTGATTTAAAGTACCTTTGAGGTAATTTTCATAATAATATTGTACCGTAATTATCATAATTTACGCCTTGGGCGAATTTGCTTTTCGGTGATCAGTTCACCTTGGTTGTTCTTCGGAACAGCCATCATTAATATTGATTAGTATCAATTTATCGTGCCTTGCTGGCAATTTATCTAATATCACTTTGATATTGTAATAATTTCGTGGGTTAATTTAAACTAACTTTCGGTTATTGTAAATTTTAGATTTACTTGGCAACGGATGTCGCCATTTTGTATCGTAGTTAGTTGTGTTCTGTCTTTGTCTGTTGATGTTTTAGGTCACTTAGTTACGTTGGTAGCGCTCTCTGAACAGTGTTGACTGGTGACATTTGGAGATTGGTACACCTGGTTGGACCAAACCTATTTGTTTATAACCTATGAAAATTGTGAAAATTATCTAATTTGGTGCATTTGTTTTGTGGTGGATTATTTTATACCAGTGCATATATTTATCAACCAGACCTCAGTAACGTAAGGTTTTTCTAAATTTAAAATATCGAATGCATTTTCTTAGTATTTATTTAGGAACGCTACTCTAGTGGAACCTTGCCTAGTTCTCTGGCAAAGATACCTGCCTAGTTATCTGGCACTTGATTAACTTTTAATTATCTAAAGTAAACATATAGTCAAGTATATATCTTTATTTAACTTTATCTGCAATTCATTAGAACCTCTCTCTGAGGAACTAATAAATGATTTAATTTAACGTTACCTCTAAGTTGAAAACTATCGTTTTATATTTAGCAAATATTTATTTACGTTATCTTTCTAGTTGTCTGTCTGTATACAGACATTCTAAATTCTATTTTCTTGAAGATTAACTTCTTTTAGTAAAAAAATATCTTAACATATAGGGAATACCTATTTCACTTTGTTTATTATCGTAGCTACACCTAATTTATTTGTTGGACTAGTATTTTGTCTATTTACCGTAACTTTTATTGATACTTAGTTTAAGTCTTCAACTTCCTAAAATATTGTAGGACACCGATCCTAGTTTGTTTAGTTTGCAATTTACTCTGTAAATTGGTGCCAACTCATATTTTGTCTACGTGGCTGGACAAATCAAACGTCACAGCTTTTAACTTTGTTTTGCCTATAATACTGATCTCATAACACTCTCCCCTTTTTATGTAAATACCTGGACTAAGAGAAGAGGATAACTGGTGGATTGAACTGATCATTATATACAGGGTGAAGCAGAAAAACGATATTTTACACAACTGGCATTTTTTCTCAAGGGTAACTGCAGTACTGACAGTGGTGAGTCAAATTGACACCGAACCCATTAAGAGCTTAGCCGTTGGTGGATTCTTCGCTGGGAAGTTAAGTAAGATCTTCGTCCCCAGTGAAAGTTTTATTTGGTCAGAAGAAATTTGTGAGAGATCAGTAATTCTAATTTTTTTTGTATTCTCTTAATAACGTCATTTTTTTTTCTCTTTCACATATCATTTTTCTTTGGTTAGTTGTTGGTCTTCAACCACAATTAATTTTTTTTGCTTGTAAATAATTGTACATATACCTACTTGTTTTGATTATACTTTTTATAAAATAATATCTTTTTATTCAACTTCCTTACCAACCGATTTCAAGTTTTATCGTTATCTTTACCTTTTAAAATAAAATTTTAATTATTTGGTACTTGCAAAAGTCCTGGCACCCAGCCTAGATTTTGGTGATAACTCAAATCAATCGAGGCCCTTATTCACGACCTGCTCACTGAGCTACCGGTTCATAAGTACAACCCCCAGCTTATTATGTTATGCCAACAATTGGACGGGGGGTGTTGCACAATGTGGCAATTTTTTATACATTTTCTGAGATTGTTGCCAAGAAAGGTGCTTATTAAACAAAAAAACAATAGTTGAGATTCCTTTTCAATGGGTAGATGGTTTTAAAACTGCAAGGGTTAAACCAAATCCTTTTACAGTCATTGAGTGCACAACCGATTTTTTCTATGCCTGGACAAAGCTTCTACAAGCTATGTATAGAAAGACTTCTCCACTTACAACAAGGCCCACAAAAGAGCTAGTAATAAGTAATCAACATTCGTAAACTGCGGAAACGAGAAATAGTTATAATGATGCTCTCAAGTTTTGTTATTAAATCTGCAAACCTATGTAAGAGAGATGAAGTACCGCAGAAACTTTACGCTAACCTAATTTCTTTACCCAAGTTGAAGCATGAGCAGTTGCAATTTCTTAAAAAGTTCGTGGATGAAGCTTTGCAAGATTACTACACTAATTTGCCCTGTGCCACAAACAATGCCCATATACATAATGCAGACATGGTGAGCAATACTAGTCTATTTAGTAATGTAGTTCTTATTTTTTACAGCACGAGTAACCAATAACCAGTATGATTAACAAATTTAAGATAACTTCTGCGCCATTGAGCTTGTTCGTATGGACTTGGATCAGTTTTCGGTATACTGGAGAGAAGGACATTCATGTTATTTTCTTAAACCTGTTTAGAAATTGTTTGTGTTATTTTTAATTTTGAATAGTTATATGCCATATTTTTAACATTCAAAAAAGAAATATTACGACCCATTACATTTTATACTACCTCCTGTGTGAATCTTGAAACTTTCAATTGCATTTAATTTCAAAGTGTTAAAATGTGACTTAGATCATTCTTCGCTTGTAGTCCTCAATTATTTTAATCAATGCTTACATTGATATGATACATATATTTATATTATAAGTGAAACTCTCTTTTCTGCTTCTCAATAAGAGAATGCATCGCATTCCCTTCATTTTGCGTGTGGAAAACAGTTAAAAAGTTTCGGGTTGTCGATGACAGGTCCAATAATTGTAAGGTAATGTTACCGAGTAACAGTAAATTCGGTAATTGGGTAATTTTATTAAAATGTTTTAACGATTATTGGGAGTTGCATTTTCGATGACCTGCAGTATACAGTATCAGAAAAATACGTAGAATTTTTATTTAATTAGTGTGAAAACTTTATCTAATCCATTATGTGCTGTACAGTAATATGTCAATAAATGCCGACATAGCACAAATTACGTCAAGAAGTAGTAAATTGCCTTTTTTCTCGTTTGTTATTTATGAGACAACAATAATATATTTTTCCTTGTTGAAGTTAAAAACTTATAGGATGAATCACTTAAAATACGATTAATGTAAATCTTAATTATATTTTTTTATGATTATGAATTTTGGAAAAATTTTTAATCTATTTTATTTATTAACTGATTTTAACTACTGTCATGTCAATGGAACCTATTAAATTATTTTAATAATTGACAGAGCACGGCTTTCTGCGAATTCTTTCATCGTAACATTTTTTCTATCAAAAATCTAATTGTATATTCTTATTTAAGACAAGCAATAATGAAAGAACGCGGACACAACCATTTCCACCGACATTGCCATTGCTGCTGGGGTTCGAATCCACAGTTGCGATAGAGAGATTATAAAAGCACATTTGTCATAGCGCGCTCAGCCAACTACTCCAACGAGCCGATTTACTTACGATTATGATGAATTTCCTGCGTTTGTTTTTTGAATTCCATGTAACAATGTGATTCTTATCCCACTTCTGAAACTTTCACCTCTAAATATATTTTTTTGTCTATCGAGCGGCATTTAAATGGTTAACTCCATGACACATTGAATATTTTAAATACAATTTGCGGAAAATTATCATTTAGAGGAGCACACTGATAATAAACTGAAAAATACCGATACTGCATTAAACCTACCGGGTATCCATTAAACCTTCTGGGCATCCATTATATCTACATAGCATTCATTTATTCTATTGTGCATCCATCACACTTACCAAACGTTATTTTTACTGAATATTTTTAATTTTATTACTGGAGGTAGTAATATCAACTTAGCAAAGTAACCTCGTAAAAAATTATAACACTGTGCAAATAAGTTGTTGCTAAATAATTATACCTAAGCATCGTTTTAAACCTAGCATGTATAACGGGGCGCATCTTATCATTAAAATTGTTAAATCAAATTTTAGAGAATAAAACAAAAAACTAATAGCAAAATGCATTTATTCAAAGTAGCAATATGTATGACTCCTTTCTCCGGGCGAAGAAGCAGAGTAGTTAACTAGACAAATCAAATAAACCTAAGACTAAATGAATCAAAAAACAACAAACATCTAAATAGCAATTGCCAATATTATTATTATTATTGTTATTGTTAACCTAATAATACATAGAAACTTTTACACTATTCATTATTTATGTAGATACCCTATATTTCTATTTACAGTTATTACTATTGAGAAAAAAGCAAAATAAAATCTAAGTGGCATTAAAAATAATTAAATTAAGTCATTTAACTAAATGTTTATAAATAAGATTTCTTAAGTCACTTTAAATGTGTCCAAGAAACAGCAAATAACTCATAATAAACACATATCCATCTTATATACGCGCTGAAACATGAGTCGTTTTTTGGTTAACCGAGCATGGTAATGAGAACCTTCCTCGCATCTCCACGGCAGACCGCTAGTTTCAGGGCATGACCACAGATTAGGTAATCTGTGGCATGACTTTACAATTTACGATTTTCTAACGAAACTGTCTGTCAGATTTAAAATTTGAAAAAACCAGTGTAATCGTCGATCCTTTTTTTAATTAACGAAAAGGTTCTCTAGTTACGATGAATTAGAGGATATCACATTTATGACTTTTTAGAGTGAGCGTTTATTCATTAAGGTGCTCCATATAAATGCATTATGACCGCAGATTTCAAAATTAAAAAAAATGTATTTGTGATTAAAGTATTTAGATGAGACTGTCAGATTTCACCCCCAGCCACCCCTGCACCAGACGATTTTTGGACGACCAGTCGCATTTGCATTCTTAAGGGATGGGGAATGATTTAAAGTGGGTCTTACATTTTAGCAACAAAGTGCAAACGGGTTGACACGATAGAAGCAGCTTTTTAGTCCACTATATAAGGAATATGGTCAAAATTATTTATCTTACAAAAACGAACCATTACACATGATAACAATAATAAATACCTATAGTTTTTTATACTTTATAGTCATTCTTATTTGAATACGCTAGTATTAAAGTAGTATAAAAATTTTAGATAGATAATAACAAACACAACACGTCCAATACATTTGATTGCAGATACTATTAAAACAACTACTCAGTTTAGAAGCAAGAATTGCATTGAAATAAATAACAGTATTATTGGTTTCACACAGATGTTTCTTTAGTGGTAAAAATACTTGAAATAAGTGTGAATTCCCAATTTTGGGAAATTCCTCTGCCAAGAAATGGTCATGGTTATTTAACTCAATATAAATTATTTTAAGGATTATCAAAACAAGCAGAATGGATGGGAACGAGACAAACACACAAGAAAGTTGTGTTACCGAAAAAGTCATAATAAACGAATTTCTTATACATTACATAAGAAAATTACCAAAAGGACTTTTCTGAAGGCTATTATTATTTCATTTTGGCGGCCCTAAAAGTCATTTCTTATCATAATAGAAACTGTGCCGTTAGTATTTTTGTAGTAAAAATGGTTATACGAAAAATAAACGTCTTTGTGTAGCACTGGGTCTGTTAGTTGTTTTAAATTACAAATTATTACACTTTGTATCGGAAATGTAGAAAATGTCGTGACTTGGAAATTACATTAGATCCTGTAAATTACTAAAAACTTTAATATTTATAACTTGCAGTAAATTATTGTACAAATCAATAATATTGCTTTACTTTACCAAAATATTAAATCTATTTTAAGCGATATTATACATAGGCGTACCTATTGGTATTATCGAATTTAAAGTAAAATTCATAAGCGGATTTAACATGCATATTTTAAATAAAATATAGCGATTTTAGATTTGGCAGGAAATTTAAAAAAAATTTATTCGAATAGACGGAACTCAGGCTTATTTATAAAAATACAAAAAAGTTTATTTGTAAAAAGGGTTCAGAATTAAATTTTTTATCACGAAAATATAAATTATTTCAATTTAGCTTTTTTAGTTAAGGACCACTTGTTACACAATTTTTTATTTATAAAAATTATGTTGTCTGAGTTTATTGCAAACTGTAGTTCATTTCGACTATTTAAAAATTTAAATATTTTATGTGAAAATGTTAAGAAATTATTTCAAGGTGAAAAAAATTGTTTCAGTCGTATTCCCAAAATTCTAAGTGTTGTTGGTATTCACCAGTCTTACAATTTTTGATACAAGCATCTTAAAGGATATCTAGCAGTCAAATGAATATTTAATTATATGAATAAAAAATACTTCTAAACTTCAAATTCTGGCACTTAAAATATCTAATATGAAATAATAAATGTAAAACTACAGTTTACATTAGTTTTTGAACAGATAAAATTATATCCAAAATTTTTTATTATATTGTGACATGCACAATTTTCCTGTTAAATTTAATTTTTTAAAATCAAAATTAACCCTCTCTTTTTCTTTTTGTACACTTGTATCTCCCCTTCAAAATTATGTCCATTCATGTAATTTTACTAAAAGTTTGCTTACGCTTTCTAAATTCAAAAACTGATCAAAATTTCCTTAAGCGGATTTTTGCGTTGATTCATTCTCCTGTCAACCTAGCAAAACAGTATCCTTAACATATTGTATACATCCTAGTTTTAAGCTGTATGTATCAGATAATAAGTACTCTTGCAATGTTGCAACATAATTAGTTTTAAGTCTAAGTATGCTACCTATTAAGAGAATTTATCTTCCGGACCTCACCCCCGTCAAACCTAACTGCTACGATACACCGTTGCGTGGACATTGGGATGGCTCCGAGCGTAGGTATTATGGGAGGAACTATGTTATCCAAAAATTACGAAATAAATTGTTTTGAAATTATGAATTTTTTAATTGACTGGAGAGCTAGATCACCGGATAGACTCCCGGTATATGTATTTTTTTCTTGTATTTCAATTTTTTCAATACCTCAGGCGTAATAAAACATATTTTTATACTCCCCAGTGCGCAAGCGTGTAGTGTTATGGTCATTAAACGTATACAATAAAAGTATGACAATAGATGAACAATACTCTTTGTTTTCCCCTGTTTTTATTATAAACATCACCCTAAGTCATTTATTGATAAGGTCGATCAAGGCAAAGATTAATGTAATCAAATGATGAATCGAAAATATACAATAATAAATGTTATTCTTCCATGTCTTTTAAAAATAAGTTTTATTTGTTCCTACTCATTTAGCAGTGTTGGCATTTCTATTATTACGCATGAAATAAAAAAAAATATTTAAACAAATAAAAAAAGTACATTTGATGAGAATCGATACAACAATTTAACGCTCCTGACTCTAGCGCCTTAATGTCTATTCTACCCAGGGCACGTGACAGACTGATAATCCAAAGCTTTACAAGCTAAATGTTGAATGTTCAGAGGCCAGTTTTTCAGAAACGCTTGAGAGGCGCGCTCTATTATTTGGACAAAATTTGTTTGTAATAAGGACAAGTTCACGAAGGTGCGTTCAAATTGGAGACTTGAACGTGTGACTCTCCTTTTTATCAGGAATAACAGGAGTATAGTTGAATCTATGGCATGTTGAGTCTGCCTGATAGTTTCCTCGTAATCTAGTTGCATTCTAGTGAAGCAATTATTTCTATTACAAAAAGATTTATTTCTTTTATTAGCACAACATACTATAATATATTCTAACCAATATACTTACAAGCAATACATAGTATAACTGCTATTATATTCATGTGGGTTAAACTTTTAATTTGACACATTAACATTGAGCTAGTTTCAAGAAACACCAAAACACTTTTAGTATATTCGATGAGCATCTCGCCAGTCAAATATCATCTGGAGATTAAAACTGACTAGATTTAATCATTTTCACATGATTGGAGGGCAAAACGTCTAACTAGTATAGTACTCAGTATTTTGGTGTGGTGTGGTGTGAATACTACTTTACTGTTAGCATAATATTGTCAATTTTCTAAAATATTTAGTACGCCTCTGTCAACACTAGAAATGCCAGAATTGCTGATACAATAGCCCTATAACTATCGTGGAAATAAAGCGGATATCCTGAGCTACCTTTATCCGAAATTTAATCATAATAATCGTAATCGATATTTCGAAACGGAAAAAAAGCCAAATTACTACTTCGTATTGTAATCTGTTCTAGATTATCTACCAGTAAAATAAAGGGAGAATAATTTATCCGTAAATTTATTTAAAAGAAATTATCCTTTATTTTAGTAAACATCTGATAGTTAAAAAAACTTCCATAATTCTTCTAGTTACATGCTACCCTGTCGCATACAAAACGTGTTTGTGTGTAATAAATCAATGAAAATGTGTCATTAATTTTATCCGACGCGCTGGAGTATAGTAAAAGTAAATTGCAAAATCTATATGGAAAAATCCGAAGAAAATAATGTGTGATCTACGTAATATGTGAAAATTTTCACAATAACAGATTTCACAAAATTCAAATAAGATGGTACAAATAGGTAGAAGGGCCAACAACTTTATTTTTTTTAGATACGTGAAATTGCCACTTTGAAGTGACAATTCCGATTTCAAAGTGACAATTGTCACTTCGAAGTGATAATTGCCACATCAAAGTATGAATTCTGACTTCAAAATGATAATTGTCACTGCGAAGTGACAATTGCCATTTCGAAGTGACAATTGCCACACCGTAGTGAGAATTCTGATTTCAAAATGATAATTGCCATTTCGAAGTGACAATTGCCTCTTCCAAGTGACAACTCTGACTTCAAAGTGACAATTGCCACTTTAAATTGAAAATTCTGACTTCAAAGTGACAATTGCTAATTCAAATTAGCTTCACACGATGTGACTGAAGACAGAATTAGAATCAGAAACGAGAAACGAATTTTTTTCATTGGACCAGTTGAGTAATACTCATGAAGTGAAAATCCCAATACTTTTTTGTAATACATTCACATTTGACAAGATAATAGAAAATAAATATGTCAAGATACCCTATTTCAGGTTTGATGAAAATATATATAAGTTTGAAATAGGGTGTAATGGATTATTTATTACTATTATCTTGTCAAATGTGAAGATGTTATAAATTGTACGAGAAATGTTATTTAATTTTTAAATAGTTTCTGGGGTGGTTCACCCCCTTAAACATATATTTTAGTCAAATCTGAAAAGGCGTATCTTGGAATATTTACTTTCTATCATCTTGTCAAATGGGAATGTGTTGCAGATTGTACGAAAAAAGTTATGAATTTTTAAATAGTTTTCAGGGTGTTTCACCCCTCTAAATTCCAATTTTCGTCAATTCTGAAATAGGATATGTTGGACTATTTATATTCTTCTATTCTGTCTAATCTAAAGGTGTTACAGGCTGTATGACAAAAATTATATTAGTTTTAAATAGTTTCTGTTTTAAATTCATATATTAGTCAAGTCTAAAAAGTTGTATCTTGGAATATTTATTTTCTATCATTTAGTCAAATGGAGTTTGTACGACAAATGTTATACATTTTTAAATGTTTCGGAGTGTTTCACCCCATTAAATTCTAATTTTTGTCAAATCTGAAATAGAGTATTTTGGAATATATGTTCTACAATCTTGTCAAATCTGAAGTTGTTACCAGTTGTATGACAAAATTTATAAAATTTTAAAATTTGGGGTGTTTTACCCCCTTAAATTTGATTTTAAGCAAGTCTGAAGTAGGGTCTATTGGAATATTTATTTATATTGTCAAAAGTGAAGGCGTTATAAATTGTACGGGAAAAGTTATATAAGTTTTAAATAGTTTTCGGAGTGTTTATCCCCTTAAATTCATATTTTCGTTCGAAATAGCAATTGTCACTTTGAAATCAGAATTGTCATTTCGAAGTGGCAATTGTCACTTTGAAGTTAGAATTGCCATTTCGAAGCGGCAATTGTCACTTTGAGGTCAGAATAGTCACTTAGAAATGGCAATTGTCACTTTGAAGTTAGAATTCTCACTTCGAAGTGGTAATTGTCACTTCGAAGTGACAATTCAACGTATCAGAAAAAAAATAAAGTTGTTGGCTCTTCTACGCCTTCGTATGATGGCTATGCATAATTTGCAAAAACTTGTATATGCTTATTATGGTTTTACACCTGCAACAAGACAGGTAACACTCGGCTTCTAAATTATGCAAGCTCAGTTCATACTGCGTTTTTCTTTCACCCAGTCGACCCAGGTTTACATCTGGGACGACGTATAGTGGATGAGCGTACCTGGTTATGGTGCCCTATTTCTAAGTGGATGTATTATACCTGTTGGTTCTGTGTATATGCGTGAAATTCCTAACGTTACTAATACTTCATTAAAAACCACGACATTACACATTTAGAGCCGGTTTTTATATCTCCCATTAAATCTATTTGTTAAATAAGTTCCACGGAAACAATTATTAATACAATTGTATCCAAAGAAACTATCTACCGAATTTTAATAGGAGATGAAAAGATCAGTTTTAATGTTCTTTTACCAAGAGTAAAATCAAGAAAATGTAAAAGTTGAACCAAAAGTTTATTACCAACATTATGTTCGATGAAAACTGGAGAGATGATTCTGGAGTATTTTCTGCTGTTGTGTGTGCAGCATGATTAATGAAAAAGTTTACAATGCTCTAACTAAAAAATGTGTAACAAAGTGTTACGTTTGTCAGGCTACTCAAAAGAGATGAAGAATCCTATTTCGGATTCAACTAAAACAGATAAAAAATTATCGCCAAGTACATTAAAGTTTACATTATTTGCTGGTGATGTGTAAAAGCTTTTTCTAATATTTCCTCAAAATGTGATTTAATGAACTACGCCGTTAATAAAAAACACCATCGAATATTTTTATTTTTATGTATATCATTGAAATTGTCATAACAGCAACGTAATGGTAATTGTATTTGCATGTTAATTCTGTATCGATTTTTTTCATTTCACGATTGCGGGTGGTATGGATTCAGTTCTTATTATCTAGTTGTTTCTTTTTTTATTGCAGGACTTTATGAAAGCTCGCTACACCGAATTGTTTTGTGTGGAAATTTTGTTGCCGCGTACTTCAATCTGAACATTTTTATTCCTAAAAATTTTGATGAATGGTTTTTACACAGGATATCGAGGATTTATTGATGGATTTAACCGAGAATATTTTTCATTTAATGAATATTTTTTATGGTATAATTCATTTTAATATATTGTGTTTTCCATCTTGCTTTAAATGTAATTAGTTTCTCTACTCAAACAGATTTATATCGCGTATGGATAAATAATAAATGTAACTGTAAAATGGTTGGCTTTATATTTAGTTTAGTTGTCTTCCAATGAAATAATTATTATATATAACTAAGTTTATATACTGAGGAATTCAAAATAGTTTTAAAAATTAACAAATTTAGTTAATTGCTAATCACGAGAAAATGGAAGTTAAAAACTTCGAATAAGTAAAAAAGTTTCTACAGGGTTATTCAAATTCAACTCCCACCCTAGCTTCTCGGAAATTGTAGAGGTTATGCACAAATTGTCACCGGCAATCAAAAGTAACATATAGACCAGACGTTAAAGTCAAAAAGTCAATTGTAATTTTTAACGCATCAACGCTGGGCGTCGCGACGTTATTTTAGATTTTGTTTCTTTTGAATTATGGTCAGTTTGGAATCATAACATATTTATTCTAAGCTGTATTGCCTCTAGCAGAAATAGGAAACTAAAAAAATCTCAAAAGATTAATTAGTAGTACGTCAAAAGAAAGTGTTCCTCAAAAAAGTTCTGAGCATTCCTCACAGTCGTTTGATAAAGAAGTCTCTTCATGAACAGATTCGAGACGGAAGCAAAAGAATAATTCAAGTATTCCCCAGGGTTTGGCTTAGGTATGTGGATGATATTTTTGCAGTGTTTGATACAAATATCGCTGATGTTGACAACTTTGTATCTAAATTAAACAGTCTTTTCGCATCAGTTAAATTTACATATGAAAATGAAAACTCTAGACAACTACCATTTTTAGATGTATTATTAATTAGAAACTGAAAATAAGTTAGAATTTGACATATACAGAAAAGATACCAATACTCTAAGGACTCGCACCATTGTGCCCAACACAAAATGGCGAGTTTTAATTTTCTAATCCGTCATCTATTAAGCTTCCCCTTCAATAAGGAGAGGTTTGAAAAAGAGAAATCGCTTCGAAATTCCTCGACCTTTCAAAATGAAAGAGAAAATCCGAAATTTGTATCGATTCCATTCGTTCCTCGATTCACCCGTGGTATTGGTAAGATTTTTAAAGATGTAGGTATGACAGTGATTTATTCATCGGGAAACAAACTACAACAACTTTTAAGCAATCCAAAAAACAGTTTTTTTTTGGCATTAGGACTTAGTCCATACAGCAAGATGTACTTATATTAACTAAAAGGTAAACTAATGCTAACATGAAAAAAATACACTGGGAAAATACAGGGACACTCTCTTCTCGCCTAGGGGCCTATCAAGGCATTTTGTTTTTTAAAAAAAGACATCATAGGTGCGGCCACGGGTAGAAAAGGAAAATAAACAAAGGTAACACAAAGGAGCAAATCTACACCTAAATTCTAACGCGCAGCTTCTTTGGATAAATAATATTAAACAGTTCAAAATTTCGATTTTGTTAAGATGCATCAAGGTCAGTAAGTTGAATGGTGTTGGAATATTTATTTCTAGTAATTTATTGTATAGTTCATTACTTTCGTTTATGTGTTTACTACAGTTAAAGCAAATATGGTCTAAGTCACCCTCAGTATTACATGTGTCACATAAATTCGATGTGACAAGTTCCAGTTTATATAGGTGTGTAGGATAACTGCCGTGTCCAAATTTTATCCTGCTGATGATAGTTATATATTTCCTAGGCAAGTTGCAAGTTATCATGCCAAAATTCGCTAGGGATTTCGGGACTTATTTTACAATACCTCGTGGGGTTCGTAAAAACGAATTCTTGCCACAAGTTGGACCACTTTCTTTTGGCTTCACGTTTGTAGATATTTACACAATCCTCGTAACTTAACTGGTTTGGGGTGTCTATTCCAGAAGTAATACTTTCCTTAGCAATTAAGTCCACCTTTTCATTAAAGTGAATACCGCTGTGAGCTTTAACCCACATAAAAGTAACATGGCCACCATTTAATTGAAATTGGTTAATCATTGTTTTAATTTTTACAATAAAAGGATTGGATGGAATATTTGGGGGATGACTGTTATTGAGAGATGTCAAGACGGACATAGATGATAATATAGAATTTACCAAGATTTGCAGAGACTATATATTCCATTGCTTTGTAAATAGCAAAAGCTTCAGCTGAAAAAATTGAAGATTCATTATTTAATTTAAGTTTTGTGGAAATATTATATTGAGGAATTATATAAGCTGAACCAGTTCCATGAATTGATTTTGACGCATCTGAAGAAAAATACTGTGGGTTTCTACCTGATTCTCAATGTATTTGGGGATGATTACTGGGAATTCAGAACTCAAATCAAAGAAATCATATTCTGGTGTGGGTGGATATAATGGCTCGATAATTTTAAAATAATCGGAAATTTGACGGAAGGCAATACATAGAGGTGGAGAATTTCTTTTTTTGCCAGAATTTATTAACTAGGTCGTGAATACCTATTTTACAAATTTTATCTAAAACGTCCGAATTTTTTCTTTTGCATTTTAAAATAAATTTCTTAGAGAGATATTCTCTTCTTAGCTGCAACGGTGATTCCAATACTTCTACACGTAATGGTTCAATGGGGTAGATGACATAGCACCTAAACAAATTCTGAACTATGTCAATACGTTTTAGGTTAGTGTTGGAGGCAGAACCATAGAATATTGAACCGTAATCTATAATGGAACGAATATAAGATCTATAAAATAAAAGAGAAATTCTTTGATCGGATCCCCACCATGTTTTTGTAGTAGTTTTGAGAAAATTAAGTCCTTTCTCACACTTATTTATGATGTTCTCGATAAAAGGTTTCCAAGTCAGTTTCTTATCTAAAATGATAGCCAAGTATTTTACGTCATTTTTAATAGGGATCTCAAATTTACCTAATTTTATATTATTGGTATGTTCAGTTCTGTGTCTAGTGAAGATTGTTGTTACAGATTTTTCTTCTGAGATTTCAAACCCCTTACTGATCAACCAAGATTCGCATTTACTGACATCATAATTTGCTGTACTTTTACAAACGTTTAAGTTTTTGTTTTCGTTTGTAAATACAAAGTCATCTGCGTATTGAATAATATCCATATTAGGATTAAGGAGGTGTATATCAGCAGTATATATATTGAACAAAATAGGACTCAAAACGGAGCCTTGTGGAAGACCGGATGATGTATAACGCGGCCCTAATTTTTCGTTGTTAAACTGGCGTACGTAGACTGCTCTATTCTGAAAAAGGCTTACAATAGTTGTAGCTATATGAGAAGGAATGTTGAATTTAACTAATTTATTTTTGAGTATGTGAAGATTTACTGATTCATATGCTCGTTTAATATCTAAAAAGATTGCCATGAGATAATTATTATTGGTAAAGCAGCTCTGAATATCTGTTACTAGATTGGCTATTGGGTCTAGTGTTCCAAACTGTCGTTTAAATCCAAATTGTTGTTTGGGGAGCTCATTTCTAAGCCACCACTCAAGTATATTTTTTATCATTCTGTCGAATGTTTTAAGTAGACATGAAAGAAGAGAAATAGGTCTGTACGAATCGGCCAAGTTTGGATTTTTATTGTGTTTGAGGACAAAAGACAAAATTGAAACAAACGAAAAGTCGGGGATTTACGAAATTAGCTGTAAGGACTGTAATCAAAAATATGTTGGACAGACTAGACGATCAATCCAAACTAGATTCAAAGAGCATATGGTCCATCGCAAATATGGTAGAACAGATAAGTCCAGTGTTGCACAACATGCGTTTGAGAACAACCATAAAACAGATATTAGCAATTTAAGATCAATTAGGAATACAACAAATATGAGACAGCTGGATGCATTTGAAAGCTTGGAAATTACAAGGTGTAAAAATAGTATGAATAGTGACAGAGCGCTAATCCAAAATAGCCTGCTTTTTTGGTTAGTGGGTCACGGTTCACCGAACTGTGGTAATAGCTTAGGTATAAATAGGATACATTGTTAATATAAGGTTACTTTCAAACATCTCCAGATGATGTCAACTTGGTTGGCGAAACGCGCGTCGAGTGCAGTATATAATGAGATAGTGTTTCGTGGAAAACCACGCCAGTGTTTTCTAACTGAATAGGTAAATCATTTTTCAAAATTTCAATTGTTGTATCGTGAGATTAAATGAATCCCAAACACTACTGTAAAGGAATGATAAAAGAAATATGATCCTATGAGATACCTGCCCTTGAGCTTGTATTGGATTTATAATATGAGGATTAATAGCAGCCCAATAATGTGTATTTCTACAATTAGGAACTCCATTACTTACGAATTTAATTTCATCCGTCCACAGAATACGATTGAAAAAAATTGTGTCGTCGTTTAGTATTACTAAAAATTGAGCCACAAATTTTCCTCTTCTTTGGAAATCAGTAGGAGATAAGTTCTATAATTGATGTGATGAACTTTCGCTTTTCTGATGGTAGTATTGGAATTTTATTGAAATAAATTTATTACCTCTGTATTATTGCTATCAATGCAAATAAATCTGTAGACCTGTACTAATTCTGTAATGAGTGGCGTATTCAAGTACCTACCAATTATTACAACTCAACGAGTAAGACGCGCTGAAAGAAAGTATAGAAAAAAGAGCAGAGGGGTGAAGCTACTTTTATTAAATAGAACAATTTGCTGATGAACAAATTGATGTTAAATAATTTAAGAACCTCAAGATTATATTACGATGTATTTGAAGGTAAATTTGAAGGAATTAGAGAACGATAGGAAGTGAATGACGCTCAGGGCTCAGGACTAAAATGGTGAATATTAAATAATAATTAAATTTTTTTTGGGGATAGGACTTTCAGAAGGTAATACAAAATCAAGAATTATTGGCAGTCTTTTATATAAACTGCATATCGGTAACACCTCTTTATCGAGATGCAAGGAATTAAAATTTCTAAAAAAGAAATAAGTCATCTTTTGCAACTACAAATACTTCAATGTTGATAATGGCTTCAACAGAATGTGTACCTAGTTAGAGATTAGTTCGACAGATAAATAAAACTAAACCCTGAAAAAAATGTACATTTTGATTGAATGTATACAGGAAAATGTTTTGAAATTCTTTTCGACAAATCACAACATTCACCAAGGCCTCCGACGCCTCACGGGAGTCGCGCCGGCGCATCAACTACAGCCACTCCCCACATCCCGCAGGGTTAGTGACTGTAGATACCAGAATCGTGTGCCCTAAGCAGACGGAGAGAACCCAGAATGACCGCCTTCTGCATTTGACCTGCCAGCCACTCGGCTGGTTTTTGGCAGGCCGGTATGATCTTCAGTTCCAAGAGCAGCGTAGGCTTTATCCCTCCGAGTACACCGATAATAAGGACGACCATTTTGACCGAGTAGCTTGGGTACAGCACTTGGAGCTCGTACCGGAGATCGCGATATTTGGTCCGTTTCTCCTCCTCCTTCAAGGTGATGTTTTTCTCCGCAGGTGCCGAGAACTCGATGACATACATCACCTTGAGTTGATGGTCGAGGAGGACTATGTCAGGCTTGTTGGCTTGGATTAGCCTGACAGTCGGGAATGAATAGTTCCAGTAAATCCGACATTTCTCGTTCTCGACAACGGACTCAATATCTCCGGGGACGTAAGGCAGCACTGGTGTCTGGTCTACCCCGTACGAGTGCCTTAGATGGTAGTATAGCATTCGTAAGGCCGCGTTATGTCGGTAGATGTAGGCCGAAATCGCATATATGGGGCATGCAGAAAGTAACTGCATGAGCGATTCCGGCGCCTGATGGCAGGTTCTGCGGTTGATATCAGGAACCTCTACACGCCACACGCGGCTACGGTAGACCAAGGTGTTGTTAACACTATCTTGGCAGGCCATAATGAATCTCTCGGTCTCCGACTTAAGCCCTGCTGACCTTAGAAAGGCGAAGGTCAGCCTGGTCGATAAACCCAGTGTTTCGATGTTCTTATAGAAGACACCATGCTGGGGTTTATCGACGTGCTGCCGAAACAGATTTTCCTGTTCGGCAGCTCTGATGCGTTCTTTCAGACGATTTGGCTGAAGTTCGGTGACTGACTCAACATCAGCACCTCGCCGGCCTCCTCGTCCGATGTCAAATGTGAGACCGAGTTCATCTGCGGCTCTTTTTGCTGCCTTGAACAATCCTGCTCCCACTCCTACAGTTTTGTGATGTTTTACGAACCGCAAGAGGGGATCTGAGCTCCTGAGTATGTTACATGCCATACTCAGTACTACTCTGCCATGCGTACACTCCAGGGTCAAAAGTCCTCGGCCCCCCCCCTTTAAGGTGGGAGGTACACACGAGGAACGGACGATCTAGGATGAATACTTCTGTGAATATTCATCATCTTGCGGGTATCTCTTTCTAATTGACGCAGCTCATCTACCCTCCACTTTACTACTCCGAAGAAGTAGAGCAGAATCGGAACGGCAAGCATATTAGTTGCAGACACTTTGTTCTTCCCCGAAAGTTCGGAAGACCAAATCTTTCGGAGGCGGTGTCTGTATTTGCCGCGGAGAGAATCTTTTATTTGTGATACATCCTGGATGTGCCTTTGTTGCACACCCAGATATGTATAGGTCTCTCCGGCATCCAGATGTCTTAGGATGCTTCCGTCTGCGAGCTGCGCATCTTCAGGAAATTCCCCGCATCGTCCTCTCTTGAGATGGACGACTGCACATTTGTCCAACCCGAACTCCATACCAATTGCCCGCGTATATTCTTCGACCACCCTAAGAGCGTTTTGTATTTCGCGCTCTCCGGAGGTATAAAGTTTAAGGTCATCCATATAAAATAGATGAGTGACCTTATGCCTCCGGTCGCTGGGTGGCCCACATTGATATCCGCGGGTTTGGCGGAGCCCAACAGACAACGGCAGCAGTGAGATGTAGAAGAGGAGAGGACTCAGGGAGTCACCCTGGAAAACTCCTCTCCTAAATGCTACCTTCTCTGTCGTGACCCGCTGTGCACCTGATGTTATGGTGAAGCGGGTCTTCCAGAGCGGCAGCAGCTGTTCTATGCTATTATTATTATTATTATTATTATTATTATTATTATTAATATAAGTATAGTGATATGGTCATTTCGAGTACTCTCAAACTTTTTCTAAGATCGATGCTTGGTAACATTCATTGCATCAATGCTTAAATATTGGAATTTCATTTCTTATAGTTATAAATTACCTGAATTACGACGATTTCAGCGAAGTGTGATCTACATTGAAATTGTCTTGTGTGTATATTTCAAATTCTGGCTTTGTTTTACCAGTTCTCGATCAATGAATTTTTTTGTTTTTTTTTTGTTTTGTTGAAATGTTCCTTTACAAAAATTTTATAGAACTTTCATTGTAAAATCGGCTTAGTATTCACTTTAGAGCACAAATAAGTTTTTTTTACAATGCCCTTTTTGGCTGTAAAAAAATCAATTGTATAAAACTGCTATACTCGAATTTCAATAGCAACTACTTTACGTAAAGTATATGAAGCAATCATATCATAAATGTTCCCAATTTACATGGGTAAAAAACAGAATCCTTTTAGTAAATCAACTTCGCTTCATTTCTAACACTCGCCTGGAAATAAATTGGAAATTTAAATTGTATATTATAAAAAAATAAATGATTTTTTTTATTTGACACATTGATGTAAAAGAATGTTAATTTTTAAAGAGTATTTTTAAATACACCTCATGCCATCATCGGTCAGGAATGCAAACCCGGATATAAATAACGACACGCAAAAATGTTAAATATTTATTAAAGAGAACAGGTTGATATATTTAATCCCCATTTCCAAGTTTTTTTATCTAATTCTACTATTCTAAACATACATTAATAAGATGTTTAATATATGTTTTGGACACTTACAATTAATATTAATATTAGTTAATTTGTCTGATGGAATTTATGCAAAAAAAATGAAGAGAAAGTGTCAAACAGTACAAAACTGTTTATTACCGATCTTTCGTGATTCAGAAAATATAAAGACTACGAAACTATTGAACAGATTTCTATATTTTTTCGCATCAGATTGGGGTAAAGCGAAGAGAGTTAGACCAGTAGGAGAGAAGGACCGCTAGCAATAATTTTTAAGATATGGTAACACTATCACTAACCAGTGTGGCTGAGAGATGGACCTATGTTTTCAGAACATGCAAACACGTACGTACGCAAAGCAAATGCAAAACCAAGAGATTTCTGGTAATCAGATGACTGGCAGTCAGCAATAAACGCAGTAACTTTTGGCAATATGGGCGTTAATGAAAAAGCTGCAAGTTTAAGTATTCCCAAACCAACACTGAAACAGAGAACAGGAAACAACAACAAATTAAAATTTAATAGATTAGGCCCAGATTCCATGCTTGGAGAAAACACCAAAGAAAAACTTTCAAACCACATAAAGAAACTCCAAAGATTTGGTTTCTCACATACAAAACAAGCAGTGAGGGAAATGGCGTACAAATTGGCCGTCCAGTGAGAAATACAAAATAGGTTTATTCAAAATGAAGGTAATGTGCAAGAAAATAAAAGTTTCATAAAATTTTAGTGTAGGTTATAATTTTTAGACAAGCGGATAAGAAGTAAAAATCTTCTTCTTGAGAAGAAGATCTGATATTTCACTGCAAAAAGCGGAAAATGTGCTACAGAGATGTCAAGAGAGATCATTCAAAATTATTTTAAACTTGAGTAAATTTTACCCTAAAATTCGCTATTTGAGAAACCTGGCAATATATTTAATTGTGATGAAACAGGCCTCTAATTAGTTCATGCCCAAAAAGGTGCAAATGTGTTCCTAGTATTTGTCCCGGAGAGGAGAGACAAACAATTAGCTTTTTATCATGCTGTAATGCCGAAGGTGATATTTATCTCCATATTGTATTTTCAAAGAAAAACCAGGAAGGATGAAATGATACAATGGTGTTTCTTTTCTAATCTTTGAATGATGCCTGTAAGTACCACAGAAAAAATCAACTAAATCGAAAGTTGAATAGGTTACAGTTTGGAAAGCTGTTGGGCGATGCATGGGGAAAACTGTAATCATTCACAATGCACTTTAGGCTTCAGATCTGCGGGAATAATAATCCATTAAATTCTAGGGTAATTCCTAACCATGCGTTCTTATGGCAAGATCTAAGCGGTCTTCTTGAAGCTAGCATTGAACAACGAGCAGAACAACAACCATCTGTGCAAAGAGTAGAATCACCAGTACCAGGCCTACCTGGAGGTCAAGTTGCACACAATAGAACACAAGAAAAATTTACTTCGGACCTTACCCTAGGAAAAGCGCTAGATCTAGTTTCACCACTTATTACTTTCGCAATAAAGAGAGCTCACCGAAAAATAACTGGAATTCTGTCTTCAGATAAATGCAGCACCAAGAAAAGAAACACCAAGAAGCCAAGCAATAAAAAAATCGGTAAACGATATAAGAAGCAAAAGACGGCCTACCCCTCTTCGTCAGAATATGAAGAAGTGGTTATGGATTCCTCTGAAGAGGAAGAAGGACGATTTAACGATTACGAGAATGTGTGTGTTGGATGCGAAGATTATCGTAAGATGAAGGAGTACTGGACACAGTGTGTATTGTACAATCGGTGGAAGCATGAAGGATTTAGCAGTTACGAAAACATCTGCCAAACTTTGGGAACCACCATCAGCAAGAAGAAAACATTCTGATAGTCCATCTCTCTTACCTAAAGTGGTCCGACTATTTCTCAGTACTTAAACACATCAATATTGCTTTTGAAATTAAGTCTGCTCTGCCTTTCATATTTTAAAGAACATTTTCGCAAACGTTTCTAATAAAGTGTGCCTGTTACCGTATTATAAAATAGGAGCTGTTTCGATCAGGTTGCGATAAATTTTCGACACAATGTGAGACAGTTTCTAAATGAGGAACACACGGCCAGACGGATTGTCAATGGAAAACACGATCTTGTTAAATGGCCACCATGTTCACCAAATATGAACCCTTGAGGATTATTTTTTTTGGGAAATTATTAAAGAAAAAGGATATGAGGTTAAATTCGACACTCAAGAGTAACTTTGGACAAGGATACAAAACGATATCTTCAGAATGAAGAAATATTGAGGAGTACAATTTAATTTTTGTATAGGATGAATCAAGTTCATTACAACAAGCTGTTACTAGGTAAATACATGCCTTAAAGTTTCAAGTTCCTTTCTTATATAGACTCTCATATTACCTTAGAATTCGACTCGCTTTGTTGGCAGGTGCACTGTCGTGCCTATGTCATACTGACGAGAGGTAATAATCTCGAAACAGGTTTATGGTTGACAACACTATGTCAGCCTGCAAAGGAGTCCTGCCTAAGTAGTTTTGATTCAAAAGATATTATTGTGAACCCTATGTTTACATCATTTTGTTTTGTTATGGGATAGATTAAACATTTAAACAATATAAAATTTATCACTAGTAATTTAAACTAACGAACACTCGACTGTTAAATCCAGTATCTGATATTAAACATAATAAACTGAGCAACGTAATTTCCTGGATTGATGAATAAATTACACTAATCACAATAATTTCATGGTTTTGTTATTCATATCATGAACTTTAATGTTCACGTCAAACTTTATAGCATTATATTTAACCACCTCTACACCAATTATTATACGAAATATATCGACGCAACCAAAGGTGTCATATGATTGCAACTGTTACAAGTTCTAGCTTTAAAATGTATGCGTACTAGACATACTCTACAATTTCTTTAATTTTCACTTATTTGATAATACCATATCATTTTATATAAATTATTTAAGCAACAGTCGTCATTATTAACAATGTATCTAATCTATATTTCATAATTAGTTTTAACTAAAGTTTTATTCAGATAAGAATGACAGTATAAAATATAAAAAACTATAGGTATTTTTTATTGTCATCATGTGCAACACCACCCCCCCCCCGCCCAATTGCTGGCATTACACAATTATCTGGGGTTGTACTTATTGACCGGTAGCTTAGTTAGCAGGTCGTGAATAAGGGCTTAGATTGTTTTGAGTTCTCACCAAAATCTAGGTTGGGCGCCAGGACTTTTGCAAGTATCAAATGATTAATAGTTTACTTTAAAAGGTACAAATAACGTTAATCCTTGAATTCGGCAAAAGGGGGATCTTGGAGGAAATTCTGTGAGAGTATAACTGACCTACCTCACAATACTAGAATTCACAAGATTCTTTCCAGAGAACCGACGTGGGAATTCGGCTCGTTAAGGCGACCGGATGGCTCATATACGAACTCTGGAAAAGAAACCTTACATCTCTTGGCACATAACCACTTCCCAGGGTGCTTGAATCTGAATGATCAACAGCTGTCACCGTCAGAAGTACGATTAAAACGATCTAATAAAAATGACTGGATGACAGCTAAAAAGATTATCACACTACCGGCAATTGAGTGGAACATCAAATCCTTCCAACAATTCAAATCGCCAGGAGAGGACGGAGTTTTTCCAGCTCTACTACAAAATGGACTGGAAATATTTCTCCCAATCCTCACTAAATTATTCAGAACTAGTCTGGTATGGAACTATATTCCATCCAGTTGGTCGACGGTTAAGGTAGTATATATACCAAAAGTGGGTAGGAAAGAACCAAGCCCTAAATCGCTTAGACCAATTAGCCTGACATATTTTCTGTTGAAAGGCCTGAAGGAGATGCTGGACAGATATATCAGGGGGAACATCCTGAACCAACACCCCCTCAGTACCCATTAGTATGCCTATCAAACAGGAAAATCAACAGAACTAGCAATCAATAACCTAGTCGAAAAGATGACCCAATCCCTTCGATTGAAAAAAATTGCGGTGGGAGCTTTTCTCGACATTGAAGGAGCATTTAACAATGCACTGCCCGACTCCTTATATGCAGCAGTAGCCGCCAGATGAATTGAGCCGACTATAGGAAACTGGATTCGTGCTATGCTATCAAACATAACTATAACGACGTCTCTACAGGGAGAAATAGTCAGCTTTAGAGCTACAAGAGGATGCCCGCAGGGTGGGGTTCTTTCCCCCCTTTTGTGGTCACTTCTTGTGGACGACTTACTGGCTATTCTCACACTGTGGGAGGTTGAGGTTCTAGCATATGCAGATGATCTAGTCATACTAGTCAGAGGAAACTCTGAAAGAGTAATATCTAATACTCTTCAAGAGACACTGAATGCAGTGTGAACAGGCCCATATACCGGACAATGCCGACTAAACTATCATCTGCATAAACTCGGCCTAGCGGAAAACGCCGAGTGCCGTCTATGCTTGGAGGATACTGAGAAGGTCAACCACGTCTTATGCACCTGTTCCGCTGTGGAGAGGATCCGATTTTCAATATTTGGCAAAGGGCAACTTCTGCCAGAGGATCTGGACACATTCTCACCCAATAAAGTTATCAGTTTCATTAAGAGACTTATTGGGTGAAATATAATTAGAAGTGAGTCACAATAGGCCTGCTAATGGCCGCAGTGGAGGGTCCACAAGGACCCACTCACAATAACCTAACCTAACCTAACCTTGAATTTAGTGTGGGAAGGAAGTCGAATAAAAAGATATTACTAAATAAAAAGTATAATCGACTGGTATGAATATATGTACAAAATTTACATAGGCCCAGATGGTCTCTTTTAGTTAAAAAACCTAGTTTTTGTTGAAGACCAACAAAATAATCAATAAAAAATTATATGACGTTATAAGAAATAAAAATAAAACTGATCTCTTACAAAAATTCTTCTGACCAAATATCAAGTTTCACTGGGGACGAAGATCTTACGTAACTTCAAATGGGTTAGTCCTGCGAAGAATCCACCAACGGCTAAGCTCTGAATGGGTTCGGTGTCAGTTTAAATCACCACTGTGAGTACTGCAGTTACCCTTGAGACGAAATGCCAGTTGTATAAAATATCGTTTTCCTGCTCCACCCAATGATCAGTTCGATCCACCAGTTATCCACTTCTCTTGGTCCAGGTATTTACATAAAGGGGAGTTTTATGAAATCAGTACTATAGGCAAAACATAGTAAAAAGCTGTGACGTTTGAATTGTCCAGCTAGGTAGACAAAATATAAAAGTTAACACCAATTTACAGAGTAAATTGCCTACTAAATAAAGTAGGATTTGTATCCCACAATATCTTAGGAAGTTGAACTAACTTAAGTATCAATAAAAGTTACGTTAATTAGAAAAAAATAATAGTCCAACAAATAAACTAGGTATAGCTACGATAATAAACAAAGTAAAATAATTATTCACCATATTTTAAGATGTTTTTTTACTAAAATAAGGTAATCTTCAAGAAAATTGAATTTAGAATATCTTTATATAGACAGACAAATAGAACGATAACGTAAATGAATATTTGCTAAATATAAAACAGTATGATAATTGTCAAATTAAAAGTAAAGTTAAATTATTTATTCGTTCCTCGTAGAGAGGTAATAATGAATTCCAGATAAAGTTTGACTATATGTTTACTGAAGATAATTAAAAGTAAATCAATTGCCAGATAACTAGGCAGGTATCTTTGCCAGAGGACTAGGCAAGGTTCTACTAGAGCAGCGTTTCTAACTAAATACTAAGTAAACGTTCATGTAAGCACTCGATATTTTAAATTTAGAAAAATCTTACGCTGCAGAGGTCTGGTTGGCAAATATATGCACTGGTATAAAATGATCCACCACAAAACAAATGCACCACGTTAGGTAATTCTCACAAAGGTTATAAACAAATAGGTTTTCTCCAAAAAGGGGTACCAAACTCCAAATATCACCAGTCACCACTCTTCACAGAGCTACCAACGTAACCAAGTGACCTAAAACATCAACAGACAAAGACAGAAAACAACTAACTGCAATATAAAATGGCGACATCTGTTGCCGGGTAAATCTAAGATTTACAATAACCGAAAGTTAGTTTATATTAGCCCACAAAATTATTACAATATCAGAGGGATATTAGATAAATTGCCAACAAGGTACGATAAATTGATACTAATCGATATTAATGATGGCTGTTCCAAAGAACAACCAATGTGAACTTATCACCGACAAGCAAATTCGCCCTAGGCGTGAATTATAATGAAAATTACCTCAAAGGTACGTTAAATCAATATAGCAACTTATTAAATAATGATGATCATAAAATTACTCGATAATACCAGAAAACATAAATTTTACCAGACCGCTGAACTACAGGTGTTGTCTTCGGAACGCTACACTAATAAGAAGCAAGTAGCACCGTAGTGTTCTGCTACCTAAACTCGATTATAGTTTGGAAAGAGACAATCATATGACAGTACAGTATAAGCAATAAAGACAAATAGATATTTAGGCAATTTATAAGTAAAAAAATCTACCAAACCAATTGTTCCAATAGAAATCAATGGCGCCATCTGGACTAGACTGACAGAAACAATTCCTCACAGAAAACGACAAACTGGAATGAAATGGCTTGCAATTTCGTTACACATGTTAGGTTTGAAAGAATGCTTTTGTAATACCCAATAATTATCTTATTATTTTTTTCTAGAAATGCATAAATACGAAGCAATAACATGTCAAATTATTTAAAAATTTATTGATAGAGAAAATTGTACAATGATATAATGCCCTTGAAGATAAAATTCAAAGTGCAATATGGATTGACGTAGTTTATTATAAAAACATTTCTCCAGCTTTCATAATACAGGAAAATAAAGCAATTTTTCATTTACTAAATATTTAAAAGCTGTATTTTCCAGCGGAGTAAAGAAAAATTACCACATAGTAAACCCATTTTAATGCAATTTATTTCGAATATAATGCCTCATGGATTCATGAATATTATCATTTCATTCGAAAACAAAATGTTCTACAATATAGAAGCAGAATATATTATTAAATGGAATTTTGCATAATTTTATAATTGATAATGAATTTATGTGGCTCTAAAATGCATTAAGGGTACATATTATTTTAATACAATAAAAACATCGTTTAAGTTTAATCATTTTAAGTTGATATACAACTCAATCTTATTTTAATAATTTATACTTAACTTTTAATTATTAAACTCAGTGGCTCAGTGCTTAACGTGTAAGCACTTAAAACCAAGGGATCCCGGGTTTGAATCCTGGCTAGGACATGGATGTATAGGGGCATATCCAGGCGATAGCACAGGTGGCTAGAGCGTTGTTGTGTGACAGAATACGGCTAGTCACTATCTCTTAGCTGCGGCATCTGGCAAATGTCGCAGGGACTGGTTGGTGTGTGTGTATCCACCAGGATGTTATTATAAATACATTAAAAAAACCATTAAATCATCAGGGATTATTCTTAATTCAACTTTAAAACATAATATGTTTTATCTCTATCTTTTAGTACATTTTGACGTAGTAAAAGACGAAGTAAAATTTGTCAAAATTAACTGTTTTTTAAATGATGCACGATATAAAAAAGTGTCATACTTAAAACAACAGCAAGATAATAAAAAAAATTCAGTAATGTTTACCATTTTGATTGAAATTATGTTTACGTTCTTCCACTAGGGGAGTCAGATGGGCATATATGCAAGCCCTCCCCTCCGCATTCTAGAAGAAATGATGTTTACATATAGCAGTAAAACTTCCATAAAATTATCTTCAAAAACAAAACTTAATGAATTTCTAAAGCAAGGACTCATGTCATATATCTAAAAGATAAACAACGATAGGGCTATATACACATGTTTCGGAGTTATAGCTCCTCCTCAGCATAGTATAGCTAGGAAATTGAGTTTTTTTACTTTTTTTAATTATTATTTTCTTCTACTTCATATTTTAAGTCATGGTTGTTCTCCTCAGAGTCACTGTATTCGTTGAACAGCTCTTCCAAATCATATTCATCATTGCATTTTGGTATTTTATTTGTTGGCACCAAACGTGATTTTTCCACAGCTTAGGAATATTTTGTATTCGTTGATCAGCCTGTCGTCTAAGGCACCTTTAAAGTTAATTTCAGATAATCAATATTTTACTCTTTCTATTATACCATTTTACTATTTTAGAAAAAACATTACAATGCGATCTGTTATCCGCAGCAATAAATTTTGAATTGGTAGATAAATAAGGTTGTAACATTTTTTGTATGCACGCCTTAATAGGGTGTGTGATACTAGCAGTGCTTTGTTTGGAAAGAGGAAATCTGCTGCATTTAAACATTATTAATTCTGAAATTTTTGGCAACTGCGCTCGGTCTCGATCGGAAGCAAATGTGTACTGAAATATTAAGGAATTTATATGTAGAAAATTATTGCCACTACCGATAATAAATTTGGCGTATTCGTTGTCCATCTACAATAAAAATACTACCTGTTATGAGCATTTGAAGAATCTCATAGAAGATTCTCGTATCAATGTTCCAGATCATACATTATAAGGCTGGAATGAAATGAATATTGCAGTCATTAATGACATGATATAAGTTTCACACCAAATATATTGTTTACCATAATTCACTGGACCTGCAAAAGTTGAAATCTGCGTTTTGACATTATAGTCTTCAAAATCTATCAGAGCACAATGCTTATTTTTTTCCCTGATTAATCTTAAAAACTTCGTTACAGTTCTTTTATCTAAAGTATCATCTACCTCTTAATCTGAATATATTTAAGTCATATATTTAGCGAGTCAATGCCTCACTTCTTACCGAAATCTGATTTCGTCGTTTTATTGGCCTCAAGGGACATTGCTTCAATGAAGACATCCTCTTGAATATTTTTTTTATTGATTCATACTTTGATGTTCCAATGTGCTCGGAAATATTTTCAAAAATGTATTTGTGTGTTTTGGCAAAATATATTGTGTTGCCTTTTCGGTAAGAAGAGTAAGTCGTGAAATAAATTTACCGTCATTTATGTCCATGCTTCTTTTTCATGCGCGTTGTTAAAGTCTTTTGAATATGCTCCAAAAGCTCATTGAAATCATACCCAGTTTGTTCAGATTCCGATTTATCACCAACAGCAGACGAGTGTACTGAAATTAAACACCATAGGTGATACAACCCCCTGCATCCCTGAAGGTACCTTGTGCGAGAGAGGACTACACACTTACAGACAATGGACACACACCCAATGTCCGAGTATGCTAGTACTAATTTCTGGTTTAGAAAAAATACTAACTCCTCGACCTTGGGACTTCAGGGTGAGAAGTAAGTGTCGTCACCACTCGACCACAAAGCCACACAATATTTCCATCCTCTTGATCATCCTCGTTGAAATCGGAGGTCTCAGATGAGGGTTCATAGTCTGAGTCAGAAATACTGTTATACAATTCATTTTCGGTGAGATACAAACGACCCATCTATAGATTGAAAAGCCTAATGGTGTAAATTTAATCTTAGATAAAAAACTATTGGGATCAATATTCAGGCGGTAATTGTCGGTTTTACGTATATTTCTATTTTTCAACAAATATTTCAGTTACTCACACTTTTATTGCACTAAGTATTATAATAAATAGAAAACTGTCTCTTTACTCTCCTTATTGAAAAGTAAATAACGACGGTAATGTACATGAAAAATAACCAAGAAGAGAGCTTACACTGAATAATACTATTGTGCCAAGTTAATTTATCACGAGTAATTCAGAAGTCTGAAATATCATACGGAGCGATTCCCAAATAAACTGAAGAAAAATCCCTAGAATATAAGTGGCATATAAACAATGTTCTCATATTTTTGGTAACTTTAAGGCAAGCTGTGCAATAAATATTGGTGCCTCGCACATTATCTGTGCCTTGTAATATTTGTCAAGTAGTATGATGACTTAACAACAGAGATGGTTCACATATTCTGTGTAGAATAGAATAGAATAGAATAGAATAGAATATTTATTGACCATTTAAGATACAAAGGTATATGGTAAGTCAAAGTTTACAAAATAGAAAATAGTAGAGGAAATATAAAATTTTCTGCTTATAATACCTACATGTGTACATACACATACGTATGTACATATCATCATAAAATTAGTATATAAATATATTAAAATCATACATAAAAGAATAAGTTAACATAATATATATATATATATATATATATATATATATATATATATATATATATATATATATATATATATATATATATATATATATATATATATATATATATATATATATATATATATATATATATATATATATATATATATACACAAACATATACATGGCAAGTAATTTAGAAACATATTAACAAACATACAACTAATAATGGACACGTTAAACAAAATTCATCAGTAACATAAAAACATAAAAACACAACACATAATATTATCCAGATACGAATTCATCCACACTATAAAATGCATTTTCTAAAAGAAAGTTTTTTATTTTAATTTTAAATAATTTAGGACAGTTAATTTCACGTAAGTTAGTGGGTAATGCATTATATAATCTGACACAATTATACTTTGGGGAGTGCTTGAATGTTGTGGTTTTATGTGGCGGTATTCTCAATAGTTTGCCATGCCTTTCTTAAAAAAATCTATATATACATTTATGCTCGGCGACTTTGGGCCCCCGTATCTCGAGAACGGCTGATTGGATTGACCTCAAATTTGGGATCTATCCGAATCTCGAGATTTCCAGAAACTTTCCGTCTGTCCGGAACTCCGGAACTCCGGAACTCCGGTAGTCCGGAAACTTCTCTTTGAAATGCGATAACTATCCCAAATATTGACCGATCGATTTCAAATTTTTACCAGATGTAGACCTCCATGGTCTACATATGCCTATTGATTTTGAGCCGGTTCCGAAAACGGCGAGTGGGGCAAAAACGGCCTAACAACCAATTTTTTTACCTTCTTTTGAAATGCGACAACTGTCCTAAATATTAACCGATCGACTTCAAATTTCGAACAGGTGTAGACCTCTAAGGGCTACATATGCCTATTGTTTTGGAGCCGGTTTCGAAAACGCGAAGTGGGGCAAAACGGCCTAAAAGCCATTTTTATTTCTTTTTTTTTGAAATGCGATATCTGTTCAAAATATTGACCGATCGACTTGAAATTTGCAACAGGGGTAGACCTTTACGGTATACATATGCCTGTTGATTTTAAGCCGGTTCCGAAAACGGGAAGTGAGGCAAAAAAAAATTAAGGATTTTGTTTTTTTTTTTGGAAATGCAATAAATGCCCCAAATATTGACCGAATTGGTACAAATATAGGCATATTAGCGTAAGACTCAATAAAATGGATCACAAGGAACCGATTCGTATCATCAGCATACATAGTTACATGTCCATTGTGTATATAATTTGGCAGGTCATTAACATATAGAATGAATAATAACGGTCCCAAGACAGAGCCTTGAGGGACGCCAAGTTTAACTTCATGAGCATTTGATATTATATTATTATAGTTAACTGTTAATGACCGATCCTCCATATATGACTGTATCCATTTTAAAGGTATATGTCTAATTCCAAGATTATAAAGTTTGTTTAACAGAATATCACTTTGTATGGTGTCAAAAGCCTTTGACAAATCGAAAAACATTGACATTACATAATCTCCACAGTCCATAGCACGGTATATGTAATCTAACAGATGGTAAGAGGCGACCTCAATAGATTTACCGCACCTAAAACCATGTTGTGATGAAGATAAAATATTATTTTCTTCCAAATAATTAAAAAGACGAACATAAAAAGCTTTCTCTATTACTTTTGACAAGCTACTTAATAAAGATATTTGTCTGTAATTATCAACATCTTCTGGACAGCCTTTTTTTAAATAGAGGAATAACTTGCGTCATTTTAAAGATATCTGGGAAGCAGCCCTGGCAAAAGGACTGGTTTATTAGGTATACTAATGGAAAACTAATGTTCTCACTAATACCCTTAAGAGTTGAATTAGACAAATCATCAACACCAGAAGAATGTTTATTTTCTAGCTGATTTATTATTTGTGTGATTTCCTGTACAGTCACAGGTTCAATAAAAAATTCAAAATCTTTATTTTCTGACATAGTGAACGGTAATGATAGATTTTGTCCAAAGTATTTTGAAATCGTACATTCTGCTATGGTAGAGAAATGACATGCAAATAATTCACTAACTTCTGAAGAATCAGATATATAAGTGGTATCACATTTCAGAATTATATTTTTGTACTGATCTTTAAATCTACCCAGTCTCTTATTAATAATGTTCCATGTTTCCCGGATCCTATTTGAAGAGTTATTTATTTGGTTGTTAAAATATTGTTGTTTGTCCAATTTTAAATTGTTTCTATATTGCTTTTTCATTGTTTGATATGCCAATTTAATTTCTCGACTATTTAAGTTATTTGAAAGCCAAAACATATTTTTTAGTTCTGTACACTCATCTATTAATTTCTTATTCATCCCGTTTTTTTTTGTTTTTGTTATTTGAGTTTATTTTATTGATAAGAATATGTTTCTTTGGGCAGTATTAATTAAAGAAATGTACAATTGTGTTGACTAAAAAATTAAAACCACTATTTACACTACAGTAGACTAAATAAAACCAATCTACTCCGCTTAAAATTGCATTTAATTCTGGCATCCTGCTTTCTGTTATACAACGCTTTGCGTACCTTATATTACAGACATCTTTTTTCTTAAGTTGGACAGATGTATTTATTTGTAATATATGCGATAAATGATCAGCAATATTTGGGTTCATCAACTCACAGACAAACATGTTAATTGGTATATTTTTCACCATGTAATCATACAACTTTTACTAGTGTGTCCATTTTTATTTGTAAAGATTCGAGTACTTTCGGTTGTAGTTAAGGTGAGTTCGTAAGAGCTGAATATATCTTCAAGTATCTTTGTGAACGTACATTTGTCATTAAAATTTATATTAAAATCACCACATAAAACGATAAAATTACATTTTCTGGAAGCAATGTTAAGTGCTTGTGACAAACTATTGAAAAATATATTTACATCAGCATTAGGTGGTCTATATACTGTTATACTGATGACTTTATTACACCCTAAGTTAAAACCCACCGCGCACACTTCGATGTTACATTCACGTGATAAATTAGTTATTATTACAATATCATCAATAGTTTCAACGTTAGCTTTTGTTAATATGAGAGAGCCTCCGTGTATATGATCATTTCTACAAAATTTTGAAACTACTTTGTATCCGGGTATATTAACATTAATAATGTTATTTTTACATAGCCAATGTTCGGATATACAGAAAATATCGATTTGTTTAGTAACTAATAATATCTTATTAAATTGTACTCCATGCAATTGACTTGACGTATTTCATACACGCCGTGATTGTGAAAGACATGTAAATTCGGCTATCCATCGATAAAATATTGCCGGTACAGTTATAGAAGTGACATTTTTTTATGATTTGTGTGTCATGTTGTGTGCATGTAGTTTTCCTTTACCTAGTAGCTATACATTAAGTAAAACGTGGATCATTCATTTTCCTTGTACAAACATATACAGGGTGGGGCAATAGTGCGTCGGACCTCGATATCTCGAGTTCTACGAGAGCTAGAAATTTTTTAAAAAATTGCAAGAAAACTAGATAAAAGAGTCTAATAACTGGAAATTATTTTCGAACATATAGGGCGAGCCAAGACGAAATTACAGGACAAAGTGCCTTTTTTTTTAAATGGAATGCTATGTATATCAGTACATTTTTTTGGAGTCTCTTTCTAGGCTCTATTCATTCCTATATTCCTCCCAAGCACTTTGATGTAATGAATTTTTTTGTTGAAATAATGTCATCTGCAGATGGATATTAAAAAAATCACCACAGTCACAATTATGGGTTTTAAGAAAAACTTATGTGAATACCAGTTACGAGACATCTAATTAATATTTTTGAATCACTTTCATTTCCTAAAAATGTACAGGGTGGCCAAAAATTAGTATTCAATTAAGAACTTTTTAAATTGAATTTTCTCAATTTTTTCAAATGGAGCACCCTGTATATTTTTCAACGATGTGGTGTAAAAATGAAAAACGAAAATTGTTTGTAAGTACTTCCCTATGGCTAATTGCAACCATTTTCGTTTTATTGAGCAATAATTACAGCAATCAAAAATAAATTTAAAAAAGAGGTATCTTCAAATAACTCATTAGAAAAAATTATAATAAATGTTCCACATGTTGGCCATTTCGATTAACACACAACTCTATGCGCTTTTGAAATGAGGTTCCCACTGTTCCTAAAACTGCCGGTGTGATAGATCTAAAGGCAGTTATTATTTCCTTCATGTTTTGTACTGTTGTTGGTGTGTCTCTATAAACAATTTCCTTCACGTATCCCCATAAAAAAGAAATCCATTTTTGTAAGATTTGGGGATCTAGCAGGCCATTTAGTGGGTCCATTTCTTCCAATCCATTGATGAGGGTAGGTGTTATTTAAGTGGTCTCTAACTTCATTTAAATAATGTGGTGGAGCACCACCTTGCTGAAACCACATCCTATTTCGAATTCTTCCAGGGAGATTTACCAATAATTGTGGCAGATAGTTTTCCAAAAAATGAAGATAGATAGCTCCAGTCAATGTACCATCAAAGAAATGTGGCCCTATTACATGTTCTCCAATAATTCCTCCTCAAATGTTTATAGACCATCTGTGTTGGTTATCAACTTGCATAAAAAAATGAGCATTTTCCGAAGCATAATAATGAAATATGTGCCTATTAACAAATCCATTTTTATGAAAAGTTGCCTCATCAGTGAATAAAACATTATTGAAGAAGTTGACATCAACATGCATTTTACCTCTGGCCCAATTACAAAATTGTAGGCGCTTTTGAAAATCGCCATCAGATAATTCCTGGTGCATTTGAATATCAAATGCATGCAACTTATTTGTTTTTAAGATTCGACCCACAGACCGTCTACTTATTCCTACTAATGAGGTCACTCCTCTTTGACTAACATGGGGATTCTCAACCGTTGCCAGCACCACAGAAAACTCATTTTCTTCGTTCACAACACGTTTTTTTTATATTCGACATTTCCAGTTTCCAGAAATCTATCGAGAAGGTTTTGGAAGCAGCTAACATCAGGAAGCCTTCTTTCAGGATAACGTTGGTGATAAATTCTATTGGCAAGTAAGCAATTTCTGTCTGACTCGCCCAAAACAAAAGTCATGTCTACAAGTTCCGCTTTATTAAAGTTCATATTGTAAAATTCCAAATATTTTAAATTCAATACAAATTGTAACTAACGACCGATAACTGTGTTAAATGCTCCTTTGTACACGACAATTTATACCAAACTGAGGTTTTATTGCTTGTCGAATAACGAAAACAGCAAAAAAATGTACAAAAAAAACATTACAGTAAAGGACTGGTTAAATACTATTACTCATTTCAATGGAAATGATCCCACTAAATGGCCTCATTTCAAAATTGCATACAGACTTGTGTTAGTCAAAATGGGCAACACGTCGAACACCTATTATAAATTTTTCTAATGAATTATTTGAGGGAACCTCTTTTTTTAAGTTTATTCTTGAATTTGACACTTATTTAATTATAAATCGAAAATGGTTGCAATTAGCCATAGGGAAGTACTTACAAAAAAATGTTCGTTTTTCATTTTTACATCACATCGTTGAAAAATATACAGGGTGTTCCATTTGAAAAAAATTGAGAAAATTTAATTTAAAAAGTTCTTAATTGAATACTAATTTTTGACCACCCTGTATATTTTTAGGAAATGAAAATGATTCAAAAACATTAATTAGATGTCTCGTAACTGGTATTCACATAAGTTTTTCTTAAAACCCATAATTGTGACTGTGGTGATTTTTTTAATATCCATTTGCAGATGGCATTATTTCAACAAAAAAAATCATTACATCAAAGTGGTTGGGAGATAGCGAATAATAATATAGGAATGAATAGAGCCTAGAAAGAGGCTTCAAAAAAATGTACTGATATATATAGCATTCTATTTAAAAAAAAGGCACTTGGTCCTGTAATTTCGTCTTGGCTCACCCTGTATGTTCGAAAATAATTTGCAGTTATAGACTTTTTTATCTAGTTTACTTGCAATTTTTTAAAAAATTTCTAGTTATCCTAGAACTCGAGATATCGAGGACTGACGCACTATTGCCCCACCCTGTATATATATCAAATCTCTCAAATTTAACAGGCATGAATGCAGAACGAATATTGTGACGTAATAACATTGCATTGTATGCTAATGCGATGGTTGACTTCAGTCATTCTGAATAATACATTGCATCAAGTGATATGTATTTCATTATTCATTTTATACTTTTGCTTTTATTTGTCTACATATCTCCTTCTGTCAACCATATGAGACAGTAGTAGCTACCGGTCCTAGACTCTGGACTAGTTTCCAGACCCTGCTAATCGCAATAGCATAATCTAAATGTCTCACAAACCTGGTTATTATTCTCTACAGGAGAAATGCAGTTGTTTAGTGTACTTAAAATAAAACTGGTTTTTATTTACATACAGTAAAACGCTTTTAACAACACGGCATTAAATGAATAAGGAACATAACTAAACCTGTATACACAGTTTGATATTACCTTGCTATATTATTCATTTTGCCATGATGAAAATCCTAAAATGCATTTTTGTTTGTTTTTCAGGTCTAAGCGTAATATATTGGATAGTCTACAGATTTATTATCCTTTATCATAAGATAAACACGTTGGTGGTAAAATCGTAAATCATACACCGTTTGAAGAATTTGGATAAATGGAGTGATTCACCTCAAACTAACGTTACCGATTAGAAATAAAAAAAAGTATCAATCTCGTTAGGATTAAATTCGCGCCGAGCTTTTACTGATAACAGAGGAAAATAATAATATTAATGTGTACCTAACGCCCCTAGCGACACGCAATCTTTCGGGTTAATAATAATGTGGTGTTATTTAGTGATGATCATTAATAAAATTAGTGCTAATAACTAAAATAAAATCTGTGTTGTCTGTGTTATTTCACACCAAAAAGGTTCTACAGAAGTGTATAGGTAATTTATAATGAAAATTAATTGTTTCAGTATAATAGGTTTGTGATAAAAAGTGAAGTAGAAGAATTAATTTTAAAACTTTCGCCCAGTTCGCGATACACCATGCTTTATCAACGAGAAATTCGTTCCAGGCTGCAAGAAAATTCAACAGAATAAAGAAAATCACGTAAGTATTAGATTTTAAAGTAGCGATCAATCATAAGATTCAGGGTCGTATTGTAATATTCAAATAATCTTGCAGAAATTAGTACACAGGCTTCCTACAGGGTGTTCCAAAAATGCACGGCACAATATTCCTTACATGGAAATGATGAAGGGCTATCAGAAAATAAACATTTTAACAATATTTCCACGTTTGGCATACTTGATAAGAGGTGATGATTTAATGGTTTGGCATATATTTTCTTCTACATCTTCTGTGGGGGTGTAGAGATGAGGATGCCTACGGTTTCTATTTCAATAAAAAAATATATACGCAATATAATCGGAAAATTCTGAAAGAAAATAGACAAGATGCATGCATTTTAGCAATGCATTAATTTACATATAAGTTGAGAACATTACAAAAAAAAATTAAATTTTATTTCTTAAATAATTCGATTTAAAATTAAAAGTTTTATGCAATGAAATTACGTGATCGCGAACGCTCCGATATTGGCCGGACGTCATATCGTAGAACTTTGGTACTACTAAGTAAATCGAGTAGTGGTGAGAGGTACATACCTCTCACCACTACTCAATTTACCTTAGTCAGTATATGACCAGCAGGTTGGCCACTATCGTTTGTCTGTTCCATAACCTATGGCATACTGAGGAGAACTAATAAGTTCGAAACCGGTCTATGTCTGGTTAGGAATTGACAAATGATATTGGCAACCGATCTATCATGATTTGAAGGTATAATCCAATGCAGGTCGGGGTATTTGCCCGCTGAGTAGTTAGTTGTTTCACTCAAATCATATTTAATAACAGTAGTAAGTCCACCTGGGCTAGAGGTCGCTGCTCTCGATACTTGCTTCGCAAGTCGCTATCCGCCACAGAGATATCTGTGATGTCGGTCGGATAGTAGCATTTTGACCATATGAGAAGTTTTCACATACCTCTCACCACTACTCCATTTTCATAATAAATTTTAAATCTTACATTAACTAAAGTCACTTTAAATACATTGTATTTTAAATGCAAACGTGAAAATTTAAAAGAACTTTAAATTTAAAGATGATTATGAAAACAGGGGTAAGTGATGAAAATGACGGCCAGTGGCTTTGTGCAAACTCACGCCAACAATTTACCGAAAATCGAAGTGTTCATCATGAGCACTGACCAGTTTCTTTGCTCATAATATTTATTTTATTTTTTATCGTGCTGTAATTAGGGGTACAAATCAACAAGCTATGTATCATTCATTATTCGTAACAATAAATTAGTTTAGGCCCACTTTCATCAATTTTCTGCAGTTAGATATCCATATTCACAAACATTTTTAGTCAACTAACCTCAAAATATATAAACAAACATCTGTGTATTATTTTAAATATATTTGTTGTTATTTTTCGTCTCAGAATACTTCATTAATTTTTTAATAATAATTTAATTACATAGGTAGTAAATATCTGTTAGAAATAGTAATAATAACAGCAATAACGTTTATTGCTGACGAAAATGACGTATTTATAATTACTCCTCACTTTATGTGATACAGAGAAAATCATATCAAATCATTGGTTTTAATGAGAAAACTTAAAAATATGGTCTGACCTTACACTAAGATGATCCTGACATAACACGATAAAATCGTGTATATGCTGATAATCTGAGGATTTGGTTGTCCTATTTCATAACAATTCACCATTTATTTCTAATTCTAGAGACACCCAATTAACTTTTCTAGGTTTTTATTGTTGTATTTGTTCACTTAGATATAATACAATATTTATAATTCCTTTTCTTTTTACACTCCATGGTAGAACATAAAATTAACATCGTATTTTATTTTGTAAACACAATATATATATATATATATATATATATATATATATATATATATATATATATATATATATATATATATATATATATATATATATATATATATATATATATATATATATATATATATATATATATATATATATATATATATATATATATTATATATATATATATATATATATATATATATATATATATATATATATATATATATATATATATATATATATATATATATATATATATATATATATATATATATATATATATATATATATATTAACTTTAATCCAAACAAAAAAATTAAAAACTACTTATATGAAAAAACACATTTTTTAGTGGTCTGTCCATTTATAATATCAAAAAAATTTTTGCATTTTGCCTATTAAAGAAAAGGTACTTGTGTACTACGGCTAAGATGCAACATTTTCCATAAAATGTGTTCTTGAGCCGGTTAGAGATTCGACAGTAAAAATTGTTTTCCGAAATGAAAAATATGTTCTATTTATCGAAATAAGAAAAAACATATGAACAAAAAATATACAAATTTAAGTAAATAAAAAATAAAAGTAAACTGAAGGACTTAAGACCACCTTCCTCACTCTAGATAAATCACTTAACTAAAACTCCCATCTAGAAAAATGTAATCCACAAAACAAGACTATCCTTATGGACATGTCAAATTTGTGGTAAATCCTAGGGCATGGTTCCCCAATAAATTTATTAGTATTATGACACGGGCATCAGACTAATAATAACAGAATGATAAATCATGATAGCCAAAAGGATTACAAGGGACGGCCAAAGCCAAACTGCAGAAATTGCATGCTTGACATAATCGGGGCAATTAACATCACACCGTCAGCTGCAATGGAAATCCTCCTCTTCATACATATTTGGAGAGAGAGACCAGGGTAGATGGTCATTCAAACTCAGGCTACTGTCTATGGATACTCCCAGAAATTTATATTTGCTTTCTAGACTTACTGGCTACTTTTATCAAATAACTATTGTTGAAAGAGGATAATCGGGGTGTAAAATGGGTAAAAAAGTTTTGGAGTTATTTAAGAATAATTTACAATTATTGTTCTCATTTGTGCATTTATTATGTATAATCGACATCACGAAAGAATGCTGATAGGTCATCATTATAATTAACGCCCTGATATAAACAAACTTCACTCGTTGACAGGTGAAGAAGTAAAAACATAACGTACAATTTGTCCGCTAAAAGTCAGAATAATTTAACGATTTAAATTTGAACTAATTTTATGTTTTTATATAATTTGAGAAAATGCAGATTATTTGTAGATATTAAAAATTACATTTAAATTAATTAAGATCATTAAATAAAACTCAGATGGCGCTTTAGAAAAAGGATTTTGTATGTATTTTTAAGAATCATTATTATTACACATTGAAACATAACTTTTATTTTGAAGATTAACTATCGTTAGTTCTGAAAAGATTTGTTTTTCATACATAAAAAAATTAATAAAATAAAGGAAACGGTAACAATCAAACTCAAAAATAAACAAATCCAAATTTGACAGAAACAGGAAACCATAAAACATGTGACAACGATGCTAGTCAAAAGCGTTCGATCAGATTGACCGATATTATTCTCGCTTGTCATTGAGACTTACGAAATCAGACTGTCTCTTTCTTTTCCATCAAGGAAGTTAGGTTTTCATAAAACGCATCAACAACGTTAGTCAGAGATATTAACAGTCACATATAATGGACTTTCTTACGATGTCTCTCTCGTTTTACTATATTGTAAACAAAGAACGTTTGAACAGCGTATGTTCTAGATTAGAGATAAATTTGTGACGTAACGGCATTCTTTTGTGATTTATATTATATATGTAAATCACTAGAATCGCAATAAAACGTAAATTTTAAAAAACTATAAATATATAGGATGATCTATTTAAAAAAAATATAATTTGATTTTATCACACTTTTATGCAACACCATATATATTCACAGAGATCATCATAAAAAAAAACCTAAAATTTCCTGTAATCTATTTTTTGAAACGTCTTTCTAACTCCAAAAATAACGGAGAAAAGAGGGGTGGGAATTCTCGCGGGTTCACCTTGTACAATAACAAAAAAATAATTTCTATTTGTAAAAAACCTTGATTTTAAATGTAGCTCTTACATTATTCATTTTCATTATCCTTATCGTTGAGGTTACCATCATTATCATCAATTCCAAAGTCATTATCATTTAGTGGAATTATTTCTTCCAATCCATTATTGTGGGTAAATAGTATTTAACTGGTCCCTTACTCAAACAGTTTTTTTGTAAATTTTTTTGCTGTTTTCGTTATTCGACAAACAATAAAACCTCAGTTTAGTATAAATTGCCTTGTACAAACGAGTGCTAGTAAAAGCAGGGAAAAGTGAAACCGATTAATCGGTTTTCTCAAAAACCGGTTTAGATAAAACCGGGTATTCAAATACAGATTAATACCAGTTAATCGGTTGTCCGAAACCCGGTTATTCGGTTATCCGAAAAACTGAAAAGAAAAGGATGCAAAAGATTTTTCTCTGTTTTTATTAAAGCACTCGCACGGCGCACGCCATGCATGAGTCATATCATAACGAAAGTCATAGAGATGTGGTTGTGTACTGTCTGATCGGGGAAAGAAGAACCGCGAAAAGAATGTGATTTTTGCATTTCATTCACAATTAAGCGTAAATGAAATAAATGAATTAGTGCATGGACATTTTTTGTAATCGTTTGCATCCGCACCTACTCGTTGTGGGAGATATTATTTTTCTAGTATATGGTTTCGCAGAAAGCTGACGACTTATTAGTTATCGACAATAGTTGGCCTTGCCGCGCAGGCCTTTTTCGCCGGCTGGATAGTATTATTGCGTTTAGTTAATATTTACAAACTACGACAAAAATGACAAAATACAAAATATATCAGGTTTTATGTAAATTCTAAACTAAACAGGCGTCGGTGGTCACCTGCCCGCCTGTTGTTTCAGATTTCAATAACATTTGAAAGAAAAGAAACACATATTAGTTGATTATCCGTATAGTCGGTTATCCGAATAGTCGGTTATCCGAATCCTCGGTTATTCGAATTTTCGGTTTCCAAATAATCGGTTATTCGAATAACCGGTTATCCGATAAACAGGTTATACGAATAACTGGTTAACCAAGTAACCGATCAAGTAACCGGTTAACCGAATAACCGGTTTTCGATTTTCTATAAAACCTCGGATAATCCAAAACCGATTAACCGGTTAATCCTGGCTCGCTTGCTAAAAATATTTTGCACAATGAAGACAAAATAATAACACAAAAAATACTTTGTGTAGCCACATTGATGCGTGCGGTACACAAAATTGCTTTATATTATTTGATTATTGAAAATTATCGATGTGAAAAACAAGTTATTATTTTTCCTTATATTTCCAGATATTTATCGTCATGGCCGATGAAGAAAGAATTTACTATAATGCCACAATAATTTTATACAACACAACAACCCCTCGGGAGATCGTTTCCAATATCACAGCGGCTGATGAAGAATTGAACAACTGGTGGGCCCTTTCAGCTCTAGGCTTAGTGGTTGGTACAGCAGCTGGTAATATTTTAGTGTGCCTCGCAATTTGCTGGGAGAGAAGGCTTCAAAACGTGACAAATTATTTTCTTATGTCGTTGGCTATTACTGACCTCATGGTGGCTATACTCGTAATGCCTCTGGGGATTTGGACGTTATTTCGTGGTAAGTTTCATGAATAAATTTTAAAAAGTAATTTGAGTGTTAGCCATTTTCAAGTGTCATTGATAAAATTTATTTAGATACATAAATGTTTTTGCTTCCTTAAAAAATTTAAAGAATAAATGGTTGGTAGCAGAATTATTGCATATTGCGTAATTTTAAAAATAATAATAATAATGCGCTTAAAATAAGAATACAGTAAATGCCAAAAAGTTGTAAATCGGACTTTTTTGAAAAAGGTTAGAATCAAAATGTTTGTATCTAAAATGCAGTAGCTTTTATTATAAATTTTTTTAAGGGGCCTAAAATTAACATACAGTAACTAGTACCATAATTTTAAAGTTAAAATTTAGTAATTGACTTACTGGAACGCAAAACGGCGCACTTTATCGACTTGTAGAAGATCTAATTCAATAAAAAAATGATCATATATGCTTTTTATTTTTGAAGAACCATTGCGAAGACAATATTTTTCCTTATTATTGATTTATTAATAATTTTAAGAAGAAATTAAATGCATGTAACCATATCATTTATAAATAGTATAAATTAATCTCTCCATGACGAAATAATTAATACAACTCATTCAGATAATTATATTTATGAATAGGTAAAATATGTATGAAGAAAAAAGCGAAAAAAATTTGTCGATTTCGATACTGAGCATCCCCGAGACAAATAAATGTTTATTAATAGTGTGTTTGTCTTTTTTGTGCATTAATAATAAAATTAGAGTTTATGAGAACAATTTTAAACCCAAATTTATTTTCACATTTTTCCTTTTTCCCCATTTTTTACTCTCTTATACCTAATATAAGGAAGTATAGTAATCGTGTTTTTTTTTTCGACTTCGAGATTGATTTATACGTTTTGAACCCTCCTGAATTCATTCTGACTATTTTCCAAATGATGTCTGTCGGTGCGTGTGTGTGTGTATGTGTGTATCCGCCGCGATAACTCAAAAATACTAAAGGGCCACTTTCCAAATTTGGCAGTTAAGATTGTCAACAATATTTTAGGTGACACATTAAATTTGGTGAATGTGGTACTACCAGAAGAGACACAATGAATGAAAGAAGGAAGAAAGGTACAAGTTCGGGGAAAAAAAATTAAAAATTTTTATTGCATTTCTGGACGAATCTTGACGAATTATAACGAAAAAACATAACTTTATCGAAAAAGGTCTGTCTGCATGTCTGTAGTATCGCGATAGCAGCCACAGTTTTTGAGATAAAGCTTTCAAATTTGGTACACATGTTCTAAAGGCCAAAGACAATGAAAATTCAGTGATGAGCAAAGTTGGCCAGCTGAAAGGAGATCCACGGGACCCAAATATTTTTGTATTTGACTACAAAAAAATATATTCTTGATGAAAGATTATAAATCAGATCTACTATATCAAGCCAATGAAATATATTTACTAAGTACTTAAAAAAGCTGATGTAAACTAAAATTTTTTACACATTTGACCTAATAAAATAAGGTTAGGATAAATTTAGCAGTTTGACATTTGAAATGACTAATTCAGTTACAAAAATGTCAATGTCAATAAGAAGAAATTATTAAAATATACATATGACATGAATTATTATTGACAGTATCGAATGACGATGATAATTAATTATTTAAAAAATTTTATGAAACATTTTAAGGTAAGCTATTAAAATTGAATTGAGGTAAGTGAAGAATTACATAGAATGATTTTTTTAGATCAGGATAATATATACTGGTACAAGAGAGTTATGTGCTGACCACATCAGGTATTTTCTTTGTATAATTCTATGAATGAATATCTTTGACACAGGTTAAATGCGCTTAATTCATCTCACATTGCAAATTATCACTTCGTTATTATTTGAAACATTTTGTGAAGCAAACCAGTCTTATTTCAGCTATTCATTCAGTATTTATCTAAGCATTGCGAACTATTATAATTAACTGATATCTAAAAAACATCGGCGTAGTAAATTAAATAAGTATGTTTAATTTTCCAGTGCGTCAAATAAACGAGAACAAAATTTCAAAAAACTGAAAAGTAGAATGTTTATTTTATAATACCACTGTGAATAATTCATTTTGCTGATAATTGTTTACTAATATACGCTGCATACCATATAAATCATACCTGTAAAAAATAGATCAACGTAGCTACTATATTTGTTGATTTTCATAATCTTCACATTCCACCATTTGATTATGATTAATAAATCTGCTAAAATTTTTGTTTAGTTAATTATTGGCTATGCTAATGGTCCATCATAATTCATACAAACTGAAATATTGTAAGAAAAATATTTACACAGAACAATCAACGTTTTCCACTTAGGTCAGGCAGCAGGTAATTTTGAACGTAAAAATATTGGCAACATGTGGTTTCAAACGCTTCTTGGGTGTCACTGTAAACAATTCAAGATTTGCCCTTCCATCTTTAGCGTCATGAACCAGAAAAGTTATAAAATATCCGTTTTTCGGCAATACCTCTTGATTTCAGTATACGGCACAAATTTCTCTGTGAATAAATCTCCCAAAACTGATTACCTACTTGAAAACTAAAAACGATATTAAAATTCTGCAAAATCGGATAATTGTTGAGCAAATGCCTACTATATTTCAGCGGCGGCTACAACTTGCGCTGTTAACAGTTTAGGCGTTCCAATAGTCGATGGCCGGAACTTGGAAAAGTTAGTATTTCAGTAATACTTTTAATATTGAGTAGTTTTTTGTTATAAGCATTAAATCTATCATTTCGATATATTTGGGGATATTTCACATTTTAAATGTAAATATCCATTTCTTAAAATAAATAAAAAACTGGTAATGCCGTAAAAAAAGGGTTATTAGAAAATAATAGCGATCAAGACCTATATCTGTTTCATCAATTCTGCTGATGCCAAAATTTGTTAACAAATGGTACATGCATAGTAAAATATACAATAATATAAGAAATAATATAACTGAATGCTAGCATGGATTTGTTTCTAAAAAACTCTAAACAAGTTCATGAAATTTATACTGATTTTGAGAAAGCATTTGACAAGGTGGATCATCATGATATTTTGTTAAAAAAATTATCAAAATTTGGCTTCTCTACCGAGAATTTAAAAATTTACAGAAATATGACATATGAAAACTGTTTTATTTGTTACATGATATCAATAAAAATATTAATTGGAATATAAACTACAGAATTCGTTAAACATAAATACACATTCAACAATGCCATAGTTGCAAAGGTAAATCGTTACCAGCATCCACACAAAATTAATATTAACAGTCTGAAATAAGTTTGTAAAGAGAAAGATCTAAGGGTCCTGTTCAATCCTAGATTTTAATGATTATATACTATGTGTATTAAAGTATTAAACAGTACTTTGAAGGAAGACTGACATATGACTTCGTATCATGCACAGTGTGCACTGTGGACCGCACAACGGCTAGATGAAAAATTAGTTCTCGCACTGCTAACGCTAACGCTAACCATCAAGAGCTGGTCTGTCTTTGGTTTACATTCCAACGTTGCCATTTAAAAAAGGCCCATGTCTAATAATTTACTACACATACTATATAGAAACTATGGTTCAAAGAGCTTACAGAAAATTAGGATTTGTTATGAAAAATTCATCTGAATAAACAATTAAAATGTTGTACCTCGATTTTGTCAGAACAAAAGTAGAATTTGTCTCACAAATATGTAACCCTGGAACTACATTAGCCTTATAATAAATTTAAACAAACCAGAACAAATTCTTATATTACATTTACAGGAAAAAATATGTAAGGTATCCAGGTTATGATGAATAACATATAATAAGAAAAGAATTTGGTATCCCAAAACTCCCGATTAGAACGAAAATATGTAACGTTTTCTTTATAGGGAAAATAATAGACGTCAAAACTTCATTTTCATACCCAGTCCAAAGTTAGACACAGACATATCATTCGAGTGCAAGCAGTGAACGAGTGCAGACGTGTATACGGAAGTATAGTGCCACTGTGATCTACCCGAAGTGATATCCGAAGTTAAGCAACGGTCGGCGCAGTCGGAGCTAACTAAAGTTAAGCAACGGTTGGCGCGGTCGAGCTTGAAATATTAGTTGCCTTTTTCAAGGCTTTAATATACTTTTTACGAAAAGAATTCAGAAGAAGAGAAATATTAGTCGTCTTTTTCAAGACGCTAATATAAAAAGATAAAAAAGTCTCCCTCCTGAAGACACATATTTTTGTTATATTCTGTGTGTACTAACCATAACTTCTATTTTTCAGCTTTCTTTTTCAGATAAGGCTACGCATACCCAGGAGGAGGGTATGGGAAACCATAGAGAAGTGGACGAGGACTCGCAGAGTGGTAGTTCCAGGGCTTCCACCCCATGCAACATGGATGTGGAGATTGTGGACCAGGAAAAAGCTGCGTCTAAAGGCTGAAAACAAGGCACTGAGGGCCCAAATAGAAGAAATGAGCCTAAGGATGGCTCAAATGCAATCAAGGATGGACAGGCAGCACGAGGAGCTCCTGAAAGCCATCCAGGGGGCCCAAGTCGGATCCACGAAGTCCGTTAATAAGAAAAGGAGGAAGGCAAACTCCGACAGTGAAGAAGAGGAGCCCAAACAGGCCAGGACCCAGGAGGCCCGGACTCCTGAAGGCACCGAGGCCCCAGAAGAGAGTACGAGCCGGCAGGAGGACCGGAATCCAGGACCGGCCCCAATGGAACCAGCCAAGACGCCCAAGATACCGCCAGTCGTCCTTAGGAAAAAGGAAACGTGGACGGTGGTAAGCAGACGTTTGCGCGAGGCAAACGTCAACTTCAAGAAGGCCCGCGTCATTGGTGAAGGCATCTCCATCGACCCATCAACGAGTGAAGATTATAGGAAGATGACAAAAATCTTCACACAGGAGAAAAGGGAGTACCACACCTACGCGCTCCCTGAAGAGAGGCTCCTGAGGGTAGTGATACGCGGCATCCCTAGTGGCGTAAGCTGCGAAGAGATCAAGAAAGACCTGGAAGACAAGGGCTTCTCGCCGATCTCTGTTCAGCGGATGACGTCGAGGAGGACCAAGATGGAGATCCCACTGGTACTGGTCCAAGTGCCACTGGACCAGGAGAAGATCCTGGAGGTAACGAGGTGCTGCTACCTGGTAGTCCGCACAGAGAGACAAAGGGCGCACCAGAGCGTCACCCAGTGCCACCGATGCCAGCGCTTCGGCCACGCACAGGGTAGGTGCACCGCACAGGCCAAGTGCGTGAAGTGCGGCGAGGCCCATCGGACAGCGGACTGCAAAAAGAAGCAGGACGTCCCAGCGAGATGCGCAAACTGCCAGGGAGCGCACCCGGCCAGCTATAAAGGATGTCCCAAATATCCCAAGAAGCCCGCGGGCCCCCAGAAGCAGGCTCCAAGGACCCAACAGCCACCGAGGGAGGCCAAAAGACCCGCCACCAGCGGGCTGAGCTACGCAAGGGTAGCTCAAGGTAACGCAGGGCCGAGCGCCGGCCCTGCCAGGCAACAACGAGCACCCGTGGAGGCCCAAAACCTCACCGCGGTGCTCAAACAGATGCAGCAAATGTGCTCAGCAATGAGCGCATTTTTTGCACAGATGCCAGGCTTTACTAATCTGTAATGTCTTTTCAGGTGAAGCCAAACTTCCTGCAGATCGCCTCATGGAACGTTAACGGGCTACAAGGAAGAAAACTTGAAGTGGAGGAACTCCTAGCCCGGTACGACATAGACGTGTTGGCACTACAGGAAACGAAGATGACGCCGCTGAAGCCAGCCAACTTCCCTGGCTACCATGTCTACAGGAAGGACTACGCTGGACCAAGGCCCATGAGAGGAGTAGCCCTGCTGGTAAAGAAGTCGATCGACCACCATCCAATCCTGCTGCCGGACATGGAAAACCTGGAAGCCACCGCCGTAGTAGTGTCAACGGCACGAAATGGCGACATTCAAGTGGTATCCTGTCATCAGCCGCCCCGATGCCGGATCCTGGACACGGACCTGGATGCAATATTCCAGGACCAGACTCAGGTGCTTGCCATAGGGGACCTGAACGCTAAGTCACAGGAATGGAACAGCAGAGTCACCAACACTCTAGGACGAGATCTGCTGAGATTCCTGGGACGACACGCTGGCAACATGCAGGCACTAGGACCGGACGAGCCGACGCACGACAATGGGATCCACCGACCGGATGTGCTGGACATCGCTATAATGAAGGAGATGACCCTCAATGCGGAAATCTCTACCAGGACGGAAGGTTCCACCGAGCATAATCCGATCTTCTTGGACCTAGGAGAGAAGGATGATGTGGACACTGGGACCTTCATCAAAAGGAGGACAGACTGGGAATTGTTCCGTGCAGCACTGCAAAGGAACATTGCACATATGCCCAGGATTGAATCCGAGGAAGATGTGGAGAGGGCCATCACCTCCCTGGAAAACCAGATCCAGGAAGCGATGGAGGAAAGCACTACAGAGACAGAGACCAGAAGGGCACCAACGCCGATGGCAAACCTCACGGAGGACCTCAGGCAGCTGATTCGGGACAGACGAAGGACGAAGAAAAGGGCCCAAAGGACTAGACTCCCTGAGGACAGGCACGCGTATAACACGCTGAACAGGAGAGTCAAAGCTGCCCTCCAGGAACACCGTCAAGAAGGATGGCAGCGTCACCTGGATTCACTGGACCCACAGGACAGGAGCATCTGGAACACCCAGCGTGCTCTGCGGAACAGGCCGAAACCAATGTCCCCAATCCACGGAGAGAATGGGATTGTCTACACTTGCCAGGAAAAAGCTGAAGCATTCGCGGACAGCTTGGAACTGCAGTGTAGGGAAAACCAACTCGATGATGAGGACGAGGACTGGGTTGATGACGTGGAACGCAGAGTGCGTCGGATGCTCCGCCTGCCAGACGATGATCACATCCGTCCGACCACTCCAGAGGAGGTCAAGGAGATTCTAAGGAGCTTAAAGCCGAGGAAAGCTCCTGGATGTGACAAGATCGGAAACATCGCCCTCAAGAAGCTACCCAGCAAAGGGGTGGCAGCCCTGGTGAATATCATCAACGGGATCTTGAGGCTCAGATACTTTCCGGACAGGTGGAAGAAGGCCGACGTCATAGTCATCCCGAAGCCAGGTAAGGAACTACTCTTTCCCTCCTCTTACAGGCCCATCAGCCTACTCTCAGCTGTGAGCAAGGTAGCCGAGCGCGTCATCTTGAGAAGAATAGAAGAGGAAACCGAAGAGCTCCAAATCATCCCGGATGAACAGTTCGCGTACAGGACAGGACATAGTACGGAACTCCAAGTGCTCAGGATCACCGAAGAAGTCACCAAAGGTTTCAACCAAAGACAGGTCACGGCGGCACTACTTCTGGACGTTGCGAAGGCTTTCGACAGGGTCTGGCACGATGGTCTACTAGCTAAAATGATGAGTATGGGTTATCCCATTGCACTCGTCAAACTAGTTAGATCATACCTGCACGGGAGACAGATGCGAGTGAAGATCAGGGACTGTGTGTCCACGTATCGACCGATGGAAGCCGGAGTCCCCCAAGGCTCTGTGCTGTCGCCCCATCTGTTCGCTGTCTTCACCTCTGATCTCCCAAGGGCCGAAGGCACCGCAATGGCACTCTACGCGGACGACACGGCCGTCACGGCCAGATCCTGGAGTGCGAGAACAGCCACCAGAAGACTCCAAGAGGCAGCCTCTCTTCTGGAAGAATGGTGTATCAAGTGGAAAGTCGCAGTCAACGCGGAGAAAAGTCAGACGATTCTCTTCAGGAAAGGACGCAAGGAAACCCCCCACAGGACACGTCTCCATGTTCGGCGAGGACATCCAATGGCACGATTCCGTCAAGTACCTTGGCGTAATCATGGATAAAGGCCTGACATGGAGACAGAACACCGAAGCCATCGTAGTAAAATCCAAACGGACAAGAGCTCTCATCTACCCGATGGTAGGGAACCAGAGCAGGCTCAGTCTGAGGAACAAGCTTCTGCTAGTCAAAGCACTCATCAGACCACAGCTGACCTACGCCTCCGTAGCATGGGGATACCAAGCGAAGACCTATCTGAAGAAGATCCAAGCCGTGGAAAACGTGGCCATCAGGACAGCGGTGGGCGCACCATGGTACGTTAGAAACGCTGACATCTTCAGGGACCTGGAGTACACACCAGTCACCGAAATCATCCGGGATAGAGCGAAGAAACTGTACACCTTAGCTGAGGAGCACAGGAACCCGCTGATCAGGGAGGCCACCTCCTATGATCCGGCCGACGCACCGAGGCACAAGAGGCCGAAGGTACAGTTACTGGATAACGGGTAAGTATAACTAATCCTTTCCTTACAGATGGACCAAACCCACTGAAAAGACATGACACGACCAACCACCCTCCCACAAACCTTGCGGGCGCCGGTCAGTAAACCGACCAGTGCCCGTTGTCCCCCTGGCTCCGTGAAGGACGAAAGTGCTAAGAAAGCACTTAGGTCTTCACCTCCTAGAGCTACACAGTTCATTCTCACCTTGTCCGATGATCCAGATGACAATGTGTCAATTGCCACTTTGTGTACTGGCAGTCAATCCCAAGTCACAGAATATCCACACAGTCCCTGACAGACAGATGACTACCCCCGGGGGTGACAAGCTGGCGAAGAAAGAAGACGAAGACAGAAGAGCGCCAGAAGAGGCCCTAGCCAGCAGGGTTCATCAGCCAGGACCCAGGGAGGTTGACCGAAATCTTCGGCACCGCTCACATTTGTGAGTGGGGCCGTTCGTAAAGTAAGTTAACCCGCCCTGCACGAGGCCGGTCCAGGTCTACAGCGATGACTAGGGTAAAAAGGCAATAGTCCTGCCTGGCCCTAGCATCCGAGACCGTCATCATGCCAAATGGATATTGGCGCGCACAGACATATCTAGTTTAAAGTATACTTTAAAATTAGTGTAAGTAAAATATTACCACTTATTTGAATAAGTATTTGTGTAAACTCTGTCAAAATTCAAACTTCAATATATTTAATTGAACTCAGTGTCAAATAAAAAACACGATAAAAATGTTTTTTCACGGAATAAATAAAAGTGCATTTGCTCTCTAATTTGACTATAGATATAACTTATTATCAAGATATAATTTTTTCTTCTTTCTACGATAGATGTATCATATATTTATGTAATAATTAATCTTTGTGTGTTCCTTGTTTTTTGTATAGTATTTGTTATTTATTGTTAGTATTATGATGTAATTATAAATTTAGACATTCAATTCTGTATTACATTAATAAATAAATTACTAAATATCATCTTAATGCTTTCAGAGATCAGAATAATTAAAATTGTATTAAGAAACCTTTTTGTGAAATGATAATTTGGGTGATTTGAGGATACGATTTTAGAAGAATGGAAAGCTATTCCCCACATTTTTTCCGGAGTATGCCCTAGATAACTACATCTCTGTATAAGCGAGGGGGTGACCCAACTAAATATTTATTGATTGTATGCTTTTGTATTTATTTTAATAGTTTAAATTTATGGGCATTACATTTTGTTCTGATATATTTGAATTATTTCTTGAGTTATGACAAAAGACACAATCGATACCCATAATTGTCTTAATGTATTTTGATAATTTTGAAAAACGTGCAAGCCAAAATCTCAGTTATTTTGACTTGATGCAAATTGGACTTCCGAAATGCAATATTTTGAGAAAATTATCATATTTCAAGACTAAGTGTTACGACTTGAGAAGATGAAACTCATCAGACTTTATAAGTTTGCTATCATAAATTATATAAAAAATTATTCCTCCAAAATTTTGTAAATTTTTGAGCAGTTTTATTTCTCACCCTATTGAATATTATCTTAGAGCTTTGCAGGAAAATAAATCACATCGCTAGATATCCAATGAAATGAGCTTACGGGAAATAAACAATTTTTTGTAATAGATTGTAGCATTCGAAATTTACGATGTTTCAAAGTAGAACGAAATGGTGAGGAATAAAAATTTGAATTGTTGTGGTTGTAACTTGTTGTTTTTGTGTTATTTTTATCGGCCACCGTAGAAAAGAAATGTAAAAAACATGAAATTAAAATCCAAGTATTTTTCATTTCAATTATTGCTAAATTCTTTCTTGATTTTTAAAATTTTAAAGGGATACAAATTTCTAAAAAATTGGGCATTATCTTGGTGATGATTCTTCATGTATATATTTTAGTCTTTGTGAAGTAAACACGGACGCTTTAAGTGGACGAGGGAACTTCGGGATGACTTGCTAACCTGTCACGAGAGTAGCGAACCTGAGCGAAGAGGATACATGGCGCGATTGCATGCACTTTGGTGCGAAATGCATCCAGAGCATCGCGTCTTCTGTCAACAACATCTGAGAGATCAAGTATCCTTCTTGCGCAGGACAGGTTACGTAAGGGCATCCCGTCAGCTGGAAGAACTGTCAGCCGCAGTCCCACCGCGGCAATTACCAGCTGATGGGGAACATCCTTTAGAGTTCACCAATGTAGACTTAAGGACGAGGGTTAGCCTTAACACCAAGGCTAACCTAAAGCCACAAGACCTGGCTAGAATGGACGCGGTCATCGAATAGCAACTTCCGGAAGATGCAGACAGATCTAGCAAATCAACTATGCCGTGTACAACGTCGCGAAGTAACTCGTCCCCCGTGACAGGTGAACCAATCACGGGATCGAGAAAGCCAAGCGACGTGTACAAAAATCGAGGCAAGATACAGTCGGTCAGATAACACGCTTCTCGGATTCAGAGTGTGGTGGAATACAAGACGAGTGGTAGAGTTTTTACTCCCAGAATATGGCGCATAGTAGCCGTATTAAGACGTCAACACCATACTCTAAATCTGACAGTGATGCTTACCATTAAGCAGCACTGTCTAGATAGGATCCGAGCGCTCATGGCAATAAAGAAAACATTGAAGAGGCGGGTGAGGAGTATGGAGCAAAACAATTTGTTCGGTACGAATCCTTCCCGTCTCTTTCAAGAGCCAAGTCAAGAGCGTGTTGTAGATAATCCGCCGACTGTAGAAGATGTCGAAACCTTCTGGAAAGGAATCTACGAAACGACGCGTCCATTCTATAGAGACACTCCAGCAATTGCACACTTTGAGGCTCTGTGCCACAGATATCTTGAAGAGCCAGAAGAAGTATGCCCGGCAATCAGTATGGAGGAAGTCCAACAAGCACTTGTTGGTATCAAGAACTTTGCTGCCCCGGGCCCAGACGGCATTAACTACTGGTGGTGGAAGAAATTTCCTTCCACTTACCGCCGTCTGGCGCGAGTTTTCAACTCATGGTTGAACGAGGGGCAGCAGATTCCGGACTGGTTCGTCGAGGGACGTACTGTGCTTTACCCAAAAAGGGGGATCTTTCCATCCTGAAGAATTGTAGGCCGATCACTTGACTGAACCTCTGCTACAAGATATTCACACGTATCTTGTATGCTAGGACACTGAGGTCTGTTCATCCGGTCTTCCAGCAGATACACGAACAGCGTGGTGCCAAGAAGAGCATGGCAGGTTGCAAGAACAGCCTGCTGATAGACCGCTGTATTACACAGGATTCTGTGCAATACAAGCGGAATCTATCGATGGCCTGGATTGATTACCGCAAGGCATTTAATACAACATCGCATGAGCTATTGTTGCACTTGCTCGAATGTCTTGTGGTACCAGCACCACTAGTGATATGCATAGATCAACTGTTGCTGCTCTGGAAGATTCGATTCACCATAACATCAGGTGCACAGCGGGTCACGACAGAGCAGGTGGTATTTAGGAGAGGAGTTTTCCAGGGTGACTCCATGAGTCCTCTCCTCTTTTGCATCTCACTGCTACCGTTATCTGTTGGGCTCCACCAAACCCGCGGATATCAATATGGACCACCCAGCGACCGGAAGCATAACGTCACTCATCTATTTTACATGGATGACCTTAAACTTTATGCCTCCGGAGAGCGCAAACTACAAAACGCTCTTAGGGTGGTCGAGGAATACATGCGGGCAATTGGCATGGAGTTTTGGGTTGGACAAATGTGCAGTCGTCCACCTCAAGAGAGGACAATGTGGGGGATTCCCTGAAGATTCGCAACTCGCAAACGGAAGCATCCTAAGATATCTGGATGTCGGAGAGACCTATACATATCTGGGTGTGCAACAAAGGCACATCCAGGGTGTAACACAAATAAAGGACTCTCTTTGCGGTAAGTACAGACATCGCCTCCGAAAGATTTGGTCATCCGAACTTTCGGGGAAGAACAAGGTGTCTGCAACTAATATGCTTGCTGTTCCGGTTATGCTCTACTTCTTCAGAATAGTAAAGTGGATGGTAGACGAGCTGCGCCAGTTAGACAGAGATACCCGCAAGATGATGAATATTCACAGAAGTATTCATCCTAGATCGTCCGTTCCTCGCTTGTACCTCCCACGTTAACGGGGGGGCCGAGGACTTTTGAGTCTGGAATGTACGCATGGCAGAGTAGTACTGAGTATGGCATGTAACATCCTCAAGAGCTCAGATTCCTCTTACGGTTTGTGAAACATCACGAAACTGTAGGAGTGGTAGCAGGATTGTTCAAGGCAACAAAAACAGCCGCAGATAAACTCGATCTCGCATTTAATATCAGGCGAGGAAGCCGGTGAGGTGCTGATGTAGAGTCAGTCACGGAACTTCAGCCAAATCGTCTGAAAGCCCGAATTAGAGCTGCCGAACAGGAAAATCTGTTTCGGCAGCATGTCGATAAACCCCAGCATGGTATCTTCTATAAGAACATAAAAACGCTGGGTTTATCGACCAGGCTAATATTCGCCTTTTTAAGGTTAGCCGGGCTTAAGTCAGAGACCGAGGGATTCATTATGGCCTGCCAGGATGGTGTTATCAACACCTTGGTCTATCGTAGTCGCGTGTGACGTGTGTTCCTAATATCAACTGCGGAACCTGCCGTCGGAATCGCTCATGCACTTACTTTCTGCATGCCCTATATGCGATTTCGGCCTACATCCACAGACATAACGCGGCATTACGAGTGCTATGCTACCATCTAAGGCACTCGTACGGAGTAGAGCAGACACCAGTACTGTCGTACGTCCCCGGAGATATTGAGTCGTGGTCGAGAACAAGAAATGCCAGATTTACTGGAACTACTCGTTCCCGACGGTCAGGCTAATCCAAGCCAACAAGCCTGACATAGTCGTCCTCGACCATCAACTCAAGGAAAAACATCACCTTGAAGGAGGAGGAGAAACGGACCAAATACCGCGATCTCCGGTACGAGCTCCAAGTGCTGTACCCAGGCTACTCGGTAAAAATGGCCGTCCTAATAATCGGTGTACTCGGAGGGGTAAAGCCTACGTTGTTCTCGAAACTGAAGATCATATCGGCCTGCCAAAAATCAGCCGAGTGGCTGGCAGGCCAAATGCAGAAGGCGGTCATTCTGGGTTCTCTCCGTCTGCTTAGGGCACATGATTTTCGTATCTACAGTCATTAATCCTGCGGGATGTGGGGAGTGGCTATTGTTAATGCGCCGGCGCGACTCCCGTGAGGCGTCGGAGGCCACGGGAGGACTGTCCGGTATCGGATAATCCGAAAAAAAATAAAAAAGGCCTTCATTACAAAATATTTAATAACAGGTAATATTCGGTCGAGATTCAATATGGTAATCCATCTAGTAGATTACCCTTGTTCTTCCACCCAACCCAGAAAAGTCAATAGAAAGCACATTGACATGTTATAACAACACTAAACGCTGCTCTAGTGTTTTGCATTATTAATATGCTATGTCGTAATAAGTTTATTTATAGAATAATTAAACTGATTGTCTGACCAGTGAATTATTGAAATTAAATACTTGCATATATATTTAAAACAAAGTGAATTAAAGCTTATGTTTAAAACATTTCAAGGAATATTAAAAATATTTAAAACTTAGTTAGATTTTAGTGATTGAACTTTCTTGCATCTTTTTCCATTTTATAAAATCTCGTAAATGTCAAAATATCAGAAAAATCCAACATTTCCAAAAGGGTGAATTTTATTTAGGCAGCTTTCATACTTTCACTCAAAAATATTGCTTCACATAATATGTAACACTATTACACGTTGGGCGTCAAAATGTTACACTCTACCTTTTGGGTGTCAAAATGTAACGTTATGTGTCACAATGCTACGTTAATCCACGTTGGGATGCCAAGTAAAACGTTATACCAAAATAAAATTGAACACCTTACCAATCTTCGGCTAGTTCGTTATATCCCAGGTTGGGTTATCAGTGTCATACAGACGAAACTGGTGCCTCAGCTTCTCAGTAGGTACTCTAAATTTAAGAAATAAGCAATTAATTCTTGACCAGAGAATTTGGTATACCTTTCCACACTCTATATTATTAATGAAACCTATTCTGGGAAATTAAACAACATAAGTTTAATAAAATGTTTAATTATATCAAGTCCAGTTAATCAGCCAGGTTTTAAATATAAAAGAACTATTTACAAATAGATATGCGAAATTTTTTAAAATCATACTATCCTCGAAACAAAAGTATGCAATATCAGTAGGCTGATTTATACCAAATGCAATTGCATGTAGTTTACAAAAAACACATAAGAAAAATATGTATATCTAGATATCACTGTTATTACATTTTTCGTAACCAAAGTTCAACGATCTATCACAGATCTAATTTTTACTGGACTATATTTACAACATGAGTACCAGTACTAATTTAAATTTGAATAAGTAAAGTTGACAAAAAACACGCACAAAATAAATGATTAATTATTTACATCAAGGTCGAAATTTTTAATAAGTACATAAAAAAATATATTAAAACTTAACTTAACCTGGAAAGTGGAAAGTGTGTTACATTTTTGTTCTTCAATACCAGACCAATATTGCTCCATTAGCCAAACTGCAGCATTAAAAAACTCTACGATGAAATTACCTTGTCGAAAACACAAATCGACCCTCTAATCCAGCTCTACTCGGTACATTAGCAAGATTTGATAAAATTCCATTTTCCATGGCATCAAAAGTACATAAAAACCACATTTTCAACATGAACAAATTACCTAGGTTATAACCTAGCGGAGCCATATAACGTTCTTATTTTAAACAACAATTCACTAAGTCGGAACCCAGTAAAAGTCTTATGATAACTCCGTGATAGTCCCCTGATACTTAATAACAGCCAAGTGATAGCCACCTTTCCTAAGAATCATTCACGGGAATCCAGTGTAAGTTTCGTGGTGGTCTAATAAAAGCCCAGTGAAAACCCCTTGACAGTTGCCTAACATTTTAATAAGAAACACAAGGAAGTATTTGTTAATTATCGTCTTAATTTGAAAACTTACCCTTCTATAGGGCAAAGTCCTAGGTCCATACACATGTTCTTTTTGTAGAAACAATCCAGCATTTAGCAGACAAAATACTAAGTAGCACCCTAAATAATCCAGCATTTAGCTGATAAGATACTAAGTAGCATCCTTTAAATAAGTGAAAGAAATAATCCCAAAACAACGATGATTAACATCCACTAAAATAATTTTGGATCAAAATTTCAATCCTTTATCACTACACAGAAAGTAGGTACGTCCGCTCACTAAGACGACTGACTATGAAAAGGGAGGAAATCAACCAATGGAGTTATCACGTGATAGAAAACACAGAATCGCAGAAAGTGTAGCCAGAAAATATCAAGGTCGGTCACCTATCGAATGAATGTGAAATTATGTAAACACGTATCAATACTTATCAAGACAAATATAAAATGTAAAACGTTAATTAGAACAGTTAGAAAGATAAGAAAATTATATAAAGTAATATCTATGCAAGGTGAATCACAAGTACCACGGCCTGAGATTCGGTTATTTACAGAATCTATAAGGTTTGTCGACCCTAGAGCTAACAGCTGAAGTGCATTCCATTAATGTAATTAATGTACTAACATGCTTAGCTTAAACGGTCTAAGTAGTAACAGTCAGGAATTATTTTGAAAACAACCCAACTATTATCAAACTTTTGTTATTCTATAGTTACTCATTTCACACACAAGGTAACGATCTTTATAACTGAACAGGTCCATACAAAACAGACGAGCTCACGTGACCACAGATCAACTCGGTGTGCAATCCCGACAACAATTGAACACTGCCAATAACATTCGAATAAATGACATTTAACTGATGACAATAGAAATTGAATATTTCTATTGCTCATAGAGATATAATGTTAAACAGAAACCATGACCTCTACGATATAACCTTGCGACGTGACCTTTTAATGCAAATGGATAAAATATTACTAATAATAATTTTTGTGAAGTAAATTTTGAAAATGTGATGTTAAAAATGTAATTTATTAATAAAGTTAATGAATTAGTTGATTTTTATACTTAATATACATAAATATTTCTCACAATTATGCATTGTTACGGTTAAGAAATAACAAAATAAGGTCCTCCAGAACTACGGGACACACTGTATTATTAAAAATAATTTTAAATTATTTAATCTGTAATTCTAAACAAAGTGTTACAAATGTGTTCGTATTTTAGTATTATTTATTATTTTTTTATCATTTGTTTTCCCCACCATTGCACCATTGGCAAACACATTTGGTTATGTTAACAATTTATTTTTAAAGATAAGAAGTGGGTTTTTATATTTCTTCATCAAAGCTCCCACTAAAGGATGTTTTTAAATTTATGCGCCCCCGTTAACTATTCTAACTTTAAAACTTTCATAGAGTTTTTTAATGTGTAGATTTATACTGAAGAAAATAATTATAGTTAAAATCAAATTGAACAACATTTAATATTCACCAAAAAGACAGTAATTTTGTCTGAAATTTTAGAGGAAACTTCTAGTGCCCAAGTTTCTAACTAATCAACCATTTAATTTGTAAATGTAATGTATTAATTAACTAGAAAACTATTAACACAGCCGTTAATTAATGCTACCATTTCCAAGCTGCTCCCTAATAATGTATAAGTACACGTATATTTTATAATTATTAGAACTTAGTGCAACGTAATTTTCTGCTAAAGTATTTAAAACCTCTTACAAATTCGTAAAATTTATTAAAATTTAACGAAAGTGTGCAAATATCCATTACTAATAAAAAATTACAAAAAATTACATTACATAATCAACATGATGATGCCTATATAAGCGAAAATTAATAATAAAAATAATAATAACAATAATAATAATATCAAGAGCAAGATGCAATCGGCCACACAACACGCTTCTCGGATCCAGAGTGAGGTGGACGGTAGATGAGCTGCGCCAATTAGACAGAAATATCCGCAAGATGATGGATATTCACAGAAGTATTCATCCTAGATCGTCCGTTCCTCGTGTGTACCTCCCACGTCAACGGGGGGCCGAGGACTCTTGAGCCTGGAGTGTACCCATGGCAGAGTAGTACTGATTATGGCATGTAACATCCTCAGGAGCTCAGATCCCCTCTTGCGGTTTGTAAAACATCACGAAACTGTAGGAGTGGGAGCAGGATTGTTCAAGGCAGCAAAAAGAGCAGCAGATGAACTTGGTCTCGCATTCGACACCAGCGAGGTGCTGATGTAGAGTCAGTCACTGAACTTTAGCCAAATCGCCTTTTAAGCCTGGATTAGAGCAGTCGAACAGGAAAATCTATTCCGGTAGCACGTCGATAAACCCCAGCATGGTGTCTTCTCTAAGAACATAGAAACACTGGGTTTATCGACCAGGCTGACATTCGCCTTTCTAAGGTTAGCCGGGCTTAAGTCGGAGACCGAGAGATTCATTATGGTCCTCCAAGATAGTGTTATCAACACCTTGGTCTATTGTAGTCGCGTGTAGCATGTAGACATTCCTAATATCAACTCAAGGTGATGTATGTCAACGAGTTCGCGGCACCTGCGAAGAAAAACATTACCATGAAGGAGGAGGAGAAACGGACCAAATACCACGATCTCTGGTACGAGCGCCAAGTGCCCAGGCTACTCGGTAAAAATGGTCGTCCTAATAATCGGTGTACTCGGAGGGATAAAGCCTATGCTGATCTCGGAACTGAAGACCAAAGTTCAGCTGAGTGGCTGGTAGGCCAAATGCAGAAGGCGGTCATTCTGGATTCTCTCCGTCTGCTAAGAGCACACGATTCTGGAATCTACAGTCACTAACTCTGCGGGATGTGGGGAGTGGCTATGGTTAATGTGCTGGCGCGACACCCGTGAGGCGTCGGAAGCCATAGGAGGACTATCGGGCATCGGTTATTCTGAAAATAATAATAATAATAATAATACATTTATTCATGTGTAGCTGTATAGTATACAGATATGAAAAGTCAACTAAAAATAACAAATACAGAGTAATGGTTATTGCTAAAAAATACAGTGTAAATAACAAATATACATGATTCACGTAGATAAATAGGTACAAATAAAAATAAACATATTATATAAGATAAAATATGGTCAATATAACATACAAACACATTATTGCATATATACACATATACATACATATATACATATTACATTTACGAACATATATATGCTTAAACATACGTAAGCATATATCGATATATAAATAGTCAAATTTTTATTAAATATGTAGAATAAAAGATTAATTTTCTAGTAAATAACTAAGAGAAAGGCAGCAATGTTTTTTATATTCTATATATTGTTAAATAAAAGAACCCTTTAAAAATTCAGCAATGTTATAATAGCGTCAATAAAATTTGTATCTTCTTTTTAAAAATTAAAAATTCATTTATATTCCTAATGTAATTTATTATAAAAAATTATATAATTATAATTTGGCGAATGTTTACAAGTGGTAGTATGATGACGGGGGATATGAAATAGATTGCCATGTCTTGTGCTGTGGTCGTGAATAGAAGAGTTGCAAATAAATTTAAAATTTTCAAAACAACCTGTCATCCAAGACATTTTTCATCAGTAAAATGGTGTAGTAAGCCTTGTTTAACTTTTTACAAACATTATCAATGTGGCTATCCCAGGTAAGCCTCATATCAAAGCGATATTGCCTGGGAACATTACTGTTTGAGATAAATTATTACCACCTATTAGTTGGATAATATTTGAAACATCTCTTCTATTAAAAAAATGTATACACCTTGTTTTGCTAATATTAAGAATCAGTCTATTGCGTTGACACCAAGTATCAAATTCGCATATCGCACTTTGTACGGCAAGTTCAAGCTCTTGCGGATATTCTGCTGACACAGTTATTGTGCTATCGTTCGCGATACCATAACTATACTATAACGATACCAGTGGTGATATATTCTGGTAGGTCATTTATAAAGAGTAGGAATACCAATGGTCTCTGCACATAACCCTGTAGCACACCAAGTTTGACATTATGCTCTGAAGATGTGCTACCGTTATCCTTAATGACCATATTTCGCTCTTGCAAGTAAGATATAACCCAATTAATTATGTGCATAGGTAAATCAATACTAACTAATTTTTAAATGGGCTCTTCAAATAACTGTTTTAATTTCACGTCTTTAAACTAGTACTCCTAAACTATGCGTATAGACATGGTAAATTGAAGGACGACTAAAATTTGACATCGTATCACGCTCAGTGTGCACTGTTGATAACACGACAGCTAAACGAGAAATAAATTAACTGCTTTGCTAACATTAACGCTGACCAGCGATGGTATCTCTGCCTCAGTGCATCGTTCTCATTTAAGAGACCCATGCTTAATAACACAGGCCTACAAAAAAAGTTCTATCCTAGAGATCAGACTCAACTATTCCCATGTATTTTGACACGCTGAAACCGAATTTGGCAAAATAAATTTTTTTACGAGTGAATTTTTTCTCTACGACCCCCTATAACCCTCTATATATTCAAAGATCAGTGAATAGTGGGTGATTTCACCCCTGTTTGTTATCACTGCTTGACTCTTGTCCAAAACTACGTCTAGGTCTGCATTTTTTATGTATGATGGTTGATGTTATAATATGGTGAAGATACGGTATTTAAATGATTTTTAATTATTGTAAATAGTTTGATACTGAACACATTTTTGTGTGAATATTAATAAAAATTTGACCTCGAAAGTACTAATAACATTCAGAGCCGGTAGCTTCTGCCAAATATTTTGCTGACAAATATGGTACACAAACGGCTCAGATATCTTAAATACGACCAAAAGACCTGATCTCGTCATTTGACGTCTGAAAGACATTTATAAGACGTCTTACAGAATCCTGATGTTACAAAGGTAACATCTTTACGACGTCTTTCTACAACATCTTATAGATGTCTATCCTATGTTTTTTAATGATATACATCCCCCCTCCTTAAAGTGCGTTTTAAAATGTGTCATTTTAATCGTTGATGTAAAATTGTTATGATCCTATTTGAGCAGCCGTGCTTTTCTAGGCGGCTGAGTAGGTCCACCACCGCCCGTTCCTTGCAGCACCTCAACATGATTACTGCTTAACATTTCGCACAATATTACAGTTGGATACACCAGAAAAAAAGGAAATTTGCAAAAACCACACGCTAGTTTTACAACGTTTCAGCTGGAAGGCCATTATCACAGTATTTTAAATAACTGTACCCATTACTAAATTAAACTAAACTAAACAAACTATAAGAACTGTTATGTTTAAGATTTGGATGTTTTTACGCTTCGCTTCGTAAGCGTAAGGTGTTTAATATAGGGGTTGGGCCTGTTCACCGCTAAAATCATAGTAACAAAAGTAGATTTATTATAGTGTGTCACACGTAGGCAATGGGTGGCGAATGACACACTCACGTTAGCTCTCTATATTATAGCCGGGAAAATTGCGTGTGAGTTCGGGTGGTTTTATGGTCAAGGAAGCCTCGTAGTTTGAGGTTATTAAGCAGTAATATTTAATGGCAGATCTATATATTGTGTACAAATGTATAAAAGATATTTAACATTTAAAGATAATTGCTGATAAGTTAAAATGACCCTATATCTTAAAAAAGGTGGCTTATCTGTGGTTGATGGCTCATCAGAAGTCCAGGAATCACACCGTCTTGGCCACGTCCGTACTCCCTGTACGTGAGAACACTATATTCGTAAGCTTTGCCAGCAAGCCTATACCAAGGGAAGACTAGGTATTCTGGAAGAATCCAAGTACCCAAAAGAAGCCTATATTCAAGTAGAATCCGAGTAGAATCCGGGTAAAACCCGGTAGAATCATGAAATATCATATAGGTGTGTTGAAAATATGAAACATCACTAATCTGATGAAATGATTTAATTATTTAAGGTTATTTACCTCCAAAAGAGGGTCCTATGTCGACTTTGATGACTTGTCGAAAAGGCAGTGGTATTTCAGTTTGACGGCAACTGAAAGTTGGAAAGTTGATACTATGCATGATTTTAGAAACTAGTGTGAAATTATTTACATTTTCTTCTAAGGAGACGCTAACGCACCAAACTACTTGAAATCCTTCCAAACGAAGATATATTAATGATCTACAAACCCAAAAAACGGTAAACCAACAACAACGAGCACGAATAATGATTATTCTGGTAAAATTCATTATAACCCCGCAAGGGAAATTGTAATATTTTACTTAAACTCTACCAGACATCGTTGAATGTTAAGCAGTCGCCATTTTCTCAAAACCATCTCCCTCTCTGTAAGAATGTGCGCGCCACCTATTTGTTATCACCCATCCGTATCGTATTTTGTAGGCCTGAACTACACACTACGATTTAAACCAATTTTACAACGTAACAGAATAAAAAAGACAGAGACGGTAATCTGAACACTCGGAGTGCATTTTATTCATAAAAGTCTATTATTTCTTTTTTATTTGTTCTGTGATGAAAAATGACAATTGACATTTGACGACATAACAAAATTAAAATAATTTCTCGTTAATTTTTGGAAATTTTAAAATTTGTTATTTAGAAACATGTATAAAGCTTTGTTGGTTAGTTTGGGATAATTTATTTATGGTTGATGGTAAACAAACTTTTTTGATGAATGCCTATTAAAAATGTCCTGTGAGGGCGTTTAAAAGATATTTTAAAGATGTTGCAATGAAACATCTTTAAGAAAGCATCCGTAAGATATGTTTTTTTGGTCTTTAGGCGTTCAGACAAAATTTGCACTTAAAATAGACGTCTTTAAAACGTTTTGTGCTGTTTGGGTAATTCACCCTCGACTATTTTTGTATATAACATTTCAACGATGCAGAGCAAATTTGCTGTGTGTCGTTGAAACTTTAAAGACTATTTATATGTTTTGTGCTGTATTTACTTCAACCTGTGACTTGTACCCGTTTTTGTTTGTTATTTAGTTAGTCCTGAGGATGCTACATAAATATAGCAAAATATCGAATAAATTAAACAAGTAGTTTTTTAGTTTTTTTCTATTTTAATTGATCTATTCCTAGATTATAATAATAATATATAGCAGGTCACTAAATATTCAAGAAAGAAGCGATCTATAATTATTCATCGAATATTCACGAAACGTTTTACTTAGGGCAATAGGGCAGCAATATAGACTGATACCTATACAGAATAACAATCTGTGCTGATATCTTCAAGGTGCTGCATTACGAGAGGTTTTGATGTAGTTCAATACCCATTTTCTAACTGAACATTCCTTAGATTTTCAATGAAAATAATTCCAGTAGACACTAAAGATTTATTTAACTGGCCAACATAATTTTATAATTCACACAGCTCTCTGCTTTCATCAGATGCTCTCACCCTCAGTTTAATTAAACATAAATTGTAGTGTATTAAAATGGTATTTTTCCAGGGGCGTGCGGTGAGGTTTGATACAGGGGAAGCAGTTTGTGATATAGAGTGATGTGTAGCGCGAGGCCCCGAGAAAAATTATTTTAAGTAAAGGGACGTGGCTTCCGTATACTCATTTTAAAACAAATGTCGAAAGCTGCAAAGTTATGATATCTAGAAAAAAGTACACTTGTAGGACCGCCACTCCTCAATAAACATAAAACATAAAAACACCACAAAAATTAGACAACCCCCGATTCCAAAGCCGAAGCTGCACGGGCGAGGGTTACACTTATGAAAAAAACGCAGACACACAACCATATCCACCGACATTGCCAGCGCCGGTGGCGAGGATTGAACCCGCAGCGAAATAGAGAGTTTGTTAAGTAGTTAACATGCACATACCTACCCATTTACAATGTAGTTTAATCCGCCTCTCCTTTTTTGCGATGTCGGAAATAACTTCGTCGTAAAAGTTTGAATTTTTGGACATCTTCACAAAGTCACTTTCTATTGTTAACAGGGACAATTTTGAAAGCTCTTCACTGGTTAAATTTCTTGAAAGTTTTTATTCTCGTGTCCGTTTTGATGAGTTTGAAAAAAAGGCAGCCATTCCACTAATACTTGAAAAAAAACACTTTGCACTCTTTAATACACGCTGCAGATTGAGCTAGAACTAAATTTAATCGACGCGCAAAACAATGTACAAATATTGCATTCTGAAGTCTCTTTTACTTTGGCCTGCAGGCCCCCCAATTCACCAGTCATTACAGCGGCCCCATCATAACTTTGGGCGATAAGTTTGGCACCACACTGTAGATCATCAACTATCTGACAAACTATAGTATATAAAGCTGCGGCCGGTCATGGCGTTGCTACGTCTAAAAATCCTAAAAAGCGCTCTTGGAATTTCCCATTTGGATTTATGTAGCGTACTAGGATTGACAACTGGCTAATATTCGTAATATCGGTTGTTTCATCTAACATAACTGCAACAAAAGGAGATTTTTTATTTCTTGCTTCATCTTTTCTAAAACAATATTGCTTATCGACTGAATCAAATCATTTTGAATATGATTTAATGTACCGCGAAATATCGTGGAGTGTTCCAGATGGTTACTTAAAATTGTATCGTATTTTGCTAATAAATCAACTAAATTGATAAAATTGCCCCTATTAGCAACGCTTCGAGATTCAGTATGACCTCTAAAACTAAGTTCATTTTCGCCGAGAAAACAGACAATATCAATAAGTCCTTTTAACACTTTCTTTCAACTGCTGATCTAATGAATGCTCAATTCGTGATTTTCCAAATGTTTGTTCTTTTAGCACCGCTCCCAAATGAGTTTCACACTTACCATGCCTTTTTGTCACTTTGTGAATGTTGTTTAAATCTGAAAAGCCATTTTTATTCCAAACACCTTTTTCATTTGTGAACAGTACACATGGCCAACAAAACAATTTACACAAATTTTCACAACCCCTTAACCACTGATTAGCACTGTACACTTCAATATTAAAGTACCTATAGCATGATTTAACTTTCGTTTTTAAGAACTTTAAATCAGGTGTTGGTTTCCCATTTCTAATAATATCCAGTTTATCTTGAAACGAATATGTTGAAAATCCCCTTTTCAACAAATTGCACACCACACAAACGCAAATAATATTTTCCACAGTGCTAGAACCAGCTTCTAAATTTAACAAGTAATTCTAAATTTGCGTACACGCGTACTAATATTCAACGTTTTAAAAATCACTTGTCGCCGCACCACAGGTTTAGAAACACCAAAAAAGTTTTTACAAATATAGCACAAAAGCTGAGAATAATACTAGGAAGATTAATATTAAGTATAATATTAAAATCGAGATTAAAATCTATAAAATAAAACGTATTACGATGCTATACAGCTCAGATATCAAGATTATGAAGTGTGGATGGGATGCATTTCAATAAGTTACCCACTTACCAGAGACAGTTGCCTCTGCTTACATATATCGAAGTTGCGCGAGTTCGTGTTGGCTCGATTAATCGAGTGCGTCATCGTTACGGTTTTACGTGCAACATTATCTTAGCTGCTGAAAAGCAGGGCCGTATCTATTGAAATTGGGTAAAAGTAAATTTTAATGATTAATATATGTGATAAATAATAATTAGGTTCTATTTATGTGTTTTTTTAATAATCCCAGAGGAAGCACTGCTTCCCTTGCTTCCATGGACCGACCGCCACTGTATTTTTCATATGTGCGTTTTGCCTTTAAAATGAATATTTTTATTTAGATATTGAATTAATAAAATTTAATGTTTAATATATCCTCCTACAAATTAACCTGTTACCTGATACCTAGTTAACGACCATACAAGCTACAGAATACCAACCTGTCTGTTTAAAATGTTCAATATTGCGGAAATAACTGTCGATATTTGACACCTGCTCTATTTTTTTCCTCGTTATGAAAAAGCAGCCGTTTTATTTGCACTCCGTTACGCTTGACGTAATTTTATAAACAACTAATCAGGAATGTGTATATTTCCACATGCGCGAACGAAATGACTGACGGATGAATATACACGTGATACGATACGGTTAGGGACAGAACGAATTTAAAAAGTTAAATAAATATTCCAGAACAGATGTTTCAATGTAAGAAAAATATTTTTTAATTATTTGTCCTGGAAAAAATATGTTTGATTGAGGGACGAGGAATTTTTATACCTACGTACTTGTTTTAATCTTCTCATCCATCAGGTACAAATTCAACATTGTGCACCTTTTAAATGATAACCTGAAACTGTAGACGGAATGACGCATACTAAAATAAAAAAATATATATGAAAAACGCTTACTTTATAGTTAAGGAAACATAACAAACATATAGGGAGAATCATTTTATAAGGTACAAACTAAAAATATATAAAATCATGAAAGTATATTTTTATATATATATATAATTGTTTTTGAATAAACATCATAAAATGCATCGTTAACTAGATATATAAGTTTTCAAACATTCTCGCTAGTTATTATGAAACATTGTCAAACAATAATAAAAAATCGTTATGTACTACGGTACAGATATTAAAAATTTAAAGAGTATCTAACTTAGAAAATAGTACAGTAAAGGAACCTCTAATTTCCTAAAATTTATGAATAAAAAGAACATATGGTATACATAATAATTTGACTAGATCCAGATGAAATATGTAATGCATTTGCAAACTTTTTTCAGTAATCATATAATGCCCCTTCTAACAATAATGACCACTTTAAAAATATTAATAACTATGGGCAATTTAATTCATCTTTAATATCTGAAAATTATATTCTAATTTGTTTAAAAATTTCAGGACCAAGCTAACAAGCGTACCAAATGGAAATTCCGTTTTATTATTACGTGATTGTGCATTAATATTTGCAGAACTTCTCTCTAAACTTTTCAATTTATCCTTAAACATAAATACTTTTCCCTCAGTTTTTAAAAAGGTGACAGGTTCGAAATTTGTAACTATCATCCTATTGTCATAATTTGCAACTTTGCAAAATGTTTTTAAATGCTATTATTTGATCATATATTTTCTCATTGCTAACATTTGATCACAGATGTTGAAGATGGTTTTATCAAAGGCAGGTCAACTGTAACTAACTTATTTTGAAGAACAGAATTCCTAAGTGATGCCATCGATGAGGGATTTCCAGCCTACGTGATTTATACTGATTTCTCGTAGGCCTTTTACAGAATTGATCATATAGATAATAATAATATACTTACGAGACCTGACACTTTCTGTAATTTGGGAGTTATTTTTGATAAAAAGTTGCCCCTTTAACAGTGACATTACATATTGTGACAAAGACCTACTACTACTACACCACCTATGTCCGTTGTAATTCAGAATATGCGTTAACCATATGGTGTCCTAATTACTTTACATACATTGATAATTTGGGATAAGTTCAAGGCAGATTTTTAAAAATTCCAAGTTTTAAACAGATGGGGAATATCTTGCTATTGGTTTCTTTCAATACAAACTTGAGCAAAGACGCATAAAAAAATATCTAATTTTTTTGCGCAAGATTATTCATAACAATATAAGCTGTACCCATTTTAGGTATGTTAAATTTCGATAAGTACTCTTAGAGCTGGGTCAAGACGAACGAATATAAATAAATATTCTCCTCTATACAATTATAATGATCTAAATTGCGAAAGTAACTTTTTTTGTTGGTTCTATGTTATTTATTATACTTTTCCTGATTTTTTTTTTTTTTTTTTTGGTATATTCCTTACTTTATATTTTCTCTGTGTATTAGATACTAATATTTAATATTTATATTGTCAAATATCAATGTTTTATGGATTAATATAAGAACTTATCTTATTTTGTATTGTTTCTATTCTATAATTGGGTCTTTTCGAACAGAACAAAACAACAGAACAGAACAGAACAGAACAGAACAGAACAGAACAGAACAGAACAGAACAGAACAGAACAGAACAGAACATAACAGAACAGAACAGAACAGAACAGAACAGAACAGAACAGAACAGAACAGAATAGAACAGAACACAACAAAACAAAACAAAACAAAACAAAACAAAACAAAACAAAACAAAACAAAACCAAACCAAACCAACCAAAACAAAACAAAACAAAACAAAACAAAACAAAACAAAAAACAAAACAAAACAAAACAAAACAAAACAAAACAAAACAAAACAAAACAAAACAAAACAAAACAAAACAAAACAAAATAACACAAGAACAAAGAAGTCTTGTAATTGATATAATCTTTCTTTCGGTCGTACATAGGACGGCCATTGTTGCGGCACGAAAAAATTTATTCTGTCACAAGACAGATTTAGAATAATTAATCACTCGGTGTATCAACGTTAATCAAATTTCTGCTGAAGCAGCAACAGGTTTGTTCGTAGAGCAGTCACAACCAGTTTGAAACTATCGCAAATTGTACCAACTATGCGTAATATAGTTGGTACAAAATTTGAAGAAAAGGATAATAAGGATAATTTTAGAAGTATCACTCCAGCAATTTTATGAACAGTATAAACCTCATTCCAAAGACGCATAGAAATGTGTGTCAATCAAAATGGGCAACATGTGGAGCACTTTTTATAATATCTTCTCTTGAATTACAAAAAATAATAATAATTTTTATTGTTGAATTTTGCAGTTATTGTTCAATAAATGTACGTACAAAAAAATTTTCATTTTTCAATTCTACATCTCATGGTCCAGAAATATACATTCCATTTGAAAAAGTTGAAAAAATTCAGCTTAAATAAAAAATAATGTTTGGCCACCCTGTATACTTTTAGGAAGTAAAAAATGACTGAGTGTCATCACACAGATATACACGTGAAAATGACATAATTTCAACAAAAAAAATCATTACATCCAAGTGGTTGGGAGAGAGTCAATAATAATACACGAGTGGAAGGAGGCCATAAAGGAGTTTAAAAAAAATGTTCTGATATACATGGCATTCCATTTAAAAAAATTTTACTTGACCTTGTAGAATCATCTTGGCTCACCCTGTATATTCGAAAATTCCAGTTATAGACTTTTTTGTCTAGTTTATTTATGTTTTTAAATCAAGTTCCTAGCTATCATAGAACTCGACATATCAAAGTCGGGCGTATTATTGCACCACCCTGTATAACTTAATTTTTCACTGATTTATGTAGGAACTGTTGCTACAAAAGTTCACAATATATCTTACAACATTGTAGTGGAATAGTCAACAAAAACTTAAACATGCTCCAAATATAAAATAATAAATATTATTACAAGTTTTAGTAGTATCTTGAAATCTTCTACAATACTTCATGACTATAATCACAATTTGTAGTACAAAGTGATAACTATATAAAATTGCAAGTAATTGTAATTATGATGAAAAATTTCTGAAATATTTAAGATCGAAGTTTTGGTATGGAAACTCGGTATAATATTTAAAACATATGTATTTCTTATTACAGATGTATGTATTATTTACAATAAATTACAACTATGGTATATACCATATTATGATAAGTTACACCATATTTCAAATTTTCTTCATAATCGATGCTACTTGCTACCTGTTGAAAAACAAATGAAATTATTTCTACCTGAAAATAAGGAAAAAAAAATTTTAAAGACGATTCTTAAAATATTGCTGTCCTTGTACATATTTTACCCAATACCGAAGAAGTTGAAGGAATAATCTTGGGGATATTATAAGAAAATTTAAATTACTTCAGCAACTTCGTTATTTTGTGAATCCATTTTAATTTAATTATAACAGGTTTTAAATAATTATGCTTAAATATGCTTGAAGAATAACATAAAGAGGTCTGTACTTCTATACAAGACGATACGAAAGTTTAAAATCAATTTTCAACTGAAATAATTTAAATACATTTTCATAAACTTAACATTTAAGTTCAACGTCACACTAAAATATAAAATTTTTTGTTGACATTAATGAAATGCTATATTTTATTAAAGTTTTATTTTCGTTTACCTATTTTTAAGCAAAACTGGTCAGAATCTTTGACTTAAGGTAAGTTATTGGTAATGTTTTCTTCTTCTTCTTTCCAACATCTCAATATAGAGATTAGACTTGACTGCAACAGCGTGGTTGATATCGTATAGTCCAATTGCGCCAAAGGCTTACACAGGAAGTTTTTTATGTATCCCTTTGGATTGTGCTGTGCTCAATAACGAAAGTTTTGTTTGTTAACGTAGGTACCCAGTGAGATGCAGATAGGTTTCGTCTAACATTTCCCAATTAGTACCAAAATGATGGGAATTGGCATCGAAACTTTAATATAGTACCGTCACTAAATTTGTGACTTTAGTATAAAATTCACCTTGTGGTATGCCTGTGTAGTAACAATTACGTAAATTCTACTGAATTCAAATAGTGTATAATTTTTACACTTTCAAGTAACTACTGCGGTATGTGCAACGTCGCGGATACTGCTCTGCATTACTTTAAAGCATTTTCAACTTTAAAATGAGAATTGGTAGTAATGCTGACTGCACAGCGTTACCAAAGAATCACTTCAATATAATGATAACTGAAAGTGTTCTATATAAAGTTCCTGTAACGTTGTCGGGACATTTTCTGGAGCTTTAAAGTTGTGTAACTTATTAGCGACATTAAGTCAACACTTCGCAACTAATCGAACATGGCGTCGAAAAGCAATAAAACAACAATATAGATTTTCCGGTATTCATCGACCTTTTATAGGAAAGTTATGTTACAGTTAAGTGAAGTTAACAATTTATAAAATTATTTGACTGATGCGGAACCGACCCTTATTTGCTGAAATAGATAAATAACTAGTTTAGGAAAATTGTCAGGAAAATCGGACATTGCAGTAAAGAACCAACAAATGTTGAAGTAAAGAATGTAATTAATTGATTGTGATTGTTTGTGATTTACCATTAACTAATTAAAATTTAACCCAGTGAATAAATTCGCAAAATTCAGACAAATGAATAACTTAGAGAAGCTCCAAAGTTTACGATTATGTGAATATTCAAATAACAGAAAATATGAATAATAGTGTCAATTTTGGGCAATCGAGATTTTCGCCATATTGAATTTTGTTGCTGTTCAAGGTAAATCCTCGAGTTGTTTGAGTTTTGCTAATAACACTTTTAATTGTCACCTGTTGATGTTTAGTCAGTCTATAACGTGTTGCCAATCCCAAACAATAAATTTATTTTTACCTATACTTCATTCATTTCATATAAGCACAAAAATTCTAGCATAGGCTCGCAGTAGTATATAAATACATTTTGTGAATTTATATATTGCACCGCACACCTATACTAGAGAACTATGCACTTCTGAAGGTCGAGAAAGGGTCGCTTTGTGAGCCCAGGTAAAACAAAATTGTGCTCATATAGATCGGATAGAGTATAAATCGGATCAGCTAGCTCTACCAACTTAAAGTGAGGGTCGTAAAGTACGTGGAAACTTTGTGGTAACCTTTTCGTAGTAGTGTAGTAGAGGCCAGTTTAAAGCTACCCAAAATTACGTCGTTCGTCGCATTTGCTACTTGCCATAGATAAAAGTATAATTCTGAGAACCATTTCTTTTATTAAATATGGTCATTTGCAAACATCTTTTATAAATAGATCATTATTACTTTATAACACAAACGAAAAAAATGTGTTTCATCAAAAATTTTGCATTTTCGAGTGTACATATAATTTTTGAATAATTTTTTTTTTCGACAAAACAAATATCTAGAGAGCGCCTTTTTTTATCAAAGTATCACATAAACATTTTACAGAAAACAAGTAGTCGTTTTAATTTCCACACAATGTGAATGCAAAACATTATGGTTTATTACCTACACATATTTAATTCAACCGATTTAACTTGGACATATTTACCTCAAACTTACAATTAGTAAGTTCAATTGCAATACATTATATTTTGCTATACAAACGAGAGAGAGAGAGAGAGAGAGAGAGATAGAGGGCAAAATATAGTTTGCTTCAGTACCACTAAAGAGCTATTCCAAAAGTTAGTCATTTCTACTACTTGGTTATGTTCGGTTTACATAATAATCTAGTCGTCAACACGTAAGAGGGAAGGTTCCGGAATAGTAATTGCTACATATTGCTATACAAACGAGAGAGAGAGAGAGAGAGAGAGAGATAGAGGGCAAAATATAGTTTGCTTCAGTACCACTAAAGAGCTATTCCAAAAGTTAGTCATTTCTACTACTTGGTTATGTTCGGTTTACATAATAATCTAGTCGTCAACACGTAAGAGGGAAGGTTCCGGAATAGTAATTGCTACATAATAACTATTCCCCATTTTGATGAATGCTTGGGATATGCAACGTCGCGGATACTGCTCTGCATTACTTTAAAGCATTTTCAACTTTAAAATGAGAATTGGTAGTAATGCTGACTGCACAGCGTTACCAAAGAATCACTTCAATATAATGATAACTGAAAGTGTTCTATATAAAGTTCCTGTAACGTTGTCGGGACATTTTCTGGAGCTTTAAAGTTGTGTAACTTATTAGCGACATTAAGTCAACACTTCGCAACTAATCGAACATGGCGTCGAAAAGCAATAAAACAACAATATAGATTTTCCGGTATTCATCGACCTTTTATAGGAAAGTTATGTTACAGTTAAGTGAAGTTAACAATTTATAAAATTATTTGACTGATGCGGAACCGACCCTTATTTGCTGAAATAGATAAATAACTAGGTTAGGAAAATTTTCAGGAAAATCGGACATTGCAGTAAAGAACCAACAAATGTTGAAGTAAAGAATGTAATTAATTGATTGTGATTGTTTGTGATTTACCATTAACTAATTAAAATTTAACCCAGTGAATAAATTCGCAAAATTCAGACAAATGAATAACTTAGAGAAGCTCCAAAGTTTACGATTATGTGAATATTCAAATAACAGAAAATATGAATAATAGTGTCAATTTTGGGCAATCGAGATTTTCGCCATATTGAATTTTGTTGCTGTTCAAGGTAAATCCTCGAGTTGTTTGAGTTTTGCTAATAACACTTTTAATTGTCACCTGTTGATGTTTAGTCAGTCTATAACGTGTTGCCAATCCCAAACAATAAATTTATTTTTACCTATACTTCATTCATTTCATATAAGCACAAAAATTCTAGCATAGGCTCGCAGTAGTATATAAATACATTTTGTGAATTTATATATTGCACCGCACACCTATACTAGAGAACTATGCACTTCTGAAGGTCGAGAAAGGGTCGCTTTGTGAGCCCAGGTAAAACAAAATTGTGCTCATATAGATCGGATAGAGTATAAATCGGATCAGATAGCTCTACCAACTTAAAGTGAGGGTCGTAAAGTACGTGGAAACTTTGTGGTAACCTTTTCGTAGTAGTGTAGTAGAGGCCAGTTTAAAGCTACCCAAAATTACGTCGTTCGTCGCATTTGCTACTTGCCATAGATAAAAGTATAATTCTGAGAACCATTTCTTTTTATTAAATATGGTCATTTGCAAACATCTTTTATAAATAGATCATTATTACTTTATAACACAAACGAAAAAATGTGTTTCATCAAAAATTTTGCATTTTCGAGTGTACATATAATTTTTGAATAATTTTTTTTTTCGACAAAACAAATATCTAGAGAGCGCCTTTTTTTATCAAAGTATCACATAAACATTTTACAGAAAACAAGTAGTCGTTTTAATTTCCACACAATGTGAATGCAAAACATTATGGTTTATTACCTACACATATTTAATTCAACCGATTTAACTTGGACATATTTACCTCAAACTTACAATTAGTAAGTTCAATTGCAATACATTATATTTTGCTATACAAACGAGAGAGAGAGAGAGAGAGAGAGCAAAATATAGTTTGCTTCAGTACCACTAAAGAGCTATTCCAAAAGTTAGTCATTTCTACTACTTGGTTATGTTCGGTTTACATAATAATCTAGTCGTCAACACGTAAGAGGGAAGGTTCCGGAATAGTAATTGCTACATAATAACTATTCCCCATTTTGATGAATGCTTGGGATATGGATCGCTCCCATTACGTAACGGTCATTAGTTGCTAAAACCTTTAAAGTTCCACTAATGGTAGCTACTACGTGGAGACTACTAAGTGTGCTGCTTGGGCTATTGAGAACTCTTGTATCGTTATTCAATATTTCTAAACATTGTCTGCAGGAATTAAGACGTTGATTTTTGTCAATATTATTTAGTTGCTACACAATATGTATTTTATGGTGGAATTTCATTTCCAGGTGTCATGAAGTTTGTTCTGAAATCTACAATGCAACTAAGTAACGAATAAGAAAACGTTGTGGATCTCGTCTAACTGCTACTCTGACCATTTTAATATTTTCTGGTCCACGAATTGTAAGAGTACCACTCGTTCGTTAAAATCTCTCACCCATCTCAAAATGGCATTCTTTGACGTAATCTGTCCACGCACTAGCACATTAAAATCACGACCAAAATGTCTCTGCGCCTGTGCAGATAAGACAAAATATATGACTTTAGTGCGAATACTCGTTGATAACAGGCCAGTGGTACACGAAACTATCAATGTCAACGTACAAATGTATCACTTTCTGAGATATGTTTCATCAATTATTTTTCCACAGGAACCTATCAAAAACCGTTTAGCCAGACCCTTTACAATTTATTATTGGCAAATATTTTATCACAAAGATGATATTAACTTTATATTAATTTGCTATAGATTTGCGAAAATTATACTGGGTAAAATAATAATAATTTATTTGTAATTTATCAAATACAATGAATATATCAACTCATTTGTATAAATGTACGACAGGCCATAAACAAAAAATTCGTTTAAGCCTGCTGAACAAAATGATGGTTATTTCCAACAAGTGTTGTAATTTTTTTTTTGAATTATATCATTAAAGGCCGTTTTGCTATATGTGAAACATCAAAAGTTAATTTGTCAAAAACGAATGGCCAAAATTAAAAACTGAGCAAATAACTGATTAAAAAAATTTAAATGCCTTAACATTTAAAATGATTAGTCGGGGTGGTTTATGATGTTGGGCGTCAAATATGCGACGTTGCTGTCAAATATGTGACGTTCATCCACGTCAAATTAAAAAAAAAAAAAAATGTTAAGTACTATTACGTAGCACGAAAAACTGAACACCTTACCAATTCTCGGCTAGCTCGTTAGATCTAAGGTTGGGTTACCAGTATCATACAGGCGAAACTGGTGCCCTCAGCTTCTCAGTACTCTAAATTCAAGAAATAAACACTTAATATTTAATCAGAGAATTTTGTATACCTTACCACACTTTATTTAATGAAACCTATTCTGGGAAATTAAGCAACATAGGTTTAATAAAATGTTTAATTATATCAAGTCGTCAATAGCAAGGTTTAAAAAAATTGTGAAATTTATAAATTATCCCCAAACAAAAGTATAATACCAGTAGGTAGATTTATACCAAATGCAATTGCATGTAGTTTACATAAAACCACATAGAATATATTTATATGTACATAACACTACGATTACATTTATTGTCATTAAAATTCATCCATCTATCGAGGATCTAATTTGACTGGACTATATTTATATTAGGAGTACCAGTACTAAATTTAAATTTAGTACTGGCAAAATTTTTAATAAGTCTAAAAAACCATTAAGATTTAACCTCCGAGAGTGGAAAGTGTATTCAACTTTGTTTCTTCAAGGGCAAATTCACGATCGACGCCGAGTGTACGTCGAGCGCACTCCGAGTGCATCGGCAAATAGGATAAAGTGTTCACGGTTCCGGAAAGCAACATTACTCCCGTTCATGGTTGTTGATAATCTTTGTCGGGTAGAGCAACTTTTTAACCTAGTCAGGTAGTGGGTTAATGGTAATGGTAATGGTGGGGGAGGCTGACGCCTGGCAAGTAGGCTACAGACGGGCCGTTTTTACCAACCCCCAGCTGTCCCCTCAGCCATGTGCTTCTCTTGCTCCCTCATCGAATCTTTCCGACCTTCTGAAGGTCAGGATGTCACTCATTGCGAGGGAGCTCATCTCCTCCCTTAGAAGCGCCTTAGAACCGAAGTTACTGTGTCTCAGGCGCCCAAACGCTTCACATTGTCCCAGGAAGTGGTAACATGTCTCTTCATCACTCCTGCATCTTGGACATGTAGGGTCTTCCTCAATACCTATCAATGATAGATGCCTCCTAAGTCTGCAGTGGCCTGTCAGAACACCGATTAAGAGATTCAGAGTTTTACGACTCCGTCCCAGCAACCAGGCCGATCTCGATTTGTTCGGCCCCGTCACAAAATATCGGATTTGCCTACAGGCCCTGTTGGTCCTCCAGTGCGTCCTCAGTGTCTCATGGGCCCACTCATTGAGGGCCGTCGTGACCTGCCTTCTTGAAATACCTAACATAGGCTCAGGCCCGTGACAGGGTTCCTCGGTTCCGAGTCTAGCCAATTCATCGGCCATCTCGTTGCCTGGAACTCCCATATGTCCCGGGACCCATACCAGTCTCACTTGTTTATGCCTGGCCAGCTCTTCTAGGGCATCCCCACACTCCTGGACGAGAGCTGATCTTTTCCTGGGGAGCACACCGCCTTTAGAGCAGCCTGGCTGTCGGAGCAGATGTATATTATCTGTTCCGCCCCATTCCTAATCTCAGCCCTATCTGCCACTGCTAGGATGGCGTAAACCTCTGCCTGGAAGACCGTGGTGTACGAGCCTAGAGCAAAGCTCTCCTGTACTTCTTTGCCTTCCAGATATATTCCCGCCCCGGAAGACGGTCTAGTGGCCACCCAAGATCCGTCTGTGTAACACACCAGAGAGTCCGGGCGGAGGTCAATTCTTCCTTCACTCCACTCCTCCCTACTAGGAAGAGCGCAGGTAGTGGGTTAAATAAGTCGAGTATGCGAAGTGATATTCCGAGTATTTCATAACCTAAGAAAGGAATGTTTATGTTATTTTATTCTATTTTTTGGCTTTTTTTTTTTTGTCTAAAAAATGGAATGTTAATTTCAACGCATTCACATAAGACCTTGTCGACGAAAATTGGATTACAATATTTAACGAAGATGGAAAATGTTCGATTAACTTGTTGCTGGTACGTAAAATAATTCATAATTGACTAGATCGTTGTTCCGTAAATATCCTCTTGTCATTTTGATATTTTATAGACCAAATTTTTGGTGAAAATCTAAAGACGTTCTCTACGCATGTGAATCCCGTTCATAGATATCGGACAAAGATTGCTGAACATATTTTCTCCCGGCACGATCGGGTGAAATTTTACCTGGGTAAAATTTACTTTGTGAGGGGAAACTGTGAACGCTCCCCAATACTAGACTAATATTGCTCCATTAATGAAATTAATTGGCTCTCAATAAAAGCCCAGTGATAGTTGTCTAAAATTTAATAGGAAACACAAATAAGTACTTGTTAATTATTGTCCTGCTTTAAATAACTTACCCTTCCTATAGGGCATCTAAGTTCATACACATGTTTAATGGTAGCAATAATCCAGCATTTAGCTGAAAAGATACTAAGTAGCATCCTTTAAATGGTGAAAGAAATAATCCCAAAAAAACATAACATAACACTATCTACTAAGATAAATTTGGATTACAAATTTTAATCTCTCACCAGCTACAACTAATAAAATGCATGTCTGAATGATGAGACGACGACTTATGAAGAGAGGGAAATCAACCGATGGAAGCTCTCACGTGATAGATTGACAGAATATACAGAAAGTCATTAGCCAGAAAATACCAAGGTCTGTCACATCTCGAATGAATGTGAAATTATTTAAACACATCAATATTTATCCATGTAACACATAAATAAGAAAAGTTAGAAAGAAATTATATAAAGTAATATTTATGCAAGGCGAATCATAAAATGCCATGACCTGTTAGAGATTCGGTTATTTGAATCCATAAGATTTGTCGACTCTGGTGCTAATAGCTGAAGTGCGTTCCATTAATGTAATTAATGTACTAACATACTCAGCTGAAATAAATGGTCTAAGAAGTAACAGTCTGGAATTATTTTGAAAACAACCCAACTATTGTTCAAATTTTATTCCATAGTTACTAGTTTCACACACAAGGTAACGATCTTTATAACTGTCTATACAGAACAGACGAGCTCACGTGACAACAAATCAACACGGTGTGCAACCCCGACAACAATTGAACACTGCCATTTGAATAAATGACATTTAACTGATGGCATAATTTATAAGCAAATTTACCCCGAATTAGAAATTAAATATTGCTAGAAAGAACACATAATAAATAATAGAATTTCAACTAGACATTACAAAGTTACATTATTTGAGTTTATTTCAGACAGTCTGTTATCTCTCAATAAAACAAGTAAACAACTATGACCATGCAACATTAGGAATGTCATAGGTAAGATATAACTTATTAATTTATTAATAAGAAACTAGTGCTGGCTTTTCCTCTAGCTTAAATGTCATCCTATACCTCAATAGAAGATCAGATATCAGAGATATAATGTTAAACAGAAATCAAGACGTCTATGATATAACCTTGAGAAGTGACATTTTAATGCAAATGGATAAAATATTACAGATAATAATTTTTGTGAAGTAAAGTTTGAAAATGTGATGTTTAAAATTTAACTTGTAAATAAAGTTAATGAAAAAATTACTAGTTGATTTTTATACTTAAAACGCATAACTATTTCTCATGACGATGAATTCAACCGTAACAGGTTCTTACAGCAGGGTTGAGAGGATAAATATAAATTATGCCTAAAAAACCATCCTCCTAGAAATAAAAATCGACGTGTTGATTAAAAAAATAATATTCCTCCGAGACATTTGAGACGTCGACTTTTAATTGGAACAAACTGTAGACATAACTACGAAATATCGGAAAGTCACACATGATATGTTACATAAATCGGAGATTCCCTTTGAAATGTTAACACATTGGGACCTGTTTGGTACTTAATTAATATTTACGGATAATGGATTTAAATTATTTAATTATAATTATTAAACAATTACTAATTATTTAATAATTATAATTAAATAATTCAATTCCATTATCCGAGAAATCAGTACAATATCACATGATATGTTACATAAATCGGAAATTTCCTTTGAAATGTTAACACAATGGGAACTTGTTTGGTACGTAATTAATAATTACGAATAATGGAATTAAATTATTTAATTATAATTATTAAATAATTACTAATTAGCCTGGTAATGTAAGTACAGTTGATTTGTTTCGAACAATTTATCTTAAAATGTCGTCTATGATATGGCAACGTTGTTATGCAACTTAAAAATAACTATAAACCGCATCTCAGGTAGTCATTCCAGTTACGGACTTACATATATATATAACTTTCGTACAATTATTAAAACAAAAATAAATATTGTTATATGCAATGGTACATGTTTTTTTAGGAATTAATTAACCTTTTCTCATATTTTCTTGTATATTACTAATTCCTTGCAAAATACAACACATTTATGCATTCGCGTAATTAATTGAAACAGTGTAGAAACAAAAGACTAAGTTTTAAATGTGAATGCCGTATGTTACAAATATAAGTTGTATTGTCATATTTTAAATATAGAAGATTAATTCTTAATTACTGAAAAAAGTCTAAACTAAATTGTACTTAATTAAACACAGAGAATTACCCAAAATTAAATAATAAAGCACTAAATTAAATGTAGATTCTATACGATCGTAAAAGTTAAGACAGAACTCCTATCTCTTACATATATCGCAATTTAAAACACGTGTAAGCTTTCGTTGCAACCCCGACAGTCAGCGGTTTGCAACTGAATTTCGATAGATAGGCATTTTATAGTGTCATTGTGAAAAAACTGCTCGATGGGTTCCTTCGCGAAATACCCTGACCGATGGATACAAAACAATCCAGAGCTAGAGTTTAATGGCACGGAACTATATCGCAAATGCTGTAAATGTTTTAGTTAGGCAATCTGTTTGAATTTTTTTTCACAGAGAAGGTACTTCAGTGTAATAAAGCGTTTACATTTCTGTTGCAAACATTATCCACAGTGTCTAGAATTCGACAAGTTTAAAATAATCGTCAGTTAGTGACATTGAAGGTGGTCGGACTATGGGTATGAGGGAGGCCGGATTTTTACTTAGGGAAATTGCCAACAGCGTAGACCTTAACGTGACAACTGCGTTAAGATGATCTGAAGAAGGTTTTCATGAGCGCCGCTGTGGATCCGGACCTCCTAGGAGTACAGATCGTGAAGAACTTAATCTGAAAATTGGTTGCAAGAGACAGGTTTTTCCACAACACGAGCCGTGGGTCATGATTGGACGGAATCTTTAGGACAGAGAATATCTATAGTCTGTATATCGACGAATAAGATGGGTTTCATTCCTAGCCTACTCTGATTCCATTTCATCGTCAGTGCACTGGGTAGAGGAATGGCATCATGTGGTCTTTAATGACGAGACCCGATTTTGTTTGTGAACCCATGACCACCTTTAGTTACCGCTTACGGCAATTTGAACTCGGCCAGTTATACATATAACCAACGTGTTAAAATCTGTTGCAGTGCCATATCTTCGGGGGTTGATTAATCCAATTTTTCAACAAGATATTGCCCACCCCATACGGCGAAAATTACTACACAATTTTGGAAGAAGCCAATGTGCATATGCTTCCACGGCCTGCACGTTCACTCGTACACTCACCGATCGAACAAATCTAGGATACGATTGTTACAAGACTAGGTAATTTATCCCACCCCCGGATAATATCAAAAATCCTCAGCTTCGTATACAAGAAGCTTAAAAATGAGATACCTCAAAGCGACATTGATCATCTACATTAAACGAATTCTTTGTTACATTAAAGTCCTTTTTCTGTAAAAATTTCAGATAAATTACTTAACTAATACTACTGTCGACATCACATAAGATTGCCGTTACGTCACAAATTTATTTTTAATCTACGACATAGGATGTTCAAGTATTCTTTGTTTACAAAATAATAAAACGAGAGAGACAGCGCAAAGGAGTCCATTCATTATATGTGATACGAAAACGTAACCTTCTTGACGAAAAAGAAAGGAAGGGCCGCCTCAGTAACAAACAAGAATAATGTCGATCAACTGATCGAATGGCTTTTGACTAGCGTTGTTGCCACATGTTTGTTGGTTTCCTGTTTCTGTCCAATTTGGATTTGTTTATCTTTGAGTTTGATTGTTACTATTTTCCTTAATTTATTGATTTTTGCATATGAAAACAGTCCTTTTCACATCTAACGATAGTTTATTTTCAAAACAAAAGGTATGTTTCAATGTTTAATGAATCTTAAAAATACATACAAAATCGTTTTTCTAGAGCATCGTCAGACAGCTTTTTTTCTGGTTATTTTCTGAAATAGTTGAGATAAAAGGAAAAGTATTTAATCCGCAATTTCAAGCATTGGTTTATCTGTAATAAGTTAATTTCAACAAGAAAAGGAAAAAAAGGGACCTTTATGCTACATAAAATTAGTTCAAATTTAAAGACTGGCAAAATTACAGACAAATTATGCTTTTACTTTTTCAGCTGTCAACTAGTAAAGTTTGTTTATATCTCGGCGTCATTTCATCAAGCTTGAATTTGACTAACGCAGTGCTGATTTGATTCATATGAATTATATTAGAAATTGTAACGATGTAACGGCAATCTAAATACAAACGACAATAGCAATTACAATGACTGCCATATTTGTGTACACAGTAGATAATTTGTATGTATCGTATTAATATTTATCTGTTTATACTGTGGACTTATTAGTTATTACTTTTAAATTTTTTACATTTATGTTTAAGGTAGAACAATATTTGCTTGCTGTAGCTCCGTCTATTCTGAAATAGATTTCTTCTGTTCAAATAGTGTAGGAAGTAAAGTATTTCATTTATTAGAGCTTGGAAAAAGTCGGTATACAGAACGAGAAAATAAAACTGTATTTTATTCAACCGCCTAAATTCCACTGTTTACGAGGAGGTCTATAAGAATTGAAACTATACCACTGCAGACTAGTTATTTTCTTGTTATACTTATATGGCGAAATCAGATAAATATATTGATACAAACTTACGAAAAAGTTTAATAAACGCTGGTAAAAAAAATATAAAGAGCTCAGGAACGATTTGGACCTTCTAATGTTCCATATACTTCACGAGTTCTAAAGTAATGGTTATTAAATACGGATGGATAGCAATTAAAAATTGCAAATAGCTGCTGTAGCTAACATTTACACTATAGGAAAAAAATAAATAAATAAATCAGTGACAAACATTCGTATATAGGTTGTGTACTGAATCATTAGAGGGTCTCTTAAACGGCAACGATACAATGCAAATAAGAGACAGGTAAGCCGTTGCTCGTCAACGTAAGCATTAGGATAGCAATTATTTTCCATCTATGCTGTCATGCAGTTAGCAGTGCACACTACTCGCGACATGATGCCAATTTTCAGCCTTCCTTCAATGTACTACGTCTCATGATTTAGTTCACGACTCGGGACATAACCTGTATACAAAAAAAACTAAGTGTTTTGGCACAGATTTGCTTGTTGATCTTAAATTTTAAGAAAAACACTGTCATGAATATATTTTGAATTGCTTATATACTTGATCGTATCAAAAAATGACAGAAAGAACCATGATGCAAATAAATAAGGTATGACACTATACGGTCTCATTTTCGTTCGATTCTGCGCATGACGTCACGCAGCTGGTGAATGACCACTTTATTCTGATTGATGAGGTCTGCGATAAATGAGGCAAAATAATGAAAACGTAGGATTCATTTTTACTTTACATCACAAATGTTAAAATAAAACATGAAAGTAAAAGCGTACAATAATATAATATATCTTTAATAATATCCTAAATAAAAACGAAAGCTTACCGGAGTTTTGATGGAATAAGAATATTATTTGTATACAATTCAGTCGGTTTATTTGAGAACTTTAAAATTTAATTAAAGCAATTACCATTTTTATAAGTAAATATATTGCGTCAAATTCTGGAGAAAGCAAGAATTTTGAAAGTAGGATAAATACATTTTACCGTACAGTCAATTTCTTGTTTAGGTGCCACATCTTTTTTCTTATTTAGGTGCCACATTACACCCATATATTACACACCGTATAATTATAAGAACCAATAAATAAATACTGGATGCGTGATGTCACGTGGTTAGCAAAGATGGTGTCGAATCTGCACAATATTATATCTCTAATTATTTGTATCATGGATAGGAGCTCTAATTATATTGTACTTAACAATGGTGGATCCGTGAGCTTCCGGGGGTGGGAGGCACAATATTGAAAAATTTCTAATAAGAAATGGTGTGTAATGAAAAAAATACAGGCATTTTGAAACCATTTATTTTTTTATGGTAATTTCTATGAATTGAAGTGGTTTTAAAAGTATGGTAATAAGGTGTTGTATATTAGAGTTATTTGAAATGCTAATTCGATGTACATTCCACATGTTTAGGAAAATTTGGTGTAGGACAAGAATGTCATAAATGTTTGTTTTGTATAAAAAATAACCTACTTACAAGAATATGTAGATTTGTCCTGTGTCTACGTCGAAAAGATGTGTTTTCAAACCTAATTTGCTCCACGAATTTATTTTTTAAACAAGATAGAAACATTTAATACTACGAACGACATAAAGTCCTTTTTGATGTTATTATATTTTAAATTAAACTTTGTCACAATGGTTTTTTCTACTTCTGTAAATAAACTCAAAATATTTACTCAAATAAGAAGCCCGTCTTCATCGATTCCTATATTTAAAAATAAAGTATAAGAAAAAATCAATATTACAAGATAAATTTACTTCTGGAAATGAATGTTGTTGAATTCGCAGAGGCACTGAGAAAGGTTTTAACCAGCACAAGGCCTATCCGTCAGCATTGTCGTCTATAGCTCCAGTACAAATGTCAAGTATTCATTGTTATATATAAATTAGAGAAATTTGACTAATAACTCAATTTTCTCGCTATTTTCGTCCCTCTCATATCGTTGATAGAAATGCTGAACAAGAAGACCATCACACGCGATAAATTCATGTTGTGGAAGTTTGTTTATCGTACGTGACACATTTAGACCTGTCAGTTATATAATTGATTTGATATTTATACGTTTATGGAGCGAAGCCGACAGAGTCAAATATCTTTCAAAAGAAAGTCCTATAATTTAAAAAAATTCCTGGAAATATTAGATGTTTTAGATGGAAAGTTGAAATAGCTCTATATTTGCACAAATAAAGTTATATTGTCTTCAGTAAATTGTTACCAAAATAGTAGCATTCGTTTATTATTTTTATCTACGACTATAGTTACTTGATAGAAATAGTTAGGACATATGCGTACTCATGTTTCGAGATTCCCCGTCATATTCAAGCGCTGGAATACGAGCTGTGTCATTATTCTTCACAACGTACTCATGAGCATTTTATTCGATTTTCTTTATTTAGAGCAGTAAGTACCATCTAAAAGGTAAGTAATAGGTAATATCTTAGCAAATAGTAGATTACATTTATATTGTACCTTTGTTTTATTTATACGCTTACTTAATGTACGTATAACACAGAAAATCGCTTGTTATTGCATCCCAGAATGATAAGTATACTCTAGAAGTGTTATTCGTAGATTACATGGTAGTTCCTTTACATTATCGTTGGTAGTTTTTGAACTTATTATTTTCAATACAAATTATTATGTACATTACGAGCATCTTCATCCATAATTAGTGTTCAAAGTAGGAAATATTGTACAGGGTGATCATTTTAAGTTCCCCTCTCGATTTCACGTCTTGATTTCTCACCTAGGAAAAAATTCCAAAACTATACTTATATATTTTTTCCTGAGGAAACCGAATTCGAAATGAAAAAAATCAATTAAATATCAAGTAAAAAAGTTATGGCCGAAGAACTAATAAATATATATTAATGCTGAAATGAACATGTGGAATTTCACTGATTGCAAATGCATATCACATACATATCTTTTACTTTCGGTTAAATCGAAAATTACTTCAACTTTTTTATTTTAAGGTTTAGCTTAGTTTAAAGAAAATTTCTCTTTCATTTCTGCAGTATATAATAATATATCATTCATTATCTTTCACATTTAATAATATATTGCAGTTTAAATTCAAAATAACATTTTAAATCATATTTACTTCATCGATATCAAAGAGTATCTATTTGCGATCAAATACCTTCCTTAAAAATTGTTGTTTCTGGAGTGCCACAGGGTTCAATACTGGGCCCGTATTTGTTTTTAATTTATACGTCTGATATTATAAAATCTGCGAAAATTGCGAATCTTCAAGCATACGTAGATGATACACTTCTTCTATAAAATTTCAAGGCAATGAAAGTACAAGTGGTTTCATTACAAATTAATGAAGAACTTGAGTATATTTTTTCCTGTTCAACAAAGCATAATTTGAAATTAAATCTAGACAAAACTAATATGCTCCTATCCTGCTCAGACATTAAACGGGAAGGTATAAATCAAGTATTACATCTTAATATCAATAACGTACTGTTAGCTCTGTCACATGAATCTAAAATATTGGGTTTTGATGATTGCCTCAGATTTAAATATCATGTTGGTAAACTGCTTCAAAAGTCCTTCGTAAAAATGAACGTTTAATTTACTAATAGACACTTAATAAATTACAAATTTAGGAAAAAACTCTACGAGTCACTCGTGATGCCTATTTTCAATTATTATGATTTAATTTTCCCTGCTTGAATCAAATGACAAAAAAACCGTATACAAAATGTACAAAATATATGTTGCCATTTCATTTGCAACATAAAAAAATTTGATCACATTTCCGGTGCTTTTGCAAATCTTGACTGGGTAAATATGGAAAAAATTAGATACCACTATCAAGTTTTTATTCAAAAATGTCTAATAGCTTCGTCTCCTGCCTACCTTAAAGTAAAGCTTGTATTCAGAACTGCCATATAGAATTTAAGCATCAGATTTCTTAACATGCAATGCCTTTACACAGCTATGTTCACCCCACCATTTAGTTTTAATGCAGTACTTTACAACAGTACACCTAATGATTTTAAAGATATTTCTGTTAATTAGTTCAGGAAGAAAATTAAGACATCTTCTCTCAAATTAGTATATTGCTTACATGACAATTACGTATTGTATTTTTGTTAATTTCCTTATATATGTTGTTTCCCTTCATTTTCTTGTAACAGATAATATGACATTTTTTAGGTGTACATTTATCTACAGATTTTCAAAACTAGATTAATCTTTTATGTAGTCTAGTATATGTTTAGCTTATAGGTTTTAGGACAATTTATAGTTTGCATGTTTGGTTAAAGATTTCTTTGCAGTATTAACACAGCATAAAGCATATTTTCTTATGCTGTGGTATTAAGCTGTGGCAATTAAGTGTAAGAATAGCCCACCCATTGGCTAAACTTTACGGCGCACACCCTAATATCCGATATAAATTTATATACGTGTATCGTATGCATAGTATACTCTATATACTCAAATAAGGACGATTATTATTACTATTATTATTATAGATTTAAGCGTCACACTTTCTCAGTCGAAGCTTGAAAATTTTTTACCGAGTTCTCGCGCACGACGTTGGTATTCGGCTCGGTAGATGGAATCCGAGTAAATATTTACTTCGGGGTAAGCTAACTAACGCAGTAGGTTTAAAATACATTTTTATATTGTATCATTTAAAACTTTCGGGTGATATGGCAAGTCTGAAGAATTACCGTCCTCTAGATAATCTCCACGGGGGCTTTAGATAAGTTGAGCTGTTCTAAATATTTCAAGAAATCCTTTGAAACGACTCCTATAGCTGAAATTATAACCGGGATAGTTCGCACGTCTTCTAGACGCCGTACATGTTGAGGCTCAATAGCCAGGTTTTGATATTTGGTTTTCTTCTCCACCTCCGCTTTTTTTGCAAGTTGCTGGTTAGGGGGAATCCGATGTCAATAATGGTGGCCTTCTTATCTTTCTTCTTGATCACTAAAATGTCAGGTCGCTTATATTCTAGAGTTCTGTCGGACTGGACTGGCCTGTCCCAGTATATCAATGTTGCATCATTTTCAAGTACGGCAGAGGGCGTGTACTTGTAGAAGGGTAGCGGATTAGAGATAAGGCCACAGTTTAATGCTAACTCTCGGTGTATGATCTGGGCTACCTCACTGTGTCGTCCTAAATATATTCCTGAGGCCAAATTAGCGCAACTTCCTATCACATGCCCAATAGTTTCTCCAGCTACTTTGCACTTCCTGCAGATATCAATGACTCCGGAGACTTTCATAATATGTTTCTCATAGTTTCTGGTACGAACGATTCTATCCTGAATAGCTGTAATACATCCCTCTGTCTCTGGATGCAGTATTCCTTCTTTCAACCATAGTAGCGATGACTCCTTTTCAACGAGTGGGTTGTTTAGGTGTCTAGGGTATTTTCCATGAAGTACCTTGTCCTTCCATGATGTTTGGTTCTCTTCATTCGTTCGGAACATTATACTGTGCTGTCGGTCTTTGAGGTTTCATGCTGAGTATCGGTTGTCGTTCTCTACTATCTTCTCAATGAGGGGCCTGTCGGAATTGTAGAAGAAGGATCGTATTTTCTTTTCTTGAGTTCTGCACATCTTCTGAATGTTGCTTAGTCCTCAGCCTCCTTGAGTTCTTGGAATGTACAATCTTCAACTGCGCTTTTTGTAAGCGTAGTTCGCGTCATTCGGTCTAACGCCTCCAAGTCTGTGTCTGAATACTTTAATACTCCGAATGAATATGTCAGACTAGGGACGGAATATGTATTGATTGCTGTTATCATGTTTCGAGCGTTGAGCTTTGTGTGAAGGAGTTTATTTAAACGTTGTCTATATTTTTCTCTGAAGTCCTTCTTTTGTTGGGTGTGGTCAATCCTTTTATTCTGCAGAATTCCGTGGTATTAGTATGTTTCCTCTCAGGGCATTTGCTCAAAATTACGTGTATTATCCGGATGCTGTGTTAACTCTCCCTTTGTAACATTTCTCATGCCCAAATTCCATTTGGATCTCATCGCTGAAAGTCTTGACTTTGGCAATGAGTGACTTTAATTGTCTTGGGTCTTCAGCGTATAGCTTAATGTCATCCACAGCAAATGATTATTATTATTATTATCATTTTTTTTTTCGGTCGCACGAGGCTGGATAGTCCTCCCATGGCCTCCAAAGCCTCACGGGAGTCGCGCCAGAACATTAACCACAGCAACTCCCCACATTCCGCAGAGTTAGTGACTGTAGATTTCGATATCGTGTGCCCTAAGCAGACGGAGAAAACCCAGAAAGCGGTCACCTTCTGCATTTGGCCTGCCAGCCACTCAGCTGATTTTTGGCAGGCCGGTATGTTCTTCAGTTCCGAGAGCAGCGTAGGCTTTATCACTCCGTGAACACCGATTATTAGGACGACCATTTTTACCGAGTAGCCTAGGTACACTTGGAGCTCGTACCTGAGATCGCGATATTTGGTCCGTCCGACTTAAGCCCTGCTGACCTTAGAAAGGCGAATGTTAACCTAGTTGATAAACCCAGTGTTTCTATGTTCTTATAGAAGACACCATGCTGGCGTTTATCGACGTGCTGTCGAAACAGATTTTTCTGTTCGGCAGCTCTAATTCGGACTTTCAGGTGATTTGGCTGAAGTTCAGTGACTGACTCTACATCAGCACCTCACCGGCCACCTCGCCTGGTGTCGAATGCGAGACCGAGTTTCGTGATGTATTAAAAACCGCAAGAGGGGATCTGAGCTCCTGAGGATGTTACATGCCATACTCAGTACTACTCTGCGATGCGTACACTCCAGGTTCAAGAGTCCTCGGACCCCCCGTTGACGTAGGAGGTACACACGAGGAACGGATGATCTAGGATGCATACTTCTGTGAATATTCATAATCTTGCGGGTATCTCTACCGTTCACTTTACTGCTCCGAAGGAGTAGAGCAGGACCGGAACGGCAAACATATTAGTTGCAGACACCTTGTTCTTCCCCGAAAGTTCCAAAGACCAAATCTTTCGGAGGCAGTGTCGGTACTTGCCGCGGAGAGGTTCCTTTATTTGTGTTACATCCTGGATGTGCCTTTGTTGCACACCTAGATATGTATAGGTCTCTCCGGCATCCAGATGTCTTAGAATGCTTCCGACTGCGAGCTGCGCATCTTCAGAGAATTCCCCGCATCGTCATCTCTTGAGGTGGACGACTGCACATTTGTCCAATCCGAACTCCATACCAATTTCCCGCGTGTATTCTTCGACCACCCTAAGAGCGCCTTGTAGTTGGCGCTCTCCGGAGACATAAAGTTTAAGGTCATCCATATAAAATAGATGAGCGACCTTATGCCTCCAGTCTCTGGGTGGCCCACATTCATATCCGCGGGTTTAGCGGAGTCCAACAGACAACGGTAGCAGTGAGATGCAGAAGAGGAGAGGACTTAGGGAGTCACCCTGAAAAACTCCTCTCCCAAATGCCACTTGCTCTGTCGTGACCCGCTGTGCACCTGATGTTATGGTGAAGCGAGTCTTCCAGAGCGGCAGCAGCTGTTCTATGCATCTCACTAGTGGTGCTGGTACCGCAAGACATTCGAGCAAGTGCAACAATAGCTCGTGCGATGTTATATCAAATGTCTTACGGTAATCAATCCAGGCCATCGATAGATTCCGCTTGTATTGCACAGAATCCTGTGTAATACAGCGGTCTATCAGCAGGCTGTCCTTGCAACCTGCCATGCCCTTCTTGGCACCACGCTGTTCGTGTATCTGCTGGAAGACCGGATCAACAGACCTCAGTGTCCTAGCATACAAGATACGTGTAAATATCTTGTAGCAGGAGTTGAGGCAAGAAGAAAGTTATAAAGGTTATTGTAAACCATTAAACCTGTCAACATTTTTTTAAAATGTCAAATATCTCTGAAACGACTGGGTTTAAGCATAGGATATTCTACATGTTTTTAACTAAAAATTTTATACTCTTTTCGAAAGCCCTAAAATATATATGGTGTTCTATTTATAATAAGCAAGTGGGTATAACCGGAAGTGCCAGAAGTTTGTAATTATTTTAGTTGGATTAGGCCACACTGCCGTTAGTAGCTCCCTAAATTTTCAAAATTTTCTGGTGCGTACTTTTCCCTTTATCGATCGATACAGTTTCTGGTGAGACACCTTGTATTTATACTTTTTATCCTCATATTCACAGAGAGCAACACTACCTGCCATCAAAATTCCACAATTTTATTTCTGGCCATTTCGCATATTAAAAGAAATACTCCAACAGTACGGTATAACCTACATGATGAACACCTAGTATATAAGACCCTTGTGTAGTCAACATGCACGGAGATGGGAGTCATCAAAACTTTATCACCACACCATAAAATTTAAACTTAATGTCCTCCATGAAAATGTTCCCGAGTTTTACTTTAATACCCTATACAAGGACCAATAAAACCATTCAAAAGTTATGTAAGAAATACAACAGGCAAAACTTATTCTTCTTAGAAACACCGTCAAGATGATACTCTGGTGAAATCTAGAAATCCTAGTACATACTATTAAAATATCTCAACACGTTCGTAGATATTTTCATGATATCATATTAAAAATGTACACAAAATATCTATCACCATTGTGCTCCACACAAAATGGCGAGTTTTAATTTTTTAGTTTATCGCCTATTAAGCATTCGTCGGGAAATAAACTACAACTTTTAGGCAATCCAAAAGATAAAATTGAAACAAATGAAAAGTCGGGATTTACGAAATTAGCTGTAAGGACTGTAATCAAAAGTATGTTGGACAAACTAGAGGATCAGTTCAAACTAGATTCAAGGAGCATATGGTTCATCTCAAATATCGTAGAATAGTCTAGTATTACCCAAAATGCTTGAGAACAACCATAAAACAGTTATTAGCAATTTAATATTAATTGGGAATGTGACACATAATAGACAGCTAGATGCGTTTGAGAGCTAGGAAATTACAAAGTGTAAAATGGTACGAATAGTGACAGAGGGCTAATTTCATATAATCCGCTCAACTGGTTAGTGAGTCACGGTTCACCGAATCGTGACAATAGTTTAGGTATAAATTGGAAACATTGTTACCATAAGGTTAGTTTTACTCATCTCCAGATTCTTGGCGAAACGCGCATCGAGTGCAATATATGGTGTTTAGTAAATAAGCTTATTATTACTTAAGTTTTCACGAATACACTGTAGAATTGCATATATTTCGGCCTGGAATACTGTACTGTGATTTCCAAGTGCATAGCTAGGGCTTGTTCTTGGGTTTTCACTTTGTACAGTAGACCTGTTTCAGTCCTGCGCCCGTCTGCGTGCCAGGCCAGTTCACTGTTAAGGAAGTCTGGTGTACCTCCCTTACATAGCTCTCGATCTGGTATGATCAACTCGAAACGATTGTGGAAGGAGTATTTGGAAGCTATGTGGTCTGACAACATTTCAAGGATGGGTTTTGCCACAGTATCTTAAATTCCCTCATGACTTGAGCGAGTCAAGTGAAAAGTGAAATTCTCTTACTACTCTCCTTTTAATAAATACATTTTCTCTATTTTGCCGGGATTGGCAGCGAGGCCATGTCTACAACACCAGATCTGAACTGTACTGAGAGTTTGCATGTGCCCTCAAACAGTTCCTTCAAATTCAAATTACCATGATAGCCAAATCATCTGCATATGCTTGTGCATAGAAACCTGCCTCTTTCAATTGGGCCAGTATCCCGTCGAGTACAAGATTCCACAGTGATGAGGATAACACCCCTCCCAGAGTGCATTCTCGGCCAACATTAGCTCTGACCGTTTCGTTACGAAAGGTGATTTAAATGTCGCGAGTCCTCAACATGAACGATATGCATCTAGTTATGGTGTCTTCCGCATTCCGCTTGATAGAGAGAATCAAAGGTTAGATGTTGAACGCTCCCTCAATGTCCAGAAACACTACCAAAGCTAGCTCTTTCTACTCCAGCACTGTCTCAACTCTAACGACAATCTGATGAGGGGCCGTCTCTACAGATTTCTCCGCTTGATACGCATGTTTATTGTAGTGAATGGGTGATGTTATCAGTACCTCATTCTTCTTTCTATTAATTTTTCCCGTCTTTAGACGAAAGCAAGTCAGGTTTATTAATCTAAATGTCTTTGTCAGGTCATATATTGTACGACCTGTCTGTCAAAATCACTTTCACCGCTCTCCAGGACGCTGAAACGTATCCCAGAGGTAAGTAAGATCTTTACAGCTGATACTGGTGGCTTAATAGTATATCTGCATCCTTTTGTTTTAGAGTCCCAGGTCAAGTCTCGGCGATTTAAATGGATCAAATGTAGAAATAGCCCATGTTATTTTTTCATATATTAACACGTTCGACGCCATTTTTCAGTCTTCAGCAGTTGCTTCTGACCTGAACAACGTTGATGGAGGCATTGCTATCAAAATCCTCGACCCAGGGAAATGAGTAGCCAGGAGACGCTCAATTAATTCACGGTCGATTTTAGTTTAGGATCCTGATATAGTGAAACCTTGCTGATGGAGATTTTGAAAGAGCTTTACGTAGTCTAACTACAGCCGGTTGGTGTTCTGTATTATTACAGAAAGCCCTCCAGCTTCCTCTTTTTTGCTTGGTTATCAAGCTCTTGTACTTTCGCTGGCGTTTTTATACATCTCCCAGTCGGCTGGTACTTTAGAATGCAGCTTGCGTGTTTCCTTGCATAACCCGTATATGTCCTTATTCCACCATGGAACGATATTTTCTCCTTTACTTTGGTTGTTCGTAAGGTGCAGTTTCTTTCGAATGCGGAGTTAATAACACATTGTGGATGTAAAGCTGCGGTTTTTAATTCTCGCGCTCCCTTAGCTTAACAGATTATTTCCCACAGGTCTTCCTGTAGAATCTTTTTGTAAGAAATCTAATCAGTGGACCTAGGATTCTGGTATATAATGGGTTCCGGATAGTTACCTTCTAAGACTAACCTTAATTGGCCTTAATTTGAACTGAAAATATGTTTTTATTATTAACCTGTGGTGTGCGATAGGGGTTTTTCGACAATTTTTAAAATAGCATTTTGTTTTTTCATGTTTTTTTTGTATAAACTCTAAAGTACTGGATACTATACTCGATGCGTGTTTCACTAACTAAGGTGGTATCATTGGCAGATGAATGAAACTCAGAAATCCTTTGTCTTTAAAATTATTCATCAAATAAAAAATACAGCTTCTACTTTCATTCTCCAGTGGCACCTCAAATATTTTTAAAGCAAGGGTCTCAAAACCTTAACGACAGACCACTAGTCGGTTATAAAAAAATATATATATATTTTCAGCTCAAATTAAGGCAATTTAGTTACTCCTTATACAATTTAAAAAAAATCCTCAAGAATTATTTCAAAAAATAATAATTTTCTTAATTTTAATAGTATTGTAGCTTGTATCTCCACTGGGAAGCTTTTAAAACGTTATGTTTATTGAGTACTTTACTATTTTTGCCTACAGAATCCCCTTTTAAAATATGTATAGTGATTTACCAAACGCCCTGTATGAATGTCTTAAGTAATAAAAGTTATATCAACAGACAAGCTATTTCCTTGGCGTGTGTAATATCAGTTATCAGTTTCACTTGACAAGTTGCTTGTATAAGAAAGAAGGTAGGTAAATTTAAGCATTTTAGTGAAATAAACAATCCGGCATTTATCTGAAAAGTGATATTTTAAAATAGAAAGACTGAGATTAGCTGTCACTTACAAATGGCTGGTGAGCGCAATGTCCATGACCCTGTCAAAACAGAAACTAAGTTAAACTCTCCGTGGCTGCCAGTTTTTTAACTCAAATTTGTTGCAGTCTTCTAATGTTTTCTATTTGTTGATATAAATCTCTTATGATATCATGTCCTTTTAAAGTATTTAATCTTCGCATTATGTTGTTTTTATTTCTATGTTTTTCTATTGAAACCTGAAAATCTGATTTCAGTGTCGCCCTAAGCTTTACAGGATCACAACTGACCTGGAAGTTATGTTGAAACCATTAGATGTATGTTGTTTAGTAGGTAAATTATCGATGTTCCAGATCTAATTCACAAAATCTGTCTACACTACTCTATATCAATTTTCTTGTCTAAAATATTTATCTAAATATTATATTGATAAGAGCCGTTGAGGCTGTAACGTGCACATTTTGTCTCATTATAATATACTAATTAATTAATTCTTTTTAACTAAGAAAATATTTCACATATTTGACTAATTTTGTATAATAATGTAAATTGTGTAATATATGGTAATATTTTTTAAATTCTCTTCCAGTGAATATGATTTTTCATTTGTCAAAAGTTAAATTTTATTACGTAGTTACAAGAAATTACTAATTAGACATATTTACCTAGATCAAAAATTATGATCTCGTACGACCAAATGAAAAGCGGAGTCCCACAAGGATCTGTGTTAGGACCTGTATTCTTTTTTATTGTATGTCGCCAACAACTTTCGAAATCCTTAATTTGCACTGTCTGTGGATAATATCGGTATTTTATTTATCCGATTATAATTTAAATGCTCTTTTGTTAAGCATAATAATAATTATAATAAAGTTAATTTATTTTCCATAAGAATTAGTTATAAAATTTATAAACTAAGTAGTAGTAGTAGTAGCTACTTATTTTAATAGGCAAGTAGGCCACAATGGGCCCTTTTTACCTAGGGACCTACAGTTTAGCGTGGACTCCGAACCACGGTCCTCGACTGTCAACTAACCCACCTCCTGGGCCTGCCCGCCTGCACCGCTAGCAGAGTGGCAAACCTCCTGGGTAGGCCTCTTCGACCCTCCACCCGGGCTTGCCTCTCCGCCTTCATCAGGCTAGCGGCCTTCCCGGGATTGTCTGTTGACAGCCTACCGACTGTTAGATGAGCTATCATTCATCCATCCAATTGCCGGACTCGATCAGTGCTGCTTAACTTCACTGGTTGAATATCGGAAATTAAACGGATGTCGATACCTCATCCCCACTATAAACTAAGTAACACAAAAGTGTTCAGATACAGAATAATAACACTTATCAAGCAAAATTTCTTTTAGTTTAATTTTTAATAAATGTACACTTTTTACTACATAACATTAATTTATCAGGTAACAAGTAAAAAATTTATATAGCATACCTTAGACATTCCACTTGTATATAATATATAATATAAATAGAGAAGTTGTTCTTAGGTTTCGAAACAAATAAGGAAAGATGCTAGCTTTAATATTACAATGTCACATTGAAATTTTCAGTTTAAGTTTTTTTTTCTAAAAACATACCTAGAAAATTAACATTTTCAGCATGAGTGGATGAAGTAGCTTTATTTATAACAAAATTTAATGGTTCATGGTATTTTTGACCAATATGAATCTTATTTGAGTTTTTCTTGCGTTAAAATATAATTAACTATGAAAAACTCAATTGTTTAGGTTATTGAATAAACTATTAAAATCGACCTGAAAATTTCTTCCTTCCTATCTGAAATAATTAAAGAAGTATCATCAGCGTACATCGCAAAATGTGTATTAGACGAACGTGAGTATGGTTCATTTACATACAATAAGAATGGAACAGGGCACAGGACTGAACCCTGTAGAACTTCCATTATTAAATGTGACCATTTTGCGATACCTACATCAAAACGATTTTGCCTGTTATGTATCATATTAACAAATCGTTTCATATTTTCAAGAAAAGTAACAACCCAATTTAACATTAACCTTTTGCACCTTAACCGTTCAATTTGGAGAATTGTCCATGTCCATGTTTGACACAATCAAATGCCCTGCTCAGCTCACAAAATATCCCAACAGGGCATTCGCCAGCTTCAAGAAAATTTAATGCATACTCGTTAAATGATTGTATAGCCCTCAGTTGACATTCCCGTACGAAATCTTTGCTGTTTTTACTTTGATACTTTTCTAGAATTATTATCAGGTGTCTGAAAACTTTTGTATACTCTCTCCCTGAGATATCCTGACAAAAAGAAATCGCATGCCAATAAGTTAAGATTAATTATTAAAAATTCTTAAGAGAGAAATTTGCTAAGCTGCCGAATGTTTCTTTCAGACCGCATTGGACTTCTCTAAATGACAACATGTACTATTTCAATATTCTCTGTTGTCCGAACGGTGCGAACACCACCTTTAAACTTTGAATGGATATTACCTGTTCCCCGTTTTTATTTAAATGGAGAAATCATTATGGATTAAATTACAGACTGGCTTGTTTTCAATAATTAGTACCTATTACTGAAATTACCTCACACATAATAATCTTTCAATCTACTAAGGAATTGTGGCAAAATATAGTATCTTTAAATAATGTAACATTTCTGCAGTGTATAAAATCAAATTTATGAGACTACATATCGATCAACGACAGGACTGGTAGTTTCATACAATTAAAATGAATAAGAAATTGTAGACAGTATAGGCCATTTTGACAATCAGGTATTGGTTTGTACTATGCTTACTTTACAAAGTACTTCAATACAGGATTGAATTCTAGGTACATTTTATTCAGAGCATATTTGTCATTCAAAGAAGAACTTTACATTTTTTTAAATTAATTAATTTAGTCGTGATTATTTAAAAAAATTGAAAATTTCCATTGTTACAAATCTTTATTGTGATGATTTTCGCAAAAAAGTCTTCAGAAACGTCAATTTAGTTTTTCAAGAAGGCGTCTTTTCTAATAAATGGCATTCTTTGATTACGGGCAATAATCATCCAATGTATGAAATGACACTTTGCTCCCATGTTATATATATGATTTTTTTCTACGACCTCAAATATAAAAAACGGGTGAAAGGGAAATAACATTTCTTAAATGTAATTGGCATTATGACAGTTTTAACAGTAATTTGAATAATTAGTAAACCGTGGAATATTAAAATACCAGTTTCAAAGGTGGTTGTTATGGTGATATTGTAAATCATAACAAAAATTAAAACGTTAATTATAATTATATCTCTGGAATCAGCTGTATTGTTTAAAATTAACAAAACATAACACCTTAACAAAATATAACACCTTACAATGAAATTACTTGACTTAATTTTGACATTTTAGCAGACATTAAATATGATTTGAACGAAACAATTACTCAGCGGGCAAATACCCCGACCTGCATTGGATTATACCTTCAAATCATGATAGATCGGTAGCCAATATCATTTGTCAATTCCTAACCAGACATAGACCGGTTTCGAACTTATTAGTTCTCCTCAGTATGCCATAGGTTATGGAAGAGACAAATGATAGTAGCCAACCTGCTAGTCATATACTGACTGGTAAATTGAGTACTGGTGAGAGGTATGTGAAACTTCTCATATGGTCCAAATGCTACTATCCGACCGACATCATAGATGTCTCTGTGGCGGATAGCGACTTGCGAAGCAAGTACCGAGAGCGGCGACCTCTAACCCCGGTGGACTAAACTACTGTTATTAAATACGATTTGAACGAAACTGCTACTCAGCGGGCAAATACCCCGACATGCACTGGATTATACCTTCAAATCATGATAGATTGGTAGCAGGTTGGCCACTATCGTTTGTCTGTTCCATAACCTATGGCATACTGAGGAGAACTAATAAGTTCGAAACCGGTCTATGTCTGGTTACTAATTGACAAATAATATTGGCTACCGATCTGTCATGATTTGAAGTAGAGAATACTTTCCTCCCTAGGGAGAAGAAGTCAATTTTCTACCAGTATTCAAGGGAGGCAAATTTTACTTTCTATAGAGATGCTAGAAAATATACTTTTTTGACATAATGATTATAATGATTATAATGTTGCCAGGCGAGGTCCAGAATGCAGGGGTGTATTTATTATAGTCAACCATCGCTCACTGCTTCAAATTTAAAACCATAATGTCAATTTGACAAGTACTTTATACAATTAGCTTTTTTTTATACTTTAATTTTAATATTTAATAATAATCAAGGATTTTTCTGTTTTTTTGTTTTTCTATTTTCTAAAATTTTCTCAAATTGCAATGCTCACAGTTTCTGTTTTGAAATCCCGTTTGTAATTATAGGATAGCAACTCCCTTCTCGGTCTTTAATTTGTGTGTCATTTATTATCTTATAAAACAAGTGATACGTACGATATTGTCTTATATATTGTGAGTAATTTTTTAAACTAACTATAATTTGCACATTAAGGACAAATTTAGAAATAATTACTATTATTGTTAATTCCGAAACTCCCATAATTATGACCGAACAGAGACAAGACAAAAGACATTTCTTACACAAATTATTTAGCTTTAGAAAGCGTTTGAAAGAAGATATTATGAAAAAACTGTTTCTCTCGGAATGAATTAACGAAGGTCGTAGCACAGATGTCATCATTACTAAGATATAAATTAATGTGAAATTAAAGACAGTGATTCTCTGATCATTTTCTGATTTTGATATTTTCTATAGCATTAAACCGAAAATTTTAAAGTTAAACCAACAATCCTATATCCTGCACTACAAGTACTTGTCCCAAATCGATCGTTTTGGTGAAAGGTAATCTGCTTCCTGTAACTAAACAAGTATTCAGGAATTTAACATTTAGGGGACAATAAATCACAATTTTGATGAACAAAACTGTTGATAAACTTCTCATGTACTTTATTAGGATCAAGTAACACTACTAGAAGAGAAATAATAATGACAGAGATGGAACATTAATTTTATTAGTAAATGAGAAACAATCTTGTACAGGGTGATCATTTTAGGTAGCTCCCTCGATTCACTGGCGTTATTTTTGCTCTATCGAAAAAATTCAAAACGCATATTATAGTCTTTTTTTCAAGGAATTACCATACAGAAATAGAACCAATTTTGCTTCTATAATAATTATTCAAAGTGGAGACCCTGATTACTCACCCATGCTTCTTTTCGACGATGCATGAAATTACGTACCCTTCCGAATACAGTATTTTTTCACGGATTTGTGCAGCAGGTGAGTGGAGAGTTTCATCAGTTCCTCAACTCACTCTATTCTATATCTTTCAATGACCCCATAAAAAAGTCACAGGAGTTTAAGTCCCGAGGTCTATCAGGTCAAAATGTGGGTCTGTTTCTTTCAATCTATCGGTTCGAGTAAACAGTTATTTTGCTCTATCACCTTTGCAGTGTATTCTCATTTGTCATATGAAGAGAATTAATTTTTGCACAAAGTGTGCACTGTGTATTTTTCCGTAAAATGAACGATTGCATTCAACCGCTATTATTATGACAAATGAAAGGATATGTGTTAGGTTCGCTCCAAAGAGAACATTTTCTCCTCAACTGAAATACCTATTGCGCCGGAGACGGAGAGAACCCAGAATGTCCGCCTTCTGCATTTGGCCCGCCAGCCACCCAGATGATTTTTGGCAGCCTGGTATGAGCTTCAGTTCCGAGAGCAGCGTAGGCATTATCCCTCCGAGTACACCGATTATTAGGACGACCATTTTGACCGAGTAGCCTGGGTACAGCACTTGGAGCTCGTACCGGAGATCGCGATATTTGGTCCGTTTCTCCTCCTCTTTCAAGGTGATGTTTTTCTCCGCAGGTGCCGAGAACTCGATGACATACATCACCTTGAGTTGATGGTCGAGGAGGACTATGTCAGGCTTGTTGGCTTGGATTAGCCTGACAGTCGGGAACGAGTAGTTCCAGTAAATCCGGCATTTCTCGTTCTCGACAACGGACTCAATATATCCGGGGACGTAAGGCAGCACTGGTGTCTGGTCTACCCCGTACGAGTGCCTTAGATGGTAGTATAGCACTCGTAAAGCCGCGTTATGTCGGTGGATGTAGGCCGAAATCGCATATATGGGGCATGCAGAAAGTAAGCGCATGACCGCAGGTCCTGCAGTTGATATCAGGAACCTTTACACGCCACACGCGAATACGATAGAGTGTTGATAACACCATCCTGGCAGGCCATAATGAAACCCTCAGTCTCTGACTTAAGCCCAGCTAACCTTAAAAAGGCGAATGTTAGCCTGGTAGTTTGTATGTTCTTATAGAAGATACCATGCGGGGGTTTATCGACATGTTGCCGAAACAGTTCTTCCTGTTCAGCAGCTCTGATTCGGGCTTTCAAACGATTTGGTTGAAGTTCGGTGACTGACTCTACATCAGGACCTCGCCAGCCTCCTCGCCTGATGTCAAATGCGAGACCGAGTTCATCTGTGGCTCTTTTTGTGCCTTGAACAATCCTGCTCCAACTCATATAGTTTCGTGATGTTTTACAAACCATAAGAGGGATCTGAGCTGCACATTTATCCGACCCGAACTACATACCAATTGCCCGCGTGTATTCTTCGACCACCCTAAGGGCGCTTTGTAGTTCGCGCTCTCCGGAGGCATAAAGTTTAAGGTCATCCATATAAAACAGAAGAGTGACTTCATGTCTCCGGTCGCTGGGTGGCCCACATTGATATCCGTGGGTTTGGCGGAGTCCAACAGCCAACATTAGAAGTGAGATGCAGAAGAGGAGAGGACTCAGGTAGTCACCATGAAAAACTCCTCTCCTACATGTGACCTGCTATGTCGTGAACCTCTGTGCATCTGATGTTATCGTGAAGCGAGTCTTCCAGAGCGGCAGCAGCTGTTCTATGCATCTCACTAGTGGTGCTGGCACCGCAAGACATTCGAGCAAGTGCAACAATAGCTCGTGCGACATTGTATCAAATGCCTTACGGTAATTAATCCAAGCCATCGACAGATTCCGCTTTTATTGCACAGAATCCTGTGTAATACAGCGGTCTATCAGCAGGCTGGACCGCATCAACAGACCTCAGTATCCTAGCATACAAGATACGAGTAAATATTTTGTAGCAGGAGTTGAGGCAAGTAATCGGCCTATAATTCTTCGGGTCGGAAAAACACCCCATTTTTGGGGATAAGCACAGTACGTCTCTCGACGAACCAGTCCGGAATCATCTGTCCCCCGTTCATCCATGTGTTGAAAATTCGCGCCAGACGGCAGTGAGTGGAAGGAAATTTCTTCCACCACTAGTTGTTATGGCGTCTGGGCACGGAGCAGCGAAGTTCTTGGTACTAACAAGTGCTTGTTGGACTTCCTCCGTACTGATTGCCGGGCACCACAAACTCATATAAAGTACATTAAACTAATTCAGTTTTAAAGACACGGGGCTGACTCTCGAATCTTATAAAAATTCATTGTTCACTCGCGAGACACTCAAAGTCTAACTACAAGTTAATGGGTAGTGCCTAGGTACCTAGGGTGTTCGAAGTTAAACTTTTTCTGAATTTACATATTTTCATCTAGCCGCCAACATTCTTACTTGTGGAGCCAAGCGTGCAGCCTAGACCTTATAACACTCCAATCATATCAGATATTTCCATAAATCAGCATTGTCTTTTGTGCTCTCTACTAACTCACAAAATTATCTCATACTTGACAACTTTCCACTGCCGTGGCTCTAGATTGACTGTCTACTGCGGTGGCTCCCGTAGATCTGTACCGTGGTCACCTTTGTCTGCTAACAAAACACACTCCTCAGTCCTCACCACGGGCGACAGCACTTCCGTAATCAACTTTCTTTTCTCCAGCACAGTAGCGGCGTACTAAGTAGCTAGTACAATAAGGTTTAATACAATTATTTTATTCGAATTTGAAATTTAACTTATAATTTAAACAATGTCCTTATAATTTATACGGAATGTGATCCAAATTGTTTATTTTAAATAACAGACCATTACATATTCTGCAATTTTTTTTAGAATTTTGCCTAACCAGCCTATTGCCTGAATTGTATATTTTCATACTGAATCAGGAGTCGCATACAAACAAGAATGAAAGTGTAAAATATAGGAAAGTGTAGGTAGTTTATTGGTATCATATTAAGTTTTAAAGGATCCTTACGAATTACCTTTGAACAGTATAGACAAAGGTAGTACCCAAATAATTAATTCATTATTTTTTTCTAGGAATGCATAGGACGAAGCAAATAAAGTGTCGGATATTTAATAATAAAGTCATGGTGTACAATTTTGAAAATCATTTTACAGAAGAACGTTCCATTTTGTGAACAAATTACACACGAACACTTTTTTTACAAAATAATGGTACATTTTAAAGATAAATAAACATTACAGGCAACAGATGTAAACACTGTTTAATTTACTCAGTGAGGTGCCATTTTTTCCCCCACCCCTACGTCCCTAATTTAAGTAGAGAAATACAAATTATCAAGAATATATCAGTTATTGTGAAATACTTATTTACCAACTTTCATGAAAATATCTCAGTCAGTTCCGGGTTAATTTGAGAAAAACAAAAAAATATAATGCAAATTTAACACTCTGTATCCCGGAAACAATTGAACATTTTGAAACATATTGAATAAAAATTCAATATAAGTTTATATAGCGAACTCTATTTCTACCAATTCTATTAATTCTCAAAGTTTGAAAGGTAAACTTCGGACAAGAATGTATAATATTAAAACTTTCTCAAGGACCTTCTTAACAAGTCGTTACATTAAAAAAGTGATTTATTTTTATGATTTTCCACAAAAGTAATCCTAAAACATGGAAAAAATAAATCCTGCCCATAAAAACATGTTTAGGTAAAATGATAATGAAATAGATAATACCGTCAATATAATTTATTGGTCACGCGATGGTGAACTCTGTATTAAAAATTTGGTTAGTACATGATACACAAACTATAAATCATGGGTGGTATGGGATTATTATTTGCTTTTGACATTCCACATACCTTTTCCATTTCCACGCTTCATCCCTTTTATATAAAAAACTGATTTATATTCTAATTGCGTAAAATGTTGTTTAGAATATATGAAAAAAATTGCACATATACTTATTAATGAATTAAATGTGGAACATTTAGGTCACTGCTGAAGCGTAAGCCGTTCCTCTTTTTAGTAAGCCATTGACAGTCGAATTCTTAGTATACTTTTGTTAAGTGTACATCATATTCAGTTAAGTGTATATCATATTTAGAACTTTGTAACAAATTCTTACGGATTTCTGACATTTTGGAATTATTCAATACATATCAATTAGTTCAATATATGAAAATAATTACGTTGGTTTTACAGACCTGTTTAGTTAATTCGCCGGTCTGATGAAAAATAAAACTGATATTCTAAATAAATGGCGTAGCAACCAAACATGCATAAATAGTAATTAAGTCAGTATGACATCTCCAGAGATGTTACTTCTATAATATCTTTAAAAAGAGCATCATTCTTGTTTTATGCATTACAAATACTTTTGAAATTTTAAGCTGGCCAGCTTGCTACACCTGATTCTACTCATGTACTATGTAGGGCATGGAAACCAAACATGCAGAAATAGTAAATAAGTCAGTGTAGCATCTGCAGAGAAGTTACTTCTCTATCCAATATCATTAAAAATTAGCTTTATTTAAGCCTTATGTCTTATAAATACTTTTTAAACTGCAGGCTGACTGTATTATAATGCATTAAAATAAAGCTTATGTATATAAAAACCTTGTCACCGTCTGTCGAAAAAAAATTTTTTTTTTGGCTCATCAGTGCACATAAAATATCGATAACCCACATTACTGTTTACAAACGGTAGTGGTTCCATCGGTAATTGGATTCGCCAATACTACAATATAGTATAGTACTAGCATTTTCTAATAATCAATAAATAAATCCCTGTTGATTTAAGGGCGCGTTTTTTACGATTTGAATTTTGTTCAAAATGCTTGTTTTTTTATTTATAATTCTTAAAACAAGGATAACATATTACACTAAAAAGTGGTTATGAACATCTGTATCAAACATTCCCTGGTATTCCCTTGGAAAAAGACCAAAATATGTATTGCACAAGTATAATAAAATTACTAATACAACATATAGAGTATTGGAAAAAAATAAGTAGAAAGACTCAGTGGCGGCTGGTGAAATTTAGGCTATGTCATATCTCAGTATTGGAGCATTGGGACCAAAGCGATACTTAAAGGCGTAACTATCAGGACTAAATGAAGAAGTTTTGCAGAAAAAAAATTGCGCTTGAAATTTGCGAAAAAAGTTGGAAAAATTAGTGCCCCCCAGGTTATTTTTTTAAACGATTTATAAAATATTTGTGAAACATTTTTTTTTCAGAATCAGGTGGAAAATATAAGTTCACATTTCAAATTTCATCAAAAAATATTGGTTTTCTATAAAGTTACACCGTTTTGAAATTTTATTTTAGATTCATTTTTCACTTTGCAAACTTCAAAACGGTGTAACTTTATAGAAAACCAATATTTTTCGATGAAATTTGAAATGTGAACTTATATTTTCCACCTGATTCTGAAAAAAAATGTTTCACAAATATTTTACAAATCGTTTAAAAAATAACTTGGGGGGCACTAATTTTTCCAACTTTTTTTCGCAAATTTCAAGCGCAATTTTTTTTCTGCAAAACTTCTTCATTTAGTCCTGATAGTTACGCCTTTAAGTATCGCTTGGGTCTCATGCTCCAATACTGAGATATGACATAGCCTAAATTTCACCAGCCGCCACTGGAAAGACTGCTTTGGGTGTGTGTATAAAGGATAGAAATAGTAAAGTCATGTATACGACAGAAAGAGATTTATACGTCGCCGTTGCCTTTTTGTATGTTGCGAAGTAACGAGAGCGCGTCTCATCAATTACTTTCCTTTAGACATTCAGTTTATGAGGGTTTTTTCCCCTTATCAAAAATAACGTCACTTGTGACACCTTAAACGGTGATATTTGTCAATTTTCAGTTTTCTTGGGCGCCAGTTCCTCTTTATAGTACAGGAACAGTACTTTTCCCTATTAACGGACAATAAGGTCTCGGATATCTACAGTGAAGGCTGGTAATATCCAGGGGTTCTTAGCAGTCCAGGTAATATCGGGATTCTACACTGTCTTTGCGAGCTCAGAGTGTGTGAATTTATACTATTTTCAAAGTTTTCTGTTGTTGTAGTTTTTAACTAATTAATTATTCCAGTTTTAATATATATATATATATATATATATATATATATATATATATATATATATATATATATATATATATATTCTACACTGTCTTTGCGAGCTCAGAGTGTGTGAATTTATACTATTTTCAAAGTTTTCTGTTGTTGTTGTAGTTTTTAACTAATTAATTATTCCAGTTTTAATATATATATATATATATATATATATATATATATATATATATATATATATATATATATATATATATATATATATATATATATATATATATATATATATAATAATAACTATTTTACATTTAGTAAATTATGCATATACTTATTTAATCCTTTTAAGAAATTTACCCTCCATAATAAATAATAATAATTACAATACCCACTATATATTGCAAAATAAGAGAATAATATTTAAAGAAAATAAAATTATACTATTTATGTAAGGTTTCAGATAGTACGGAGATTAAAATATTCGGTAACATCATAATTAGCACCATACAGAGTATACCTATATGATTCGGTCAACGTGAATAAAATGACTGAAAAACAATGCTTAGAAAACACTCCGTTACAAGTTTATTGTAGATATGATAAAATTAGTGTGCATCATTCGCCGTATTCCCAGTCAGTTTCTGATAGCCAATACTATTATTTTTCTAGAGGCCTTAATGCTCTGTAATCCATTTTTGAATGAGCCACTCCGTTACAAGTTTATTGTAGATAGGATAAAATTACTGTGCGTCATTCGCCGGACTCCCAGTGAGTGTCGGATAGCCAATACTATTATTTCTCTAATGCTCTGTTATCCATTTTGGAATTAGCCATGCTTCACGAGCTTTAATTCTGCTCCAGTACTGGGTGTTGGCTGTGGGCGTCAACAGCACGTCAATGGCATGTACATACACTACAGTATGTTTGCACAAGCATTTGAATCATCGAGGCGTCATATCTACAATAAATTGTTAATTCGTAAACACAAAGTACAAAAAGGAAACAGCGATGTATAAGCCTCTTTCTGTCGCATAAACGACTTTGCTAATTTTATCCTTTATGCACACATCCAAAGAAGTCTTTCTAATTTAAGTTTCTCCAATACTGTATAAGCATATCTGTAAAATGATGTAATAAACTATGATTTGTTTCCTTGCTGGTGTAAATCGGAAATAGCGCGGTATGATAATGGACAGACAATCTTGCTCAGTTACTATACGTGGTTGCTGCTGCGCTAATATGATGGACGGATTAGGTCCATTTTTAAACACAAAACAATAAGGTGCACCTTAAAGGGGCCTTAAAGCACGCCCTTTTCCAAATTCGCTATTTTAAGTTCCTCAAATCGGCATATCATTATTACGGAACAAAATTAACATATGATATACGTACGGGATAATTAAAACATTATCAGGATTTAAGCCTAACTCAACATAATGTAAATGTTGACACAGCATGAAGGTATTTAAATATTTGTTAATTATGCGTAGAAGTTGGGGTGAGAATTTTAAAACGGATAACACACAAATACAATAACAAATTTAATTTTATCGCACGTAATTAGATTTGATTAGTTCTTTGAAAATTAACAAGAATAATTCTTGTAAACGCCTGCGAACATTACTAAATATAAATTCTTGGTAGAAATATGTATGTACACATAAATAAAAATACATTACATTTTTATAAATATTCACAATTCGCGTGAGTAAATATTTTCCTGTTATTCAAATCGTGATTCATTAGCAGTAATTTTATGCAAATGAAAAATATTGTCACAAAAGAGCGTAGAGTATGTACTTCATTCTAGACAAATAGTAAGAAATAAACTAAAAATAAATTAAAACATGACAGTTGACAAGTAGCACTGGCGCGGCTCCTAAAAATTTAAACATATCAAATGTGTTTTCGTTTTAAGAGTTGATTTTAAGTAACTTTATCCAAATAACATCCAAAACGTAACGATGTTTTATACAGTGTATCTTATTCCGATCTTAAATGGCAGTATAAGATCCCCAAAGGCCTTACAATCCTTCTTGATGTATGAGAAAATAAATTAATAGCCAAAAAAAATTAAAATGAATATACTTTATTAATTAAATATCAGTAAAAGAAAAAAATACAAAAATTCTTACAATGTAGTAAATATGTAATGTCCAGAAATTACTCTATGTCACAGTCCACAAAAAAAAACACGAACCAAAATACATGGATCTAGTGTATTTTTCGACGATAAATTCGAATCTGTAGTAAAAAAAAAGATTTACCATATCAGTTTTTTTTTTGGCCAAAAAAAGATCCCTTGAAATGGGGTAAAACTATATTAATAATGTAAGGACCAAAATATAAGGATCTAGTTTATTTTTCGACGATAAATTCAAATCTGTAGTAAAAAAAAGATTTATCGTGTCAGTTTTTTTTTTGGTCAAAAACTTCTCTGAAATAGAGTATAACTATAGTAATAATGTAATGACTCTTAATGAAGTGTGAGAAATGGTTGATATTTTATAGTCTAGAGAGGAGAATATGAATTCAAACCATATTTTGTCCCAAGAGCTACAAGAATTTGTCCGTTGTACATGCTATTTAAACACGTGCGTTATTTGAGTTTCAGGGGTAGTTTTCACTCCCCCGTAAGGGTGGATTTTGTTTTAATTAATAGAAATAGCTTACTATGGTTTGAATGCGTATTCTCCTCTCTCGACTATAAAATGACTACCATTTCTCACACTTCTTTAAGAGTCATTACATTATTACTATAGTTTTACTCCATTTCCAGTGATTTTTTTGACCAAAAAAAAAAGAACGAACACGCTAAATCTTTTTCTAACTAGTGATTCGAATTTAGCGTCTAAAAATACACTAGATCCACGTATTTTGGTCATTACATTACTATTATAGTTTTACCCCATTTCAAGGGATATTTTTTTGCCAAAAAAAACTGACATGATACATCTTTTTTTGACTGCGGATTCGAATGCACCGTCGAAGAATACACAAGATCCATGTATTTTAGATCGTAGTAATGACCCTGATGATGCACTAGAAATTAGAAAAAAATTAAACTGACAAAAAATTGGTACAAAAACTAAGCATTAGAACTAAGTAAAAAAATGTATAGAAAACCACTAGAGTTGAAAGGTGAAATATATTCAGTTATAAACTATAGAATAAAATAGCAAATAATATTTTAAATAAACAGTTTATAACCCATCTTAAGATTCTTCTGTATTAATTAACAAAATAAAGTAATAGACAATTTTATCCGAAACTATTTTTTAAAGCAACCAAAAATCAAATGTACTTTAATAAAAGTCAATACTTCGGCAATACTAAGTATTCTTAGTAATTTCTTGACATAAGGAAGGCTTCTCGAAATTCACTAGCTACGTCAACGAGGTTAACAAAAAATGACAAATGACTGGCATAGTCACCACCAATTCAACAATGTTAAAGTCACTATGTCTTTCAGTGTTGTCAACCTCGGCATTCGAAATTATTGTAGCTAATCCTCAAAATTATTGTATTTTATTCTAAATTATTGTATATCAACAGCCCTAAAAAGACTCTTTTCACGATACTCCTTGCAAATTTTGTGAGTAATAGAAAATAGTAAAATAATAATATAAAACTTTAACTTAATATCCACCAATGAAAATCTAAATACTAGTATTATCTAAACTATACAATAGATGTCAGGGCCAGTTTGAAAGGTATTTACTATAAAATTTTATATATCATAAAATTTCTGTATCACAACCAAACTACGTTCTTCATTTTTCTATCATTTTATTAATTTTCAAAAATTTCTGATATGTCAAAGTCAAAACTCTCAAAAGTCAAATAAACAATAAAGGTTAAACATACGCTTGTCAAACATCCTCACCCCGGATTTCATGTCCTTGTAGTAAATGCGCGTCAGAGGATGCCAACATAACAAAATTCTATGGGTTTGAGGTGTTGGACTCCATATATGGGGGATATTATGATACAATTATTGTATTATTGTATGGACTCTTAAATTATTGTATAATTACCGAGTTCGGTAAAGCAGTGGGCCAGAGCGTTATGTGACAAAAGTAGCTGGTTAATTGGATCAAATCCCGATTTCGATTCTGACAAAGTCGAAGGGATTGATTGTGTGTGTTTGCGGATTTCTCAATTGTGTAACCCCCTTCCGTGTAGCTCCGGCTTTAGTATGGGAGTTGTCTAATTTATGTGGTGTTTTTGTTTGTTTTTTTTTTTAATACAATAATTATTGTATGTTTGGCAACGCTGAGGTCCTTGGAATTTGGATATTTCAAGCGAGTGGTAGTACGTTCACAAATTCAAGTTGGAAGACTAATATTCTTGTACTGATTTTTACGATACAATAATCTCACTTTTCACCACTGCACCCCCATACCTTGGTCATTTATTGATCGATATTTTCCGAAATTAAATGCCCCTATTATGCCCAATAGATAATGGAAAAAATCAAGTTATATTAGCCATATAGAATATTGGTTTTTACAGAATCTTGTTGGGCATGATCTAAAACTACCATCTACCAAATATTTATTCCTTCTGCCAAGATCACCTTGTAGTCGCTCCAATAGATATTTATCAAGATTGGTAAGTTTATAATAATGACGTTAGTAAAGCATTAGACACCTCATTTTCTTCCAAAATAAAACGTTATTATGAAAAGGAATATTGGAAACTTGGTTAGATGTTATTTTTTTAAATGCATAGCAATATCTTTGCTAACATGGAGTTCATTGGCTGGATTTAACAATTGCATTGAATGTCAATTTTAATTTAAACTTGGCGCTACCACAGTTATTAAGTATTGCAGATAAATAAGAAAAAAGTTTATACAACAAAATAACCTTATTTCGTCTAAATCAATTGACTTAATATTTTCGGTATTAAAAGTGAATCACCATGCATACTGACCATACTCAAGGTGTAAATCTAATAGTATTGGCAGAGTTTTAAATTATTTAAAGATCCTAATTAATTGTTACATAGTGAAATTTAATCATCATCCGTGTGAAAATAATTAAAATAAAACACTGTATAGCTGTGTGATATGTACTCGACTCGTATGTATATTTCGATAATAAAAAATATCTTAAATAGGTCAGCTGAAATTTACTATGCTCGTGTTATTGGTTTATGAGCTTTAAGGACTTTATTTAAATTGAATTTCTTAACAGCAATGATATTTTCTTTTTATGGAACCCAACCCATTTAGTAGAAGCATTTGTAAATTCTTTATCAGGCTACGTTTCCACCAGGTATTCAACACAAAACCGTAAATCGCCCTAAATCTCTTTCTATCAATAATGTCAAACACAAAAACAAGGTTTTCATTCTAAATAATATACAGATTTAGTACGTCAAATAGAAAAATCTGTTGGCTATATTATTTTAACAGGAAAAGTGAAACGACACTAAATAAAAACACTAAATTGCTAATAAAAAATGTAAAAACTTAAAATTTGCTTGTAATTTGATTTGCTAAATGTGCTTTTTATAGAAAAATAATATAATTTTTTCATCAATAGAGAAAAAATATAGGTGCGATTTACAGGTTTATGTTGAATACCTGTTGAAAACGCCGCATTAAATTCAACTTTGTAGTTTAAAATTCAATGTCAAAAACAGATATGTTCACCCCCGGATTCATAAAGGAGTTGAGCAAAAATCATGAAAACATGACCGCGACCTTCTGGCAGTTGAGCCTGTGTGGTAGGCAGGAATTAGCACCTCGGCCCTTGGCTTTATACGGCGGTAGTCAGACCTACACTTCAATATTAGTCGGTGGTTCGATGGTCGTGTGTGGACCGGATTACTGCATCTCAAACAATGGCATAAGTGCAAAGACTGGCCTGTCTAGGCTGCCCTGGAGGTCATGCTGGGCCTACCTGCGTTTTTCTTATAGATAAAGAGGGAATCCATGGCTGCCCACCTAAGAATGAGGGACTCAGGAAGTTGGCGGTGTAGAAGCAGGACTGAAGGTCATGCGGCAATTGCTGCATTGGCGGAGAGGGAAATTCCCATTTCCGCCTTCCAGGTGACAGAGACGAGAGACCAGCTTAGGTTGTAGAGGCGGTACACACTCACTCTTCTGTGTAGAGAAGAGTGGGAGGAAAAGAAAATGAACTTCACCCGGACTCAGGATACAGATAGTGTTAACAAGTGCCTTATTGTTTATGAGACTTTTGCTTTGGTTTTCTTGAGCACAGCACACGCCTTTATTAGCTCCGCCCATTAATAAACACACCGCAAACACACACACACACACGCACGCACACACATAGCCCGACAGAAAGGTAAAAATGAGAAAACCTACAACCCCGAAAAAAACGTAAAAAATGGCAGAATCCTATACTGGTATTAAACAAGCCTAACTCCACCGACAATACAAGTGCAGAACCGGAAGAAAGCACTAATTCAGGAGCAGACAGGTATGATCATACGTGTCTATTCATGTCTGGTTCGTCAATATATACCCCACCAAACAATTCTCCCAATCACCCCTCTGGAGGATTCATTCGCGTCAATTTATAACTCCACTTATTTATTTATCAAATGATTCTAAAATAAATCACCCAGAGGCGAACTACAAAAATCTACCTAACACTTTACAAACCCTTAAGTCAACAATAACCACTTACACAACGACAACAACAAGGACTACTACAATGACAACACAAAGACTGGCGACAATAATAACCGCAGAATTAGTACACCAATCAGATTTTATGCACTCAATGTCAAGAACTTCTCCCAAACAAGATCAAATACACGAACAGATAAGTCCAAGTCTACATCTGCAGCCCAAACCTAAATAGGCCTATATCTGCAAAGTCTATTATAGACTTTGTAATAGCCCGCAATATTGAATTTGCTGCATTACATAGTGACCACATACCCGTATATACAATTTTCGATGTTAAAACGTTACACAACCCACCAGACAGCCCTCCCTGAAAATCAGTATGACTGAGATAAATTTCAAAAGATAGTATGGCACAAACTACCATATAACTCCAAATGTAATTCCACAAGGGAAGTGGACGCGGCGACTGACAATATCAGAAAGACAATTATCGATGCACTGACATTAAGCCGGAAAAATGTGTCCTGCCAAATATTTTCACAAAAACTCTCCTTGGCTATTTTACTTCTAATAAAAGAGAAAAATAGACTCAAAAAGTCACACAAATCGCACAACCCTGACACAAAGACAAAAATAAATCAAATTAACAAACAAATAACTAAAGAAATCCAGGAATTCAGAAATGAAAAAATAGCCGTGACTATCCAATCCCATCCAAAAAATCCACACTATCTCCCCGCCAAGCGTAAAGAAACACACATTCCCACACTACAAATCCAAGGTAGTCACCGACCTTGAAATGTAGCGTATCTTTGCCCAACAGTACTCGCAAAAATAATACCTATCCCAAAATCTAAAAAACCTTCTAGTGACCCAAACAGTTACAGACTCATCAGTCTGTTATAGGTGAAGTCCTAGATTCCCTAATTCATGCCCGCATGCTGGTGCATATTGAGTACAAAAAATGACCTCAGTGAGTACCAGTATGGCTTCCGTCCTGACCACTCCACAACCCAGCAGCTTCTCCGGGTTGGTGAAATAATCACCACCAACAACAATCGAGGTCATCATACAGGGATTGTCGCCCTGAACCTCGAGAAAGCCTTCGACAAAGTCTGATCCTGGACTGCTATTATATAGCAGGCTCAGCATCGCGGGCTTCTCTGTATGAATCATTAAAACGATTCGTGCATACCTATCAAATCGCAGTATACCAGGACGGCTTCCAGGACTACCCCATTTTCTCCGGCGTCTCCCTTGGACCAACACATTTCATCCTTTACGTCACAGACATCCCATTACCCCTAGACCATAGAATTACATTATCACCATATGCGGACGACACAGCTATACCAGCAACTTCGATTAACCCAGACATTACGACAAAATTCCTACAAAAACAGACCGACGCTATAGCTCTCTATTTTGTAAAGTGGGGGTTACATATTAACACACCAAAGACCCAGAATGCAATAATAACAAAACGAAAGACTAACCCTAGACAAAGAATCAACATACTAGGCCGCGACATTGAGTGGTTGAGGTAAATACTGCATCTCGGTGTTACCCTGGATGTCAAGATTATGTTCGAGACACAACTTAAAAACATAAAACAAAAATACCATATGAAACTTTCAAAGTTACACCCAATAATTAAAAATTCACCACTTCCAAGGAGGTTTCTCTCCTCCATCCCTACCCACACGAATCAGCCAATAACACGACAAAAGTAGAGTATATAAAATCCCAATGCAAGCGCCATAGAGGCGAAAGACCACAGTAGCCGATTGCACATTCACGTACTGTGACACAGATAGTTCTCGTGTGGCTGCCAGACTGTCTTTGGGGACGGACAGTGCTAGAGAGCTTTGCTCTGAGGTCGTATACCACCTATTTCCAGACAGAAGTGTTTACCATTCTAGCAGCGGCAAGCAAAAAAGAAGTTAGAAACATTATGGAGCGAAATGTATATATTTGCTCCAACAGTCAAGCATCTCCGAAGGCAATATTCTCTACTAGAACGAGGTCGGCTCATGCTCTGAAGTGAGGATGCTTTGGAAGAGCTAGCTGGGCACAAAGAGGTAAAGCTTGAATAGGTCCCGGGATATAGTAGAATCCCAGGAAACAACAATGCCAATGAATTTGCTGAATACGGAGCGGAGAAACACTGTCTCTGATTGAAGCCTTGGAAGAGCTAGCTGGGCACAAAGAGGTAAAACTGGTATAGGCCAGTTGATATACTGAAATCCCCAGAAACAACAATGCCAATGAATTGGCTGAACTCGGAGCGGAGAAACACTGTCTCGGATTGAAGCCTATGATCGACATCACAAGGGGGAAGGTGACGACAGCCCTCAATGAAAGGACTCACAGTATATTGAGGGAGCACTGGAGAATAAGCAGTGGCTGCAGGCAAGGTCAGGACTTTGTGACTAGATCGAACAAATTCTCTACTCTATATTCAATGCATGAGTCCTCCCAGAAACAGTTTAATGGCATGCACCTTGGCCTGAATTATAGTTGCATTAGTACCTAGGTGTGAGAATATCCTCACCTTTGGTCTATAGCTATATACTCCGGCTCATGTTCTCTCAGAAGTTTTAGAGCCGTCTGTAAACATGTAATTGTCTGCCTTTAATAGGTCGGCTTTATTCCGATTCCACTCATCTTTTTTCGGAAAGAGGATATTGAAACTCAAGCTAGTAGTTGGTCATGATAGGCATCGTATTCGAGGGCATTCCCAGGATGCTGTGACTTTCTATGTCATCCAGTAGGCTGTTCCGTTCCACGATACTAGTCTGCGGCATATGGTCGTTTGTTGCAGTCTATATGTTGCCCACCTGGCCTCTCGCTTCAAATATATATGAAGAGGGAGGATAAGTCCAAGAGGATTTCCATTACAGCTGACGATGTGGTAATAATTGTGCCCCCATTATGGTCAAGCATGCTCATTTCTAAAAAGCAGGGAACTTGGCTTTGGCCGTCCGTTGTGATCCTTTCAGCCACCAAACTGTGTTATGATTGGTCTAATGACCGTGACAAAAATCCAATAAATGTATAGCTTTACGTTCACAACTATGCTAAACTTATATTAACTTTTATCAGTGGATTCTTTTTCAGGTAAACACTCCTGGCGTATAAATCGTGCAATAATAACAATCTTAGCCATGTTTTCTGAATTATTCATTAATTTTTATTTGGGACTCTAGTAAAACCAATGCAAAACGTGTGAATGTGTCTCTAAATAATACAAAATGCAGCATCCGCTGTTTTAGTGAGTAAAATAAAAAAATGTTTATTATGTTTTTATTACAAGCCGTCAAAAGTTATTACACGTTGTGGAAATTAAGTAATGCAGGGGTTCAGGAAATGTTAATACTTTAGAAAGATACGTGCAAACTAAACGTAGTGTTATAACAGATATGTTGAATTAAAAAAAAAAACTTGTAAAATCTTATAAATCTCTTCCGCCATATTTGAAAGCATGATTTTTTGGCAAGTCGATAGCTTCATATATACTTATGTCTTAAACGATTTCGTTTAAGTCTTTTTAATCAGATTATTGAATTTTGGCACGTTAGTACCATATAAAGGCGTTTTGGTGCACGCCACCAGTGACGTGCAGAAAAATGAGATACGGCTCCTGAGACAGTACTCATTAAAATAACCTAAAAGTTATCTCTTTTCTGTAAAAAAAATTTAAAAAAATTTTTTTACAGCTTAATTTCTAGTCTCACCCAGATTTGCAGAGAAATTAAAAACGTAGCCAAAGAAATATTCATAGTAGCTATAAATTAAACAATATTTACATGCTGTCTCTGTCAATTATAAGTTATTAAATGTTTTCTTAAAATGTTTTCTTAACCGTCTCTCAAGTCTCCGAAGTAACTCACAGAAAATTCTAGGATTTTATGTTGAGTAAAGAGAGACGAGGCTCTACAGTTTATTGTGGAGTCCGAACCATGTCTAAGGCATTGACAGTTTTCTCCCATGTTAATCCAAAACAAATTACAAATAAAATTACTTGGTCCGGGATGGATTCGAACCATCGATAGTCGTTACCGAGTAAATAGCTATAATCGCTTTACCCGCTCGGCTACCAATGAAATGAAATTTAACAAGTAATTTTTTTATTCTTTATTTTGAGATATTTCAGTTCTAAACATTTTTAATTTCTTTGCAAATCCTGTATCTTATAAACGAAGCCATTGGGGACATAAATATACATGAAGTTATTTTACGTCAAAAAATCATGCCTCAAAATTTGGCTGATGTTTTTTGAAACACCCTGTATATATGTGTTAGGCTGATTATACCATGGCTAGTAATCTCCGATATTTATCTATTGTATTTCTGCTAAAGCTGCCGTTTTCGGCGTACGTTTGCCACGTATATTGTAATTAAATAAATGTTTTACAAATTTATTGGTCAATTTACACTGCCGTTTGTTAAGTGTAATTGACCATATTAACTGCTTTGGCCGGTGAGTCCACTAAGCGAATTAATCTAGCAGCCAACGTTTATAGAACCATTAACGTGATGTAGGATGATTGTAAATCTGATTTTTTGACCCTCAAAGCACGAGAATTTAATAATCGTTAAAGGCCAGAGAATACACTACATACATGTCAGTTCATACGATATAGAGTAACAGGACATATGTAAATTGAAAATGTATGCATATGTATATTAACACTCACCTTTCACCGCTGCTGTCTCTTTAAGTTAAAATCGAGTGGATAGGAATTAAAAAAGGATTAACGTTTAGTATAAAGTATTACAAAGCATTGTCCTATGTTTAACCAGATGGACCTATCGTCCTTTTAAAAGGACGGTTGAAATTCCCTCCAATAATTTTAGGTTGCGATATTTTCACAAGGATGGCGCCACTTTAACATAGCATCCTGACATTTGCAGTGTTGAATTTCAGTTTATTTCAATTGCTGTACGTCCAGAACGTGTGTTAACTTAAAAGTTGTGTGCGCAGTTCGTTGGGGATAAAACATGGGTGATTGGAAGTAAGTATATTTTTTCAAAGTTTGAGTAAAACATTGTTTTTTTTTGTATTGTTTTCATAAATTAATGTCAATGTGACATAGTCATGGCACAAAGTTAGGTTAAATTTGATTTACGTTTGACAAAAATCATGTGATAAATAAGAGGCCTTTTTAAAGGACGATGGGTCTTTGTGTTACTAGATTTTCTATTTTTAACTAAAAAATTTTTCTCCTTTTTTATTTACAAAAATAAAACTCTAACACTAACTGAGCTAATAGATGAACTTGAGAATCTTGATACCATACCAGTGCCACCATCCGGCATTATTATATTCCCCCCTGAAGGTGAAGTATTGACTGATGAAGATTCAGGTGAGGAAGACAATGTGGTAATTCAAAACCTTCCTGGAGCACAATTACGAGCTGAGGCAGAGTATCATGTTACATCAGAACTGAACGATAAAGAAAATAGTGATGGTTTCGATTCAGAAGATGATTTACCTTTATCCAGTTTTACAAAGAGAAAAAAACCAAAGAAGAAAAATTACATGTGGGAGAAACTGGACATTCGAAGTGACTTCTTTCCTGATAGGCAAGGGGAACAAAATAATATTAGCGATCAAGTTGGCGATGTATTCGATTCTGTTCATTTGTTTTTTAAATTTATTGATGACGACATTATTGATATGTTTGTGAAGGAAACAAATGGTTATGCCAATACAAAAAATTTAAATGGCGATATTAGCCGTAATGAAATCATAAGTTTTATTGGTATACTTAAACTTAGTGGATGTCGTTCTTCCTCGGCGAAAACTGTATTGGCAAAATTCTGCAGATACAATTAATAAGCTTGTATCTGATACCATGTCAAGAGAAAGGTTCACATTTATAATGAACAATATACATTGTAAAAATAATGAGTTGGAATAAAATGACAGATTTTCTAAACTACGACCATTATTCGACAAACTCAACAAAAATTTTCAAAAATTTGCTACGCTACAATAATATCATAGTATTGATGAATCCATGGTGCCCTATTTTGGGCGCCTTGGATGCAAGCAATTCATAAGGGGCAAACCGATACGCTGGGGATACAAATTTTGGATGGGGACCAACAGGCTTGGTTATATAGTTTGGTTTGATCCGTATCAGGGGAAAAGTGCTACCTTACCCGATAAATATAAAGATTTCGGTCTAGGAGGAACTGTAGTTTTGCAGTACACGGATGTTTTGCTTAAAATAACTCAAAAAGTAATGAATTTGCACCTTTTTTTTACAATTTTTTTCACCTCTCCCGCACTTATGAATAAGCTAACACTTCAAGGAATAAAATGTACTGGAACAGCTCGCGAAAACTGGTTGTGTAAATGCCCAATTATGGACAACAAGAACCTAAAAAAAAAAGGAGAGAGGATATATTGACTATATGTCCTCACAAGATGACAATATTGTAGTATGTAAATGGAACGACAATAATATTGTCTGTGTTCAATACATGCCCCATAAATCCTATAAGAGGACTGCAGCGCTTTTCTCAGAAAGAGAAAAAAGAAAGTAACGGTGAATCAACCATCACCAGCAAACTCTATAATGAGAATATGGGCGGTGTAGATAGAGCGGACCAGAACATGAGTTTATATAGAATTAGCATTAGAGAAAAAATGTGGTATTTTCCTCTAATTACCCACTCTATAGACATGGCAATCCAAAACTTGTGGCAGTTACATAGAGGCGGTAAAATGGATCAACTAGCTTTTCGAAGGTCGGTAGCTACTGGAATTTTAGAAACCTATAAGAAAACCTCCAGCAGTTCTTTAAGGTCTTCAGTGCATTTACACGAGCATTCGAGATTTGACCGATTGGACCATTTGGTTGTTTTTCGTAACAATCAAAGAAGATGCGGTGTATGCCTTAAGAAGGTCAATACGTGCTGCAACAAATGTGACATTGCCCTGCATGTTAAAGACTGTTTTTTTGTACTCTTATCACACTAAAATGGAATTGTTTATGATAAATAAATTTGTTTTGTAATTTTGATATATTTTACTTAAAATGATTGTGTATAGTCCTATCGTCCATTTAAAAGGACACTATTTTTTTCGAAAACCAAAAACATTTTACATACATTTTTTTTATAATATGCCTTAGAAGGCGTTGAATTATTTATATCACTTTGAAAAACAGTTGTTTTTTGAAAAAAAAACGTCCAGGACTATCTGGGTTAATTTATACAAAATGACCAAAATCATGCAGCGTGTCTGCTAAAACTGAGCGAACTTGTATGTTTTAGGTAAACTACTACAGGCACTAGCGAAATATTTGTTTTGTATCAAAATTAACACAAACAAAATGTTTAGTATAAAAAATACTCCAATATTTTTCTGTTAGTCTGACAACTCAAACATTATACCGTATGTTAAATATTCAAAAAAGTTCTGTTTTAAATATCTTTTGAACAAATGAAGATATTGAAACAGAATTATGTGTGTAAAACACATGAGTAAAATAGCATTCAACGTGAAAAAATTAAACCCCCAACTTTAACCAGTGACGTAGATATGGGGTACGCCGGTTACGTGTTCGCCAAGAATTATGGCACGCGACTGGAAAAATATATTTTTTTGCAATTTTTGGAACTCATTTAATTTTGAACAAAAGTTATCTCTTGACATCTTTGCGTAGCTTTTATTGTTTGAAAATTTGTAAAGTTAAATCGAAGTCATTCATTGTTCGATTAAATGCGCCAATAATTTTATCTTATAAAAACAAGTAGGCACCTGTTAAGCTGCGTTTACATTATTACCGTTCTTTTAATTTTGTTAATGTGACTTGTCGATTTACATTTAGATAATGCTTTACCCTTTTGAAGACATGGTCGATATACATTTTACTTATGGAATTGCGATACTAATGGTTAAGCCTGGCCAAGCGATGGTAGATTCAGGGTCAGGCGCAATGCCAATGCCATCGCGCGCTTGTTTGCGATGACGATGACACGACACACTTCAGTTGTTATCTGTCGGTCGATGCATAGAGTACTAATAAATAATAAATAATGTTGAGCGTAAAGAGTAGAAAACGACCGTACGCTGAAAAAGTGAATAAATTTAACGGTGAATTTCCGGATTTATTCTATGATGGATGTAAAATAATTTGTAAAGTTTGTGATCAAGACTTAATGTGCTGGAATAAATACGGCTGCAAAATTCATGTCAATAGTAACCGGCATAAAAATAAAAAAATGGCGTGTCTTCTTTGGAACCTCAGTTTATGTTTGATTTACTGTTAATGCTGATTGTCTGTGATGTTCCCCTGCGCATATTGGATAAACCAGCATTTCGGAAGTTCTGGAATAAATACAATCCCCAGGTGAATTTACCAAGTCGTTCATCGTTACGTAGATATGTAGCAAGTGTTCGTAAAGACATTGTAAATAGGATTAAATATGCATTAAAAAATACACGGCTGTGGTTATGTGTTGACGAGACAACAGATTGTAAAAAAAATTCTATTTTAAAGGTTACGTGTACTCGACCCTGTTAAACCAAACGTTCCACTTTTACTAGCTAGCAAGAGACTAACTGCGTGTACTAGAGAAACAATTACGCGGGTGGTGTTGAAGACTTTCGAAAAATTTGAACTGTCAACAAGTCAAGTGTTGATGTTTGTGATCGACGGTACTGCGACAATGCGTTTGGTGGGCCGTTTTCTTCAAAGAGACGATTGTAGGTTTTTACATGTTACGTGTAAAGTGCATGCGTTCCATCTTGTAGCAGAAACGATTCGAAAATATTTTCCAGAGGTAGATGCATTAATAGCAAATACAAAAAAAGTATTTCTCAAATCTCCTAAACGGCTTCGAGCATTTCACACACTGTGTCCTGGTATTGTGGAACCACCAGAGCCGATTCTTACACGTTGGAGAACGTGGTTGAAGGCAGCTTTTTATTATGCTGAATATTTTCAACAAATAAAAGCTGTGATACTACAGTTCAACCCTAACGAGGCTGCAGCCATTAAGGAAAGCCAGACAAGCTTTCAAGATGTTTCCCTTGAAACAGATTTAAAAACTATTTATAACAATTATAGAGGACTACACGACGCAATAGAAAAATTGCAAAATACTTCGTTGTCGTTAGTGGAATCGCTGCAAATAGTGGACGACGTAAATACACAGCTATAGACTATAATTGACGCAAAAATAAGCCCGGTATTGAAAAATTCGAGAGTGTATTACGGAAAGATCCTGATTTTACCAAATTAAGACAAATTTGTGTTGGTGCGTTAAGTGAGTTCACAGAGTGTTTTACTTATGCCTGTATTACTTCCGTAGATGTCGAACGGCCTTTTTCAAAATACAAAAATATTATTTCACCACAGCGAACATCGCTTACTGAGACAACTGTAGAAACATGTCTGATGCTACACAGTTATTATAGAAGTGCTCAAGTTTGTGATAACGACAACCAAGCTACTTCATAAATCTTAAGAAGGTGAGTTTTGTACATATTTTTATAAAGTGTACCAGTATAATAAAATTTATTTCCATTTATTTTATTTATTTATTTATTTATTATTAGTCATCACTTAAATATACAATGTACATGTGTGAACGTCATTTAACAGTTTAATAATAATGTGCAGCACTAAGCTTACAAAATATAAGGAAATACATAAGAAAGAATTTAAAGCGAACGAAATAGTACAAAAACATACATCACAATATATAAAATATTTTTGTTTTTATTATTGTACTTATTCAAGTATTATATGATGCATACCCAGTACGTCTCTGTAGGATTAGTGACCTTGGCGAGGCTTACTAATGGTAATAATAATGTAGAATCTAAAATACTTTATGAAAAATGCTTTCCCAACCGATGTCATCCAGATCGAAGAATATTTATGAATATTCATATGCGCTTAAGGCAAACAGGATCTTTGAAACCTAATCATGGGGGTGGACGAAGGGCGACGGTAAGAACGGTTCGACAGTAGGAAGGGATACTTGAAACAGTTAAGCAGCAACGGAACGAGTGAGTTACATGGCGATTCATCGGGTTTTAAGAAGCAATATGTTGTATGTATTCGAAACCCTCATCGTCGGTATTATTAACGGATGAAGCTGGATTTAATAGGGATGGCATTATAAATTTTCAGAATAACCACTTAGGGGTCGATGAAAATCCTAACGAAATAATTGAGTCGAGGCACCAACAACGTTTTTCTATTAATAGGACACTGGAATTATGGACGATTTTTTAATTTGTCCTACTCCGAAGGATTAATGGAGAATTTTACCTCAATTTCCTTCAAAATGAGTTTCCACTTCCAATAGAGGATATTTCACGAGTAGTACGATGGTAACACCATCATGGGTAAAAAAACGTTCTTGCTCGTACGAGGATATTTCAATGAAACTTATCCTATTCGATGGATAGGTCGTAGGGGACCGATAGCATGGTCATCAAGCTCCCCAGACCTCAATTCGCTTTATTACTATTTATAGGGTCATTTAAAGCCTTATGTTTATGCTGTTATTATTGCTAATGAACAAACTATTTTTCATGGGATCAAGGAAGGGTGCCAGCAAAATCATCCAATTCCAGACAACTTTGATAAAGTGAGAGGATCTATGAGAAGAAGTATCAAAAAGTGTATTGGGACACGTGTTATAAAATTATCTCCATAATTTAAAATAATTGTTAAACATTTCTTGTTTAAAAATAAATTTTATTTTGATAAAAAAATTATTTTTCCAATTTGTGTTTTTTTCTTTATTTTCCATGCTATTAGTTAGAACAAATTAGGCCAACCTTAGCTACGAAAAATATCGAGATTATTTTTCTTCAAAATAAAATTTGCATTCCAAAACTGCAAAGAACATTTTTTTTAAATGGCGCGCCATAATTTTTTACGAAACGTAATCGGTATAGGGTATGTTAGTTACGTTTTGTTTGTATCAAACCCCCTTTTACTTTTACAGATATTTACTGCAGTGATTGAGGAACTAGAGTAAAATAATCCTAAATTCGCTGTCAACGGTGATCACATTCTGATGATTTTTTTAATTTTTATTCGTGAATGATACGATGTACGAAAAAAAGGACACAACAGTTTTAGTTAAAAGTACATTCAAATCAACGAAACAAAAATCCGTTCGGTTGCAAATAACTGTTTGTATATCAGCGTAACGCAGAAGTTATGCAATCTTAGGCGAAAGTTGTATAAGTGATATACCATCCTTCAGAAGGGATACAAAGCAGCTGATCCCTTGTATGTTTGATGTTACGCAAGTAAAGAATCCCTACCATTCGATAGAGAAGAGGTTCAGCCAATTTTACAGGTTGGGGGTAGCTCATCTCCTGACGTCGGTGATTGATCCTGGTAGCAGAAATATACTGACGTTAAGTGAATGGATAAAAAATAGTTATTCTTTGAAAGCGTCGTGGAATGCTTAGGAAGCATTTTAGGAAAAATATTACTTGTTTTTTGGTTTCTTACGAAAGGAATCGCCATTTGAAGTTTGTCGTGGTGCAACACCCTGTATAATGGTTTTTTATTCGTTTATAACTCCTCAGAGGGTTGGCAGACACGAACATGTTATTCAAACAATATTTTATAAAATCAAAATATGAAAATTTGTCATATTTTTTGACATTTTAAATTGATAGATTGATTTTAACTTTGGTAAACATAATGACATTCATGACATTTAACCTAACCTATATAAGCCCATTCATTATACTTCTATAAAAAAATGTGACATTTTATTTACTTCTTATATATTTCTAGAAAAAATAATAAAATAATCATTTGGGTATTACATAAGCAGCCCATTAAACCTAATATGATAACAATAAAATAATTGTATTTCCTTACATTTTACACTATTATTCATATCTGAATGCGCTAATATAAAAGTTACAGTACAAAAATGAAAACCCCTAAACCGCTATATAACATCTTTCATCCTTTCGGAATTTCTCAGTGTGTTGAGAAACACAAACATGTTATTTAAAAAACATATAAATTATATAATTCAAATTCTTAATACCTGTTATATTTGTTTTGACATTTTAAATTGATTGATTTTAACTTTGGTAACTACAAAGACATTCATTACATCTAATCTAACCTTTAAGTATATAAGTCCTTTCTTTTACATATTTTAAAAAATCTGACATTTTATTAGCTTCGTATTTAGGCATTTCTAGAAAAAAATAATAAATGAATTATTTTACTGGTATCTTATTAGGTTTGAAAGGATGTTTATGTAATGCTCAAACAATTAATTTGTTATTTTTTTTCTAAAAAAGCAAAACTATGAAAACTGACATTAAAAAAATCGAAAATAAGACTTTTTTCTTTTGTTGCGTCCATTTATGGATACGGTTTGGACGAGCTTATTACGGAAATTTCAGCATCCGCCAACGCACATGCCACGAGATTTATCATTAAGTGCCTCCTATCCTTCAAAACATTCTCAAGATAAATAGGTGGGATCATGACACAGACGAGCAATTTAGGACTAATCCAATTCCTTCATTGTGATTTCTTGTAAACTGTACGGATTATAATGTGACTGTCATGAATTATGCTAGAACACATATCGCAATAATTCAAACAGGATATTTACTTTACTTAAGTAGAACGTAGAACTTGATAAAGAAAATGAATTACACCACGATTTATTCATATTCGTGTCTTAAAATTTTGTAAATTAAATAGGTTTGTTTCACTATTAATCATAATAATTATCATCATAATAGAACATAAGTAAATGTAACTGAAGATTAATATGTTTGAAACACCCACATTAAAAAATGGCCGTCGTTTAAAATATACATATACAACAGAGAGCAGCATTAGATAGTAATTAATTATTTACAAAGGAATTAAATTGCTAATTAAATTACTGATATAATTACTTCTGAAAATATTAGTTCTAATTAATTTTTTTTTAAATTAGTTAATTAATTTGCAATTTTAATACTTAATTTTAATAATTTAATTAAGTTAACGCACTTTAATTAATTTTAAATCATATTACTTACTTAAAATAGTTTAAGCATCTTCAAAAATTCATTTAATCTTTGAAAATGTAATTTAATACGAAAGTACAGCCATCGCAAGCAGGAAAATGACAAGTGAAAACCAGTAAAAGCCCTGAAATTGTGAGCCATATTTTTCAACATTAAATCAATGCTTTTGAAGGTAAGGTTCTGTTTTACTCGTTTTGTAAATTAAGTAAAGTGATATAACTTTACTTTGATTAAATGTTATGTCTGAAGTGGCATTATATCTGACGCGTATTGCGCTGACAAGAAGCTCGTGTTCAAAATTATCATGGGGCCCCACACCGCAATCCCCAGTCGCGAGGTATGAATCGCTTTTAAAAATAAGGAACGCAATAAACGATAACAAAAGGAATTTAATTTATATTTAATACATTTTACATATTAATTTTATATAACAGAGGTGATATTAAAAGTCTTGTTTTTTTCTCACACAATTATATCTTTACAACGCCCAGTTTCGAGGTAAATCTGACCTCATCTAGGTTATTTATAACGAAAAGTTTACAATATAAAAAAAAACATACCGCAAAAGAATATGAGGTTGCATTACAAGCTATTAAAAAAAAATTACATGACCAGAGTCTCGTTATTTCATTATTAACGTAATTTGGATCTGAAACAATTTTTTAGGGTTGAAAATAATTAAATGTATACAAAAAATGTATAAAACATTTTTAGTAAAATCACAATTTTAACATTTTTAACAAAGATTAAAAATAGTACGTTAAGATATGGTTAAAAAAATAGGAAAAAAAGTTGTTTATCTAATAGGCTAACAAAAACTATGAGAAAATAGTACCTTACATAATTAAAACATGAGATTTGACTAAATTGTTAAAGAGAGTGTCAACTAACAAATAATATCTTCTATCAAGTAATCAGGAAAATATTGTATCGGAAAAGTAGAATATTGAATGTGTACCATATAACATAGAGGGGAGCGAGCTATACGTTAATACGAGCAGATACCACATCGGTACATTTTTTAGGAAACAATTACATATTATGTTAATATAACATAAAATTTTAGAGCAGTTTGATGAATTTAAACGTAAACAGTTAGGGGGCAGAAAAAAAGCGAGCCGTTAATATGAGTACTAAATCGATAATAGTCAGGATCCGGATTTGTATTCCATTTTTCAGAGCCGGGCAGTTATGAAACAAATACATTAATAAACGTGGCATACCCTTCAGTCCCGAATTTTATGTACATACCATATTGTGTTTTGTTAGTTAATACTAGTTGACTTTAAGCATAAATAATAAGTTTGTAACTTCATTTTGGACTAAAATTTACAATTTTTTGAAAAAATTACTGTACACAATTGTGTACGCCAGTATCATCCTTACTTTTTTTCATAACAGTTTCTTATCATTTGGTCCTAACATACACATAATAAGTAACTTAATAAATAAGAAAGTTTTATTTTAAAGATTATTTATTGGACAAAAACAAGACTTATTTACTTGTGAAAATCAAAAAAAAAAACAATTCCTGTCCTTATTAAGACACAGAAAAACGTTACATTTTACACATTTAACTCTGGATCTACCAGTGCAGCTTTCATTTCGACATCGCTGGGCAGTAGCTAAATTCTTTGCTTCTGGCAAATGTTGATCTTTTACAATTCTTAACTCACTTCTTGGAACTGAAACATTTCCAGACCCACCCTTGGACTTTTTCGGATTAAAATTCTCGTTTGCATCTAATATCCTTCTTTTTCTGGAATTGATAATGAGATCTTCTGCAACTGACATTTTGAAGTGAAGTAGATCCATTATGTTTTTTTTATGGACATTATACTTTTTACAATGTATGTTATAGGTGATCCATGAATTTACCACTGCTTTGTCCTATTGTATGATCTGTACAATGAGATCATTCTATTTACTAGATCCACGCCACCCATGTTTTCGTTGTATTGTTTTATCATGTTTGGGCGTTGAACATGTATGTATTGTTTATCAATCTTCGAGTACCTACCTTTTTGTAGTACCCAATGGAATTTCAGAATGTACTGTAGAATCCATTATTCGGTTATCAAACCATTTCAGAATACATATTTTACCATCTTCCCTGGTTTTATTATCTAGGCTTCTCCGTCCAAGAGTGTTCATTTCAGTATCAAATTTAATTCCAATTTTAGGAAACCGTTTTGTAATTATGATGCCTTTTGCAGTAATGTCTTTTACAGCGAGTGTTTCTAATAATTTAGTTCCTGTGAAATATCTGTCAAAATAAATGTTTGTCCCAGGAGGACAAGTTTCTACTAACCTAAGAACTGCTCTACCACCTATTCTTACATTGTTATTTTCGGGAAAGTTTGTCTGTGCACCCTGGTAAACTTCATAATCCAAAATGAGACCGGAAGCAGCTGCCAATACATACACCTTTAAAAATGCAGGGTTTGGCTTACGTGATACATACTGTCTTACATTAATATGGCCAGCAAAGGGTATGATCTGTTCATCTACGCAGACATTTTTTTTCTCTTGGTAATTTTAAAATTCTTTCTCTAAATCTGTCTATAAGTGGCCTCACTTTCCATAGTCGGTCATTAGTTTTATGTTCCCCAGAAACGCCATTATTATCAACAAGGTGAATTGCTTTCCTTAAAAGAAAATATCTGTCTCTCGTCATTGTATCTGCAACAACTGGCACACGAAAATTTGTTGCCCAATACATAATAATTCGTGGATATTTTAACACGCTCATTACCATAGTAATCCATATAAATTGCTTTATCTCATTAACATCAGTACCTAAAAGATTTCCTGTTGTCTGCAGATAGTGAATATTTGTTTCTGAGGCAACCATTAAAAAAAATTATCATTATAATATTCATAAAAATATTCTATGTGAATAGCCTCAAAATATTCTTCATCAGATTCATCCAATGCAGTAATTTTAAAATCTGGAAAGATATTTTTTTAATTTATGCTTTTTGTCCCACTTTAATTGTTGTGGTTTGGATTTCTTAGAAGTATTTGAGGATAGATGTTTCTTCTGTTTAGATGCATTTCTGATGGTTTCACTTTGTTTTACTGTTTATTTGCGTTATTATCTATATTTTTTTCGATATCATTTTCATTTTGAGAGTGTTCCATAGGTTGTCGAATTTCTAGAGCTTCGCTATTTCCTTCAGGCATTCCTTCACAGTTGTTATTCAGTTCATTGGTACTCATTTCGGGAGTTGTTTTATGTTCAACATTTATTTCATTCCACTCAACATCGTTTTGATTATCTTTGGTGTCATCTTCTATCTCTTCAGTCACTGTTTCATTGGCTTTATCTTCACCCTCAAGATGTCCGTCTTCCGGATAAGGCATGTCAGCTTCAGATAAATCGTCAAAATCGAGGATATAGTCTCTATCAACTATAGAGTCATCTTCATTTTCATCTTCCAATTCTTCAATATAGCTTTCATTCAGCAAATTCAACAGTTCATCTTCAGTCAACGGTCTTTTTTCTCTCTGGGAAGATCAAAAAACATGTCAGAATACATATCTTGTAAAAACTAGAATGCACATTTGTGTTTAAATTATAAATTAAAAAATGTGGAATTCACAACTAACGTACACATTTGAACACAAACAAAAATTACTAAAAGTTGATATTGGATCCTCGAATACACAAATGTGTACAACTGAATTAACGCGCGAAAAACTTAATTATTTTCGCAGTAGCTCTCCAATCCCTAAAGTGCATCATGAAATGCAGTATTGTAAGTGTAATTTGCAATAATCACATTTGTTTTTAATTGAAAAAATACCAGTACTTACCGTATTTATTTAATGTACTTACAGAAACATATTTCTCTCTGGTAGCCATTGTTATGGCAGTACTGCCATCTACATTTTTGAAGGTTAATATCATATTCTGCATATTGGAGAAACCTAAATCTATTCGTTAAAGCTGTGCTACAGAATTCTGCAATAGTGTTATTTCTGGCCAATGGAAATTGTCTACACAATTATGTACATAAGGACTCACGAGGATGTAAAGGTTCATCTGGCGTGTTTATTTATAGACCTGTAATATATAACCAGGATTGAGGCAGAAAGTTGCGCAACTGTGCGGGAATGAAGGTCGTGAAGTTACAACAAGGAGTACAGTCGGAACATTTACTATAAATTGTTTTTATTATTAACTAACTGTTAGTTCTAGTGTTCAAACAAAACAAAAAATTTGTAAATTATAAATCAAAATGGTCGTATCTTTCAACTTATCAATTTTAGATCCTAAGTATGATACATTTTTGGAATCAGCTGCTGAAGCAGAATTCAAAAACTGAGAAATATATAGGATATTCCATTTAAAAAAAACATCTATGACGTCATAGCGGAAACGACGTCATAATCGAAAAGTAAAGGATAAGGCACACAATTGAAATCAAAAATCGACGTGTCCGCGGATTTTTTATATGTATTTTTGGTTTAAGAAGAAATTAATGTATTCAATACTTTACGGACACAGTCTATATATGAGACCAAATACATATATAAAACAAACAGTCCATACAAAAGAAGGTACAAATAATGTAGAAATACTATACATACGTATCAGAATTTATTATACAGGGTGGGGCAATAGTGCGTCCGACTTCGATATCTCGAGTTCTATGATAGCTAGAAATTTAATTTAAACATACAAGGAAACTAGACAGAAAAATCTATAACCGGAAGTTGTTTTTGTATGTACAGGGTGAGCCAAAAAAAAATCATTACATCCAAGTTGTTGGGAGAGAGTCAATAATAATACAGAAGTGGAAGGAGGCCACAAAGAGGTTTCAAACAATTTTCTGGTATACATGGCATTCCATTTAAAAAAAATGTTAGTTGACCCTGTAGAACTGTTTTAGCTCACCCTGTATATTCGAAAATAATTTTCGATTATAGACTTTTGTGTCTAGTTTATTATGATTTTAAATTGTTTCTAGCTATCATAGAACTCGACATATTGAAGTCGGACGCACTATTGCCCCACCCTGTATAAAAATTGAAAAAAGTTATTTATAAAAACAAACGAACAATCACAATAAGTACAAACATTAAAAAATGTACGTATAAATTCAATTAATATATACTAAATTGCCATCATAATGGCGTCCTAAAATTTTTTTTACTGCATTTTTAAAACTATTAATATTTAGCATTTTTAATTTTTGACATTTTAATGTAGTCGGGTAGTATATTAAAAATTCTGCAGCCCCATTTGATATAGCGCATTGTTATGTCTAATAGGTAAAAGATAGTCATTTTTCTTGTTTCGTAATTATGATTGTTTTTGTTAACGTTAAATTTACTTTTGTTTTTGTAAACACAGCAAAGGAATATTTGTTATTAATATATATACCAATTAAAACCAAATATTTTTAAAACTATTACTGGAAACTCTTTCAGCGACGTATCTTGTAGTATAGATGTTCTAAAAATGACTAATGGAAGTAATAAAATGAAAGTATATTGGCATGCAAGTATATATTTACATAATTTTTCTTTAGCTGCACCACACACTTATTCAAATTTATTACCATAGTATTATTCCTTACAAGCGATGTATATTATTAAAAGTGGCTCCATATGTTCTGCTGTTAAAATCCGTAGCAAATAGTTACTTTGGATCTTTTGGAAATTATGTGTGCCACCTTTCATTCAATTGTGAAATTTCCTAGCCAGAAAGATACAGAAAAATATTTACAGTAGAATGTTGCGATGATATTATTATATTTATATGGGCTTTACTTTATTCAAAAATACAATTTTGCGTATTTATAAAACAGAAAAATCTTCTTAAAAATGCACAAAAAATACAATTACATCTATAATATTTGACACTGATATACGCACATTTTATTAATTTTTTTATTTTTTATATATTTTTTTTTTAATTAAAATATTTGGCATGTATCATTGTTATCCGCAGTAAAAGCTTAACTAATGCTGATGAAAGGAGCCATTTTTATACGATCAAATAAACCACTAATTCCGTTTCTTAAAGCGACCCCTAAAAAGTAAATTACGCTTGAAAACTAATTTATTTGTCCGCATTTTCTTTTACACCTAATGAATAAAATGCAAGAACGGTAATCTTGTCTCAAGCTTTTTCATTTTTAATTTATATTCAAATTTATTTGGGAGTTCGCTCTTTGAAACTTAATGTACTTAGGAATTAATAACAATAAAGTTACGGCTATTGTGATATTGTATGTTCAAATTGCATCACAAGTCGTTCGACAACAGAGTATACCTGTGTTTTTTTGCTAATCTTATTATTGAATATCTATTAAAAATAAATATTTTATCGTCAGCTGTAATTAAAAATACCGTATGTTGATACGACACAATATACAACTCATAATATAATAGTTATTTACACAACGTGTGCCTCTATATAATAAAATCTGAAGTAAATTCACACCAGAATTTATACAAAATGTGAGTCAGATATGGGCAATGAACAGTTCGGTTTCCGTAGTGGGTCTCGCATCAGAGAGGCACTATTTTGCTTCATTGTGCGCATGAAAATATGTCGATATCGACAAAAAGAATATTATGTGTGCCTCATCGACTACGAAAATGCCCTCGATAAAATAAGACGCAGTAATTTCGTGGAATGTCTGATGAGAAGAAGAGTAGATAAGAAAGACATTAACACCATAAAGAAACTCTACTGATACAAAAACGCGACTATAAAATAGAAATTGGTGTTACAGAATGCGTCAAATATAAAGAGAAGTAAGACATGCTTCCTTCACTACTTCTTTTCAATCTTTATACAAAGGAGATATTTGCCAAAGTTCGTCACATGTCAAAGAAGGTGTCAAGATCACAACATTCGATACTTGGATGACACTATCCTAATTGCTGACTGTGAGGAAGATACTAATTTTCCGATAAGATCGTGAGACAAGGAATATAATACGGTCTACAAATCAGCGTACAGAAAACGAAAGCTTTGGTTACCTCCAAGTTAAACAATATCAAGACAAACATTACAATGAATGGCCAACAGATAAAACAAGGGAGAAAGTTCAAATATTTAGTCAGCTGGATCACAGCCTTTATCCCGAAATAGAACATACCAGCACAGCTTTAGTATATTTCGCTTAAGAGTCAAAAGTTTTGGGTAAACTTTTGGTCGAAATAATCAACGTTGAGGAAAATGTGGACATAGATTGTTTTCCTAAACTAAAAGCGTTTCTTAAAAGACAGTCTACTGTGTACCTATCTAAAATCTCGAAGGTTTTTATAAAGCAAGAGTTACCCAAATTTTCACTAGAAGAATTCGCTGAAAAGTTTCTCATGATGAAATTTCTTTTATAAGTGCATCAGGAGCATGTCATTGAGATGAACTTAATAGAATGATAACTAATGACATAGAGGATAAAGGGGCTTTTCTAATGGTCAAGATTCCAGACATAAAAACAAATATTTAGCAAACAATCACAACTCTTCTTCTTCTTCTTTTTCAGACGACATGTATTTCTAGAATATAAGCGACCATCAGCATGATTTCAACATTGTCAACTGATATACAAACATGTGGCTTTGTACTCTACCCATACCATTGTCTCAAATTTTTTAACCAAGAGGTCTTCTAAGTCATAGTCCTCGCTTTTTATCTGCTATTTCCTCTGAATGATATGCAGTAATTGGTATTTGCTCTTTCTGATGATGTGTCCAAAATACTCAAGATTCCTCTTTTTTAAACTGTTAAAGTACTTTCGTTTGCCTGTTCAGTCTCCTCAACACCATTACATTTGTAATTCTTTATATCTACGAAATTTTCAATATTCTAGGCCCACATTTCAAATGTCTCTATTTTCTTGTGCACGGCTTGCTTCCCTAAGAGTCCAAATCTCCAATCAAAGAAGGAGACTAAAAAGATAATAGCGGAGAAATCGAATTCGTAGTGCAAGAGTTAGTTCACGCCAGGTCAAGACTTTCCTTATTCGGAAAGAAATGTTCTCGCGTACTCAATTCTGCACAGAATCGCTGGAGATAAGTATTTTTCTGCTATATCTCGGACTAATTAATTTATTTGTTGTATAAAGAAACAAACACAAGTACAACGAAAGATGAAATGAATAACTAAGGTCACACTGGTAACTTTATAAGCTATTCTTTTTGAAGATTACGTATAAGCTCTCTGCCAGTAAATCAAATGAGCAAACAGCATTATGGCATCAGATTAATATATTAAGCGAGTAAGTAAATTTTATTTCACCAAAAATGTTACACAATCGTCTAAGAAAGCAGGTACATAATATATCGATATGGATATTTATAAATATAAATGGACAAAGAAAATAATAGGACTAAATATTACATAGGGCACAAAAAATGCCTTTGTTGGAAAATATATTTTCATATGATGGATTATGACTAGATTGAAGGTAAAAGGTGAAATGGTCTACGGAATAAAGTGCAATATTTAAACGAAATGTATTCCTGCTAGTGATTATTTTTATACGTGAGGTATCTATGTGATTAATTATTTCAATTGTCATAAAACGTGTTTTTTATGAAATTAAATCTGTGGAGATAATATAATCTATTTTATCGACTATCGTGTCTTGGATTTCTGCATAACTAATTATTTTTAATGCAGCTGTATTTGTTTTGAAATATAATGATAAATACATTCTATAAATGTAATAGCCATCGTTGAAGGACCATTAGCCACTGTTCATTAAAATTTTCCGTACATTAAGTATCGATGTAGTAATTTTAATTAATATTAAAAATTGTTGATGTCGAAGTGCATTTAAAAATATTTGACTAACTAACATACTCTCCACTTCGAATTGCATCACTGACTGGGTAAATCTAAAAACGAGCAAATTATACAGAGCGACTTCTGCCTCAAGCTGTTAATCCCGCTTTAGCACCTTAATCGATTTCTTTACCATAACTTGCACATCTTGCAGCTATTTCCCGACTCTATGCTAGGATCGGATTTAGAAATATAGCTGTTTAGAGGGAAACATTGTAAATGCCACCAACATTGTTGAGCTGACCTCAGGGAACAGTAAATTTTGCAATAAGCCGGTGGCTATAAAACGCTAATGTGATAATACCACATAGATTATCATTAATTAAACGATGTAATTGCTGATAGCGGGGGATAATATTTAATGTTACTTGTAAGTAGTAATAGTAAATAGTATTTCCAGAAAAACTAAATTTTTTAATTTGATATTTGTGGAAGTAAACAAATATACCGGTTGGTTTAATCACCATACAGGATTTTAGTTTCAAATTTAGAACAGTTTTTGTGTGTTAAATTACCTAGAAAATATTGATTTATTTAATTTTGTAAGAAAATTGGATTTAATGGAATTGATAGACTTTAAATTTCTTAAACATACACAAATAAAAAAAACCTATGAACAAACGAAATATACTTAATTTAAATAAATCTTTGTTTCATATATATAACGAATTTATTTTCTTTCTTCGCTACTTTGACTTACTTTAATTATACAAATAAAACGACAACAAAAAAATACATACATATATTTAGAATGTAAAACACAAGAGGGTCAGGGTTTGGTTAACAAGTAATAAACTAGGTACATACATATATTTAACTTCAAAAAAATCTGGACATAATTCCACAAAACAAGTTTGTTTTAGGGCGCCACCCGCCTTTCCTTTTCGTTTAGATAGTTCACTTTTTAAAAGTCTAAAAAAACGTTAAACGCACTAATGCCGTTGAAAGGGGGAAAGAACGATTATTCTTCACTAAAGTGTCTCGCACAGCTCAATAGCAAGTAAAAAGTCTAGGGGCTTTTTCCCACTCTAGTTTGGTGGACAGGCACATCAGCCCGTTGATGCAAATTGAATTTCAAATTTCCAGCTCGCACTCAGAGCGGAAGTTGGCTATTTACTATTTAATAGGTACCTATGTGACAATAATTAGAAGTATGATAACCTTACCAGCTCATAGAATATCTTTCTTAGGCTACATACTTAGTAACTTCAGAACCATAACTTTCAGCCAGACCAAATCTCGAACGTAATGCCAGCAACGTACACCACTAACTCAACCTCAGCATTATTTTATTTCTGTTAGATTAGCTCCACTATCTACGACAGTGGCAGAAGACCTTCTTAATGAATGGCCCATATACAATTAAACATCCGGCAAATTATGAAAAGCAGCAATTTGCTTTGAAACATTTCCAAATTTATTGATTCCAATCACTTGTTTTGTATACTTGCCATTTAGGTAATTGAGGAAGAATCGGGAGAATGTTTTGTTTATTCCTAATGGACGAAGATCTATATACTTCTTACAAATGTTGTAGTAATGGGCTGTAATTGCAAAAGAACGTCGCGTATGAGTTTTTATATTACAAGTAACACTTTTTTCAGATCTTGAACATTATTTATTTCTAAATCTCGTAATTTATGTAAACTGCAAGCTCCAGCAATTCCAAAAATTGATACATAAAATGATTAAAATATGTTTTCACATTAACAATATTAAATAATGTAATAATTACCTTTGTAACAGGAATTTATCGTCAGGTGCATCATTAATAAATGTCGGAATTTCTTGTGTTGTTATAACTTTAGCTTTTTTGTTTTTGAACCCCGTCGATCTTCGCATTAGAAATGCTTTGAGTTTAGCCTATTTCGAAATGTCCACGTTATGTTTGATGTTAATTGTATTGCGTAACATGGAATACATACTCCACACAGTAGATGGCTTTAAATCTTTGGATATTTTACTAATATAAGCCAGAAGAACGTTTTCCGAGAAAGAGTTTATCTGGTTATCATTTCTTCAATCCATGACTTCCTGTAAACAAATTCATATCTTTGTCAGGATTTATCTGGCAAAATGTTTTCGAAAGGAGAGTTTGCCGCTTCAACTATATTTGGGGGTGGGCATGATTCACTGTATTCACTTTCTGAGTTCATAATAATCATTTAAAATGCGATTAAATTATAAACGAACTGTCACAATGTTAATTGCTAATTGTTTGTTTAGTCATTACTATGATAGGTATAATAGATACACAAGCTACTAAATGAAAGTGTTTCTTCTATTCATTATTAAAAATATAAATGTGACATTTTCATTTTCACTTCTGGAGATGAAAATATTTTCATCTCTAGAGTAAAAAAATGTCACTTTCATATAGAGTAGACAGTGGAAAAATTATTTTCATATATATATGAGTAGAAAAAGATATTTGTTTACCAATCAAAAATAATTTATGGTTGAAATAAATCATTCGTAGCTTGTTCTGAGAAATAAATAAACGCTCTTCGTAAGAAATACTTATTTTCAAATAAACATAATATTAAATTCCGATTACGATTATTTAAATTTATCAATAACATTGTTATACACGAAAGAAAAAAATCAACATTTATTGCGGAAAAATTATATCTTAAAGACGAACGTGGTATTTCAATAACATAAAATTATTACGAATGCTAGAGAATTGCAAATACTCCTTAGCAAAATCTCACCCTGTTAGAGAAATCTCCTCTCAACATTAGAGAATCCCAAACTTTTGTCATTTTAAAGATGTATTAAAGCAGCGACTTATAAAAAACCTCAGTGAATTCCTCTGTTCAGCACTTTATTCCAATCAATTTGGATACACGTCTGACTGTCAAATTAAACAGAAAAAACATCTACATTTTAATAGAAGTGAATATATTTAAGAAACGAACAACAAAAAATATTAATAATAAAACGCTACTATATATTAGTCTAACACATGCCACTTATTTAGTTTGAACATACCTAAAATACATTTGATGAAAAAATATCATCCTGTTCCCGGAGAGGAGGGCCCGTGGGATTTTCATGCATGGAAGTTTACTCATGTAAAGTCAGGCTAGCATTTTCGATTCACTGTACTCTCCAATACGGAGGCCATTATAAAGATGGCAGGCAGGCTAATTTCTTTAAGCGCAACTAATTCAGTAATCAGTGGACCGATTTCAAAGATTTTTTTTTAAATGAAAGGTACTAAAATGGTCTTGAATTTACAATTCAATCAATCTTTTGATATCTCTATTGTTTTAGCCATAAAAGTTAAATATTTAAGAAACTCCTTCCGTTCCTAACTCCTCATCTCATAAATATGTGGGAACCATAATAGTTTGCTTATATAAAATAACTGACGATTTTGGTTGTTTGGTTACAGGCGGATAGGCTGATCAGCTATCTGTCCACTTATCGGACTGTCTTCTTTTTTCTTGGTGAATTCTCTGTTATGCTGCCTTAATCGTTATTTTTTATACCGCTTTAATTTTTCTTAATCACCTTATTTATACTAACGTCCTGACGTACATTGCTATTCCACCACTCAACCAGGACAGACATATACACACCAACCATTTTCTTTGATATTTGTGTGAGACTCAAACTCAGGATAGCCAGGAAGCAGCCGTGTTTTCCACACAATAAAACTCTAGCCCACTGTGATAACGTCTCAGTATTTAAAAACGCCACTATATATCCATATCCTAGCCAGGAATCAAACTCGAGATTCCTTGGTCTCAAGTATAACGTATGAGCGCTGAAACGACTGCAGGTTTTTGTTTCAGTATTGTATAAAAACTGATCATAGAAATTGACAAGAAAATCTAGGAAGATAAATACAGCCAAGTGCATAATATGCTAAACAGAAACTCGTATTTTAGTGATCAATACAGAGAATGATAAACAGAAATTGTTGGAAACAGCTGACATTCAAGAAAACGTACTTTCCCACCGAATGAATCAAGTTTCATTGCCTAACAGCGTACCATGTGGGCAATGATTGCTATAAAAAATACACACTGAAGAAGAAATTTAAGGAGTGAATAGAAGAAAGCGCGAGCCTCCTGAATCTGAAAAATTGCTAGGGGAATAAAATGGTGAAAAACACATGTATCCGTTGCAAGTAAACCTTCCTCAACCCTTTCTGAAAGTTATGTATTATTGATTGCCATAGCTGAAATACAAATACCTACACATACCTACTTTTAAAAAATGCTGTGACTTTGAGAGACCTAGGGATGAAAATATTCTTGAAGCCACCAATTTCTTCCAGGATGAAGTATTTACTGTAATATATGATTTGCACAGAGTTGAAGCAGTATTTGAAGCAGATTTTGGCATATTGCCATTTTAAATGTATCTCAAGATATCTCCTTCAATATGAATGCTGAACAGATAGAAGAAGAGACCTGTGTTTGTAAATCCTCAGTGTTTTCTGAAATAATAATAATAATAATAATAATAATCTTTATTGTCTATAAGATCACAAATACATGGCATCAGACTCGTCAAACAGTACAAGTTTAAAAAAAAAACAGTTGAATAAAAATTGTAAAATAAAATAATAGAATTAGGTTAATATGAAACAATACAACATATTTACAAATTGGTTAAAAGTTAAGAAGACAATTAAGTGATAATGTTATTAACAGTTAACTAAGAGTTTTTAATTATAATAATTATATAAACATATTCACCATATTTTTGTACAGAAGTTAACTTAAATTTATACGTTTATATGTTAGACTCCAGATATTCCCTAATACTATAAAAACTATGTTGAAGAAGCATGCACCGTACTTTAGTTTTAAATGTTTTTTGGCTTTGTATTATTTTAATAGATTCAGGAAGTTTGTTAAATAATTTGAATAACTACTGAAATGTGTAAATGGATGTTTAATTCAATAATTTGAGCTTAGCAGTAATCTAGACATGGGAAATAACTTAATAGAGAATGAAACATTCACCAACAAGGAAATGAAAAGCTTATTGTTGATTACTATGAGGGAAACATCCGCTTTTCTCAGCCTCTAGAAGTGAAGAAATCTGAAATAGTTTTATCCAAAAGCTTATTCGGTGATATGGAGAAAATTCGAGACAATATTTTAAGAAACTGCATATCCTATATAATAAATAATTAATCTATAAATATGTTTTTATCATTTTATTGTCAAAAGAAGAAACAAAGAGACAAATTGATTGCAACATAAATTCAAGACAATTTCCATTTAAAATTTTTTTAAAATTGGTCCTCCGGTCAGTGAATTACGCCTAAATAAATTGGTGTGCCTGCCATATTTAAAAGCCGCGACCTTGGAAAATACCATGATCTTCACTCGAAAAAGCTAATCTGACATTTTGTAGCCTCTAAGGCTACTTAAACAATATTTCAACTTTCATACATGAAAATTCCACGAGCAGTTATCCAAGTAGTAGTTTAATAATTATTTGAAACAAAGAAATAATTTAAATTTATTTCTAAATTTAATCGAAATAGGCAGATTGAAATCAAATTATATTTAAATTTAGATGTATTTATAAGTTAAATAGGTGTGTGTACAGAAAATTGATGTTATATATTAAAAAAAATCAGTTGAAGAGTACTTTGCTCTAGTTTAAAATACAACTTTTAAACAAATTTTATTTCTTGATTTGAAAATATATTCTTATATGTATACATTTCACAAAATCAGTTAAGACAGCTATTTTCAAGTCACAGAAACTCTATAAATGCATTAAAAATATAAAGAATGTTCCAAAGAAGTCATTTGGCAAATTTAATTTTAAGCAACATATGTAGTTCCTCCATACATGCTTTGTTAAAAAGTTTAGTAAAAAAAATTTGTTCGTCATATTTCGCGCAATAAGATGAGATGAATAACGCTGACAACATTTTCTATGTCGGTGATTTTTTCATGGCGGAGAGACTAGTATTTTAGTCGGCCCGATTTCCCGATCTAACATTCTTAAATTTGTTATTTAGGGGAAATTTAAAAGGAAAAGTATATGCAAAGAAAATTCCAGTAATAGAAGAAATAGTACAAAAAATACTAATCGTGAGGAGAAAGAATACGTTTTATTTGATTTCTCTAAAGCTTTCGATTGTGTTCAAGATGACCTGCTGCTAAGAAAATTATCGTGTAACAATATAAGAGATTTGCCTCTATTTCTTTTCACATAGTATCTAAGAAATAGGAAGCAACTGCTAGTGTCAATAACTTAATTTCAGATTACAGCGACATTAAACTTGGCCTACCTCAAGGATCTGTATTCGGCAAATTCTATTTACTATATTATTCACCAATGATATTTACTATTTTCTCCAACCTTATAAATGCCATTTTTGCGTGCCTTTACCATATTTTGTATTAAGGTTTATGTATTAATGTATTTGTATTTGTGCTTTGTGTATTTGTATTTACTAAATCTGTACAACAGCTTGAATGTTATTGACTGTATGATAGTTGTATTTACAGACTTGCTAGAAATGCATACATTTGTATAGCGGGTGCCTACGATATTACTAGCCAGCCTATAACTTCATTGTAAAAAAAAGATATCGATTTCAAATTTTGGAATGTTGTATGGTTGAATACGGTGCACAGTTTGATTGCTTCAAGATCTGATTTTCATTTCCGGTTTAACCGGAAACAGTATAAAATTTGTTATTTTCAATGGAACATCCTGTATATTATTCGAAATTTAGATTGGCCAGGAAATTGTAGGTCCAAAAAATGTAGCATACCCTATATCTATCTTTGACAGTTTTCGAGAAAATGGCGGTTGAAAATGTTATATCAATCATAAATTATTTCATTTTCACATAAAACAAATGAATGTAGGAACAAATCTGTTACGGTTATTTAAGTTTTTTGGTGAGTAAAACTTGATAAAGTTTCATTTCCGGCTGAACCGGAAGTACTACGAAAAGTGATTTTCAGGCTCAAATTACTTCGATATTTTTAATGGAATATCCTGTATTGAATCTTAAATTTACATTCTACTAACCTTTCTGGATATTTTTTGTTTCTGGTGTCCCCTGTCTAGACCTAATAGTTTATGGGATATCGGCGACTGAATGTTCACCTGCACTGTCACAAAGGCTACACAATAAAAAATGATGTTTAAATAGAACTTTGATTCAAGAGGGCTGTGTAAAACAAAAGAACTATTTACCGATTTTAATTTAGATTTTGACAGTACTGTTGCATTATTTAAAAGTTTCTCTCGACAGCTGTCATTTAATTTTTGCGTTTTATTCTTGATTTACCTTTTAGTAAGTGTTTAAGTGTTATCTGGTTGTTAAAAATAGCTGTGTTTAGGCGCGAGCATCAAATTGATATGTTATTAGTATATGGAGAGGTGAGAAAAAACCGAAGGAAAGCCAGAGCATTGTATAGTCGACGTTATCCAGAACGCGACCAACCTTGTGCACAATATTTTCCATGGTTGGAAGAACATTTAAAAAGGGAAAATGGTAATGAAGATGAGAACACATTTATTGTAAATGAGGAGACAGAGATAAACACACTGGTCTGTGTTGAGATTGATCCAACAAGTTCTGCAAGGCAAATTGCCAGTGGTATCGGGATATCTCCCGAAAGTGTTAGAAAGATTCTACATAAACATAAGTACAAATCTTTTAAGTACCAAATCCAGCAGCATCTTTACGTGGAAGATTATCAACGAAGATTGAATTTTTGCAATTGGTATCTACAAACTGAGCATCAGCAGCCAAATATATAGGAACACGCATTGTAGGACCAATATTTTTTGATGGACCTTTAAACGGGGCCCGGTCCCTACATTTTGTACAAAACGAAATTAAAAATTTTATTGAAGTTTTACCTGTGCAGCATGGACATGTCTTCTATCAGCAAAATGGTGTACCGCCCCATAACGCCCGAGTAGTCACCGACTATTTAAGTAAAACTTTTGATAATCGCTGGATAGGTACCAATGGTCCTATACGGTGGCCGGCGAGAACCCCAGACCTTACACCTTTGGATTTTTTACTGGGCCGATATCAAGGAAAAGGTGTATAAGACACAACCACATAACATAGGAGACCTTAGAAATAGAATTACGCAAGTGATAAACTTTGTTACTCCAATTCAGATGGAAAACGTTCTTCGGGAATTTAAAGAAAAGATTAATTCTTGCCGACAAGTCAACGGTGTACATTTTGAACATTTAAATTATGGTTAAAATAAATTATACCTACCTATTACTTTTAGTATTTCACTTTTGATATTTATTTTATTTTTCTGATTTGAGCAGATTTGTGACATATTAGTGCAGGTGAAAATTCAGTCGCCGATATCTCATAAACTATTAGGTTTAGACAGGGGACACCAAAACAAAAAATATCCAGAAAGGTTAGTAGAACGTAAATTTGAGGTTCAATACAGGGTGTTCCATTAAAAATATCGAAGTGATTTGAGCCCGAAAATCACTTTTCGTAGTACTTCCGGTTCAGCCGGAAATTACATTGTTATGACTATCAAATTTTCCTCACCAAAAAACTTAAATAACCGTAACAGATTTGTTCCTACATTCATTTGTTTAATGTGAAAATGAAATAATTTATGATTGATATAACATTTTCAACCGCCATTTTCTCGAAAACTGTCAAAGATAGATATAGGGTATGCTATATATTTTGGACCTACAATTTCCTGGCCAATCTAAATTTCGAATAATATACAGGGTGTTCCATTGAAAATGACAAATTGTATACTGTTTCCGGTTAAACCGGAAATGAAAATCAGATCTTGAAGCACTCAAACTGTGCACCGTATTCAACCATACAACATCCAAAAATTTGAAATCGATATCTCTTTTTACAAGGAAGTTATAGGCTGGCTAGTAATATCGTAGGCACCCGATATATTTTGGCTAAATAAATGATATCTCTATATCTATTTCTGATATCGTGAATGTAAAAAATATGTTTAAACATTTATGCAGATCCAACTTAGTCATAAATAAATCATAGCTATTGTTTAAAAATGTATGTTAAAAACTAAAGACTATTTTAAAAATGCAACTTGTCTTTCTAAAAACTTCTAAAAAAGAACTTCCAGAAACTTTTTTAACAATAATGTAGCTATTCAATTTGAAGTGTGAAAGATGCTATTTCGTAAATATAACCTAATTACGAAGCCAGGACAAATTTAATAACGCCTGCCTTTCTGACTCTATGCAGTGCAGTATAGATTTTTTTTTCTAATAAAAGCTATAATATCGTACACTCAACTTTAAATTACCTACTTCTTTTTTTAATTATCTTTGTTGCATACACTTAACGGAACGCCGTTTAATATAAAAATAGTTCGTGCTTTATGATTCTATTAATACGGAGAACACAAACAAGGAGACAAAAAAAAACAAAAGTTGATCGAAATATATGGCAAATATATTGGAAAAGACGAAACGTGACTCGTTGGAAAATACAATTTGACGTTATTCGTTTTTTAATGCACCGCTCTGTTCCATATTCCTGTTCTGTTTTGGGGCTACGTCTGACCCCAACTGAACTTTGGTAAACGACTGTCATTGACTTATGTATTAGTCTCTTTTTACTCTTTCTTATTTAAGGTTGGAATTTAGCAGAGTGAAAGGGAAGTAGACATTTATTTGTAGATTATAATAAATATTTTGTCACATAATTGCACAAATTTTAGTAATAATGAAGACAATGTTAAAAAATGTACCACAAGAGTTATATATTAAGATATGCAAGATGTCGCAACACAAGACAGAGATTTATGATGGTATATGAAGGACACCTGAGGGTAATCAGATTCACTTATAGAAAACCACTTTGGTCGCTCGTTGTTAAAATACAGTGAGTTTTATGATTGTTTGCCGAACTTCTTTTTTTTGGTAATTAAAACTCTGTAATGAAATGGAATCATAAGTTCATATGTGACATGTAATACACTAGTAATCCTTAATGAGAAAAAAATCAGGCTCGAACTGATAAAAATATATTTTGTCCTCAAAAACATCATCCTGTATATTATTTTTTTTGAAATTTCGATGCGGAATTTGAAAAGTATGTTAATTTTTATTTCTAAATATTTATATTCATTAGTCTCATTTTTTTTTCACTGTAGTGAGGTATCAAAATATCTACTTACGACCGACCCAGCACTGTTACCAACAGTGATTATTCTTATAATTGCAAATATCTGTTTTTGTTTAGGTAACTATCTATCCAACAAATTTTTGGGAATAAAAGGTGTAATGTATATTGACTTTCTATACACATTTAATATGATTCTATAATAATTTTCTTAGAAAATACAATCATGGGAGAATCATTTTTGCATGATATCGACTTACTTCGTATTTCTTGATTATTTTCTCTGTTATTGCAGAAGGTATAACAAATATTCTGAAGCAACCAGTACTGTGCCTGGATCTCCCTCCACCACTTGACCTTGATAGGGCCACCGACAGTGGCCAGCAACAGATGTTGATTTGGACATTCCATAGGCTTCCAACCTCCCCATCACTTAACTACAAATGTTGGCTATATTGTCGCTACCTTCTTTCAAGGCCAAGTGTGGGGAGACCTAAAGGTTGTGGATTGCAAAGGTCAATGTGGATAATGTGATCGCTGTGACTGGTCTTCCCAAGGTCAAGTGATGATAGGAGACCGGAAAAGATGTCAATGTTAACATGTAGTCCATATGGCCGCTGTGGTTGATCAAATCAAAGTCAAGTAGTGGAGGAGACCCAGGACCCGTATTCCTTCACTACTGCAACTTTCAATGATTTTTTATTTTAACTTGTTCAACGTTGTATATCTTGATTATCTTCTGTTATTAAAATATATCCAATGTTCTTGGGCAACTTGCAATAGATTTTTCTTTATTCACACATGATACCAAAAGATTTCTTCCACCATTTTTGACGTTAATAATCAAAGCCTTCAAGCTAAAGCTTTCGGGATTTAGTCAAATTATTAACGCCAAATGTGGTGTCGTCAAAATTGACTTTCGAAAAATTTATAACAATATAATAGCTGACTATTTATCAAAGTTTTGTTATATTACCCTCGATAATTAAGCTATATTGTCACTAATTATAAAAGTGCACGCTTAATACTGTTTCCAATGTTCAGCAATTAATTTACGGCTCCTATCACTGGATATGTACCTACATTTTGTTTTTATTTCTCGGTTGGCAGCTTGTGATATTCTGATTATTTTACAATTGTTTAATCTGTTAGTATTTGTTGTTTTTATTTGCTCGTTTTATAGAGCCCTTTGATGGAATTGGCGTCTTTTGGAATATTTCTTGCTTAAATCTACAATAGGGAAGTAGAGTCGTTCGAACTCGAAGTAGAGGGGGAGAGCATGGACTGCATGCGCTGTGACAAATTCCAGTCACATTTTGTATCACTTTATATTTAGGGTAGGGGACTGCACGAGCTTGACCAAGCGATTCCCTATGTAGTATTTCAAGATGAAAGCACGGTATATTATGATGGCGTCTTTTCCATGGTGTTTACAATGTTCTTTTTTTAGGGTGTTGGTTGTGTGTGGGGAAGACTGTGGATTGAATATGTCATTCAATAAGGGATGTTTTAGGAACATGGATGCATTTTTGTTGGAGAGGTGAAGCAGTTTGGGGTTTTGTAATTTTTATAAAGGATGATATTAGTTTTAGTAGGATGTGTTCGTTTAGTGTAGGGGTTCCGGTAATGTTATGTAGATATGTAGTCAGTGTTGTGTGTTTGCTGTTAATCTTAGTATTCTGTTCTGTAATGTATGTAGTTTATTTTCTTTGATTTAGGATATGAGACGATACCATATAGGGGATGCGTAGGTTAGGATTGGATGTTTGTCCTTATATATTAGGGGTGGTGTGTTTATTATTATTGGATATAGGGTGAATAATTTTGTATGATATTTTTTGTCGATGTTTTTTAAATGCGTTTCAAACATTGTTTTAATGTCCATGCCAGTCCAATGTCACTCCAAGGTAATATTTCTCTCGCCCACTCATGTTGTGGCCAAGTACTTTTATTTAACGTTTCGGTTTAATGCTGTTTTGTAATTACTATTACCTGGGTTTTTTGGAGATTGATATGTAACACTTAGCTGTAGTAGTAACGAGTTATAAGTCGCTTCCTTCGATAAAATTTGTGATCATGATCACAAAATCATGAAAACATGTTCAGCATTCGATGTTACGAAATAATGGTAGAATTGGGTCAGACAGAAACTCTGTTGCAATTATATTTCAGTAATCAAGTCATACAATTTTTATGTTCTACAGGGGAAAAGGGATTACGAATCGTTACGAATTGTACTGTGGAGGGGATGGATCAGAAATGATTTTTTATCGAAAGAATAGGATTTCTTAAACAAAACGCGTTATGATTCTGTGATCAGTGTCGAGAGAAAGCGGCTGTTGTGTCTGTCTTGTAATAAGTTGTTGTTCGATCAGACTTTATGGATGTTGATGGTAAATAGTAACAGTTTTTCGGCATTTTCCACATATTCATATCTAAAGTGCATATGCCCTAAATGAGTTACAATATTTGCATTTGAATTTTCTAACTGGAAATGTCGGTGGATTCATCTACACTAAACCAAATATATGTCCCATTTAGTCAGTGATGTATAGTTTTTACTCAAGGTATTGACTATTGATTTTAACGACTATCGATATAAGTACTTATTTGCGAGTCATTAATAATTTTAGAAGAAGTCGAAAAGCCTCAATAATTCGAAAAACCTTATAAATTATTCGCCATTTACGGTATGTTATATATTAATCCAATGCAGAAAATGATAAGATGGTAATATGGTAAACACAACATGTGTGCTGCGATCATTCTGTGTCATCTACATAGTGACTGGTTGCCAGTAATTAGGTAATAGGAATATCATACTCAGTACCATGGAAGTTTTGATAATTGACTAAACTAGTTTTTTTCAGCACATAAATTTGTTATCAAACTGAAGTTTTCAAAAACTGTTTAACAAATTGTTGTATCAAAGTTAATAATTTTCTAATTATTTAACATTTAAACAAATTTAGCTTCGACGCATTTTAGTTTTAATTAATTAACTAAAAATTATGATGACCTAAAAAGACCGATAGCTGGTCATCATAAATAACTCCTTATGTAAAAATATATAAAATGTGTCATAATAGCTATTTGTTTACCTAGGGGGGAAAGTGTATCATTTCCTCCCGCGGATGAAAGTTGCAATCATCCAAGGGAGGAAATGATACTTTACTCCAGACTTGAACATATGATTTTTTTTGACACTTTCACATACTCGTTCACACATATTATTTATGATAAAGCTTTGTTTCTTATATTTTGCTGAAATCAAAAATATTTAAATTTAAAAACCATGAGCAGGGTAGTAAATGTTTCCAGTTTCTACGGTAGCAAGTAATAGTCAAACAAAATTGTTTACTGCACAATTATTATTGTAACGCTAGGTAGTGCATTATGAAAAAGAAAATAAGTTCAGATAGTGACTGTGAAATTCCTGAAGCTTGTAGAAGAAGCAAGAATTGCCACACTAAATCTTCTTCCAGCAAAATCGAGATTAAAATATGAAAATGAATATAATACGTTTAAAAAATGGATGACAACCAGCAACGTCAAAAAAAATAAATGATAATGTCATTATGGCTTATTTTTCATTTGCCAGTAAAAAATACAAATCGTCGACCCTTTGGGAAAAGTATTCGATGTTAAGAACTACGCTTCTCTTAAGAGAAGATATCGAGATAAAGAAACAGAAATTGATAATTTTTTTAAAAAGGCAAGCTGTTGGATATAAACCAAAGAAAGCAAAAACTTTCAGTAGGGAAGATATAAATAAATTTATTTCAGAAGCCCCTGTCGAATATATTTGCTCATGAAGGTAAACTTAATTGTTTTTAACTTATTAGTAGTTTTTCTCACACATCTTGTTATATAGATTTTCTTAAAAAAAATCTATATATACATTTATGCTCGGCGACTTTGGGCCCCCGTATCTCGAGAACGGCTGATCGGATCGACCTCAAATTTGGGATCTATCCGAATCTCGAGATTTCCAGAAACTTTCCGTCTGGAACTCCAGAACTCCGGAAGTCCGGAAACGTTTTTTTAAATGCGATAACTGTCCCAAATATTGACCGATCGATTTCTAATTTTTACCAGAGGGAGACCTCCATGGTCTACATATGTCTATTGATTTTGAGCCGGTTCCGAAAACGGCAAGTGTGGCAAAATCGACCTAACAAGCAATTTTTTTACCTTCCTTTGAAATACGATAACTGTCCTAAATATTAACCGATCGACTTCAAATTTTGAACAGGTGTAGACCTCTAAGGGCTACATATGCCTATTGTTTTGGAGCCGGTTTCGAAAACGCGAAGCGGGGCAAAACGGCCTAAAAGCCATTTTTATTTCTTTTTTTTTTGAAATGCGATCTGTTCAAAATATTGACCGATCGACTTGAAATTTGCAACAGGGGTAGACCTTTACGGTGTACATATGCCTGTTGATTTTAAGCCGGTTCCGAAAACGGGAAGTGGGGCAAAAAAAATTAAGAATTTTGTATTTTTTTTTTTTTTGGAAATGCAATAAATGCCCCAAATATTGACCGAATTGGTACAAATATAGACATTTAGCGTAAGACTCAATAAAATGGATCACAAGGAACCGATTCCGACTATTCACGAACCGCTCCGATCATTCCCGAAGGCGCTATAAGCACTTTTAATAGCGGAATCGTTTTCTAGGTAATCGGACCCAAGGAATCGATTGGAATCATTCTGGAACCAATTCCAATTCCAATTTAAAATCTTTATTAATAATTAAATACATTGTATCAACTTGAATGGGGTACAAAATAAGAAGCTGGGTATTCCTAGGCAGCCGGCCGGTGTTATGGCCCTGGTGGCTTGGCAGTACCCCTTTCGTTGTTAGGGGTAGAGGTGAATGCTTTCCTGTAAAATTAAAGCATGTTTAGTTGATTTGCCATGGCTTATAATAATTAAAAGAATACAAAAATACTATAAATGTCGTTATAGTCTGTCTTGCAGGAAAAAGCTAAAGAAAAAACCTGCTTAAGAAAATTTTGAATTTAGAATGTGTGTGTGAAATGGGTAGGTAAAAGAGTAGTTATCTAAGAAAGATTTAGGTTTTAGGTATGTAGGATGGTGGTATAAAAGGGGTAGTTTGTTATGTCTGTCGTTTTGTGTGTAGTGTTAATGTTATTCGTAATAGATCGGGAGGTTTTCATGTATTAATTTGTGGGTGTGCTGATGGCCGTGGTAATGTCTGATGTCTGTAATATGTGCTGTAAGTACTGAGTGTTGTATGTTATGTCTAAAAAATTTTTGTGCCGTTTGTGTGATGTACTCTCTAATGTAGGGTAAGTTAGCTGTCTCGTGGAGTCGTTGCATGTTTATGTATCTATTAGAGTTAGTGAGGAGACGTAAAAGTTTGTTTTGCGTCGTCTGGAGACGCCCGAACTGTGTGTCGGACATCCTGTTCCAGACGACGCATCCATATGTTAATGTGGGTCTAATAATATTGGTAGAAATTAGTAGCTTATTTTTGGTGTTTAACACCGCCCGTCGGTTAACGAGCGGATATAGCCGATGTAATGCCATGTAGGCCCTATTTAAGGTTTTAGTAATGTGCGGCTTAAAAGAAAGCCGCTGGTCCAAATGGACCCCAAGATATTTAACAACTTTAGTCTCCTCAATAACTCTATTGTTTATGGTAAGTGGTGTGAAAGTCCGTATGTTTGTGAATTTCTTAGTAAAGTTGATTGTCTCTGTTTTTGTTTCGTTAATTACTATCTTCCAGTCCTTGTGATACTTGACAATTTTGTCCAAGTGGTACCGCAACTTGGTGGTTGCGGTTTGGGCGTAGAAGGACTGGGAATAGATCGTCGTGTCGTCCGCGTACATAATAGTCTGTGTAAGTGGATGTGTCGGGATGTCCGCGACATATAGGTTAAATAGAACTGGAGACAGCACCGTCCCATGGGGCACACCCGCCCTTATTGGATGCGAGCCGGAGAGGGTGTTGTTGATTTTAACAGAGAATTGTCGATCCTCTAGGTATGACTTATAGAAGGACACAGCATAAACAGGAAGTTTATGCTGCTCAAGCAATTTATGCAGAAGGCCTGCATGCCAGACTGTGTCGAATGCCTTCTGGATATCCAGGAGCAGCATTTTAGTGCAATGTTTTTTGTTGGAGCCTTCGATGACGTCGTGCACCACTCTGCACAACGACAGCGTGGTATTGTGCCCTCCTCTGAAGCCAAATTGTATGTTGGGTAGTAAATTATGTTTGTTAATAAATTTATTTAAATTTATGAGCTGAATTTTCTCCGCCACTTTCCCCAGCGTGTTAAGCAAGGAGATGGGGCGGTAGCTAGATGGTAAAACGGGGTCCTTACCTGGCTTCAGGAAGGGCACAATAATTGAATTTTTCCACGCTGTGGGAAAATACTGTAGGCGTATCGACGCGTTTATAATGTAGGTAATTTGGACTATGGTTTTGTGTGGCAATTTTTTGTATAATAGATTTGGGATGGTGCCGGGACCTGGGGCTTTGAGGTTAGGTAGTGTTTTCAGTATGGATTTAAGTGTACTAGGAGATGTGAGGAGTTTTGCGAGTTTGTGTGGGGGGGATAGGAGTGTATGTAGGGATGTGTGCCATATTTGCGTCAATATTGATCTGGTGCTCGGTCTCATTCGGTTTAGCATTATATGTTTCGAAAAGGTAGCCAGCCACGGCGTCGGCTTTCTCCCTGTCGGACAAGGACGTACGTCCATTACTAATAATGACGGGGATTTGATTATCACCTCGTTGAAGCATTTTTGACATCGTCCACAGGGAGTTGTCCTTCACCGTTAGCTTGGCCACCTTTTCGTTCCATTCTTTATTTTTATATTCAACCAGCTGGTTGTTAATATTATTTTGTAGATCTTTTAGCCTTCTCTTGTCGACCGGTCTGTGGTTTCGCTGCCATTTTCGGCGTACTCTATTTTTGAAAGCTATTAAATTTTTAAGGCTAACTGGGATATCGTCCTCTCTGGGGCCCACCCTGTATTCTTTAACAGACTTACGTCGAGCATTGATAATATTATTAGTGAGAATATTTATCTCACTATCAAGCTGATCTTTATTGTTAATATTTGGGTTAATATTTGTGTATAAATTCATGAGGTGTTTGTATTTATCCCAGTTAGCCTTTTTGTAATTAAAAATGTTTCTATGTAGTACATTCCGGTCAACTTCGTGAAGGCTGAAAGTGATAGGATTATGATCCGAACTTAGTTCAGGCCGAGACACCAAGTCAATATCTCGCAAATAATTTTTGTTTAGAATAATGTCTATGTATGTTGGTGTGCTGTTGTTTTCGGGGTAATGTGTGGGTGTATTGGTCGATACGACTGCAATACCCTCCCTGAGTGCATAGTCATGCACGACGGTACCATTGGCATTGCCGCGCCTGTTTCTCCAGACGACATGTCTGGCATTCAGGTCACCTGCAATTAAGACTTTATTTTTATTAAATAATGTGTTTAAATCGTTTTCTGTGATTCGGTTCCTGGGCGGGTTGTAGGCCACAATCAGAGTGGTCCCGTCACCCAGTTCTATGCCTACATTCTCGATGGACGTGTTTGCAGGGGGGACTGGTATGTGGGGAACGTCCTTCTTCACCAAGATAGCTACGCCTCCACCTCGCCTCCCAATTCGGTCGGCCCTGTAAGTAAAATAATTTTTAATTTTAAATTTATGCTTTGTTTTTAAGTTAGTCTCCGTAAGTAGTACTATGTCGATTTTATTGTCTAACAAAAATTGTCTCAGTTCGTTGGCTTTGCTGTTCAGGCCGTTACAGTTCCATAACAGGCAATTAGTTAAGAATTTGATAATTCGGTAGTATGTTTGCTGTGAAGTCCTGAAGGACAGAAATTGCCTGCATTGGTTCTGTTACGGCCCGAAGCAAGCTGTTTAAGTGCTGTATCGCTTTTATAGTCTCTTTTAGGTTGATCATATTGTTGAGTTCGTCGAGTTCTTTAGTAAGAGTATTAAAGTCTGTAAAATGTCCGTCCGTTGTAGCTGTGTGTCTGGGTGATTATTGTTGTTGTTGCGTGGTCCGTGTCGAGTGTGTCGGGACATTTCCTGTATTTTGCTTGGCTTCTTTTGACTGCTCTCTACTTGGCTGCTGTTGTTGTCTGTCTCTCCAGGTGTTGGTGGTCGGGGGCGGTGCTGCTACATATTTCGGGGACGGTTGAGTTTCATTTTCTTTTTCCATGTTCTGTTTAATGATGTTGGATCGAAAGATGTAAACAGGACATTCCAAGTTAGAGGCGGTGTGTGGCCCTTGGCAGTTTGCACACTTTGGGGTGGTTTCCATAGCCTTTGTACAATCCTTCGTCCAGTGGAGCCCGGCACATTTGACACAACGTGCGGTTCGGTGGCAATTGCTTGTGGCGTGCCCCCACATTTGGCACCTCCTACAGTGCGAAATTAACCTCTCATTTGTACGCCGCTCCCATGAAATTTTTGTAAATAATACATACTTTATATCATTTTGCAGCTTTTTAAGAGTGATATTCTTATTCGTAATTACAAGGTATAGTGGATTTTTCCTCGTTTTCATTTTAAAAATATTTAAAATTTCAATTTCATGGTTATCAGTTATGTCATTTCGGATGTCCTCTATTGTGGGGTCACCCTGTAGGCCCCTAAGTACGAAGGCATGATTTTTGTCGCTTTTAGATGTGTAGGAGTGATATTCAACTTCACTATTATTAAGCTTTTCTTTGTATTTATTAAACTCATTTTTGTCATATAAGTAAAGAAGCGTGCTGTTTTGCGAAAATTTTACGTGAAATCCTAGCTTGACGTGGCGGTTTATCTCGGCCATAAAGTCTGCATGTTTACCAGGGACCCCTTTTAGGACCAACGGTTGGTTCTTCGGCGGCGGTTCAGTGTTTGGCTTAGGTTTAGAAATTGTTGTGACAGTTTTTCGCCTAATATTTTCAGCTGAGTCACTAGTTTCGTGAACCATTGGTAACTGGGAGAACTGGTTAGACGTGGGTGTGGGCGGAGTACTATTGTTGAGGAGTTTTCCAATTTTTGTAAACTTTTTGGGTAGGATAAAACCTTCTGGGGGTGTTTTATTTGATGAAATTTCATCGAGTTCCATCTGTAAGTCGCCGGTGGACGTTTCGTGGCGATCAGTACTAATAGCTGGAGTGTTATTAATATTCTTATTAGTTGGATTGGCCCTGGCGTCCAAGAGCTCGCGCTCTTTTGTCAGAGACCTGTCCTTGTCCACAGGGATATTTGAGGGCGGCAGCTGGTACTGCTGTGACGCACCAGGAGGCGGACTTGGTGGCGCGCTTGGGGGCGCACTTCCGCCGGAAGCGGCCATTTCCACTTCGTACGCACTCAAATAGAGTGCGTGCAGGGCTTCTTCTTTTGGCAAAGGTTCTGTTTTTTGCACTAGTTTTTTGCCGGTTTCCAACGCTGTATCGAAGCCAACTAATGTTGTTATGGATTTTTTACTGTGTTTCTTACCTCCTGATTTCAAAGCAATATCGTACAAACGAGGTTTTACTGTAGACCACTTGTCAGAGATGCGTTTTTTAATTTTAATAGACTTCACGTCTATCCCCTGTCTCCGTCTATCACACTTTGTGTCAATTTCACTATCACTATTTGTGTTTTCAGGTTTAACTTTTTGGGTGTTGAGCACTGTCGCGCTCCTACTTTTAAATTTAATATTAGGATCGTCCTTGATCGATAATTTGGGGTTAAATAACGTGTCTTTTTTTCACAGGGGGTTGAAGCGTGTCTCTATCACTAGCACAGGGAACAATGTCACTAAATGTGGCGAATTTTTCACTTTTAACAATTTTCTGATGCGTTTTTGCTGATTCTGGAACCGATTCGATGTACTTTGTCCGTCTTTTAAAAATCTATATGACATCTTCACCGCAGCGGTGAATGTACCTCACTTGTTTTATTTAAGGTTGCTGTAGTTATGGCAATTTGTGGGGCTTGTCGGTGTGACGAATTAACCTATTTACGTCTCGAAAATATTCAAGATAAAAACGAAATTTTAGTTATTACGATTCCAGATACAAAATCGCACATTACACATACTTTTATTGTAACTAATTATAAGATTAATGGAAATAACGTTATTGACATATAGGAAGTATTTTGCATTAAGATCTGCAAAAACGACACATTCCAGATTTTTCGTAAATTATATTAAAGGAATGTGCACAGTGCAAGCAGTTGGAGAAAATACATTTTCCCAAATACCCCGTAAATTTGCCGAGTATCTTAAATTGCCGGAACCTTCTAGTTATACTGGACACAGTTTCAGAAGAACATTCGCATCGCTTCTGGTAGAAGCTAGAGGGGATATTATAAGTTTGAAGAGGCATGGGGGATGGAGGTCCTCAGCAGTTGCTGAAGGATATTTAGAAGATTCTATCTCAAAAAAGTGTAATTTGGCTCAACAAATTATTACTGGAGGTAAAAAATCATAGTCAGTATCAACTTGCGAAAATATAAATAAAGACAAGCAAATTATTATTCAGGGTTGTGAATCACTATCAACAATAACGAGCGAAAATCAGGACATTGATATTAACACAACAACATTAAGCTGTTCATCAAAATCTTCTATTGCCATTAGTTTTAATAATCTAACAAATTGTACAATTAATGTTCATAATGATAAATAAAAAACTGATTATAATATTTTATTTGGTTTCATGTTAATATTGACTCCCGTCTCTAATAGCAACGGGAGTAAATGTATATTGTCCCATAGCTATTGGAAACTGACTGAAGGGAGACAAACATCTATTTTCGCTAGTAGAAAATACACTGACAAACAACAGAAAATGTCACTTTCGGAAGCAGGTGTCAAAAAAATAACTTTTTTTGTTGATCAACATTTTATTTCCGCGAGCGTCTTAAAACTATGGATACAACATTTAATCTATCTAATATTATTTTTTTGTCTACTGTCAATAAGAAATAGAATATTTCACACCCAGTCTTATGCGATCAGAAAGGTTTTTATACTGCCTACGTATATCTTTCGAACCTTTCTTCCTTTCTCTATCTCAAAATAAAATATCATTCATTATCCCTCTTTACGTTGTGTCTGTATAACCAGCGACATTAACGCGCGTCTACTCCATACCAGTGGCTTATAGTTTCTGTGTCGGACCGTAGTGGAATCTTATATTTCCACCTAGATAAATCCTTTACTATACCGACACGTACTTAGCTAAGATAAAAATCTTACTCAAAGTTAGAGTTACTAAGTAATCAGTAAGTGGTCTCGAAAATACCAATAGAAAAAAATTTAGAGAGATAAATTGCAGTTATAGTTATTTGAAATTTGTAATGGAAATTCGGAAAAAAATTAAATACGTTTATTTTCTATGGCATTATTTAGAACTTGTAGTCCTTTAACAAAAAAAAGATTTAGTTCTCCGGAGAACTGAACATTTCCAAACTTCATCATGCGCGGTAGCATACCAGCTGAAGAAAACCAAGAAGACCACGAAGTAGGAATTGATTTTGACATTGATTGAAAAATGTTTTCTATCCTTTGCTTTGTAAAATAAACTTTATTTTCCCAAAAATCTGTAAGTTTATTTTAAACCAAAATTAGTTAAATAAATATCTTAACAAGTGTACCCATCCATAGAGTAGTTACGCTGAACAGTTTGACTGTTAAAATTCACGAATTTGAAAATTTTATAATTGACGTTTGATAAATCATTTCTTGCAATTACTTTAATATTTCTCAATACAAATTTTCCACACTTACACCACACTATGCTATATTTTTTCCTATAATTTTTTTCCTCTTACTATTTTTTAAAGAATGTAACGGCTTTCAAGTTATTAAACATTTTCTTAAAAAAAAAGTTAGGGTTGATTTCGAGGGCGTTCCTCTTTTCGTAGGACAAGACTTTTAGTACATAGAAAAATGACCATAACCATTAACCACATATCGTCGAGTTTTCCTTTACATAATTCTTTTTCTGGATTTAATCTTAACTGCGCTAGGTTATTACGGAAAATTTGGTTAATTGTATTCATTTAGTAAATTCAATTATACATTTCCGATAATTATAAAAAAAGAAATTAGTGCACCTTAGAAAGTTTTCTTGGAGGGAATTTAGATTTTGAGGTGTTGATTATTTTAGCATATTTTCAACGGTTGCTTTGAAATGCCAGCTGACAAAATATTTAACGTCTTTCTTACAAAGAATAACTGAGATGATTAGAACATCTTAAATTATTTTTTGTACCCTAATTTTACTGGAAATGGTACTATTGACAAGTAATATTTTATTTATCGACGACAGTAGAATGTAAATATCGGAACAGTAACTCAGGGAGAATAATAAGATATTCATAGCAGGAAAAAGAAATAAAACTCACTTTGTCATTTTATGATAAAATTTAAGGAATTTTTAAACCTAGCTCTTCAGTTGGTCATGGCTGGGCAAAATAAAAACAAATGTCATTTTACGAAAACATTAAACACTGGTTTAGAGGTGTTCGTTTAATGCTCTTCGTGATTAATATTTATGTGTTGATAGTCAAGATAAAGAAACTAAAATAAACAAAAATTTCTTTCCAGTTATGAATGAATGAAACATCTAAAATTATCTCTAAGAGGATATTTACGATATGTCTAAAATACTCGCATTCCTTTCAATGTGGCAAATATTATATCGGTGAATTATTTCAACCTTTCAATGTGCGGTTCGTTGAACACAAATAAAAGAAAAAGTAATAACATTTTGAACACGCGTGGAATAAGAACCATATAATTAAACAGACCTTTGCAAAAATCTTGGAAGATGAAAGTAATAATGTAAAGAGAAAATAAAGGATCCGCTATTATTTTTGTTGTATTGTTGTCAATAAAATATACTGTCATTTATCGTGATAGATGCATCTATAGCGTGGTCAATCGCGAGCAACTTGCCAGATGCCTCTATAACGCTCCGCCTTTCACAGCTTTACACTCCTTTACTTTCGCCAGAGTAACATGTATATGGTTACTTTTCGTACCTACTACATTAAGTGAATATAGACACTTTCTCAGGGGGTCGTGGGAAACAGTTATTTATGTAACAAGACTGGAAATTGATTCTTTACTGGGCTGGCTGGCAACGTCCAAGCCAGTGAACCCAGAAAAGACAGTTACCGGGTACAATGCCATTTCTGCAACCGTACCTACAAAGTTTCTTTAAACTTTTTAACTCGAAATCTTTTGCAAACGAAATTCATAAAATTCAACTGATAGATGTCAGGTGCTTATTTTTAAAAAAGATTCGATTAATCATTTTTAGTTGTCATCAGATACAGTTGTCAACCAAAAGTGACATAAGGACGAACTTTACCGATCCCATAATATGTCACTTTACCGGGCTAGACTAGTAAATATGTGTTTTTCACTCAAAAAATTGACCAAAAACAGTTATCTTTTTTAGAGGGTTGCGGAAAAAGCAATTTTCTTATTAGTCTTGATAACGAAATCAGATTGTACTCCGAAACGTTACTCATTTTCTAACCTGAAACATTTCGCATTTAATAATAATTTAATGGATTTCCAAGGGCCTCGTTGTACCAAATAAAAAATAGAGATTACTTGCAATTGCTTCAATATTTCTCAGTACAAATTCACACTTGCACCATACTGTGCTGTATTTTTTCCTATCATTTTTTTCCTCTTAGTATTTTTTAAAGAATGTAACGATTTTCAAATTATTACACATTTTCTTAAAAAGAAAAGAAGTTAGGGTTGATTTCGAGGGTGTTCTTCATTTCGTAGGAATAAAAACTTTTAGTACATAAAATAATGACCATAACCATTACCACTACCGTCGAGTTTTCCTTTACATAATTTTTTTCTGGATTTAATCTTAACTGCGCTAGGTTATTACGGAACATTTTGTTAATTGTATTTATTTAGTAAATTTTACATTTAATAATAATTTAAAGGATTTTCAAGGGCCTTGTTGTATCAAATAAGAAATAGAGATAGCATGAAACAAGAACTTGTAAGGATATACATAATATGGAATTTACGGAAAAATGTAACGAATATAGAAACAAAATTAACCATTTAATAAAAAAGACAAAAAAATACTATTACGATAGAAGAATGGAAAACAAAAAAATATATAAAAAGGTTTGGTGTGTAGTAAAAGAATGTTTAAATGAACATAAAGCTAACAACAATAAATAAACAAAATGAACCAAAATGAAAAAAGAAAGCCGATTAAAATTTTACAAAAATTTTTTCCTAAATTCCACCTCAGAGGCGGAAATAAAGAAAAATATAATAAAATTGAAAATAACAATGCAGGCTAACCTTTCTAGTAAACTACTTAAAGCAATAAAATCAGAAATTGCAAAACCTTTATGTTATATTATAAATTTAAGCTTTCTAGAAAGAAAGATTTCAACTTTATTAACAACAATATAATAACGTAGACAGAACCGTACCCCAGCAGCACAAAATACTGGACCAACCTTCAAATTATATTAGCCCAATATTCATATATTGGTCCAATATTTTGTGCAGCTGGGGTAGTAAGCAACTATCGACTGATTTCTGTTATAATTAGTAGTATTGCAAAAATCTTCGAAATATGTAAAAAACCAACCTAGTTGGTTTGGTTTGGCTATATGTATATGTACATAGTAAAAAGAATGGGACCTAAAATGGTATCTTGAGGTACTCCACAAATTACTGTTCAGGTATCGCTTAGTACTGTATTAATCCGTACACACTGTATTCTATTTTCCAGATAACTAAACGTCAGATCATATGCCCTACTTCTAAAGCCCATATCTTGCAAGGCTTCCAACAACTGTGAATGATCAACAGTGTCAAAAGCCTTTGCAAGATCTATGAATAGACATAACGAAACTTTACTTTCATCTAGTGATTTATACATTTCTGTAACTAAGGATGATATAGCGTCTTTCGTTGATTTACCTTCTTGGAAACCGAACTGCTTCTCAGATATTAAATTTAATTTTTTTAGATATTGAATTATTTTTGAGAGATATAGGTCGGTAATTCGACGTAATATACATATCTCCAACTTTATAAAGTGGTTCTATGTTAGCAATTTTAAAAATCGATGGATACAGACCTGTCTCAATATATTTAATAATTAGATGGACTAAAGGAGACGCAATTTCTTTAAAATTTCAGCTTTTATCATGTCTATTCCTGGGGCGTTATGTGATTTTAAAGATTTAATTGGTACAATTATTTCATTTTCGTCTGAGGGATTAAGAAACGTAGAATGAGTTGATATTCTTACAGGATGAGGTGTTGGAGGTTTTATTATTTTATTTCCAAGGTTTTTTCCTACATTTGCAAAATATTCAATGAAAGTATAAGCTATTTCTGTTTCATTTGACGTTGTTTTATTAGTTTTTGTTAAAATTTGTTTTATATCATTTTTTCGATTTCGTAAATTGCCTATTTCATTTATTGGTTTCCATAACTGCTTACTATTAATATTTGAGTTTTTTCTTGTAGTAATTTATTGTAGGTAGTTTAATTAGTTTAATTATTTAAAAATTTTCTATAATTATTAAATTCTTCTTTTAATATTTTATTATTTGGGTATTTTTGATATTTTCTGTACATCCTATCTCTTTGGTTAATTGAAATAATTAGCGCTTTACTTATCCATTGTTTTCTTTTAGTTTCATTTCGTTTGTGTTTAACAATTTTTGTATGTTCATTTTTTTTTCAATTAAGAGTGAGGTTAAAAGATCGGCACACTCATTAGCATTTTTTGCATTGTAATAATTCGTCCAATTATAATTTTGTAGGTCGGTTTTAAGATTTTTATAATTTATGTACTTAGTAAAACTTCCTCCTGAGATTCCATAACGTCTATTTTAATATTTAAATTCAATATTGTAGAAAAATGATCGATAATATGTGTTTTTATTACAAATGATTCGCAGCTATTCTTGATACTGCCTTCTTTTCTTTTTAAAAATATGTGATCTAGACAAGAGTCTGAGCTACCCTGTATTCTTGTTACTGTATTTATTGTAAATATAAAGCTAAACTCACCTAATACGTTTTAATAATCGAAAGTTATGTTACTGTCCTGTAGTATATTTAGATTAATATCGCCGACTATAATGTGGTAATCACAAGATTCCCTAGATCCCTCATTTACGTATTGTCTAAGATGAGTGACAAAATTTTCTGAAGATGTAGATGGAGGCCTGTATATAGCTGGCAAACTTACTGTTTTATTTTCCAACAATAATTTTATCTCCACTACCTGACAATCATTAATTTGAATAATATTAGCAACATAATTATGTGTGTCCCACACATAAACAACTACACCATCACTTTAATTGAAATTTTCTTCACTGTAAATTATATTATACCTAGCCATTTTGAAAAAATTCTAAATCTGAAACAAACTAAGTGAGAAATACTTTCAGTTCATCTATATTTTTAGAAATACTTCTAATATTTTGAAGATATATTTTTAATACGTTATTTTTGCTATCAATAATTTGAGCATTGTGTTTATTTCCTTCGTTTTAAAAGGTTGATAATTATAGTCACGAATATATTGATCCATTTTTTAAATTTATTTACTATTTTAAGTTTAGTTAAAATAAGAAAATTGTTCAGTATAACAGGAAAGACAATTACAAGCAATACACTGGAAAAAAAGAAAAAAAATTAAGTTTTCCATTATTATTTATTCTGTCTTGTTGATGGTGTGTCTCCAATTACTGTTCTTACTTTATTGCGTACTGTTATTCTTGTTTCTTCATCATCACTGGTTTTGATAACATCTTTACGATTTTCTGTTTGAATTAAACTCTCAAAAATGTCCCCATCTTTTAATTCTTCACATGTGTATATTATGTCATTTACCATCAATTTGTTTTTTATAATTTTTGTGGAATGATTTAATTAGTTAGCTTTTTTGAAATTCTTATATAATATTTTTTGTTCTTCTCTTTCAGACTGAATTAGATCTTTTCAGATTGCTAATCCGGATCCCTTTAATTTAGGAACATTCTTTAAAATTTCAAATTTTTTAGTTTAGTAAAAATTGGACGTATTTTGTTAGGAGTCTCTTGTCTAGTTCTATATATATTATTGAAATCGCTTGAATATAAATTAATTTCTAATTTGTCTTTTAGTATTTCTGTGACATTTTCTAGTAGTGATTTATTTATTTATTTTTTTACATCGAATATTATTTCTTCTTACAACTTTCTGTACTGTTCAAGCTGCTTTCTTAACTCTGTGTTTTCGTTTTCCAGTGCATCAACTTTCTTTCATAACTCTTCTGTATTTTCCTAATATATTTGATTATCACTTTTAACTTGCTTGATATCGGCTTTTATTTCAATCAGAGTTTTAAGAATTTCTTCATTTGATACCATTGTTTATTGGAACAGTTATAATAATTGTTGATTATACAATATTGTGTATATTTTAAGCAAGTGATAGAAGTAATTCAGTCAACAAATAGTATCAAGAATTTGAGAATAATCATTGACCAAAATTTAAAATGGATTGGACATATTGAATCTCTTAGTAAAATATGAACACTAGTTTGGAAATTCTATCTTTGCCCTCCACACAAAATTCTCAAGACGCTGTATCATGCATTGGCTGAATCTGTTCGATATGGGGTGGTGCATACCCCACAAATCTAGAATCTTATAAATCTCCCAAAATATTAAGGTTCATATTACAGAAAAACCGCCGCCATCCTACTGAATTACTTTTTAGGGAGTTCGAGGCTCTGAATATTAATTTTTTCTACGCACTATCAGCACTTATATTCACCTTTAAACGTAAATCGTTACTGGAAACTATTATTGAGAATAACTATATGACCAGATATAAAACCAATATAAATATTAATACCCCAATACACACATTCAATCACACGTTTTGTTGCTTACTATGGCCCGAAGTGCAGTAACGTCTTACCATTAAATTTTGAGCAAATCAATAATATAGGACTCTTCATTAAGATAATAACAATATATACATACAAAATAAAATCCATACAACTTTCAAAACATTTTATTAAGATAAAATTATAAATAAACCATCGAAAGTTATACCTATACTTAATTTTTTTTCTATATTTGAAATACTTGCAGTATATATCACCATATATTATTATATTAATAGATATGATATACTTATATACTTTATAAACTGAAATTTGGCAACAAAGCGATGACAGATACTAACAAGGATCGTCATAGATTAATCTGTGACATCGTATCGCGAGCAGTATGCACTGTTGATTGCACGATAGCTGGGTGGAAAATAAATTCTTTGCTCTGCCAATGGCGGGTCTACATCGGCCGCGCCACGCAGCATCCGGTTTACATTGCAACGTTGCCATTTAAGAGCCCCATGTGTAATAATTCAATATACATACTGTATACAACATTGTATATCAATCGCATGTACTCATATAGATTCCATAGTTAGGAGTATATAAAAAATAATAAACACAAACACCAAACTCTAACGTCTTTAGTGCAGACCTTTGTTTAATAATTTTTTTTAATAATTTGTAATGTGAGTGGCTTAATACCTAAAGAAAGTGAGAGAAAACATTTAAGACCAAAATCCTGTTATTCTAATGAGTTTTAGCTGCATTAGTTCTTTAAGTTGCCAACATGCCATGAAGAGATTTTCTCTTGCGTTTGTAGGAATTTCAGCCACCGCTACTATACTAATTGAGAACGTAATTTAATTCAATTATTGCAGCTTTTAGTATGACTCGACGCAAGAGGCAAAATTCTAAACTCGCATTTTTATTTAATGAAAAACAGAGTTTAAATCAAGTGGAATGAAGGAGCAAAAATACCTCACGATCGCAACGGTTTTAGCGTACTTCAATGGATACAATCGAGTTCACTTATACTTTAAACTTGCAAATCGTGCCTAAGGGTACAAGTGAATATATTCTAGAGGTTTTCTTCTGGTACTTTTAGTTACATTTTTAAAATTGCACGATGATATTCAACTTAGGATGGCTTGAATAACAATTAGTGTTTTTATTTTATCTAGAGTTAAATGAAATTTTGTATAAAAGATCCAGGAAAAGAAAATTAAATATTTTTAGATTAGTTGATGAGATTTCGTACATTCCTCATACAGGGCATCCATAAAACTTGAAACAAATTGAACAAACGGTAAAATCCTGGCACACTGATTTAATTTTTTAGACGCAATTTTTTGTAATTTGCACATTTCTGAGGTTTTTAGTTTTCGAATTATGTCATTTTTTTTTCAATACTAACATAGTTTTTCATGTCAGTTTGGTAGTTCTTTAATTTATTTAAACGATGCCATACCCAACCAAGAAGCAGCCACTGTCGCTCAAGCTCTGGTAGATAATCTAGTATGTCGATTTGGCGTGCCCCTAGAATTGCATTCGGATCAAGGAAGAAACTTTGAATCAGGGGTGTTTCAGAAGATGTGTCGCTTACTGGGAATTCATAAGACAAGAACAACAGCCCTACACCCACAATCAGACGGAATGGTGGAGAGATATAATAAAACAAAGTGGTTTAGAAACATCAGAGAGATTGGGACCGTCACTTAGCTCTTTTCCTTATGGCCTACAGGGTCATGAAACAACAAAACAGACGCCGGTTTGCATGATGTTTGGACGTGAGATTAGACTGCCATGTGACTTGGTGTTTGGCACACCAGATGAGGAGCGACTTTCCATAAATGACTATGCCGATGAAGTTGGTGAACGGCTAAGGAACATTCATGAGCTGGTACGAGACCGAATTGCCATAGCGAGTGATCGCATGAATGCTCGTTATGATCTTAAGGCGAATTAAGGTGGGTTCCAGACTAGAGATTTGGTTTGGTTATATAACCCACAACGAAAGAAAGGCAGGTCCCCGAAGTTTCACCCACCCTGAAGGTGGTGGATATAGAGAGACTAGCCAACTATGCAGGGAACAATAAATTGCCTGATCGGGACGTTCAGGCTTAAGGAGGGGGAAGTGTTACGCGACTGGACTGTGTAGACTGGTTAGATGAGACTGGAATTGAATGCGAACGGCTGGGAATATTCTGGAATGCCTTAGACCGTGTGAGTGGATGTATAAATAAGACACACAGTGGGCCGAGACTCAATCTTAAGTTGAACGTGAACGAGTAAAGAAGAAATAAGAAAGAGACTTATAAGTGGTCAAGTGTGATTATAGTTAAGACAGTAATTAATCTATTGTTGTTAATTGTTAATTAGTACATAAAGTAGTGAGTAAGTGTTACCTGGACTTTCAATCAACGAATCTACAAGTATAGGTGTTTGTGTGGAATGTGTGGATAGCAAACACGTAACAATATTATCAACCCATTCATCAACTGATCCACAGTGTAATATAATCAACCGAGTCCCTTTATTAGTGGACAATGTGATTGATTGACATTTCCTAGAGTCATCGTCCATCTTTCTTTAACGGTGTCATGAGTACCATACCAAGTTTCATCTAAATAATAAATTGGTCTATTTTCCCTTCTGAGTGCTTTTATCTCTTCTAGATATGAATTTCACCAATCCACTATTCGTCTTTTCCATAATCGCCATTCGTTTATTACTAGTTTGATATTTAAATCCAATTTTTCTCAGCCAAATTCCTAAATTTATTTTGGTATATTTTAGATAATAATCTATTTCTTTTTATTTTCTGTCTACCACGTCAATAGTTGGGTTATCATTTTCCTGATAAGCATCGTAAACTAAAGTTTTCGATTAACCGGCGTTGGATCTTTGTTTTCTTGAGAGGGCACCTTCTTTGTCCAGTTTGTGTATTGTCGGAAGGGAAACATTAGTCAGAGATGCTGTTTCACCTGGTACATCCAAATCATATAAATTAGGGTCGTTATCTCGTCGCGTCGTTTTCAAAAGATTTTTGTAAACATTAAGGCAAATTTGTTTCGCTTGCTCGTTCAAATGTAACCGATTTTTTCTTACCGAAGACACTAATGAACTTTGATTTTCTTTATCACTGTAATCACTATCACTTTCATATTCACAAACACCATAAGATGCAGATGTAGGCCTCCCACGTTCGAAACATTTTTACATTAAACACCTTTTTAAATTATTTTCAAAAACTCACCAACAAATAAACAGATATGAAATAATTATTACTTGTATTACACTGCAACACGATAACTTACAATTATCTTCACAACCCCCCACCCCCCCCAGCAAATTAACAGATATAAAATAATTATTACTCATATTACACTATTACACAACTTACTTCAACACGATAACCTTCTTAAAATATTTTCAAAAACACGCCAGCAAATAAACAAGATATTAAATAATTATTATTTATCTTATAATATTATACTTACAATATATCAGCACTGCTAGAATGATTCGGTAACAAAATTAAGGGCGGCTCTGGAGTATCACAGAATGTAAGTGAAACTCCGCCTCGGTCGCGTGCCAGCAAAAACAACAATTATCGTTCTCGCTTTAATGTAAGCGGTGTAAAAGACGGAAGATGTCATGTGTTATACATTTCCCGCTCACACGTCGCGTCTTGCTCCGCACGTCCCGTCACAATATAGGTTTCGCTGACTATATTAGAAGGTAAAAACGCATATTTTGTCCGTTTTCGTTATTGCGCCTTTGATAAAGTACAAAATTCCGACGATTTTGTACTTTATCACATGCTCAATAACGAAAAGGGTCAAAATATGCGTTTTTTTTTTTGTTATATTAAAAATAAAAATCTACACACATATGTTTTTTTATAATAGTTTCAAATTTGACAAATATTTTTTTTCAAAATTTTAAAAAGCTAGGTGTATAAATAAGCACTTGACAGAATACGAAAAACAATGTTCACCGTTAACCATTTAGCTGTGTAAAATCTGATTATTCCGTAGAGAAGATATGAAATATACGTCAATATAGGCAGAGAAAAGCGCAAACATAATTTAAATATATTTTTAGCAAAAATCATTAAATGTGTGCATTCAAAGCCTCCCTAACTTCTAAAATACGTGCAAATATTTGTTTTGTTACGATTTTCCATGAATAAAAAGGTATTGACTGAAAACTCCTGCTTTAATTTCTATGTAAATCTGCTTCCTAATGAACAAAATTAAGTACCCGCGAGAACAAATATAGGGATAATTAAATCAAACAATCATAAAGATCGCAGTCTAGTAAATTTACAATTTTTCATGCTCTTGAAGTAAATTCGACAACAAAGTAAATTTAGCATAACAGAAATAATCCAATGGAGAGAAATAAACGTCACCGTAACGTTAGTGAATTATTAGGATAGTGGAAGTCTTGGGACAACAATTTCCTTAATATAAAGTGGATCAACAACAGAATTTTCGACATCAACTAAATGATTAGACGGTTAGAGATATATAATTGCTGCTAAAAATTTTAAATGATATCCGAAAAAATGTACTTACAAAGATAGCAACTGCTATACAAAAATATAGGTTTTCATAGACATATTTGAAAAACAAGGTCCGCCATTTAAAACTCCCCGGGCCAGTAACTTTTTTATTTAAAGAGATATCGTAACGTGCTTGGCATCAAGTATTAAGTAAATTTAAACGTTTTCATGGGACTACTCAGTGGCGGTTCGTGGGTCAAGAGATAGGGAGGTCAATTAGAAAAGTTTACTGTATTACCTACCTTTTAAAGTGATTTAAATTCCAAGTCGATCCTCCGGTCTTTTTGAGATGCAAAGTGGTCAATTACTCTTTCATTAAAGTATTTTATCTTCTTTATTAATGCCCTTCCTATGGTAAGCATAGCTAAAGAAGATAACCTTTCCTGACCCATGGTATTTCTTAAAAATGTCTTTATTCTTTTTAAGGTGGAAAAACAACGTTCACTTTCGACGGTAGTCATAGGGAGAGTACACAAGATTTTTAACAGTTTGACACTTTCAGAAAAAGTATTGCACAAATCATTGTTAATAAAAAGCAACTGCACCTTCACTATTGGAAAAATCTTCTCGGCTATATAATACTTCTAATTCAGTTTTAAGTTTCAAATGATTTATGACTGGATACTCCGTATTAACTAATTTAAACATATCTTAAGGAAAGCTTTTTTTTATAACCTTTAAATCGATCTGCGTGAAATAACTGAGACACTGCTAAATGATTACTGAAGCCAAACCTGTTTTTGATCTCAGATGTAAATATATCACAAACTTCTAATGAAATTCTCCTTTTTCATTCTTCCGTTTTACATCTCTGGGCAGACTGCATGGATGTCTCCTCCAAATAGTTATTCAAAATTTTATTTCTGATGTCTTCAATTCTATTAAAAACGCCAATACACTTATTTACTGTTATGACATCGATATTACATTTTTGTAATTGATTGAACAATATATCACAATGAGGCATAACTAAATGAAAAAAATTTAATCAGTAAAGAAAATGTTCATTTTGTAAGTAGTTTTTTAAACCAATAGCTTGGTTTAGAGTGTTGTTTTCTGATTCATTATCAATGATTTTTTCTAAACAATCTAATAATTCTGTTCGATAGGTATAAATAGTCTCTATGCACTTAGTATTAAAATTCCATCGTGTTGGAGCCGCTTTAGGTAATCTCACCTTAACAACATTATCTAATACGGCTGTTCTTTTTGGCGATTTTCCAAAGAATGAAGAAAAGCTCTGTAAATTAGCAAAAAAAATTGTTATGCTTTTATCCTGACGATGCTTTTTGTAAAATTAAATTTAGTTGATGAGCGTAACAATAAATAAAATTTGCTGAAGGATAACTTTTTTTTAATTTTGGCTTGTACACCTCCAAAAGCACCACTCATTACTGATGTTCCATCGTAACTTTGTGCTCTCAATTTTTCAGGACTTTCATTAATTTTCAGATATTCTAACTCTTTTAAAATTACATCTGTCAAATGCTGCGATGTCGTTCCTTGAGGCTGAATAAATTTCCAAAATCTCTCACATACAACACCGTCTAAAACGTATCTAAACTTAATATATTTTTTTAAGAATATTAAAAATATATATTATATATTTTTATGATAAAGGAAACAGAAAAATTCTCATAAAATTCCTTTATTAATGTGACCGGTTTCGTGAACAAATTAATTACTTCACATCATCAGACACAGGAATTTTTATAAATATAAAACCAGGGTAGTCAAATTAGAATTAAAATAGTTTTGCAACATGTCAAATTATAAGTAAATGTAAGATATAAATTCTGTTAGTATCTAATTAACCTTTTTAATTTATAAAAATTCCTGTGTCTGATGATGTGAAGTAATTAATTTGTTCACGAAACCGGTCACATTAATAAAGGAATTTTATGAGAATTTTTCTGTTTCCTTTATCATGAACAATTACTCATATGGGATCAACCTATCTACGTTATATATTTTTAAATTTCAGAAAACGAATAGTTCTATTTTTTAATTTGTATGTGGGAGGTCATTGACCAAATGACCCTATAGAAGAACCGCCAGTGGGACTACTGAAAATCAGAAAGCAATTGACAGTCAAAAGTTAATGCTTTTCCTAACTTGCCTTTTTTTAATTTTTTTCTCAGAACAGAAAATTGTTTTTGGTATATTTAAACATATCGTTTAATTACTAGAGGTCGGAAGGTAGCGATAAATTCCAGGGACGGTTTTACGTAAATATAATATTATATTGTTAACATCTAATGAAAATTTCTTCTTTTTCTTTCTTGGGGCCACATGAATAATTCTTCGTTATCTAAAAAAAGTTAGTTATCCAGTATGCTACTGGAAAAATAAGTGTCTGCACTTGTGACACTGCGTCAAATGATTAGTCAGGGGACGTTTTTTTTTTGACAATGAGCCAAAAAATAACAATACAATATTTTCAGCCCTCTTTTTATTAACTTTTGGATGTTACCGACCTCGCCAGAATGACCAATGCTTATTTCGCTTTAATACTTGTGCTAAAAAAATATTTAAAATGGACAGTGATGATGATGTCCAGGTATTTGGAACACCACCAAAGTTAGATACAATTGCAAAACATGTGGCTTTAAAAATGTTGTATTTTTTTACTAAAAAATGCATTTTTAATGCGAGTTGGTTTATCTGCGTGTATTTATTTACTGTCTAAAACATGTATAAAAAAACTGTGCGGGAGTTACTTTCCCGGCTTAGGTTGGAAAAGTAATTTTCTCATACTGTTTTATGATGGTTTCTTAGCAACGGAAAAATACTAGAATAGCGTATTTTGGGATCTGAAATTCTTCTTAAGCGATTTCAGAAAAAAGATTTTTTCTCGAAATCAAGTACATCGTTCTTTTATGTTTTGGGAAAGTCGTTAGTATATTGAGCTCTATTAGGGTATTTTTCTTGGATATAATCAGTCTGCAATGTTGTTTATGAAGGCATTTGGAACATATCTGACAAATTTACCCACTTCCCCATTTATTTCTTCTGTACAGGCACACATACAATGTAATTTAGTTACAAGCTGTAAACGTAATTAAATTTTTTTATTATAAATTTAAATCAATGTTTGTATTAGTAAGCCCCAAATAGTAGTCCCTTGTAGTAATTTAAAGTAGGATATATTCGTGAGATTATGTTTGCAGTTTTCAGTAAATTTTAATCTGCATGCTTTGAATAATAATCCATTTAAAATTAAAAATAAACACATGTACTGATACTAGGAAAGGCAGCACTTTCCACCAGGTAGATCTGAATTATTTAAAAGGGTTCCACAGAACTAATTGAAAACATAAATGTTTACCACCGCATAACTAATTATTTCATTTTCTCTTTGTCTTAAAACTAGCAAATTTTAAAATGTAATTATAAGGTTATATTGCATGACAGTATTTTACATTTAATTTGGCAGCGTTTGTCGTCTAAGCCCTAGAGAACCAACTCATACACCAAAAATGTTATTTTCGTAGAGAATGAAGCTACGTGTAAACTAGTTCTATAATATTGATGTATCCATTAGCTGGCAGTCGAGTTGAATATACATTAACATGGTGTTAATAATAATTAAGCATTTCGCGAACATGCGATAAGTTGAACATATATGGATATTAAATTTGGACAGTTATCTTAGAAATTTGATGACAGTGATTTAATGCCAAACGAAGTAGAAAGGTTAATTTTCAATAAACAGGATGTGAAGCAGAGCATAAACCAGCTTATCTTTATAGCTTAAAATAAATTTTAAAAGTTGGGCAAGGAAGGTCGTCTGTGCTTGGCTAGTGATTTATTAAACAAATTGTCGACATTTTGAACATAACTAAAAAAAATATTTTATTGGGCTGGTAAATGCTCAAAATGACATTCCATTTCCAAACAATATTGTTTAATATGACCACAAAGAAAATAATCTAAGTATTAAGTCGGGCGATCTGGCAGGCCTGTTTATCGGGCCACCACGTCTTATCCACAAATCTTGATGCTTTCTCGTACATGGTGGAGCAAATTCATGTTGAAACCACATGTCATGACGCATGACGCTCTAATACCGATAGTTATTTTAACAATTCCGGTAGTTCTTTGGTTAAAAATGTCCTATGATCGTCAGTCCAGACGGGCTTGAAACTCAATTTTCAAGAACGAACCTTTATTATTATGTGAATTTTTTTCACCAAATAATTTCCAAAAATACTGGCCCACATATTTACACCGAACCTTAGTTGAAAAGTTCTGGGTCTGAAGGCATGTGGTTTCTTATATGCTCAAATATGGCAGGATTCATCTTTGAAATGTATCTTTTGCAAAAAATTTGGCTCCATCTGTTCTTGCTGTAAAATCCAAGTGCAGAAATTTTTATGATCCTGATAATCTTGTATCAGATTTTGTACATATATTGTATATTGATAGGCATAAAGTCTCAAAATTCTGCATGTTGAGCTTTTTGAAATATTTAATTTTCATTTAATTTACAAATAAGAATATAAATACTAAAAATAATACTTAAAGAAGGTAAAAAGTTGTAAACCTGTCACTCCATTTAATTGAAGATTAAATGAAGTTGACACCCACATTCCTTGGTAATTTATAAATGTAATCACACAAAAAGATGTGATTAAGCTTTTATTGCGATTATCCACTAGTCACTAATAAAAGACTTTTACCAAATAAATGGAAATAATAATAATAATTATAATAATAATAACAATAATGCAAAGGGTGTAAAGGACCGGCATCCTCCGCGCGGTGCACCCTGGACAGGCAGAGGTAGCTCTGCCTGACTAATGTCAGCCGGGTGGTACCAAGGCTAACCACCTGGTACCCCTTTCTACTTCTGGTTCCATACAACTTAAGAAGAAGGCCCCCTCAAAATCGACTCCAAGCGGATTGGGGTCAGAGACAGGTGGGTGGGGCCTCACCGGATAGTCTCAACAACGACAACAATGGCTATGAATACGGACACTTTAAGTGGACGAGAGAACTTCGGGATGACTTGCTGACCTGCCGCGAGAGTAGCGAACCTGAGCGAACGGGATACATGGCGCGATTGCATGCACTTTGGTGCGAAATGAATCCAGAGCATCGCGCCTTCTCTCAACAACACCTGAGAGATCAAGTATCCTTCTTGCGCAGGACAGATTACGTAAGGGCACCCCGTCAGCTAGAAGAACTGCTAGCCGCAGTCCCACCCCGGCAATTACCAGCTGATGGGGAACATACTTTCGAGTTCACCGATGTAGACTTAAGGACGACGGTTAACCTTAACACCAGGGCTAACCTAAAGCCACAAGACCTGGCTAGAATGGATGCGGTCATCAATGAGGAACTTGCAGAAGATGCAGACATCTGGAAAATCAACTGTGCCGTGTATAACGCCGCGAAGCAACTCGTCCCCCGTGAGAGGTCAACTAACACTTCAAACGGGGTTGAGAAAGCCAAGCGGCGTATATAAAAAATCGAAGGCAAGATACAGTCGGCCAGACAATACGCTTCTCAGATCCAGAGTGTGGTGGAATACACGACGAGTGGTAGAGTTTTTACTCCCAGAATACGGCGCATATCAGCCGGATTAAGACGTCAACACCATATTCTAAATCTGACAGTGATGCTTACCATCAAGCAGCAGATAGGATCCGAGCGCTCATGGCGATAAAGAAAACATTGAAGAGGCGGGTGAGGAGTATGGAACAAAACAATTTGTTCCGTACGAATCCCTCCCGCCTCTTTCAAGAGCCACAGCGTGTTGTCGATAATCCGCCGACTGTAGATGTCGAAACCTTCTGGAAAGGAATCTACGAAACGACGCGTCCATTTAATTGCGAAACTCCAGCAATTGCTCTGTGCCATAGACATCTTGAAGAGCCAGAAGAAGTGTGCCGGCAATTAGTACGGAGGAAGTCCAACAAGCACTTGTTGGTACCAAGAACTTCGCTGCCCCAGGTCCAGACGGCATTAACAACTGGGGGTGAAAGAAATTTTCATTCTACTCACCACCGCCTGACGCGAGTTTTCAACTCATGGTTGAACGAGGGGCAGCAGATTCCGGACTGGTTCGTCGAGGGATGTACTGTGCTTATCCCCAAAAAGGGGATCTTTCCGACTCGAAGAATTATAAGCCGATCACTTGCCTCAAAGCAAGTTGAAATCATTTATTCATAGTAAATAAACAGGTTTCTATTTGTTTAATAATTTACCAAATAAGTTATTAATTAATTTATTTTTAAATATTAACACTTGGCCCGTTTAAATCATTTATTTCGGAAATATAGTTTAAAAATTATGAGAAACCGATTCCCAGCCTTGAAATATTTTATAAACATTTGTTTATATGAATTAACGCAGGGAATTTATTTAAATATGATGCGCCAAGATAGGCTGAAATAACGTTTGCCACGGACAGCCGTCGCGCGTCGACCCGCTTGCGCGTTGAATAGATTCCTGCCATTCTTGACCGGCGTTCGTGTATAAATTGAATCACATGGCTTGAAAGAATCACTTGTTCTCCAGTGAGTGCTCCAGTAATAAGCACTTAGCTCCCGACCTCTAGTGCACTATGCAATCAAGTAGTGGTAGGCATATTTTGACCGTTTTACTGTTTTTATTTGTATTCCCGTTGTTTTACAGTTTGTGCCCGAATTTACCGTTGTAGTATTTTGTCCGAAGTGCTGAAGTTTTCCGAATAAATCAGAAATATTTGGGAAATTTCGCGATTCATTAATAAAGATGGGTTATCCATTCATCGACGAGCATCGGAATTATTCGGTTGTCATTTTATTTGGTATTGACGTGAAGATAGGACTTTTAATCCTCGATCTGTGGAAAGAGTCCCATCTCAGTCGTAGTTGTAATAAAAGTACCGGTGAAATCTTTAAACCTCGATGTGTGGAAAGGATTTCGTCAGGTGCACGCAAAGTGGCACAAGTGAGGTTTTTAATTTTCGATCTGTGGAAAGAATCTCAATAGGTGCTCCGGGAAGTAATGTATAAACTGTTCCGTCCGATACTCATGTTCACTATAACTAACTTGTATAAATAGGAAGCTTGAAGCTGAAAGTTAACTTCGAGTATATCTAGTCACCTACGCGTATCTCCGTTTTAAATGTTTAAGCGGCAGTTTACAGTTGAAAGCCCGAGTTAGTAAAACTGAACTTCTGTGCTGTATAGTTAGACAAGCATCGGGATTATTCGTTGTCATTTTTTTTTATTTAGTATTGACGTAAAGATAGGACTTTTAATCCTCGATCTGTGAAAAAGATTTCATCAGGTGCACGCGAAGGGGCACCAGTGAGGTTTTTATTCCTCGATCTGTGGAAAGAATCTCACTAGGTGCTCCGGGAGGTAATGCATGAACCATTCCGTCCACCACATGTAGTCAAGAAATCCTAACAAGAGACATTAGGAGCGAGTCTAAAGATATAGCACGCTCGCGATTAGACAGTCAAATATACCGTCTGTCCCTGGACTGACCTGGACTTGTATCTTGCTTGCATTCCGTAACCGCTTACTACTGAAAATACCTGCTGCATCGACTGCCTGCCGTAATACCGCCTTAAACATTAGTGAGTAGAGTCATTAACCGCTTGCAGTAGTAGTAGCTGCCATAACTGTGCCTTATTTGGATTACCACTTGCTTGCTTTAGTAGATGTTGATAGTAAACATTTGATAGTAATACCATAGTAGTAGTTTCCGTAACTTAGCTGTGCTTGATAAAACTGATCACAGCTTCTGCATTACATAACCTCTTGCTCGGTTTTCTTTGGTTGCTTACTTGTAACATAGGATAATATATACGTTTGCATTATAACATAACTGTTGTGTATATATTTATTTCTTTTTATTTATTTGTGAAGCAGTCTTAAATAAATAGAGTAAGTGAAGTTGAACTTCTGCCTTTTATTTAAAGCAACGATATTAAGTAAATCTGCTTGTACACCGAGAATCATTTTCGGTAGGTAAGGTGAAGTTGTCCATTGCTATGCAAACAACAACCACACACACAGACCGCCTCGCATTCCGTTTCTTCATTGAGTTACCCTAGCTTCTATCATACCGCTGATAAAATAAACTGGTGTTCCTACACTTTAAAACAGGAGTTGGCGTTCGAGACCATTACCGTAATAAAAAATTCAAAGTACCGTTATTGTACTGAAGGATGCCAAAGTGACACGTTACACATACAAATAAGCATTGTGGTGGTAATTACGTCACACAATAATAAGAGCAAAAATGTGGTTGCTTTAAGATGGCGCTTCACATTTCAGTTATCTGAATAAGACGAGCTGGACCAGTGGATTGGGCACCACGATCATCAGATTTTAATCCAGTGTATTTATTTTTTGGGGACATTTAAAGTCACTAGTTTATGAAACGCCTGTAAACGATATCGATTATTTACGACTGAGAATAGTAAATGGATGTGAAATTATTCGCAACAAAATCAATGATTTTTTTTCGTGTCCGAAGGTCATTTTGATCATTGGCTTCGTGGTTGAGTGGTAAGGATACTTGCCTCTCATTAACTGCGGACACGCAATTATTACATCTGTCTTTTTTTATATGTATTTTTCAAATATATTTATATTTTGTAAAATGAAATAAATGAGATACGCTAGATCAAGGACCTGCATTGTAAATACGAAACAGTTGAATAAAGTTGTTTAAATGGTAAATGGTAATGGAGTCTCGGGTTCGATCCCCGGTCGAGGAGCTAGGATTTTTTCTGAACCAGAAATTAATCCCACCATACTCGGACATTGGGTGTGTGTCCATTGTCTCTAAATATGTAGCTCTCTCCGACACAAGGTATCTTGAGGTGCCTTCAGGTGGTGTTTAATTTATTATAATACATAGAAATACTAGTATTTCACTTCGTTTTTTTTGTAAATTACTCGTTTGTTACTCGATTTTATTATAACATTTTGATTTTAATAAAAAACTGATTTATTTAATCAAACTTTTAGGCCTATTTTCAGCTAAACAATTACATTTATCGACTTGAAGAATACATACAGTTTTATGATTTTACTTCCCATTAAAATATCGCCTAAAATTTTATGTTACCTATTAAGAGAAAAAGTTATGGGATAAATAAATTTATAGTTGCAGGTAAGATGCCCTCTGGCGGTACGATAATGAATTAATTTAATTTTATTATGAGAGAGCTCGTCGCGCTTAATGTATGTGTCAAATATCAACTTGATTGGTATAGAATTAAATGATTGTAGAGTTATTTCAAATCCTTATGAGTCATGAAATGCGCAAGAGGCAGAGTATATTCCGTGGTATAAGTATATTTTAAAAACATTGACTCGAATATCTACCATATGCCTCGTTACATCGTCAGGGATGAAATCTAATGTTTTTAGGAAGTGGTGTAACTAAGTTGACGGCTGAAGTTATGCCTCTGCGCAGATGAAGGTCATAACGTTTTGAAACACCTCTCACCATTGAGTTTTTCATTATTTTTAAGTAATTATGTACTTGCATTATTTCAACTTGTATAATTACCTCGTAAAGTTTTTTTATGCATTTTCCGAACACCCTGTATGTACCAAAATTAATATTTCTAGATTCAATCATTTTGGAGATATTTAGAGAAAACCATTTTAGAGGTTGCCCCTTTGAGGGGACTGTGGCTCTCTTAGGCAGCACCTTTCGGCTCATGTTTATGGGAACTTTTTCTTATTTTTGATCGTGGTATTCGCAAGCGAATTATTGTACGCTAATTTCGCGACACCTTGTATGTATTATCACGTATCTCGAGCTAGTCGGCAATATATTAAATTGATTTAAATTGCTGGTGCATCGGCAATGTACTGCGAAACTCTGCACTATAATTCAGTGACCCGTTAAGGCGAGATTAAACGCTGCCAGTGGTGGAACTGTGGTTTGGCCGATTGCTAGCTTCTCACAATGAAGAAAATTGGAGATTACATAAAAGCAGCAACACAGAAATAAATATCTTTACAGTTCTTCTAACATTCTAAAAAGTAAAATATGATTGTAAATAGATTTTAACAATTCTTTAGAAGATTACTCCAAAAGTGCCACAGTATGTCTGCTACTTTGAACAATGGCTTTATTATTGTATGGAAGTTGGTGGGGGCTATTTCGAACATTTATCAACCGACACGTAAGTAATCTACTTTATTAGATACTAAATCTCTCGGACGCAATTTCCCGGAAACTAATACCTCAATTTTAAAAGTAAAATGCTGTTGTAAGGTGAATTAAACACCTTTAAAATGATATACCACTTGACTCCTCTGCCGACTTTGGGGGTAAATATCAGTGGCGGCTAGTGAAATTTGGTTATGGCATATCTTAGTATTGGATGTATGGTAGTATGGCATCCAAGCGATACTTTACGGCATAACTATCAAATAAAAATGTTTGCGATTGAAATTTTCCAAAAAAAAAAAATTGAAAAAATTGTTTACTTCACCCGGTTATTTTTTAAACCATTTGTAAAATTTTTAGTTTTTTTTTTCAAAATTTTTCAATATATATATATATATATATATATATATATATATATATATATATATATATATATATATATATATATATATATATAAGGCAAGTCTAGATCTACAAGGAAAACATTTTTTGACCACTGGTTAAGAAGATACAGGGTGTTTTATGCATTTGGTTTGACAATTCAAAGAGTTATTCCCTGCAACGGCTTGGATGTAATCGAATGAAATTTACCAGTAACATTCCTCACCTGGGACTTGTCAGAATGGCCTACTTGATTTTGAAAAATCCAGAGCCGAACTCGGTAAAAATTTGTTAAAATCTTGACATTATTATTTTGTGTATTTGGTAATTGTTCCGCGATTTCGTCGTGTTCAAAGGATGTCTAACCAGTTTACTAACGCTGAGTTCGCTAATTTCATTTATATGCATGGGTTTTGCGATGGCATTTCAAGGGTTATTTTTTTTCTTATGTATTCTATGTGATAATTAAATGTCAGGTCTCTGTCTATGATTAAACCTAGGTATTTAATATTATAAACATATTCAACAAAGTTACCATTTAAAGCAATTTATAATTGTGTCAATAAATGAATTATGTAAAACATTACTAACTAAAACCATGATTCAATGACAGCTTATTGACTTGTAACCATTTTGTTTTTGATTTAGTTCCTCAGTTACAAATATTCATCCTAAATAGACACACGTTCTTTCTTGTGCTCTGATAGAGATTGTGAATTAATCAGTATAAACTCAGATATAAGTAAAACAAATTACTAAATTATGTAGCTTAAATTGACATAATTAATATTTTTATTTTTGTAAAGTTGAACATTAGTAAACAGTGTTGATAAAGCATAATAAATAAATAAATAAATAACCATTGTGTGAAATTAGACAAATTCCTGAACTGTAAGTAACGACATTTTTTGTATCTAATTCCCCACTTCATGTGCGTAAACTCAATGTGTATAGCTGACATCTAAATAATTCAAAATCAGTACTGAACTAAGCGTGAAGGGATAGTATATAGCCACGTATAGCGAACTAATAATATTCTCGATATAAGCAAGTAGGGAAATGTCCGGTCAAAATATAACTCTAGCTGATCTTTTTGATAAACTTGAGACGCTGAACCAAAAGGCTGACACGACTCATAATTCGCTGAAACACATAAAGAGCGAACTTCAAGAAGTGCAAAAGAAATTAAGTAACCTTGGAAAAGAAAATAAAGAGCTAACAGAAAAAAATACTTGCATTGGATAATAAATCAAGAAAAAATAATTTAATCGTATATGGATTACCAGAAGTACAAAATCAATTAGATAACATTAATTACCTAAAAACTGCACTTGATATCGATTTGGATATACGAGATATTAATAATGTATACCAAATAGGCAATAACCAAAACAAAGGTGGAGTTAAGGCAGTAAAAATTGAACACGTCATATTTGAAAAAACTTGAGATATTTAAGAATGCTTATAAACTGAAAGAAAAAAACATTAGAAACATATCTATTATGCATGATCTAAGCACCGAAGATCAAGAAATTCATAAAACATTGCGCCAGTATTTAAATATTGCAAAATCAAGAGGTAATAAAGTTGCTATAAAAAAAATAAACTGTTTGTAAACAAATCTGCCTATACATACGATTACTTAATTAAAAATCCAAACATAAATTTTAATGAAAACGATCAAGAAGAGGAGGAGATTCATCTAGGAGAAAACAAAGGAGTGTCAAATAGGGATATTGGAAAAAAATAAAGAAAAGGGGTTAGGCGAGAACGAAACAGCTGTACCAAAAACATTACAATTAGACAAATCAAGACAAACGCGGCAAACATCAAAAAAAAATTAGGCAATAATAAACAATTATATTAAATTCTATAATCTATTTTGTAAAATATTATTATTATATAAGGGTATTTTGTATCAATAGTTTGTTATTATTTTTTGTTTTTTTTTCTATATTTTTTTGTGCAGAGCTACTCAATTTTCTATTTTCAAAGTAACATATGATTTTCTTTTGAAATAATAAAGGATAGTAATATGGATCAATATATAAGAGATATTAATTTTGTACCTCTAAATACACTCGAGGTTGATAATATTACAGAGTTTAATAAATTAATCACTACGGGACAAATGAAAATGTCAGATTTCAAAATATATCATCAAAACATTAGAAGTATTTCGCAAAATTTTAATGAATTCTGCATTTATTTAAGCCAAATAACTGCGGAATTCGATTGTATCATTCTGTCTGAAACTTGGAATATTTATAATATTGAATTTTTTAACATAAATGGCTATGATTTGGTATACAGTGAGGGTTCTATAAATAAAAGTGATGGAGTGGTAATGTATATAAAAATACCTAATAATTACTCTTCTAAAATTATATTTATTGACGAATGCAAGATAATACAAACTAAACTTACATTAAAGAATAAAAAAACTTTATTAATTACCGCCATTTATAGACCCCCTTCTAATCAAGCTGAAAATTTTTTGACTCAGCTAAGGTTATACCTGCAACAAACTAAAAATTTAGTATTAGACTATCACATAATAGTGGGAGATATTAACTTAAATCTACAATTAGAGAATGATATAGTTTCCGATTACCTTAATCTACTAGCCGAGTATAATTTTACATCCGCTATAAACAAACCTACCAGAGTTAGTGGTGAATCTGCAAGTTGTATAGACCATATTTTCATCAACAGCAAACTTAAGAACCTAAATGATAGTCTACCAATCATCCTAAAATCAAATATAACAGATCACTACTCTATAATAATTAATTTGCCTGAAGTTGTAGAAAAAAATTTAAGGGTAGAAAATAAAAGCATCAAAAATATAAATTATCCGCAATTGAAGGTCGATCTACATAACTATAATTGGAACAATTTATATAATATATCAGATATAGATGAAGCAACCACATTTTTTGTAAATATACTGCGCGAACAAATTAACAAAAATACAAAATATATTAAACTAAAAAGAAAAAATGTAAAACGAAAGGAGTGGATTACAAATGGTTTGGTAACGTCAATTAACAAAAAAAAATGAAATGCACAAATTATACAAAGAAAATCCCACAAATGCTGCGATTAAACAGGAATTCATTACATATAGAAATTACGTAAATTACTTAATAAAATTGACCAAAATAAATTACTATAAACAAGAAATAAATAAAAACGTAAACAGTGCAAAGCATTTGTGGAAAACAGTAAAAAATATTAACGTACTTACTAAAGATAGTGAAGTACAGCAAATTATGACTGAAACAAATGATCTAACAACGGATGATTTGATAATTGCTAATACTTTCAATAATTATTATGCTAAGATCGGAAAAGAACTTGCCGAAAAAATTCACAAGCCCCAAAGCACCCCTCCAGCAAGAGAGATATCCCAGTATTCCATATATCTAGAGCCAACCAACAAAAAAGAAATAATCAATACAATTAAAACTCTAAAAATTAAAAAAGCACCTGGTATAGACGGAATAAAAACAGAAACTTTACAAGAAATATGTGAAGAAATTGCATCGCCATTAACATTTCTTATGAATACAATAATTGACACAGGAATTTGCCCCCATGAATTTAAATCAGCCGTGATAAAACCTATTTTCAAGAAAGGAGATAAAAATATTCCATCTAATTATAGACCTATATCTTTGATCACGAGCTTAACAAAAGTATTTGAAAAAATTATAAAAGTAAGAATGGAAAAATTCATATATAAATACAAACTAATATCAGATAAGCAATTCGGATTCAGAGAGGGCAAATCAACGCAAGATGCAATTTCATGCTTAACATCTGAAATTTATAAAAATATGGATGACAGAAATCCTTCCTTATGTATATTCCTGGATCTTGCTAAGGCCTTTGACACTGTTAGTCACACGCAGTTGTTGGAGACCTTGCAAGATATAGGAATAAGGGGAAATGCTCACAAATTAATTTCAAGCTACCTAACTCAGAGAAAACAATATGTAAGAATTCGTACCAAAACAAGCTTGGAAAAAGTAGTAGAATATGGGGTACCACAGGGAACAGTCCTTGGACCTATGCTATTCACAATATATCTAAACAATTTACTTACCATTAAAACTTCCGGGATGATCATAAGCTTTGCAGATGACACGGCAATTTATTATAAGGACCAAACTTGGTCGGAACTAAAAACTAAAGTTGAAAATGACATGAAATTATTAATAGATTGGTTTAATCATAACATTTTAACAATAAATTATGAAAAAACAAAGTACGTACCATTTGCATGTTACAAAAATAGCTTACCTAAATTTCAGTCATTAACAATAAAAAATATATCTGAGTCTATAGAAATTAAGTCAACAGATCATATAAAATATTTAGGAGTCACGCTAGATAAACATTTAAGATGGGATGTACATGTTGATAATGTTTCTAGAACTTTAAGAAGTATTTTATACAACTTTAAGTATTTCAATAAAATACTTGATACATGTCATATGAGAATGATATATTTTGCCTTAATAGAGTCTAGATTACAATATGCAATATTAGGATGGGGAGGAATCACTACTAGTTACCTGAAAAAATTAGATGTATTACAAAAAAATTTTTAAAAATAATGTATAATAAGGAAAATACTTACCCTTCAGATCTCCTATTTACAGAATCAAAAATTTTAGATATTAGGCAACTATATTTCTGTAATGTTGTTACTCACATCTACAAAAACAAAACTAACTTACAATATATTGATCATTACTACTCTACACGAAATAAAACAAATCTGCAAGTTAAAACAATAAAGTCGGAAAAATCAATAGGGCAACGAAGCCATACTTATCATTGTTCCAGAGTATACAATTTTTTACCTGAACAACAAAAAAAATCAAATCAATGACATAAAATCTCTGGGATTATTTAAAAAGAAAATCAAAACTTTTGTATTAAATATAGATAGAATAACTATACACAAACTTATAAGTCCAAGAAATTATTAATTTTTTTATTTATTTTTTAAAAATTTTTTTACAATCTATTTTATTTTACCCCAAAAACTATTGTATTGAATTTATAATTAATTGCCCAAAAAAATGTAAAATGTAAATTTGTCTGTAGTACATTGAAGGAACGGAAAATCTTTATCTACGCGCAACCTATGGTTTTTTGTAGATTATTTTTGTTTATTTGCATGTATTATTGTAAAATTGCATTATATACTCATTGTAAATTATACTGTGAGCAGTGGTAAATAAACGTTATTATTATTATTATTATTATTATTTAATGTCTCTACCAAATCATATGTGTTAGTATTATCAAAATAAGTTAAAGTATCATCGGCAAAAATGCATAGAAATTTTTTTTACCACATTATTGTCATTAATATATAATAAAAACAATAAAGGGCCAAGACAGCTGCCTTGCGGAACCTCTATAATGCTTATTATTGGTTCAGAAAGCGATTCATTTAGTTTGACAACTTGACTCCTATTTGATAAATAACTTTGTATCCACGTTAATACGCAGCTTTTAAATCCCATTATTTTAAATTTTTTAACAAAACGTCTCGATCAATTTCTCAAATGCACAGCTTAAATTCAGAAATACCGCGCACATTATGTCATTTTTCTTATCTAACATACTTCTCCAGTTATTAATAATTAGTTGTAAAGCGGTTTCACAATAATGATTTTCCCTATGATTAATGCCTAAAATAGTATGTTGGTCGATTATTCCTTTAGCTTCCCTTACAATACTTTCCATAATTTTTTCAAAAAAAAAAAAGGTAACATGTTAATTGGCTGCAATTGTTCAGCTATTATTGTCTGTCTGCTCTAATTTTAAAATGGGGACAACAGTAGTTGAGGTTTGAAGTAAATCGGGAAAAATAGCTTTTGTCAGAGACAAATTAATTAAATTCAATAAAGAGTATCCAAGAACTACAAAAGTAGATTTAATGAAATCAAGGTCAATGCCATCTACGCTTCCCCATTTGTCTTGGCTATAAATAACTTTACTTAGCTGAGATAATGATATTTCTTTAAATTTTGCCATTTCACATCGCATTTATCTATAAATGAAAAAATAACGTTATTTTACACTGCAGATTAGGAATACTATCGGCTAGTAAGACAATACTATTGACAAAATATTTATTTAACTCGTTTGCCATGTCCTTCTCGCACATACGTTTCATTATTAATTGTTATTTAGTTTAGACTATACCTATCTCTTAAATAAATATTTTACTATCATTGGTAAACCATGGATTTATATTAGTACATGTAATTATTTTTAAAGGTGCAACTTCATTTAAACATCCTGTAACATTTTCAAAAAATACATTTGTTACTACATTTACATTTGCGCAATCGTATCTCCAACTCTGTTCAATAAGCATCAGTGTCAATAAATCATGAATCAATCTTAGTTCTTATGGTTCTAGTGCATTTTGTAAGATTGTCTTCCCATTTACTAAAGTTATATAGGGTATTGAATGGTCTGTATGTGATAACTATTTACTACGTCAGCACTAACAGCATTAAAATTACTTGGTAAAACTAGATCAATTAGTGTTTTACATTCGTGACCCTAGTGTATGCATCTGCTATTTGTTTAAATCCTGTGTTGGACCAGTCAATTTTCTGCCAAATATAATTTACATTCTTTTTATTTAGCAAATTGATGTTTCTTAACTCATTTGTAAGTAATAAATATTATTCTTCATGATGCTTTATAGTCATTATCAATGTATACTTGAAATTTTCTCTCCTTCGTTATGCTACAATTAGGGCGGGAGAAAATAATCGATTAATCGATAAAATAATCGATTATTTGATTATCGCTCACCACAATCGAAAAACTTATGATAGAAAATCGGATAATCGATCTCCCAAAATTGATTATCGATCATCAAAAAATCGATTATTTATCGTTGATATATCGATTACCGTTCTTCGATAAATCGATAATTAATCATCGATGATCAATTATAACCGATTATTTGTAATACCCGATTTTCGTTTATTAAATTTCATAATCGCTCATGCATAGCAACAATCTATGTTTATTTAAACACTTACCTTCATTTAGTATTGTTATTCTTATTTACTTTCAATACTGCAGACTGACTGGGTGGGCTTCTCACTGTGTTCGACTGTTTATCACTTGATTTGACACACAATATCACAGATATATTTGTGTCCCTAATATTTAATTTCTTCGTGGGATGGTCGCCGGACATTAAACCAGTTCAATCGCTAACGTTTCGATTTTTATTAAATCTTCATAGCTCTACACTGGATAAAATTACAAAACGAGTCACAGTTATGTAAAACGGTATTTATAACACAAAATTCAACACAAAGTAAAAAATTAACATATATTTAAAATTGAGGTTAACTTCACATTAAATAAAAACTGTATTGTTAAAATTAATATACAATTTTCATGTAATTTTACGAAGTTAACCTCAGTCCTAATTACGTTAATTTGTAAATTTTAATTGAATTTTGTATATTAAAATACCTCTATATAACTGTCTAGTTTTATAATTTTATCCAATAATTCTAGAGCTCTGAAAAAGATTTAGTAAAAATCGAATGGTTAGCGGTTGTCTTTTGTCCTATCTCGACGAACTTACCCAACAATACACACCATTAAACCTTCGTCAATCACTTTAGTGCCTATTATGAGGGCGTAGAAGGGCCATAACAAATTAAAATGTCTTTTATCTCAGAATTATGACATAAGTCAGAATTCTGAGTTATGTCAGAATTCTGATATTGAAGTAAGAATTTCGAGATAGAAGTCAGAATTCTGAAACAAAATCAGAGTTTTCAAATAAAAGTTAGAATCCTTACTTTTATCTCAATATTCTGACTTCTATCTCAGAATTCTGACTTGTAATGGTAAGGATAACATTTACTTAAGTCAGAATTTTAAGATATCAGAATTCTGAGATAAAAGTAAGAATTATAACTTAGTTGAAAATTTCTCAGAATTATGACATCTCAAAAGTATTACTTTTATCTCAGACTTTTATCTAAAGATTCTGGTGACAAAATTTAAAATTTTTACCAATTTCTAAACAAACCTTTTTTTCCAGTTTAAACTTCTAAATTTTATCCGTCGAGAGTCACGTCCGAACTGCTTGTATACCAGAACAAACCTGTTTCAGCTAGGTTGAGTCTTTAAAAAGACAGAAAGACAATTTTGATAAAATGAAAGAAATATATGGTGGAATCACTTCTCGAAACTAATTTCAACAAAAATGAAATGAGTGACCACTACTATATTTTATTGAAATATTGTCTTTTGGACATATATTAATTTTATATTAATGTTTAGGTTCTATGTCGGTTATTCATGTTAACGTAGATCGACAATTCCTTGCAAATGGTTTAAAATATTATTAACTAACTTACAGTTCATTTAATCAACTAAATTATAATTACCTTACCTTCCACATATTTCTAGCATGTAAGTCACCAGCTGCGTAAAAATTAATGACTTAGGTAATTATAAAGAGACCCTCAATTATTCATGTTTGCTTTATTTGACAACATCAAGATACATTCAGATAAATTTAAGATACATATGCGTTTAAATCATCTAGTGCAAACAATTAAGTTACATCGACAGAGCCTACTATATTAAATAAAAAAGAAAATAATTAACAATAATTAGGTAGATATTATAAGCTTAATTAATATTTAGTCTTCGGTCCATTCGAATGGTTCTGGTGGTTCAGGTTCCTTTTCATCTTCACCCTTTGGCCCAAAAGCTGAAACAAAAAAGTTATGTATAACTATTTGTATTTTTCTAAGCCCCTTTTAATCTTCTTAAAATTTTAATGATATATTTTTACCTGCAACCGGTTCAACAAGTTCTTCTTCACCAGGTTTTAAGTTGCGAACCATTATAATGCCTCCGATAGCAACATCTTTCATTGGTACATACTGGCTGTTATCGTTAATAGAAATCACTTTCAATTGTTGTCTCAAAATTCTAGCAGGATTCTGAAGAATTTCAAAGCTTGGTTCAGGTTCCTTTTTCTTCTCGTCTTTCTCGTCCTTCTTATCTTTCTTATCTTCAGCAGTGGAGGTGCTTGGCTTTTTGTCATCAGTCTTCTTCTCATCGGCTTTCTTTTCCTCAGCAGTTTTCTTGTCTTCCTTCTTGTCATCACTTTTCTTTTCCTTCTCTTCTTTATCAGTGGATTTTTTGTCATCTTTTTCTTCATCCTGATGAAAAACAAGGGCTTTAAAAATAAGTTAAGGTTTCAGAACAATAACATACCACTTCCATTTTTTCGTCACGATGTTTACGTTCATGATCACGTCTACGTTGTCTTGCAGCAATACTAAGAACCGCAGTAGTAACTTTTTCGCGCTCCTCTCGTTTCTTCTCTTCCATTGGAGCAGGATACGCATATAAACTAGGCTTAGCGTTTGACTTTAGTTCCATCTTGGGCATCTGTAAAATAAAAGAAATCATACCGCATTCTTTAAAAAAATATGTATGTTACCACCATACCTTAAGTTGGGCATTTAAAGCAATAAGACAAGTGGGAGTAAACGCTAGAGCCAAACAATGGGAGAGAGGGAACCAGTACCAGTACTGAGTGAATACTAAGGTACCGACTACTGCTAACATGTTAGTGTGCCCAGTTCTTGACTGCAAGGACAAAGTGACATTCCTACCGCCAGCATCAATAATGCCTATAAAAAATAATCACATCACAATAATCACAAAAATGGGTAAAAAAATAATGCATTACCTTGTGCTAAAATAGCTCCAAATTTAGCCATAACATCTTCGTGCTTGTTGGAAATAACCTGGGCGTAGGTTTGTCTGAAGAAAGTGACTTTAGGGCAAGTTTGCTCGGTTTGTTGAATAAGAATCATAGACGAGGCAATAAGGGCTCCTTGACGAACAAAGTTCACGGGGTCAAACATAACCATGGGTTCTAAGAGAGCAATGGCTTCACGTAACCCTGTACCAGCACAGGCGATACCGAGAGCCATAGCGGCGCCATAACGTACGTGTGGATTGTAACTCTCTGCGAGTAGAGAAACTACGCTCGGACATTGTTCTGGGGTTCTGTAAAAAGAATGAAAGAAAATTATTGACGAATTTGCGAGGAAATTATTTTTGATTACTTAATTATAATAATACAACGAATGTTTAGGGCAAATGTAAACAGAATATGAATAATGGGATAAGGAAAGTTCGTATGATATATTTGTTTTAAATTACCATAGGAAAATTAACTTCCAATCCTGAGAGAACAGGCAATTACGTTACGCAAAGGGTGACAGCAGTGGTGTGAGATTAATGTCAAGTGGGAATTAGGATGGAAAAGAAAACGGTTTATTGTAACAACAGACATTGTCAAATCACTGTTTCTAGCGGATTACTTGCGAATGGCTTTTTTAAGTTTAATAATAATTCATTCATTATTGTATTAACGGAAATGTGTACAGGATGTACCGTATTTAAATATTCTTCTACAATCACCCTTAGTCCACAGGTTACTAAATATGACTACAAAATTAGGTTTGGTTATATTTTTATTGAGAACTTCTTCATTGTTCAACTGATTTGCCTCCAAAAATATATTCCGCGTGTGATAGCGGTTTCAGAATTGCACACTCTTTTTTAGTTCTTGGCGTCCATAAAAAAAATTACCACCACTAACAGGCGCAGAATATTCTGTATATGCAGATAGAACAATGTAAATATGTGGCATAGTAGGAAATTTACGAAATATTTATTTTCAAGAATATAGCAGATGAAAGAGTAAAATAAGCCCTTTTAACTTGCCCGATTTTTAAAATTAATTCATATATTCTAATATAGTCTTATTAAACATTAACAATTATCAAATCTGTTTTAACAATTTCTACCTAGAAAATATTTAAATTACTAATTGAACCTCCGGGAATATCAGATGCTGTGGGAACGTTGTCCTATTGGTGTAACATCCCAGTCCATAATATCTACGGGTGGTCAACGGTACGCTACCTAGTTCATGCATTAATTAAGTATGTGTGATTGCTACCTAAAATTATTTTGTACTTTCTGGTCTGTGATATTTATGCAGACATAATATTATATTGTAAACATCTACTGAAACATTTCCAAACAGAAAACCGAAAATTTATACACCATGATAATGTGAATTTTATTTCATTTTAAAATGTTAATACGTAAATTACCTACTATACGAATCAAAAATGTATCGAGCCCTCACTTTAACCGCGGAGGGATAAAAATTAAAAAAAAAAAGTATGTAAACCACTCACTGAAATCTTAATAACTTTGGTTAAAACGTTACGAAGATTCCTTAATTTATACCAAAAATGTACCCATTTTTACCGATACTCTCGTCACATTAAACTTTAAGTGGTAATTTTTCGGAAATCACCTATCAGTTTTATGTAAAACATTCTGGTGGTATGTTTTACACTACTCCGCTTTTGGGATACTCGCGATTAAAGTGAGGGCTCAATACATTCGAATAGTAGTCTTTATAGGAAAACGTGTGACAAAAAATAAAGAAGTTACATTTTTACACTAGCCAAATTTGGGGGTGACATCACACTATATTTTCCTTATAATTCGTAAACGGTTGAAGATATCTAATGCCATTCTAGTTCCTAATTTTTGTTTATATACAGAATTAAAACCCCCAAATCTATAGACTTCAATGTTTTTTTTTCATATTGTTAGTTATGTGTAAGAATTTTGTATATACACTGTATGTATGTACTTTTAGAAAAAATATTTTTTGTACGTCCTTTATCGTTTTCAAGTAGAAATTGCGAGTTTTCGAGTGAAATCTATTTAAACAATAGCATTTGCTAAAAATGAATCTCACCGCAAAAGGGATAATTTACAACTATTTGTCCGTGATTTTCAGTAACACCCAGTAAGCTCAAACAAAATTCATGATTGAAAATATCTTCGTTAGTGCCCCAAAATAACATAAAAAAAATGAGAATAATCGTTCGAAACGCAGGATCCCTGTTGTATCGTGTCATATACTTTACACATTATTTTTTATTGCTTTTGCATACTTATTTTTAATATTATCTTTTTTTAATTACTTCACTTAAAATTTCACAACACAAACCACAAATAACACTACTTATTTACATCTAACAACATGCTATGCCTCCTTCTGCACTAGAACATGATCTATGACGTCACCGCATCGACTTGCCCGGCCGGCAGTGTTTGCGCGCATAATAGACTAATTTAAACTTTAATGTTGAATAAATTTTGTAAAAGAGAAATTTAATAAATATAGTTTAAAAAAACTAAAAAAACACGCTTTTAAAGCACATCAAACTAAAAAGTGAAAAATAATTATTAATATAAACTGAAAACAATAATGAACGAAAAATACTAGTATTATTGTGAAAAAAGCGTGGGTTGCTCGATATACGAAAAATATTGCACAAAGCGCCCCACGCTTTTTTCACAATAATACTAGTATTTTTCGTTCATTATTGTTTTCAGTTTATATTAATAATTATTTTTCATTTTTTAGTTTGATGTGCTCTAAAAGCGTGTTTTTTAGTTTTTTTTAACTATATTTATATTGCTTATTGATGCTGATATTATAACATATTACGATCCAACAGATATTTCTGGAAAAAAAAATATATTTTTTTTATTTCAGCCGTGGGATTTGAACTCACGCTCGAGGAGTCTGTCGTTTCGCGTCGACTGCCTTAGCCCGCTCGACCACCGCGACCTAGCTGACAATCGCGGAATGTACTTACATATTAACCCTTTGCTTTCATGCAGAGGATACGTGAGGAAAGGACTGGCGATCCTGATCAGGATAATGATATAAACTTATCAAATTATTGTATTGTTACCGGTTCTTCGTAAGTGTACAAAGTTTCAATTAAATCTGTCCGTTTAAAGTGGGTCAAAATCGAGTCCAAAGTGTCGGTTACAAACAAACAAACAAGCAAACAAGCAAACAAACAAACATACAAGTGAAGCTAATAAAAGCGTGTTAAAAAAAGAATTCTTTACACACTCTATTTTGTATTGAGACTCCAAAAAATGCCGAAATTATATTTTGTGCGTGGGGCCTATTCTCAACTCGCGACCAGCCTTTGTTTTACTTCTAATTACCCTGTACATACGCAGCAATAATTATTTTACTCATAAAATTTTCCTATTGACCTACATCGGCAACAATTCGAAATCACAAATGTAACATCAATTCGTACAAACAATATAATTAATTTGTTGATGTTTTAAATCCGTTCGAGAACAATCAGAATACTGATGTATTAGGAACAATGATAATTATTCAACTGGAGCATTGCTTCTGTATAGTATAGGAAGAAACGTCAAGTTAACGTACGCGACGCCGAAATCGCAACGACCGTCTTTGTTAAGTTAACCGACGTGACGGAGGTATTTGTTTACAAGACAAAAGAGCCCCTACCTTACAAACAACGTATAATTACTAGCAGATTCTCGTATCAATTTAGACCGTATAAGATTTCTATTCGATTAAAGGCCATTGCCATTAATTACCTTTATAAAGGCGCAGATAAAAAGCTATTTAAGACTCGCAGTGATGCAGAGCAGTGTGTATCGATGGGATTAAATCGCTGACGACTGCTCCATAGATGCTCAGGGGGTCGAGCCTCCCAAGTTACTATTGGGAAAATGTAACAGTAATTAAATGCATGGTATTTTTTTTCAGTTTTTTATATTTAATATCTCTTTTAACATAGTTATTACTCGTTTGCGACGGATATGTGTACAACAAAGTCGCATAATGTACAGACCGTCAACTTACAACTCTAACCAGAGAGTATGGGGGGCTCAGGCTCAGCTCATAGTCATTCCTTGCATTGAAAATATATGAAGAAACGAACCGAGCGCGGAAATTACCGATCGCGGAGAACGGTTTTTACAACGCGGCAGAAGGCTCAAGTTATCAGAGCCGTAGTGCGCTTTTAATGTTTGTGTAGTGTAGTAGTGCCTAAATCGTTTCGCTCTCGATATTTATTTGTGGTTTCATTGTTTTGAGTATTTTTGTGTTATTTTAAGTTTGTTGATGCCAAAATGACTGAGCACAGTATAAATAATATTCTGAAAGTGAATTTTATAACTTTGCCGTTAGCAGAAAAAGTAAAAATCAACAAACTCGGACGACCAACACCAGAATTGACTCTTCACCAACCAGATAAGGTAAGGACATGTACTTTCACGAGGCATTTTTCTAAGGAAAGATATATTATATTTAATATGAAATTATATTAGTAAGTACGTATTTGTAGGAAAATTTAGTAAGGTTAGCACTCCTCACCAAAAAAACCTATAATTTGAGACAATGCTAACATTTCAGGTGAATTTTCGCTCTTTCCAGTGCTAAACTAATTAATACTGAACTATTGTTGTAAGTATAAATGATATAGACATATTACTTATTATAGTTAACAATACATATGACAAATTAACTATTAATCTTCCATGTTAACTGGTTTAACGTGTCTCGTATCTTGTTTATTAGAAGATATAACTTGTCCATATCGTTTATACTTACAATGGTAGTCCAACATTAATTAGTATAGCCTTAAAAATGAGGAATATTTTAGTAATATTTCAAAATAATTTATTTTTTTAGTCGGTCCTAACCTCATTAAAGTTTCTTACAAAAATTATTACATACTCATTACTGCATTCAAAATGTATACATAATTCAAATACTAAGAATTATATTGCGCATATCATAATTTAAATTAACAAATAAAAATGTTTACATACAATCATCGTACGCCACTGGAGATTCTGTCACTTTAACTTTGATCTTAAAATATTGACGAATTAGGTTATTTGCATTATTGATTACGAGTGGTGAATAAAGACCACTTAAGAGATATTGTACACTACTATGGCTTGTCATATAGACAACTTTTTTAACAGCTGGGGGAAATTAATCAAGTTGGCAAATCCGCTCGCTCATTGTTTACGTTTCACTGACCCCGCAGTTGAAATGGGATTTTCAGAACTTCCGAATTATAATTAATTAATCAGCCAAGTATCCTGATGGTAAATGATTTTAGATGATTTAGCTATCTTGAAGAGGGTTATTTTGCTTTATTGGTGTGGTAGGAAAAAGTTAATTTTGTCATATTAGGTAAATAAAATTTCAAAACGTTCAGTCATTAAAAGTGCACATAAAAAAGGTAGAAAATATTTTGTCGGCAATTTGGAATTTCATTTTATTTCATAGAATTCGTGATTTTGGTACTTAGTTACCAAAAAAACGACAAACCATAATTAAATTTTCTTGAGACTTAAAATTTACTAAATAGATCATAAATTATTTTTTTTTGTACATACATAAGGAGGCACTCATGAATTTGTTTAACTATATAGATACGAGATTTTAATTGATATATGTGTTCTATGCATTGCTGAATCTATTTCAATTACTTTGCAATGATGTATGTCTGTTAGGCCGTCTGTAAGTTTAGACTCAATAGCCAGCCACACATGGAAACTTCGGAGCGCAGCATTGATATGAGCTGTTCAAAAGTAGCGCGCAAAAGTGTTGATTAGTCGGCACGAAAACATACGTGCCTTGCGTGTCTGTCCACAAAAGGTCGCTATAAGGTTTGTTCCAACAGCAGTCTTTGACCAGTCTGAAACCTTCAGAAATATTCATCCAGATGCCCCTTACAGGGTAAGCTCAGTATATTTTCATTAATATTTAACTGGGAGAATATTTATGACAGTTTCAAACTAGTCCGAGCTGTTGCTGGAATAAACCTATAGTTTTTTCGACTTTTACTTTTCGATATGGGTGAAGTAGGTACAATCTCGTGATAAACGAACAAGAAACTAAGTTACTACTGCAAAGCACACAACAACACAATCGATTAGGCCAAAACATCACGCTCAATAATTACAGTTTTGAAGTAGTGAAAGACTTTACCTACCTCGACACAACGTAGCAAATAGAGCATACCACTCAATACTGCCCATCCTAAAATCGAGAGACAGGAATACTAAAATTAGAGTCTACAAAACAATGATCCTTACAGTTTTGACATACGGAACCGAAACGTGGACACTCTTAGCCAAAAAACTCGGAGCTTTTAGACCGATTTGAACGGAATATTTTAAGAAGGATCCTTGGTTCAGGGGGGTCTGCATGATTCATGAAATTTATCAGTTGTATGAAGAACCCAGAGTTTCAATGCATATAAAATTGATGCGACTGAGATGGGCAGGACATACCCAAAGAATGCCGGACGACAGGGTTCCAAAAAAGGTGCTCACAGGAAATTCTGAAAGAAAGAAGCCAGTGGAAAAGCCGAAGCTGCGCTGGGAAGATGGGTTGCGGAAGGATGCTGAAGAAATGCTGGGTATAAGAAAATGGAGACTACAGCAGTGGATCAGGACGGATGGAGGAGGATTGAGGAGGTTAAGGCTCGATATGGGCTGTAGCGTCATCGTACTAGTAGTAGTAGGTACAAGAAATAATTTTGTAATGTACTAAGTATAACTATTAGCAACTAGAATATAAAGCAGGTGTAATGAATGCAAGGGAAAAACGGTTGGCTTTACGTAGTATAGATTTTTTTTCTGTGAATTAGTTTTTAAACGTCAATAAATGGATAACACTTTATAAATGGTTTGGTAATTATTTAGTACACGATATGATGCTTAATTTTCCTGAAAATTTTTCTACCCTCCCAAAATAAGGTACGCTTAACACGAATATGAAGTTTTTTCTCGCCGGAGACAAGCCGTTATGGTTAAATAAAATAAAAAATTTTGCGCTTTCACACATCTGTCACTTTTTACACTGGATATATCTAACGATTTGCATTATTTCCCTCACCCCAATAACACTCTGAATGGTTTGGAGTATAATATACGTCATTTTTTATAATAAGAGCAATTTTTTTCCTTAGAAAAACAGCTTTGTATTTGGGATAACGCCATTACATGATAAAAATGCAACTAAAATGTATGTGAAATAACGTCGAGTAGTCTAAAGTGCCTCGCAAACAATTTCCCACTATATTTAACAGTTTCTTAATGATCGGGCGACAAGGTAAAATTTGTTTCATTAGCTTCTATTTATTTATTTATTGCAATTTTTATTTATTTACTGAATTTTTATTTTCGGTGATTTTCAGAACACGCCCCTGTGAGATACCACAAAACCAATTATACTGACACTACACATCATCAAAGGTTCATTGCACATTGTCATATCCTGTGCAAATATCCCTAACTACCCTTAAATAAGTTAATAACATTGCATTCTTCAATAACATTAAGAATTATTCCTTGCCCTATACATTTTGGGTGGAAAAGGGTAAGTTTTAAATGTGCTTTTTACATAGGATTATGGTTACAATAAAAGGGGTTAGTTTAGCGAATAATTTTAATATGACGAAAGGGTGGTTTCATTATAAGGGGTTATTGTAACCATAATCCAATGTAAAAGGCACCCTTTTTTAAAACTTACCCCTTTTCAGTCAAAATTTATAGGGCAAGGAATAATTCTTAATGTTATTGAAAATGCAATCTTATCAATTTATTTAAGGGTAGTTAGGGATGTTTGTACAAGATATGACAATGTGCAATGAGCATCTGATGATGTGTATATTTGTGCAATAATACAACCTAACCTAACCCAATACCTGTTCTTCTTCTTTCCTGGCAAAGATAATTGCTCATACCTTCTCGTTGGTCCTTGCTGAACAATAACATATTTAAAGATATAATCCATTTCTTTAATTATGTTATCGACTAAATGAGCAACTTACCCTAAAAATGATCCGATCTGGTTCTAAACTGAACGCTAGTTATACAATGTCGTATCTTTAAACACAACAGAATAGAATCGCACCTAACTTCTCCGTGACTATGAATGATTCGTCACGGTACATCATTTTCCATGCATTTTCGTATTTAAAACATGATTTTTAATGTGTAAAACATTATATTTCTGTACAAGATAAAAGTAACATCGTCTTCTAAGCATTAAAATAGTAAAATTAGTAACAGGAAGTGTTAAATATATCAGCACAAAAAGTGACAGATGTGAAAACGCAATTTTTTTCTCATTAACGGCTTCTCTCCAGCGAAAAAAAAGTACATATTCGTGTTCTGCGTACCTTATTTTGGGGGGATAAAAAAATTTTCAGGAAAATTTAAGCATCTTATCGTATACTAAATAATTATCAATGGTTTAAACTACAAAGCAGTTACCTACCTTTATTTATCTCATACAAACTTGAAATTTAGCGATTTCTTTAAATTGACCTGTAATCTAGGATATAAAACAGCTATAGTCTGGTGATACATAATATCTACGCAAAGTATGTAACTCCAGCCATTTTATGTGCGTTCCATGGGTGTATTTGATATTATGACATTTGCTCGATTGTATTTTTAGTATTTTTTGTAAGACTGGTATTTCCGGAGTTTTCAGATTTCTAAAATGTCACACGCCATTTCAAACCAGCCCGATATGGGACACTTCTAGCACACTAACAAGCACTTTTCAATGTGAGACTACAAACTTTTAAAAAAAATTTTAAATTTCATACAAAATTTAAATAAGTACGCCATATTTGAGGGTAATGTCAAAAATTTTATTTATTATATAAAAAATTTCATGCATAATCAGAATTTGTTAAAATAGACAATTAAAAATCCAAAATTGATGACACCTCCGGTGAAACCGGAAATGGTATTGATAATAATATATGTTCGTCAAAATACGCCCATTTACTTGTCATGCGTGAGTTTTAAATTCGAAAATGTTAATCCAATTTTTTTTTAAATGGCGGCCTGATAAATGATCTCGTTGACACTCGGTATATAATTCAAATCACATAAGATCGATTCAACAGAAGAGGGAACAAAAATAAGGATGGCATATCACGGCAGGAATTAAAACGTACAAGGTCTTACGGCGACCGAAAGTAGATAAAAAAATCGACGTTTTTCCAACTCGAAACAGTTTTATCGAGCGATTTAAATTTTTATCAGTTCGATTAGAGGAAACGGAAAGGAGGACACGTTATACATAGAACTAATACGAACATCAATTGAGGTGGACCTTGAAACGAAAGCTATAATTAATATCAATAATAATATCACAGGAATAAACTTCATGTAAATAGAAAAACTATTAGGACTATTTATAAATGTATTTTAATAATTTTTTTAATACGTAACCAAAACATCGCGGGTTCTAAAATTAGTACAAGGTTTTCAACAAAATCGAAGACCAACATAAATGAAAACTAAATATACTTTGTTGTTTGGATCATTGCGCGTCTCAATTATACTACTAAATCCGTAAAAGGAGAATAGTAGTAATATCAACGTGTCAGCTTATGCAACGAAACCTATTGGCGTTTGAATTTAGAAGATGTAATTCAAGGTCGCTGTTATATGTGCCGCGTGACAGTTCACCGATGTTTCTCGGTTTGAGTTCTTTATAGCTTTTCTCTCGATAATACTGTTAATTATTAATAATTGTTTGTTGTCTGTTATTTTACAACTAATGGAGCACGAAGAGGCTAAAAAAGACGGCTAATTAGTGCAGTTACCGCCGAAGAAACACATAAAACACATTCCTTTTTCAGTTTAAGAGACGCAGGACAACAATTCAACTAGATATTTATTGTAAAAATTCTTTGTTTAATATACTTATTATCATGTTTAACACTGCAAATTTTGATATTTGATTGATAAGTTATAACACATAATACATAGGTACATAATATCCCATAATTTATTATACTCATAGATGTTTCCAATACAAGTATGTATAGAATCCAGAAACACATTGAAAAGGCTGTATTGAAATCACCAGTAAAATCAACGGGCAGCATTACTGTTTATAATAACATCGACGAAGTTGCGAAAAACGCCATACGCCGAATAACTCATAATTTCTTTTCAACAACGGGGATACCAGCTCGTCATCAGAAATTGACTTTTTTGAACATGAATAATTTTATTGTCATTTATTGTCTTTTTCATAATTTTGATATTTGTGATCTTATATAATATATATTGCATACAACATATGGTTCTCATTATGTTTTTTCTTATATTAGTAAAATGTGGACAAATTCAACTCTATGTGATGTGTATTTGACTAAAAAAAAATGTTTCTTAAAAGTTAACAATAATTGATAATACTTAAGAAATTGTCACACTTTAAGTAATACCTCTGATAACAACTATTTTCCTATTTGGTCATTAATTTTCAGTAGATTTTTTTCTCATATGAGTCTATAATCTATATACAGCGTGTCTCAAGACCTTTTGCTAATTGGGAGTGACTAGTAACAGAGGGTTATCTCTGCTAGTAAGTGGGGGTCATTGTGCAATAAAATACAGTCTAAGTTAGGCCCCTGCTCTAGCAAATAATGCATGTTTCAGGCGTGTCATGTGTTGTAAATCGCCGCCCTTACGGGAGACTGAGCAGCTCTAGGCGGGGCGAGGCTAGTTAATATGTTATTCATGTGCCCACCTGACTCGCTGATAAGGCTGGTTGGTTCGGCTGCGTAGGAATGTGCGCATATATACAAAATACATATTGCAGAAGCTCTTGAGACACGGTGTAGATATGTCTGTAGATACAGAAAAGTTCTCCCCAATAGCAAGTCCCTCTATACAGAGACATCTCGGTCTGTGAGTGTACAAATTTTTGGCTGCGTGAATCATTCTCACAACAACGATTTCAATAACACGCCCACCCAAGTCATCACTATCCTCCTGTTACGTATATACGAGAAGTAGCATGTTTCAGGCGTGTCATGTGTTGTAAATCGCTGCCCTTACGGGAGACTGAGAAGCTCGAGGCGGGGCGAGGCTAATTAATATGTTATTCATGTGCCCACCTGACTCGCTGATAAGGCTGGTTGGTTGGGCTGCGTAGAAATGTGCGCATATGTACAAAATACAATATTGCAGAAGCTCTTGAGATACGGTGTAGATATGTCTGTAGATAAAGAAAAGTTCTCTCCAATAGCAAGTCCCTCTACATAGAGACATCTCGGTCTGTGAGTGTAAATTTTTGGCTGCGTGAATCATTCTCACACCGATTTCAATAACACGCCCACCCAAGTCATCACTATCCTCCTGTTTCGTATATACGAGTAGTATAGTTTCAATAAGTGTAGTCAATAAAGGAATGCGAGATGGGGCTACCAAGAGTATAGCGGCATATGTGCGACAGCCGGCAGTCACTGTTATACGCATCCTAAAACACGTGCCGCTTCACTATTAGGAGCCCTAACTTGCATTCCATTACTGATTACACTTATTGGAACTAGTATAGTAGTCGTACGAATCAAATAATCTAAAATACATAGAAAGGTCAACTTTACCTATGCGCAATGGCGAGTATTTGACAACGTTTCATTTATACATATTATCATTGTATTTGTTGATACTATAAAAGCATTGCTGCAATATAGCAGTACACGAGCAGGTCGTACCTAATTTGATATATGCACAAAGATCTAAACAACTTATATAAGGGCAAATATATCGGGTGTTCCAAAAAAAAACAGGAATTTTTATTTTCGCTTATAACTTTTTTAATTCTTTACCGATCTTAATTTTTTATTGGTAGATTGAAAGCCAAGACCTTCTGCTAAAATACTAGATGTCAGAAATTGACATGGTTCACAGATCCAATATGGTGGGTGTGATCAAATTTACCTAACATTTAAAAACCGTTGGAACTGTTTTAGAATGACAAATTAAATCACCGTTTTTTCTATCTCGAAGCCTAGTCTTCTAAGAATATTTTGACATGTAGATCATGAAAATTAGTTGAAAACTTACAAAGATATGACTAGTCCTGGAGTGGGTTGGAACCCTTGATGTGAAGATCCACGAAACATCAAAAACACTAGAGTGCAGTATATAGTGTTTTGGTGTTTCGTGGAAAACTACGTCAGTGATGATTAATAAAATTAACCTAATTATAATAATAACTGGTTAAAACTAATGTCTAAATAATGTAATATGACTTCTATTAACGTCCACAACAAGCTGAACCTGCCTGCGCCAACCATCTATTGGTTTGGCAATTTTCTGTTGGTCAGTTTCTCCACAACACTCTAAAATGCGTTGTTGCAATTCGTCTAAATCACCCCATAAATAATAGTCATAGGGATTTAGATCTGGACTATTAGGAGACCAGTATTGTGGTTCAATAAAATTTATTGCACGTTCCCTTAATATCCAAGTGTATGGTTACTTGGTGACCTAGTTCCATTCTAAATTTTAAAATATGCTAATACACAATTTTAAATTAAAGTTTTATTAGTCATATCTTTGTAAGTTTTCAACCGATTTTCATGATCTATACGTCAAAACATTCTTAGAAGATTAGGCTTCGAGATAGAAAAAACGGCCATTTAATTTGTCATTCTAAAAAAGTTCCAACGGATTCTAAATATTAGGTAAATTTGATCACGCCCACCATATTGGATCTGTGAACCATGTTAATTTCTGACATCTAGTATTTTAGCAGAAAGCCTTGGCTTTTAATCGACCTATCAAAAATTAAAATCGGTAAAGAATTAAAAAAAGTTATAAGCGAAAATAAAAATTTCGGTTTTTTGGACCACTCGATATATTTGCAGTTAATTTAGATACACTATTTAAATACATATTTGTACAAAGTAGACTCGCAATTGGAGTTAATTAATTTTAATTAAGACAAATAAAATACCTATAAGATTAACGCACCATTAATGAAATTATTTTTTTCGTCAGAGAAGTGCGAAATCATTCTAGACTTAGCAGGTATGTCGGTCCGTCCGCCTGTCCACCGACATTGCTTTTCGCGGGAACTCCGCAAAGTTTACCAATTTGGAGGACATTCTTATTTCATTTCAGAAAATTTTATGACATATAATGCATAGTAGGTTTAAACATATATCTTGGTTAAGTGCACTTCAATGGTACTTTCTCATCATCATATTCAATTTGAAATGAAGCAAATAAATAGTTTCTATTAAAAATGTTAATTTCAATTATTTAAGAGATCTTTTTGACACTCATTTTTTTGATTTGTCGCAAGAGATGCGTTGCCGATACCGGCTTTAAATCTGATTTATACATTGCAGCATCTGGAGTTCCGCAAGGGTCGAACTTAGGGCCGCTATTATTTACCTTATTTATAAATGACCTTCCAGAAGATTTAAATTGTAGCAATCTTCTCTTTGCTGTCGATTTAATGTTATTTGCCACGCTTGCAACTCTTAATAACTGCACAGAACTACAAAATCCAAACTGACATCTTGGAAAATGATGCATTGATAATATGCTACTCATGAATGTAACCAAAGCATATTAATATATTCATACACGCGTAAGATCAAGCCAATAATAACAATAATTATGCATACAGTATACCACTCTCTCACTACACATTAATTAAGGATCTTGGGATACTCTTCGACAAAAAACTATTGTTTATTGATTTGATCAAAATACTTCTTCGGCCTTGAAAAGGCTAGGTTTAATTATAAGAAATTCTAACATTACTGCACTAAAAATCTTCCATTTTCCATTAGTTCGCTCTAAAATTAAATACGGGTCATTAGTAGGAACTCTTATTACAATGTAAATAAGAATTGTACTGAAAGTGTTCAAAGGAGTTTTTTGAAATTTCTGGCTTTTAAATCTGATTGCATGCATTCTAAAAAGAGGCATGTCGATTTGTTTTTCTCATTTAATGCATAATCTGACTGATTCATCGACCCTACTCTCTCAAGTCTAGTTCTATGTTCCCAAACTCAACTCACGTATATTGCACATTTTATTGTGCATTGTTAGAAAGTCTTCCGTGCATAATTATGTTAAAATTTTATTCACATTTCAGATTTATGTGATATTAACCATTGCAGTTTAGGTGAATTGTTTACAAGTGCCACGCCGGTATTGCTATGATGATTGATGAATCTATGTTAATTTATGTCTACAGTTCAAAAATGCTATTTTTTTCTTTTCATTACTTTGATCTGGAATTGTATTACTTTCTGTTGAGCAATAAATAAGTTATTATTATTATTAATATGATAAAAACAAATCAATGCTTCTTTTGCGTTTATATACAGCCGCCATGTTATGGATTTTATAGCCACATCAATGGGCTATCATAAAAAAACAGTTTAATGAAATGGGTTCAACAATAATGACGTTATGGCCATTGAAATATATCCCAGGTTTTGCGTTAATTTTGCGTGGCAGTGTATTAGTCGTTGTCGAATGAAATACTTTAGCATCTGCCCGAATTTCGTCTATATATACCTCTTCATTGTGAGCCCGCGTACAGCACAAATCAAATTAATCCTCGTAAGTCAAGCGTTACAAATTCCTTTGGAAGAATTAAAGAAACATTATTCCCCCAGGAATAGAATAATGTTCCTTTTATAGATGTTAATTTCATAATCATAACCATTTTGCGCAATTCGACAAAAAGTATCCCATTCATCTGAAGATATGAATTTAGTGAAATTCAATAAAAATTCAGCCTTAATGGCAAAACGTAAGTATTCAAATTGTAACGAAAATTTACTTTCGGATATTCATCTGAACAAGCCCTGACCCAGGTTCTTAAAGACGGGTCAGGTAAATTGATTTCCATCTATATAAGGCAAAAAGGGCAACCTCTCATATTCGAGCTTGACAAATTTTGTTATACTAAAAATATTACCGTTTTGTGCGTGAGCGGCGAACACTGAATTATTTGAATCTGAGAAGAAGCGCAGGCACAGATGGATGGAATAGGGAATATCATGCCTTCTTTTAGTCATTTATTGTGCATACGCGGTATATCATTATACCCTACCCCACGGCTAAAAACATGTTTGCATTTCTAATTTATTAGGATTAAATATAGAACCCGCTCGAGCATCTTTCTTATTCAACATTTTAAATGAGATTTTCCAGATTTCTATCTAGATCAAGTTTTCATTTGCTGGCGAATATGAATGAACCCCATTTTTAAATGGGATTTGCTTTTTTTTTTAGCTCTTACGTTTTGTTCTGGAATAATGCCGGTGACACATTTATTCATTTCAGCGATCTTAAGTAGTGCATTAAAATATGATTTTAAGTATAAAAAAATGTATACTCCGTTGGATCGAACGAAATCAACTCAAGAAATAGCAAATGAGATTCTGTGGATCATGTAAACAATCTTTAGTTTGTACAAAAAATCTGAATAAATCTATATGGTATAATGTTCATAAAAGAATGTATAAGCCAACAAGGGGGAATGATAAATGAAAGAACGAATTTCGTCACTTAAATTTGTGTCGCCATGGATCTCTTGGCAGTTAATGAGGACGCATAGGGCAATATAAATATATTTTCTCTAGACTTAGGTGGAATTGGAACCAATAATTGAAATAAACTATTTTTCAATATAGTCGACGTTTCGAAATAAGTTATTTCATCATCAGAACAACTAAAAATCGCTCAATATGGTAAAAATAGTAGACAAGAACATTTAAACTGATAAAAATGATACATCAAACACACATACAACTGCCACTCCTGAATCTCAAATACAAACTAGTTCAACAGTTGTATGTGTATTTTGTGATCATTTTTATCAGTTTAATGTTTCTTTTTATCATTTTTACTACATTAACAACAAATTATTTTGAATTATCCTAATGAAGAAATAAATTATTTCGAAACGTCGCCTATGTTAAAAATAATTTATTTCACTAGTAAAGGTAGATGTCGAACGGTCATTTTCAAAATACAAACATATTTTTTCACCAAAACGAACATCGCTGACAGAGACAGCTGTAGAAACATACCTGATGCTATTATACTATAGATCTTCCCTACTTTGTGATGACGACAACCAAACTACTTCATAAATCTGTTTAAAAGGGTGAGTTTTATACAAATTTTTATAAAATGTAACATTATTGTTAAAATTTATTTCCATTTAATATACTTATTCAAGTATTATGATATGATGTAAACATATGAGTCATATGACGGCTCTGGCGGCCAGGTGACCTCGGACAGCTCTAGTTATATGTAGACCTTAATGACATATATTTATCGAGTTTACATCGAATAAAAACTAAAAAAAGTTATAGGAGTTTTATAGTCTTAAGTGAGACACACTGTATTTAAAAAATAACAAAATTATTGTATAACACAAAATCAACGCCTAAAAAAATCAAGGTCATATAAATATATACTTAACTGGCCTTGCTAAATGCAAAATGACAGCCATAATTGTGAAAGAATGTCAAAAATGTATTAACATCATAAACTCTCATATTTTTTAAATGAATAATTGTTTGCCCTGATTATCTGAATCCGGAAATCATGGTGTGCGAGTAACATTAGTCGATAATAATTAATTTTCATTTTAAAACTATGGCAAATAAAATTCCTAACATCCCGAGGTAAAAATAAGATTATCTCTCAGTTAATACAAATAAAACTTTCGTAATTAATGCATTAAAACGACAATTGAATTAAAACTTCAGATTTTGAAGATGACATTTTAAAACATGGAATTAATTTGTACAAACTTTGGGATTTGTAATGTACGATATAAAGTTTTATGGCTTGCGGAACAGGACTTTAGCCAAGACTATGTATCAAACGTGAATTATTAAAAATGGAAACCCACGACTGATGGACGTAAACTCTCAAGACTTTAGCCGTAACTTTATGTATGTATACCAAGTTTGTAAATTGTTATAACACGTTGTAGCAGTGTGAAATTATTAATTTGACGTTCGAACTAAAACTACATTATGGACGTTGATATGAAAGATTGTAGTGGAAGAACAGACAGATAATTAGAGACTAAAATCTGTGTACACACTTTTAAGTCTTTTTGCTTTAGGGCTGGGTGCATAGCCAAGATCAAATTTTTTATATTCCTGACAAAATAAAGTCAGAATGCTGAGTGCCATACCCCCCCCCAAAAATGACTATGCAGCTATGGACACGTGTTTCAGAATTATTGCTCCTCATCGGCGTAGAGTAGCTAAAGAATTGGATCTAGCATGGGATAGATGAGGAACAAAACTAACACAAGGCTAGAAAGTACAGTACACATTTGGGGTCTTGATGAGCATAGTTGACAAACAGAGCTCTATAGCGCTGCCCGTTTCCACTTGGCACATACAAACAAAATAAAGATAGAGTTATTGGAGTTCAAATACAGAAAGAATGTTTGGTGCCATATACCCCAAAAAAACTATGCAGCTACTGATACGCGTTTCGAAGTTATTGCTCCTCATCGGCGTAGCTAAGGAATTGGATCTAGGATGGGATAGATCAGGAACAAAAACTAACATAAGGGCACTAAACATTCTTCATTTTATATTCCTAACATTAATTTGTTTGTCTTGAATTTTTTGGTTTTTACATTTTCTCACAATATCTTAAGGGTAAACATATTGATGAAGAAGAAATGTTTTGAGGCGAAATAGAGCTTAGTTGTGAGGAGTTCCGGAGTGGTATGTTGGAGTAGATAATTAGACAGTAAAGAAAGAAGCATAAAGTCAAAAAAAGGTTGGCGTTTAATATTTCATGTTGTGGAAGGGAAATGTCTGTCATTCTGGGAGGTGGGTTTTAGGGATGTGTTATTTTGCTAAACTTGGTAATATGAGATCACCAATTCAGCCACACAGAGTTTGTAAAGAATTTCTCAAAGTTTTTTCAAGATGTAATGAGATAAATTCTGTACCTCGGTTAAATTTTATAACGTAATTTCATAGATATATTCTTTACAAAATATGAAAAAAAAAGACTGAAATCTGTCATCACATTGGCATACATGGTCACAACTGATATTCGTTCAGCATTTGTGGCTGTTAAATTTGAGCGATTGGTTTGTATATATGTTTGCACAAGGGAAATGAACGTACCATATCTACTGAGGTTAATGGTGGAAATTCTAAAGGGTTTACATGGGCAGGCAATACAGGCACTGACAAACCGCGCAGATAATTTACACGAATTTTACCCATTGTTTTGTATCCCGGGTCCTGTATTCCTCTTGAAATTTGCGAAAAAAAACTTGCCAAAATTGTGTGCCTCACCAGGTTACTTTTTAGACAGTTTGTACAATATTTGCAAAACATTCATTTTCAGAATCAAGTGGAAAATCTAACGACAGATTTACAATTTTATCAACAAATAAAAATTTTTGTATAGTTTGAACTTTTTGAAATTTGCAGTGAAAAGGGAATTTAAAATAAAATTAGAAATCTCCATATATTTTCCCTGATTCTGAAAAAAAAATGTTTTGCAAATATTTCATAAATTGTGTAAAAAATAACCTCGGGACGCACACAATTTTTTAACTTTTTTCTCGCAAATTTCAATTGCAATTTTTTTACGCAAAACTTCTTTATTCGGTCTTGATAGTTATATCATAAAGTATCGCTTGGGTCCCATGCTCCAATACTAAGATATGCCATAAGCAAATTTCATTAGTCGCCATTGATACATTATTAATTTGAATGCACACAAATAATAATTATAAAAAAATTCGTCTCTTGTAATTGTACCTGAAGTATTGGTAAGAATGTTTCATACGAGAATGTTAGCGGATCATATGCTCCACAAAAATAACGGTACGCGATTGTGTTGCTAAGCTAACTAAGGAATAAGTGCTAAGCTACGTATAATATTTATACGTTTATCCCGGCTTCCTGCAACTCTCTGCCTCAATACTGGTTATACTGGTTACATATGTTACAGGTATATAAATAAACACACTACAACATTTTTCCTGTGGTGTGTTTATTTACATATCTTTAATACGATATTTTTATATAACTGCCGGCTCTGGAAAATGGCAAATATTTTCGCTGCTTAATAATTACCCAGAAAATTATAAAAACTATCTAATTATCAACCCTATTTTTTTTAATAGATACAATATTAAACACCAAAGTTAAAGAAATTTTTTTTTATGTCCAAGTAACCATCTACTCTACAACTAGTTTAAATTTTGTATGCTCGCGCCCTTAAGTAGCATTTTGTATAAGATCATTCTGAATATGGAAGTTCTATTGTAACTGATATGGCAGATATGATTTTTTAAAAACACAACTGTTTTAAGTGACTTGTAAATGACTCTTAAACATTTCAATGCATTTCGTTTTTATGCAATTTTTAATCCTCAAAATACAAAGTTGGCTTGTTCATTTGATTGCTGTCATTATTATTATGACCGTCTGTCTGTGCTATTTCTATTAATTATTTATGATTTATACGAATTATGATTATAAATTTTAAGGATTAAAACTGCATAAAAACGAAACGCATAGAAACTTTTAAGAGCAAATATCTCAAAAATGGATAGAGATATCGAAATTAAACAAAAGTCACTTTTTATGTAAAGAAGGACGGTCTTTTAAATGGCAAAAAATTAGTAATATGTAGGGATCAGTTATTGCAACAAATTTTATTGGCATCTGTTTATTGTCGACACTCCATTTGTTCATCAACAAAGCCCGTCCTGAAATTGAGGTATTTCAATTTTTGTCACACACGAAACACAGGAAACACAAATAAAAACTATATTATTATCATGAATTGCTAACGGCCGACAAGATGACATATTTCCTGGCTCCTATGAAATGTTTTATGATCGGTATCGTTCTCCGAAATTTACAGCTTCAGAACGAGGGTGAACCGCTGTCAGGTTTTTGGTCGTCGAATATAAATAATCCGGTCGAAATTTGTGACCTGTATCGTGAACTTGTTTTTGCCACAAGAATCAAGAATTTAGTTGTCAAGTTATTTAGTCATACTTAATAATTTGGACGTGAATAATTTTAATAAGTGCCACAAAATCACTGCCTGAAAATACCGTTATATTATACAGCGTTTTTCAAATCCAGATCAAACCATTTATCCCAATAAATATCATGTTATTCAAAAAGTTGTTAACAAAAGTTGAATGCGACATTATTATGCATCTTCTGACGCAGTAACTTATTGTTTGACGTCATAATGACGTCATCGGCATTTCTTTTTCATAGCAATGTACGTCATTAATTAATTATATTCTCCACAACGGCATAATTATTTTACCACGTTTTATTAGGAAAACACGAAGATACTGCTAAGAAAAAACATCAAAACAAAAACAACTTAATTTTGCCAACAGAAGGAACATAAGACACAATTGCCAATGTCTTTAAGCAAAAAGCAACGTTTTTCCCAGCGTCATATTTTTATCCAGCTGGAAACTTCAGACATTCTAGTTAACACTGGATATTTAATTTAGTTCAAGGTTAGTTTTTTTTTAATTCAACACTGTTTGTGGGTAATTGGATAAAAAATAAAAGAAATATTTATCTAAATTGACCGGTTTCTGCATTTATTTACATGCCTTCATCAGAATCTGCAATGTTTTTTAACCAAAATTATAGGGGACGAGGTATGGACATCCGTTTAATTTCCGATATTCGATCAGTGAAGTTAAGCAGCACTGATCGAGTCCGGCAATTGGATGGATGAACGATAGCTCATCTAACAGTCGGTAGGCTGTCAAGAGACAATCCTGGGAAGGCCGCTAGCCTGATGCAGGCGGAGAGGCGAGTCCGGGTGGAGGGTCGAAGAGACCTACCCAGAAGGTTTGCCACTCTGCTAGCGGTGCAGGCGGGCAGGCCCAGGCGGTGTGTTAGTTGACAGTCGAAGACCGTGGTTCGGAGTCCACGCTAAACTGTAGGTCCCTAGGTAAAAAGTGCCCATTGTGGCCTACTGGCCTAGTAAAATAAGTAGCTACTACTACTACTACTAACCAAAATTATAAAGTTAGGATTGATCAAAAATACACTTACCAATTTAGAAATTTTTTTTATCAACATTAACTGGTTTCGTCAAAGTTCTGATTATATAACAATATAAACATGAAACAACTCATACTACACTAACAAATAATAAAAATAATTTTCTAAAATACGTGTCACAATAAGTAAATTTTGGCCAAGATCAAATGTTTCACAAATTGAGGTTAACAGTCGTAACTATTTTTCTTCTAATAATTACTAACGTGCGACAGAGTTGACAAGATAATGTTATCAATGCTTAGAATTATATATAGTTGCAAGTAGGTAATTGATTGAAACAAGAAGAATACGTCTTAACCTCCATAATACCTCCATACATGTCCTTCAAGGTACTTAATGATAACAATCAATAGCATGGCCAAAAGACTATCATTACATTACAAATACTCATGAAATTATATGGTACAGGGTTATTCATTATAAATTACCCACCACTTATCATCGTTATTATTAAGTATAGAAAAAGAAGTTTTAAATAAAAGTTGTGTGGTTTTGACTGAATTTTGTTAAAATGCAAAAGTACAGTAGCGTGCATATTTCAGGGGTACAAAAAAAAATAATATATTTTTTTAAATGGGATACCCTGTATATTAGTAAATTTTTGAAATGATCCATTGTTCCTGATTTCAAAAATATACCATATGTTACCCCTACCATATACCGTTTTTGAGTTATTAAACGTCGAATATCTTAGTTAAACTAGTTACTGTAAATATGGAAAAGTTAACAATATTAAAGTGAGCTATGAAAATGACAACTATTATGTTTGATAAGCGACATTTCTTTAATGAAATAATAAAAATGGTTTACAGTGAGGAAGAAAAAGGCCAAATATTTATTTGTTATACACAAAATAACAAAAATAAACGTGCAGCAAAAAGAGCATATAGGGTGTTGTATCCAAATCGTCCAACACCATCAGAAAATACGATCGAAAATGTTTACCGAAAGGTGAATAATACCTCCAGTTTTAGCAGAAAAAAAGCGTGTAGTTCAAACAAACCAGGAAGAACAACTAGATATACTGCTTCATTTCGAAGGTAAGCTCATCCATATTTATTCGCGAATAGACTTTTTTGAAACATTGAATTATTTTTTAGAAAATGCTGAATGTAGTATAAATAATGCAGTCGATCAGTTAGGTAAAAGTTATTCCAAAATCCAACGTACGTTAAAAAATAACAGCTACAGACCATATAAAATTTTACCCGTACAATTTTTAATAGAGGCTCATAAAAAGGAAAAGGCTGGACTTTTGCCGCCAGATGATTCAAAAGTTGGATGAAGATCCTGATTTTTTTACTAAAATATTATGGACTAATGAATCATCCTTTACTACGGCAGGAGTTTTTAATAGGAAAAATCGAAGGTCATGGGAAAACAAACACAACAGAAAAAGACGGGTAAAACAAATAAAAAATAAGGAAGAAAAACTGTTAGCGTGGCATTTTCAGAAACAAAATTGTTGTGCCTATATTTTATGATTATACTTGAACTGGAGTTACCTATCTGGACATAATTATCCCAGAAGCAGAAAATATTCTTTTGCAGAATGTTCCAGAAGCCGAACTTGATGATATGATTTGGATGCAGAATGGGGCAACTCCGCATAGTGTCCTACCCGTTCGAGATCATTTGAATAATGTATTCCCAATATGGATAGGGAATAATGGACCTATTAAATTGTCACCTAAGAGTCCGGATTTGACCCCTATGGATAATTTTTTTTTGGATTTCTAAAAGACATTGTTAATAATAATATTAATAATAATAATAGTATTCAAGTCATTAAAGACAGGATTCGACTTGAAATAAACAATCTGAATGTAAATAATGAAGCCATTTCCGGTGCAATTATAAATATGAGAAGACGTTATCAATTATGCATTGAAAATAATGGTGGACACATCGAATATCCCTTATGAGTTATCATTTACTTATATTTAAATTTCCTAAATAAATCTTTGTTATCTATTTTGTATAATTATTTGGTTATTTCCTCACTGTAAACCATTTTGATTATTTCATTAAAGAAATGTCACTTATCAAACATAATAGTTGTCATTTTCATAGCTCACTTTAATAATGTTAACTTTTCCATATTTACAGTAACTAGTTTAACTAAGATATTCGACGTTTAATAACTCAAAAACGGTATATGGTAGGGGTAACATATGGTATATTTTTGAAATCAGGAACAAAGGATCATTCCAAAAGTTGAATAATATGCAGGGTATCCTATTTAAAAAATATACATATAATTTTTTGTATACCCTGAGATCTGCATGCTACTGTACTTTTGATAGCATGTTAACAAAATTCAGTCATAACCACACAACTTTTATTTAAAACCTTTTTTATATAGGTAATAATAACGATAATAAGGGGTGGGTAATTTATAATGAATAAAATAACCCTGTGCATTAAGAAAAATTGTTTAATAACAAAGTGTAGAAATTACTCAAATTATCTATATGAGATCTAAAATTAACAGCTTTTTTCTTACAATTAATATGTATCATTTCTAATAACAGCCTTTTTTCTAAATTATCATCAACATCTAATATATTCACCTCATCAAATATAAAGCTACAATTCTCCTCTACAACATGATAGATAATGCTAGTAGTCTGTTTCCGTTTAGAAACATCATACACATGATTTCTTAACCTAGATTTTAGCCATTGCTTCTTTTGTCCTATATAAACCTTTCCACAATTACATGGTATTTGATATGCAACATTACAATTATTGAGGTCCAAGGGTAACCAAAAAAAAAAAATGGTACCTAAGATTTTTTTATTATAAAACGTTATATTTATGTTATCAGACTTGAGAATATTTCTTATATCTTGAGATAACCCATTTACAAATGGCAATTTAAAATATTTAGTGTTAGATAAGATGTATTATTCTGACAAATGGCCCTCCCAATATTATTTTGAAACAACACAGTATTAATTAATTTTTCAGGGTAATTGTTACTAAGTAATATGTTTTTAGCAATATTTAAGTTTTTCCTAAACTCATCCGAATATAATTTAGTGATTTTCATTTTCATCGATTTAATAATAGCTATTTTTTGAGTTAACGGATGGCTAGAACAAAAATTTTATACTCTATCTGAATGTTTCTCTTCGGTACCATTCCGTTATAACAGTATCATCCTTCCGCAGTAAATTAACATCCTATATATAAAATCTCATACATATGTACCAAATTTCATTCAATTTCTTCTTATAGTTGTTGAAATAATTATTGTGATTACTCAAGAAGTCAAAAAGTACATTTAATGAATCTGTAGTTTAGAACTGACTTTTCTTAACTTCTCTCAAGTTTTATACTGCTCACGACTCAAGATTCTAAATTGCAACTTTTTGCAACATTACATTTGTGCATTCATTCGCAAATAATAAAGTAAAAAGCTACGTTCATACGACTTTTTAGCCAATCCATCACAGACATATCACGCTCACTGAACGGCCAATTTGTTCAACAAATGCGAATGTTACAAGAAAAGTACAGAAAGCCTGATAGACGTACTATTACACGGTTTAAGGGTCACAAACAAATGGATGCAATAACAAGGTAAGAAATTTGATGTTTGGCAAATGAATTAAAAAACATAATACTGAAACAAATGACACACTACGGAAATTTATTAAAAATAACAAGGATAAGAATTAAAAAAATATATATAAATGAAGTTCATAACCTTACATGTGGTACATGCCCTAAGGTTTCTCTTTTGGGCAGACCAGAAAAACGTTTGGAAAAAGGTTACAGAACATAAAACAAGTTATGACAATAAAAGACAAATTACATCATTTTAAAGCCTGTTGAATTCTCTTTACAAAAGTATTTTACCTTATAAAAGCGAGTCACCAGTTCGGGTTAATTACCCGTTCGTTTTCAGCTCACAAAATTGCAAATGCCTATCAATGTCACCATCATTGACTTCTTGGACCAAATTAATTTTATAGAGATGGAATTTATAATGCTACAAAATCCTTTGGACAATAGACCGTGAAACATCCACCACACTTTCACTGCTTAATTTTTTTATAAGATTTTTTTAGGATTCTCAGTATTTTTCTATTTGCTACAGACCAGGTGTGGCAAAATGTTGCCACTAATTCAAAAACATAAGAATGATGGACAACGGCATGTATATCTACATACATGCGTCTTATTGAATTTTGCTGTTGTTCCTGCACAAGTAAAGTGAAATTATTGCAACTTTTTTCTGCCACGTAATAAACCATTTTTGAGTTTATCAAAAATTAGAACGAATAAAAATCTGTTAATAGCTCGGTAACGTCACAATTTACAATGAGTGATAGAAAGAATACTGTACAGAAATAATCATTCTTACTTTGTAACTATCGTTAAAATATTCTTCCAATTTCTTGCACCGAAGCGTTTTTCTAACATGTTTTCATTTTAAAAATGCCATTGTAAATAGAATTTAACAGTTCTTTAAAAAATTTACGGCAATGCATCACGCACAAATTCTGTCAAATTACTTAAGAAATGTTGCACAATGTCCGACAACATTTTAAACAAAGGCTGTATTATTGTATGGAAGTTGGTGGGAACATTTCGAACATTTAATCAATTGAGTTTACAAATATAGTAGAACGACGAGATGGAAGACAAAGCGGCTAGGTAAGCGAACGCGATGACGCATGAACATAAGCACATAGTGAGGAGACAAATTTTGCTATTTTCGAAGCTTCCGCAGGAAATTAATATCAAAAAATTTTCAAATAGTGAGAATGAGTTTCTGAATGACTGTGACTTCACTTGCTTTAGCTACTTTTATCCACAGTTTATTTAAAATATAACGGTACCAATGATCTGAATGTGGAGCATTGCACTACCATTGTAAAGAGGATTTAACATGCTTTAGACCTGTGCTATTGCCATTTGAAATTAAATTGTAGAATTAAAACTCCCAAATCTATATAGTTAAATGTTTATTTTTATATATATAAAAAAATTATGTGTAAGAATTTTATATATACACTGTATATATGTACCTTTAGAAAAGATATTTTTTTATCAAGAAGAGGAACTTAATTTGTTTTTAAATTATTTCATTGACCCTAATAAGGGGTATTTCCACTATATAATTTCAATTATTCTGTTCTCTGAAGCCATTAATGTTTATTACATTGGGGTTTACAAGATTCTTTGCTTTGGATTCTTTAAATACGCTGGCTACCCTGATGAGCTAAGGCAAGCAGAAACACGTGTCGGTAGATATTTTAAAGTTTTTTAAAGTGAGTGTCAACTGGTGAGTACCTTGTGTTTTATTTATTTTTGGTTTTATTAGACAGAATAGTTGAAATTAAAAATAACATTATTGAGTCAGTAGTACTGAACATAATGTTGCATATTATCTTTTTTGTAATCCAAGTTTCAGCGTTTTGGCAAATAGCCGGGAAAATAATTGTTTAAAAAGATATATGTTATACTTATCTGTGATAAGATTTGTAAAAGTTAGTAAATAATAATTAACAAAAATTTTCAGTTAATATTATTTTTTATTCCACTCTAGATATTTTTGGAAGTCCCTTTATCGTTTTCAAGTAAAAATTGTGAGTTTGCGATTGAAATCTATTTAAATAATAACATTTGCTAAAAATGAGTCTCACAAACGAAACATTTCTTTGGATCCCGTTTAACCATCTTTAACTAAACTTTTCTACGTTTTCCGTTTCTTGGAACTGGGACAAAAGTTTTTTCTGACGTTTTTATTGAAGTATTTTCACATATTGGTACGATGCACCAGCAATATGATGATAATGTAGAAGAATTGATCATTATAATTACTTCACTTAAAATTTCACAACACAAACCACAAATAATACTACTTGTTTACATTTAACAACATGCTATGCCTGCTTTTGCACTAGAACTACAAGATCTGTGACGTCACCGCATTGACTTGCCCGGCCGGCATTGTTTGCGCGCGTAATAGAGTAATTTAAATTTTAATTTTGAATAATTTTTGTAAAAAGAAAAAATAAAACAAAATCCTTTACACACCGTTTTTTTGTATTAAGTAAAGAATCCAAAAATGCGAAAATTATATTTTGTGCATGGGGTCTATTCGGCTGAAAAATCGCCATGTTTAATATTTATCAATTTGTGATCTCCATACAACAAAAAAATATTTTTACGATGTTAAATTTTATCCAAAAACAGCTGACTTTCAGTTATTTCTATAGCATAAAATGAGGACCTCATTTGAATACTTGTCAACGGAGATTCATACTGTGCAAATATTTTATAAAAAAAAAAGAAAACAATACGCAACTGCATATATTTAACATTAAATGCTCATTATTTCAACATTCATTCCCCTATTTAACACAGGGGATATGTTAAAGTAGCTATTCTCTAACTAATTTTCCTTTCTACTTCATTTCCTCCTTTTTCAATTATTCCACAGTACCGGGTATAGTCTACTAAGAAACCTCGTAAACTAGGGAGCGTCCTTAGGGTGCGACACAGGATCCTTCTCAGAAGCTAATATATCGAGAGAGTGCTGTGATGAGCTGTCCCTTGGGTGCCACGACGAGAGATTCCCACGGTGGTCAAATGTCGCGTGGACGGAGAAGATAAAGCAAACTGACTAGTTCATTTGCGGAGTTTAGTTTACGCAATGACGAAAGCTGTCGTTTGGCAGGTCAGTTAACTATCCATTCAAATTAGGAAGCAAATTTACTAGATCCATTACTGAACTTGAATGGAAGAATTCAGTTCTAAGATAGATTTATTCGTTTACTACACAAGGGGCGGCAAGAGCCGCATTCCATCAATCGAAAATGGTATTAGTTCAAATATAGTACGGCAATAATATATAAATGCGATAAAATTCTTACAAAACAAGCAACAAAAAATCGATCGGATGTCGATTGTTAAATACATTCCTATATTTTGTAAAAGTTATGACGTCTTCGACAATTTTTTAAATGACCACTCTCATTTGTAATTGTACCATTTGAAAGAGCAAACTTTTTATATGTAGCACCATAACTTGCAGTATGTTACAATTTTTTTTTTTTTTGAAAAAAAATTTTTGAATTTGATAAAATCCTTATAAAAATCGTTCCGAAATGTAAAAGTTTAATTTCTCTGTTAGAGAGGATTACTTATCTTTTACGAAAAATAAGAAAAAACAATTAAAAACTTCAGAAAAAATGTACCATTTTATTAATTTGTTTGGTGGAGAGTTATGCTAAACTTCGCCATACATAGACGATTTTTTTTTTTTCGGGAGAACCGATGTCGGACAGTCCTCCCGTGGCCTCTGATACCACATTCACGCCAGAACACAATAGAAATCCAGATGATATTTTTAAAAACATACTTTCTTCCGTCGAATCGATTGTCTGTTTAAAATTCACATTGGATGATAGAAGTGCACACACAACGCCTTGGGAAGGTGAATGTATGGTACAGTATTGTAGGTGACATTGTGCGGATTACTTTTTTGAAAACACTGATCGGTGACATTTACTTACACTTTCGAGTACCGAATGGCCAGTTAGACCACCGGATCTTACCCGGTTGGACTATTTTCTATGGGGCTACTTAAAAAGTTAAGTTTATAAAAATAACCTGCTTTAGAAGATTTAAGAGGAAATTCGACAGGAATTTGGCAGTTAAGCACTGATATCATTGCTAAAGTCCAAAGGAAGTTTTTTTTAATCGACTACAACGTTGTCATGCTGTAAACGAAGTACACTGTGAACAAACAGTCAACTTAGTATAAATAACCTTTCGTTTTAACACTGTTTTTGTTTTTTTTTTATGTGAAATTGCGGCCAAATAAATTTGTAACTTGATTTATTTGCCAGAGTAATTTTTTTAGATTGTATTGCATTTATGTATAAACTTTCATAAACATCTAAAATAACTTTTTCAAAAAAAAAAAGCCTTATTCTTTTATGCTACAACACTTGTAAAAATATTTACTCCTTCAATTGGCACTATCGAAAATGGGGTAGTTATTTTTTTTTAATTAGACAGGATCTGACTTTTGTATGTTTACGATTAGTGAAAATACAAAAAAGTCGATTTCAAAAAAATATAGGCATCTCAAAACCAAAGCTACAGTAGACCGTTCCTCTTAAACTGAATATGGAATCTACGCGTATATAAAGATGTAATTTATTTAATGAATAAAAATGAAGGTTGGTATGAATATAAGGCATTGTAGGCTACTTCCGGTTAAGCATTATGAGAAGTGTCAAAATAATATATATTTATGAAGAAAAGAAGACTATATCGTCTTATGTAATAAAACATACATTTATGTAAATTTATATTTTTCATTACGAAATTTCTGTTTTAAATTCAACTTTTTATTTTATTTTCAGGTTTGTTTGGTTGCGAAGAAGCTATATAAGATTTAATTTTTCTTTTGATTTAAAATTATGCAAGTCAAATCGTTTGGTTAAACTGTTCACTGTTGATTGTTATGAATATAAATATCTTTCTTCAAAAAACGCAAAATGCGAAATCTATATAATTTTGAATTTTGTATATTCTTTTATTGAACAGCAGTTCATAATGAAATGCTACTCTATGAGGAATGTATTTCTTTGGAGAGGGATATTCGTTTTCGAACTTTTTACAAATGATTTGATGATGTAATAATTTATTCAGGGACATACAGCACACTGTGCAGTTCACAAATTAAACGTGACAGAAATTTCAAAATTAGATTCGAAATTCTGCCACTATTTTTCAGGGTACCCAGTGTCCCTGATAACAAATGACTTCCGTGACATTTCCAAGTGACTTGCAAAAACTCCAGATCTAATAATTGAACAATTCTATACGTTTTATCTATAACTACAGTATTTTGAAAAATAAAAAAGTCAACATTGGCGGAAAAAAATATATTTTTTTTATGTACCTGAATATAGATAGCCTTCCGATTACAGAAATGCCTAGCAAAAGTCGAAAAACGTAACGTTTTCTTGTTATATTAATAAAACATTATGGGCAGGAATAACATTATTGCTATATATCAATGATGTATATGACATAATTAGGCTTATATCTACAAAGATAGAGAATAATTTTTGAAAACATATGCTTGGTTCATTTTATTTTATGGGGGGGGGTCAAATCGTCTCGCTTTAAAAACCGACAGTAATCACCCATCATGGCTGGATCCCATCGTCCTTAATAACGAATTTCCCATTGTCCTGATATCTTGATGAAATCTTTCTCCTTGCTCGTCGCTTAACGCTTACCAAATTTTCAGGAAAAAAAATTAAATGAGATTGCAGAGAGTGAATTTTTAAAGACATACGGCAAACAAGCGATTGACACGAATCTAAAAGTGCTTACTAGCTGCGTGTAGTTCTCATCCTTCTTGTTCCCTTAAAAATTCCCTAGCTTACAAATGAGTTCCAAGCTCTGAGTTCCTGTCTGTTGAGTGTTCCTTTAAAATCTGCATCGACAAGCAATTTTCTAATTTGAGGACCAATAAAAATGCCTTATTTAAGTTTGATGTTACTTAATTGTGAAAAAAATTCTCTTATTTAAATCCTTCAACATCTTTATTCATAGCCTTCACAAAGTTTTTGATTAGCCCAAGTTTAATATGAAGAGGTGGCAAAAGAACATTCTTAGGGTCTACAAAGGCACTTATTTAACATGACTAGGTCCTCGTTCAAATTGTTTCCTTTCCGCCAAATTCTTTTCCCATAATGTTCTTTTACTGACTATCCCACAAACAAAGAAAACAGTAATATTTTGTGAGGCCTCCTTAAACCCTACGAAAATGGTATTACTTTTAAATATCCACATATTTGCTATTTGTATTTGTTGTAATTAATTTTATTTAATACGGTACTCATACTGCCATAATCCTCTTTCATTGTTACTGAATAGGCAACTGGTATAGTTGGTTTTAAATTTCTATTATGTACTAATACAGTTTTTAAACAGTATTTGAAGGGATTTATATAATAAGCGCCACTCAGAAGGGTAATGCTCGATATTAAGTTTCTGCATTAAACCAACAATATTAACACGCGCATTGTCGTAACCATTGTTTCTTTAAACAGTAAGTTCCACTTCTTAAATCGGGAACCAAGAAGTTCTGCTTGTTGGTTTGACAGCCCCAAGTCACGTACCAACAGGTCTTAGAGCTGATGGCAGATACGGATATTTGATTTCTTGTTTTTCTTTTTTGGAATACAAAAATAGCAATCATCGAAATGATTGATGGGTTCTCGCCATAGCAGTGGAACCGCAAAAGGCACTGCACAAGTGACACGATACAAATTACACAACACACGTGAGGAGCCCATTGCTTGTGTTGATCTCTGACTAAAACTCCAGCAAAATACCCTTTTTTCACATTTTTAAACATTGGTCTCGCTTGTGATCTTACAAGGAATTCTCCACAAATGTAACAAACCTTGTCAGGCGAGGTTTTGCAACTTTGGCGCGTTTTGGAAAGTAGTCGACACTGCTGACTTCAGAGGTTTCTTTGAAAAATACGTGCCAGGTTTTCCTTTATCTAGTAGTCATACATTGCGTAAAATATAGTTACCAAGTGTGTATAAAAATGTTTTGGGCAATATTTATAACTTGCACCATTAACCTTGGTAGATGTGGAATATTCATTTTCTTTGTGTAAACATACATATGTACACATCAAATTGCTCAAATTTAGCACCTACGAATGCAGAACAAATATAAATGAAAAGCAGAATGAAAAGGATATCTTTTTAATGCCCTCGCAAATTTATGAAAATATTTTCCAAATCTATGTGAAAAATTATATAAAAGCATTTTTTTTATTTTTCCCTATGCTATAAACTGACGATGCTAGAGCGCAAGGAAAAACACAGTGAACACACTGTACTTAATGTTTGCTGTTTTATATAGTCTCTTCGAGATAATCCAATTCTCTTAAGGGGGAAAAACAAATTACGCCAAATTTAATATTAAACGAAAGCCAATACGGGCATGCAATTTAAAATAGGCTGGTAATAAAGAGCGAATACACGTATACATACATCCGAATAAAAAAAACAACAAAAAATACATAATCTTTGTGCGGCAAACAGTATTTTATTCTGCAAACGAGGTATTATCCTGGAGCGCTATTATCCTGCATCAAAACCAAAACAATACCGTAAACGTTCTTTGTCATACATTCACATTATAAATTAAAGACCAGTGTTGACTTTTTCGAGTAAATAGTAAACAGAAGCGAAGGTAAAGCAAACTTGCCAAATTTTATGTAGACAATTTAAGGGAACAGCAATTTCAAGTACTAAAGAAATTATATAAATACTTTCTTTTTGTCGTAACCTATAGAGAATATAATACATTTATAAATAATCCTACGCAGGATTATTCCCAGCCTTTTTTAATTTTGCAAGAATAAATTATTTCCTCTAACGAGGTTGAACTGAAAAGTTTACTTTATACATATAACATACAGGGTGATACATGCCTAAATAATAGGAAAAGGTTCGAAAATATTTCTTTAATAGATCAGCAAGACTCCCAAATGCGCTCTGTGCTGTAAAGTGTTTCCTGAATAACTTCGACTTCCTTAATTGCATGCATATCCTATATTGCAACATCAAAATACACATAACTCCAAACCGATGGCTCGTATCAAAATTTAGTAAGAGCACCTTTTTTATGCAACTTTTAATATTAGCGCCCTTTTCCGTTTTAAATGTTTTTTAAAAATAATAAGACAAAAAATATTATGGCGAAAATTCACCCTCACTACCTCCCCCCTGTAACTGCCCCACCAAATCGTGACATTTACATAAAAAAATTGAACTGACTCAATAATGTTATTTTTAATTTCAACTTTAAATGTGCTGGCTACCCTGACGACGCTAAGGCAAGCAGAAACACGTGTCGGTAGATATTTTAAAGTTTTTTAAAGTGAGTGTCAACTGGTGAGTACCTTGTGTTTTATTTATTTTTGGTTTTATTAGACAGAATAGTTGAAATTAAAAATAACATTATTGAGTCAGTAGTACTGAACATAATGTGCATATTACCTTTTTTGTAATCCAAGTTTCAGCGTTTTGGCAAATAGCCGGGAAAATAATTGTTTAAAAAGATATATGTTATACTTATCTGTGATAAGATTTGTAAAAGTTAGTAAATAATAATTAACAAAAATTTTCAGTTAATATTATTTTTCATTCCACTCTATATTTTAACTTTTATCAAGAAGAGGAACTTAATTTGTTTTTAAATTATTTCATTGACCCTAATAAGGGGTATTTCCACTATATAATTTCAATTATTCTGTTCTCTCAAGCCATTACTGTTTATTACATTGGGGTTTACAAGTTTCCTTACTTTGGATTCTTTAAATGTGCTGGCTACCCTGACGACGCTAAGGCAAGCAGAAACACGTGTCGGTAGATATTTTAAAGTTTTTTAAAGTGAGTGTCAACTGGTGAGTACCTTGTGTTTTATTTATTTTTGGTTTTATTAGACAGAATAGTTGAAATTAAAAATAACATTATTGAGTCAGTAGTACTGAACATAATGTGCATATTACCTTTTTTGTAATCCAAGTTTCAGCGTTTTGGCAAATAACCGGGAAAATAATTGTTTAAAAAGATATATGTTATACTTATCTGTGATAAGATTTGTAAAAGTTAGTAAATAATAATTAACAAAAATTTTCAGTTAATATTATTTTTCATTCCACTCTATATTTTAACTTTTATCAAGAAGACGAACTTAATTTGTTTTTAAATTATAAATTAATAACAGTAGCAGGCACAATTTTTGTAACATAATTCACACTACTGTTTTTATATTCTTAATACCTCCGTATTAACTGAAAAAATATCCAACAAGTCCTAATACGTATCATTTTTGTGTGAACACAATAAACCCTATTATATTGCCAGGTAATAAATTTTATGATGGGTCGGCAATTTTAGAAGAGCAAGTTAAAGTAAGATGGGACATTTTCAGTATCAGTCTTGTCTTGACCTTCCAAGTGCCCAAGCGTGTAATGTTAGAATGTGTTTTCGTCTGTCTACATAACTGTGTTACGACATAAATGGCCAGTCAAATGCGCTGAAGTTGGAAAACCTCACTAGACAAGTTTTATTATATTTGTGGAGAATTCCTTGTGAAATCACAAACGAGGCCATTGTCTGAAAAAAGCGTATTTTCTATATTTTGGGGTTTTAGTCGGAGATCAAGAAAAGCAATGCGCTCCCCACGTTTGTTGTGGGGCATTACTTCAGTGGGATATGCCATTCAGGTAAGTTATAAAAAAATTTTCGCCAGTGTAATTGGTTCAAATAAAATTTTGCAACTTAAGACGTTTTGAATTTATTAGCAAATAACTATGTTGTACTGACTCACTGTAAGGGGTTATACCTCCCTTATGAACTAATTCAAGGCAAATGTTTATATACAAAAATCAACTTATTTTTTCTTGTTCTATCACGACCTTGAAGAAATGTACTTAAATATGGGACACCCTGTAGAAATGTAAATAAATAGTCTTTTTTTGTAACTTTTAACACCCTGTATATACCGGGTGAGTCACGAATTGCGCTCGCCCCGATATCTCCTAAAATATTTGGAATAGAAAATTGAAATTTCGAGGGCTTATTATACGACTAAAATGCCATCTTTTCAATAAAAAAATCAAGTTTGGTGCACATCCGGTTTGACCGGAAATGCCCACAACTTTCGATTTTTAAATGAAACACCCTATATATTTTTACATTTTTTGGAATCTAGAGGAAATTTTGAATACAATACATCCATTTTGGTCACTTTTTGATAAACATTAAAAATTTTATTAAAAAATCTATTTCTGAATCCAGAGTGCTGTGGTGCCCAAAATATATTTTAGTTTGTGTGCTACGTTACTATAAAAATAAAAAGAGCAATATGATTGCATTACTTAATTGTCTAGAGGCGTTTAAAATTTTTAAATGTGATTTTTACCCACTAACTCGGTTTTTTTAAATGGGAAGTTAATCGTGCACCAACATTTTTAAATACCCCATTTTCATACGAATCTAATGATACCAAAATTTTGAAAATCCGCTCAGAAATATTTGAGATTTCAGCCAAAATACAATGCAACCAAGCTTTTAGAAACATGCGGCTAATAGATTAGTGGGCTTTGGAAACTAAAATGACACATTTCTAGACAATTAAGTAATGCAATCATATTGCTCTTTTTATTTTTATAGTAACGTAGCACACAAACTAAAATATATTTTGGGCACCACAGCACTCTGGATTCAGAAATAGATTTTTTAATAAAATTTTTAATGTTTATCAAAAAGTGACCAAAATGGATGTATTGTATTCAAAATTTCCTCTAGATTCCAAAAATGTAAAAATATATAGGGTGTTTCATTTAAAAAATCGAAAGTTGTGGGCATTTCCGGTCAAACCGGATGTGCACCAAACTTGATTTTTTATTGAAAAGATGGCATTTTAGTCGTATAATAAGCCCTCGAAATTTCAATTTTCTATTCCAAATATTTTAGGAGATATCGGGGCGAGCGCAATTCGTGACTCACCCGGTATGTTTCCGGACTCGTGTTTATAGGAACATCTTCTATTATTTTTGCATTGTGAATCTCCAGCAGAGTGTTGCTGCATAATTTTTGATACACCCTATATAATGTTTTTCCCAGACCTTTGGGTACGGGGTTACAATTAACTGATCTATATCAAAGTCTGTACATTTCAATTTTTTTTGTATTGGAACAACTTAAGGGCGGCCTAACAAAAATAATTCACCAAATGAGGAGCAGTGTAACCTGCTCATGAATTGCGGGATTGTCTATTTTTTTTTTCAATTAATATACAATTTTGAACTTGTTCATACATATAATATATTCCGTTGAATAATAAATAAACTAATAAAATGACACCCAATAAGATTTAAAACGTTAAAAAATAATTCAGCACAATATTACCCTGTCCCTTACGACACAAAAAGGGTAAAGAAAACGTTAAATGTTGAGAAATGTAAGGCGTAAGTAAAAGCAGTGAATAAAACTTTTTGTCGAAAAATTACTTCGATTCACAAAAGCCTCTTTCAAATTGTCGATACCGAATTGGATCTTAAAGGGCAGCAAGGCTTATAGGGTATTAAATTTAGTTGATTAAGTTGGCGATCACGCAGAAAAGTGGTATTTTAACATTTAAGGCATGTTTAACACAATTTAAGAAAAGTGGTCTTAATTTATTTTCACGGAGAGGGGGTAATACGTTATAAAACAACGAGAAGTTGATTATTTTATTGATACCAATGTCTTGTAGTTTTTAATAGACATTTGAATAATTACCTGAACTAAAAATTGCGAAAAACAGCGTGTACGTTAGTTAAAGTTTGAAAAATAAACTAAACTGAGCATTAAATAAAACTGTTGGAAAATTTTTTTGGGTAAGGGTCCTTATTTTGAGAAAAACTACCCAAAAAAAAAAAATTTTCCAACAATTAATAAGTCGGTCTAAAAACTTTTCTATTACATTAAATAAAACGTTATCGGAGAAATTTTACTTCAGTTTTAAAACCTCGTAACTTTAAAAATGTTTAACGGATTTTTAAACCGGAGAAAGATTCGGAGTGTAAATTAACTATCGCAAGGAAATTTTTGTAGTACATTTCCATGCAATAATACACGGCGAAAGAGAAAAACGTGCATTTTTTTGTCAATGCAATTTTCAGGAAAGTAACTGTTGACACTTGGTGATTTGACATTTTGAAAAATTATGTCTTTCCCCGGGATTCTTTCGGAATTTTTTTCAATGCCTTAACTAGCGATCCATTTTTGTATACATGGTTGAGTGGTTACTAGATATACTCTGGCTGGCAAAAAGTAGGCACCGTATGGGAAATTTGTTCATTGTTTGTTTATATTGAATTTAATTTTTTTTAAAAACTGGTATATTCAGGAATATATTAATTTTTACCAAACCAGTTGATACTGAAAAAATCCCTGAAGCAGTAGTAGGTCACCGAGATAAATTTTGTTGAAGTGATAGAAAATGATTCCCACATCAAGAATGTTTTGATTATTTTAAATGGCAGTTTAAAAAAAATCGAAATTTTTACTTTAATTTTGCGTTTTTTTTTTTGCTTTCGATGCAAATATCTCAGTGCGAAATATGCTAAAAATTCAAGAGAACAATTTTGAAGCCCATAAAATTCCATTCATTTTTCTACAGCTTCCGGCCCTTCATCATCTTAAGGATCGTACGGAGGGCTGAGCAGCGCCCGTCCACATTGCATGTTGGTGCAACGTTTGCGAATGCGAGGTGCGGCCGTTGACCTAGAAGCGACTTTACAGGTGCAGTTACCAGGTGCCGGAAACATTTTCCAATTCTCAGAGCTGCACTTAAAATATAAATATAAATAAACACATCACATAAAAATTCATGTAGTGCGTTTATTTATATATCTGTAATATATGCAAGCAGTATAACCAGTATCAAGGCATATAGGTGCAGGACTTTGCGGGAAACCGAGACAGTCCTATGTAATATTATAGGCAGCTTGACATTTTCCCCCAGTTCAGTTATTTTAGCTACATGAAAGCGTGCGGTTAGTTTCGTGGTGGTGTTTGGTTTGATTCTCACATAAAACGCTCTTAGCAATGGTGCAGTTAGTACTGTTTATGCATTTACTACAAAAAATGATTGAAAACTACGATGACTTTACAACAGATGGTTCACATATTCTGTGAAATGCATGCAATCGACGTTACGTATTTCATACACGCCGTGATTGTGAAATACATTTAAATTCGGTTATCCATCGACAAAATATTGCGAGTACAGTTATAAAACAGGAATTTTATTATGATTTGTGTGTCATCTTCTGTGGATGCAGTTTGTCTTGGAACATAGTCAATAATGCTGAGTTTAGAGGTTCCTTTGCAAAATATTTACCAGGTTTTCCCTTACCTAGTAGCCATATATTGCGAAAAACATATACATTAAGTGTGTATAAAATTGTTTTGGGGAAAATTATGAGGACGTACGAAATAAATTTTTGTGAGTGACAGTGGGTGAAACAACTAACTTTCGGGGTAATAAAGTTATTAATTTTATACTAAGAATGTTGTGTTCAAAAGGCTTTGTCTCGGGCTATAAACAATAAACAAAAATGTTTTACACAGGAACCTGGGATACAAAACAATGTGCAAAATTCTTGAAAATTACCTGTGCAGTTGGTCAGTGCCTGCCCATGCGAACTATTTAGAATTTGCATCATTAACCTCAGTAGATGTGAAACGTTTATTTTCCTTGTATGCCGCAGTACCAAATAAAAATGCTAAAATCTGTTTGCTATTTAACAAAATTGTTGTAAGATAATAATATTTAATAAAAATTTTATAAAATATATGACAATATAAAGTGAGAAATCATCTCAATCGGTTCTTCAAATATGTCTGAAAAAGGAATCTTTTTATGAAACATTTTAAGACATTTTATTCGACATTCTCAGCTTAAAATTATAAACACGAATTTTGCATATTGGATTTTTTTCATTCATAAATAAATAAAGGCTTCTATTATTATGCATTAAAACACGAAACAATGTATATCAGATGAAAAAACTCATCGCTACCCCTCGCAATAAAAATATGAAAATCTACCACTTTTCTGGTTGGCAATGAAATTGTCCTATACGAGATATTTGACCAGTCATATATTCATATTCCGTTTTGATGCATAAATCCCATAAGCCCGTAAAACTTTTCCCAGAATTCAAGTTTCTATCTCATTGTGAATGAATTTTTAACATTCGCCCTGTTCGAGTTTTTGTTTTGTTTCTAATTGGTCTCTTCAATTGATTTACGTTTTATCCAAGAGGATGAAACATTAAAGTGATACGTTTTATGGTGAAAACTGCACTTCTAGTTCGAAGTTTATTTAGAGCAATGTGAGAAAAGGCACATTCTATATATGAAATAACGTAATGGATTACATCCAATTAGTTTTATAAATGGAAAAGGTGAACTCAAAGACACTTTTACTAAGGCAGGTTAAATAGAAACGGGTTAATTTAAAAAACTTCCACACCCTCAACTAACGACAACCTATTTAACTCGTGCGAGCTGTAGATGGTTAAAGCTGGTTTATTTTCTTCAAAGAAAAAAACTAAATAAATATTAACAAGAATGTGAAGCTTGCGATATAAAATACTATTCACATAAAGTAATATGGGTACAAAATTACAAATAAACATGCATACAAAATTTGTTTAAAGGGCACTTTTGAACAACGCCCTTCGACAGTATTCTTCAATTTTTTAAAGAAGTATGCAGTGAACGAATATATTGCGGTGTTTTGTCATTTGAAGAGTATTTTTTCAAAAACCAAAAATTAATACATTAAAAATTAATTAAGAAACATGTGTACAGCAAAAAAACAATACTAATCAAAAATGTAGGCAGTACAAAACAAAAAAGTAGCAAAACATTAAAACTAGTAGAGAAAATATAGATACTTATAAGCATTTAATATTGCAACCAAAATAGTCGAATAGGAAAAAAAATTATAAAGTTTTGCCGCTTCGGGATTATACGCGTCAAGTGAATAGTTTGCGAAATTAAAAAAGTTCCAACGTAAAGAGTGATCCCTTCACCAGCAAAAGCACCCCAAACGCACCCTATCGTAGTTTTCGGTGTTTTCTCAGAAACCGTCCTACAAAAAATTTAACATTTATAAAAAATATTCCCTATAACATTTGCTATTTTTCTAAGATTCTATTACTAAAGCCGATAAATGCAATTACCGATTGCCCCGTCTTTGGGCGTAGACTAATAAAGTGACTGTGTGGTCATAACACAACGGTATTCATATTATCTGACAATTCCTTTTAACATAATAATTTTTAAAAGAAATAAGTATAACACAAGAAGTTTCAAAAAATTCCAACACCCTTAAAAGAGCATTCTAAAAATACGTGACTTATTTTACCTTATTATATACTTCTTAAATACGTATAATAAATTCTTTAGTGATGGGTAGTTGACCGGTCACGATGTTTCCGTGAGTGACCGGGTCACTGTGACCGGTCAAGATGGGTCATGATATCGGTAATTTTAAAAATGAAAAAAACCAGTGCCAATGGATGTCATAATTTTCTTATCAAAATGGTGTATAATATTTGTATAAATTGGGCTTACGTTGAAGGAAATTATGCATGTTAGGTTTTTTGGCATTTTATTTTTTCGTGCCCACTGCCCATCGTCTACACTTAGCTCCCTTAAATAGTTCTTCATCACAGATGTTCTCGATAAGCGTTGGTTATGTTACTAATTTATCAAACATTTTTCAGAGTTCCACTCTTTTTGGGAATGATTAATTGCTTCACATTTTTGGGGCATTTTTGGCAATTTTTTACTGTGTTGTCAGGTGAATAGTATGCAGTGGTAGCTAATGAAATTTAGGTTTATGTCATATCTTAACATTGAATTTTGGAACCCAAGCGATACTTTACGGCATAACTATCAAAACTAACTGAAGAATTTTTGCAGAAAAAAAATTCCGAATCAATTTTGCGAAAAAAAAATTTAAAGAATTGTGTGTTATTTTTTAAATAATTTGTAAAATATTTGCAAAACATTTTTTTTTTTGAATCAGGGGGAAATTATATCGCCGATTCAAATTTCATAAAAAAAATATTGATTTTCTTATAAAGTGGCATCCTCTTCAAATTTTCACAGTGAAAAATGAATCTAAAAGAAAGTTTCAAAACTAATATGACAATCTGAATTTCACCAGCTGCCACTGGTAGCACGTCTTGATACTTTATTCCACAGAACCGGTATTGTGCATGTTCTTTACCACCGATTGTTTTATTTTTCTAAAGAAATCCCAAATGAGCCAACTTTTAGCAGCAACATTTTTAAACAAAAATAAAATTAAAAAGTCTACTGGTCTCTCTTATTACTGACGATTTCTTTCAATTATTTTGACCAAAAACAGATTGATTGACACTTATGCATCAATTGTTAAGTGTTATGCTTAAAATTTCAAGAGAAATGGTAGGACATTTAAAATTTTGGACAACTAGAACATGTTGACCTTGTCCGTGATCACCTCGGGCACGTTACTATTTGACCAGTCAACTTAATCGTCACCTGACGGGTAAATGACCGGTCATTATGACTGTGACTGAGTGACTACCAACACTAAAAATCTTTCACATTTTTAATCAGGTACTTGGAAAAGAAATTTTCGGTTGAATAAAGATGTGTTCAAAATAATCATGTTGGTAAATTTACCTGGGTAGACCCTTCCACATTCATTTATTAATAGGATAGGGGGGATTCTTATTATTTATTGTGCACTGTCGAGAAGACGGAGGCGAAACTGGCTACGGGTTAGGCCTCCTGCGGAAACCACTTAAAAAGACGGGTCAGTAGCTCCATCTCAAGGGTAGTGTGGAAATGAGCTCCAATTTCAAAAGGCACCATAGTGCAAAAAAACTCTCATAATCATAGGTTTTATCAAATATTTCGCTTTATTATTTATGTCATGTTTATTACGATCCTAAATTCACGTTTCATCAAGATAATACGAAACACATGTCGAGTTTCATGTAACCCCTCTTCTTCAATCGCTCATCGCTCGAAATTCATTGCATTTATTGACTTTAATAATAGAACAAATTATAAGAAATATTTTCCGTAAGTGTAAAATTTTTTGTGGGGCCAACGGTTTCTGAGAAAAACGCCGAAAACTACGACAGGGCGCGTTTGGGGTGGTTTTTAGGGGTGAAGCGACCAATTTCTACTTTGTAATTTTTTTGATTTTAAAAACTATTCACTTGCCGCGTATAATCCCCAAGCGGTAAAACTTTATATTTTTTTCCTATACATAGCATACATCAAGGGTATTTAGCAATAATGGAAACATATGTCCTAATATGAACAGTTTTCAAAATACTAGTGTTGAAATTTTATTATTATTTTTTTAATACATTTTGAGCATCTACTGTAGATAATAAGGTAGTTAATAGCTTTAAAATGACATGTCATTAATGCTTGTTAGTTAATGTCCTGTAAAACCAAATTAATACAAAATTGGTATTTTTAATCTCTACTCAGTAAACACACATGTTAAAAAGACGTTTATAATGTACAAACACCATTTGAAAAACGTTTCTTTTTTTACGTACAAACAACTAAAAATGTCGCGGTTTTACAAGTTTCAGATAACATTTTAAACGTTTAATATTAGCATATGCGAAACGAATATTTCAGATATTTTAAAATGTATGTGTACGTAACTCCAAAACGTTTTAAAAACGTTTCTGTTCGACCTCAATGGACTATTCAGTTGATAAGGACGTTTTATAAACATTTAAGAGAACAGTTTTATAAACGCTTTAAATAACGTTAATTTAAAGTTGTCAAACTGTCAAAAGAACAGCCAACATTTTTCGTGAATAATGCACCTATTTTTAACGTTACGATAGACTGTTATTTTTCCAACAATAAATGAACGGTTGATTTTCTAACGTAACACGAATTATCAACCAATGACACGTTGAGAATACGTTTTAAAAACGTATGTGTGTTTACTGGGTAATAACTCGAAAATGGTGCATTTTAGCAACTTTAAAGAGTACAGTTTTTATGTAAAACCAAAGGATGCTTTTGTTTTTAAGAGCGGTGCAAAAAACCAACCTAACCTCCCAAATAATTAGAAGTAAAACCTTCCAATGACAGTGTGTAAGTGGCGCCCTCTATGAGACATCACAATAAGGCTATCTCAATCGTATTTGTCGACCTTTAAAACGTACCCATACCTAATTTTAATCCGATCTGTTGTAGCTTTGATTTTGTAATAAAAGGAATTAAATATCAACACTCAATATCTCGAAAACTGTGGATATTAGGACACATGTTTATTAAGCAAACTCCACTTACTCCTTGATGTATTACTTGCCCTAAACATGTTGGTACTTTTTTTGAAACACCCTATATATGTAATCAATATACAGGATGATCCTAAAAGTACACTGAGAAAATTTAAAAAATTTTTCCTGAACAAATTTTTAGGTTCAATTTTTAATATTTTAAAAAAGTACAGATAAACGGTTTGAATCTCCGATGAAAATGCTGTTTTGATTATTTGTTCCAATTTTGAGTTATTACAATTAAGTTTAACTTAAACGCTCGATGCGGTGTCCACTGTGTTCTAATATACCCCGAAACCTATGCAATTTCAGATAGGTAGTCATTGAAAAAAATATATTAAAACTTCGAAATGTCGATGTACGGGACTAACATAATTTTATCATTACAAAAGAAGTTATATTTCAGAGTTTCATAACTGCCTTCAGTAAACAATATATTACACACACTATTTTATGATCCAACCGGGGTTGTCATATTTCCTGTGTTTGCATGTTGAAGAAATATTTGGAATTATAAACTATTTCGCAAATTTGTAAAGGGTCATCACGCGAAAATGGCCTAGTTATCTTTCAAGTTATCAAAAAGGTGTAAAGACCTTCATTAACTAATTTTGTTCACAGAATATAAATTTTGAAAAAAAATTGCTCATCGCGTTTAAGAAATGCTTTTTAAATAAAACACCCTGTACATTTAAAAAAAGATCTTACTCATTTTTCTGATTACTAAAATACGAAAGAGTTTGCTATCATAAAGTTTATGAAGTATTTGGATTTTGGTATTAAAATATCGTTAATGATTTTGTTAAACGTAGTTGCCTTTGAAAGTATCTATCATGGTTAAATCTTCTTCTTCTTTTCAAAGGCAATTACATCTAACTAAATGAAATACCAAATATCTCAACAATTTTTGAGACGGGATAACACATGTTGATATTTCTTAAACGCGACACGCAATTGTTTTTTTATTAAAAATTTAGATCCTGCGAAAAAAATTAGTTAACGGTCTTTACACCTTTTGGTAACTTCAAAAATAGGTAACCAAATTATTATATTAGCAAACGGTTATTTTGTACAAAAGGTTACCTTTACTTCGTCAGAGGTTCATTCCATAGACTGAGAATATCACTCACCTGTAACAAAAGGAAATATTTTTAAACATCAATTGGTAAAAAGTATTTATGAAATTATGACACATGCAAGCAAAAAAAAAACCTAGCTTGTAGTACATATATAAATATAGTAATTGCATCTGAAACGAGTATAGTTACCATATTCTAACTTAAGAGTAGTTCATCTCTACATTAGAAAAAAAACATTTTAAATAGCCTGATTTTCTATGCATTGACTTGCTCAATGCGCTTGAAAGAGACCAATATATATCATACATTAATAAATTTTGTCCACGACTATTAAATAATGTACTCATTATGTATGTGTTTCCTTATGGATAATGATATCCATTATTCCCTGCAGTGAATAATGATGTCACTATTCACTGCAGTGAATAATGAAATTTGGTAAATAACTTTTTATTTTGATGAGTATTACACGTTGCAGGAGTTTGGAATCTTATTTTAGAAACACCCTTTATAATTAATTCTTAAAATTTTAGACAACTTTTATGATTACGGTTCAGAAATATAAAAGATACAAACAATCCGTTTGGACTGTCAAGTAAAAAATTTATCAAACTATTTCGTTTAAATAAAATATGGGCACTGCGGCTAATTCAAGAGTTGGAAACATTTGTGGATGAAGCTACAATAAACACAGCAAGAAAAGATACAGTACAATTTCATTTTCTTCATTTGTTTTCTTGTCTCGGGATATATTTTTTAAGAACAAAAATCCTTATAAAATCACGGAACAACTGTCAAAATCGTGAAACTGTAAAAACAAAATCGTGAAATTGTAAAAACAAAAACGTGAAATTTGAGGTTACGAATCGGAATCTTTCACTTCTTTGAGAAACAACATGCGGCATACGGGATTGCCTAATTTAATTCATATCAATAATACTATTGTCAAAACTATTAACAATACTTGCCACGGAGCATGAAACAGAATACCAGTTTGGTAACTGACCTTTTTATGACTTAAACTGATAAGAATATGGTTTTCAAAACAACACTTTAAACAAAATACAAACACAATTGACCCGATTATGTATTTATTCAAAACAATAATAATAAAAAATCTTGTTAGTCTAATATTAATATAAAAGGTCCTGTGAATTCGACTTGACAGCTCATATACCTATTTACCATGACCACAAGATAAACGGATATTCACCGTGTATTTTCTGTGCATCACCGTTATGTACTATCGACTGGTTCATTGGTTTCCTCTGAATAGCCATCCGTATTTGATAGGAATCTTTCTTAGAGTGAAACGTGATGAATTTACACGGACCAATCGATATAAATATACACGTGTCCGAGTACGGTATCTGAACTGGGTTTGTTAAATTTCTGACAGCTTTCCAGATATTGAAATTATTCAGCTACGTTGGAACTTGAAACATAAACAAATGTAAGTCATTGAAAAATGCAGTCGGATTCAGTGTCAAAGCGTTGATGCACAACAAGAAGTCTGGCTTAGCAGAACTAAGCCATGACTTTTGCGATTTAGAGGGAGAATATGGAGGTGTATTTTACGGGAAATAATGAAAAAAATGACTGTCTGATTTCGACAAGGAATGTTGCAAACATTTTAAATTTAGTTTAGTATTCCCTTGCAATTTTCAAAGTCTGAAGGGTTATCGAATCGCAACAAATTGTAATAAATATGCAGGGACTAATTAATGTTCGATTCCAATATATTAAGCCCTCACCTTAACTGGACTCTTCGGATATCATCAAAAATAAGATATACGGGGTGTAACAGGATCATGGTACACCCCCTTTTCTCCTTTAGTTTTGAAGATAATTGATTGAAATTTGGGATATCCTATATACATAATAAGCGGCACTTTTTGACATACAAGTGATTTTTTTATGCAGAATTCAGAAATACAATTATATTATTATATTATTATTCCATTGAAAAATCGAAAGTTCACTTCCGGCGAAACCGGAAGTGAAAAAAATCACTTGTATGTCAAAAAATGCCGCTTATTATGTATATAGGATATCCAAATTATAATCAATTATCTTTAAAACTAAAGGAGAAAAGGGGGTGTACCATGATCCTGTATCAGCAATGTAATTTGGTGTCGGTAGAGGTTAGGGTCTCGACGTCCCATTACTAACTACTTGTTTTTGGAAAAAAAAATTTTTTTGATTGACAAACGTTCAATATACTACCCTCAGGAGGCACTTTTTTGAAAATATGTTCAGTTTCTTTTTAGTTAATTTGAAAATCACCCAAAATCACGTTATTTTCGGATTTTTTTTTTTGGCACTTTTCGTAAAAATTTCAAACATCGGCTTCCTGGAGGCAGTCCTTTGAACATTGTTTTATTAAAATTTTTTTTTCATAATTCATTTATTTGCTGAGCTTGCCTTCCAGTCGCTCTCAATTGGATAATTTTTCAAAGTGGTCAGTTCTCTTAACTGCGATTTTATAAAAATGGCGAAGCAAAAAAAATTAATCTAGTAGAGTACCCACAATAATTCCTCTCAGGAATAGGTAGATAAGTAAAAAGCATTAAAATCCCTGTAGGGGAAAAATAAATCAATTTGCAGACTACCTTATTCATACATTTCTTGGAATACGTAATAAACATATTATAAAAAATTTATATCGTTGGACAGAAACAATGGTGAACGGCGTAAAGTGTAAAGAAAAATAAATTTTTGTGATGCATTAAATTTATACGCACCCCAAAAAGAAAATATAAACTTATAATGAAAACAAGATAAAACAAACAAGACAAAAAGGGGGGAACGAAATACTCTAGTGCATCGCCGTCTTGCCATTTTTAAACGCTTTTCACAGCCGATCCAAGCCGTCTGTCCTCTCATTTTCTAAGTAAAAAGAGTGAAAAACAACGTCATCATTCGCCCTTAACCTTAGAGAGTCTGCAACCAGGGCCATTCAGATAATTCAGAGGCGCCGTCTATGTCCTCAAAAAAGGACAAAAGAAGAGTCCTCATTCCTCGGTGGCTAACGCCCATTTGCGTCTGCAGTTGGCCGTTGACGGGATACGCGAGCACTGTATCGAATGACTGGAATAAGTGGTATAAAGGACTCTACAAGACCAGTAATGCTGAGACTGGCAGTATTCGCAGTAGGTCATCAAGTGGTGGGTACTCCAATTATGACGGGAGAAACTCTTGAGCAGTTTCCGATGGATGCCTGAATTGTTATGGAGTTAAATTGGTTTCGAGTGGATTCAAACCGGTTAATTTCAGCTATTGAAATTTCATCAATTTAAAATACAATAGAAAATTGAATTAATACAGTTAAATACAACATTTTATATAGGTTTTTGTGATTTCGATCAGATACAGCTAATTTTATTTTCCCCCTAACGTTTCGGTTTATTACACCATCATCAGAGAAATTATTAATGATTGTTTTTTTAATTTTGTTACATGTTTGATGTTATGTTTTAAAGCAACTGAGTTAAAACAGGCACTCAAATAACACCAAACATGTAACAAACACCTAGTTTCTCTGATGATGGTGTAATAAACCGAAATAAAATATTATTTGATGTTAACGGTCAAGAAACTTTAAATATGATGTTACAATTTTAGTTTTTTTTTTAACCTAGTGAGTTTTTTTTTTTTTTTTTAGAATCTACTCTTATTGACATCATATTTTACAGTAGTTTACATGTGTTCTGCTTTTTAAAAAGCGTACTTTTTGTATGCTGAATCTAAATCTGCCAACAAAGATGTCAGATTTCTAAAAAAAAAAAAAATTAAGACTCTTTTTTCAATTAGGGCTGAAATGAGACTACGAAGCACACACAGCACCAAAGGTACCCTTTGGTGCTGTGTGATATGAAAAGACTATCCAATTTAACAGCTGGTCGTGATAATACGTATTATACCGGGTGTCCATGAGACCAGGTATCCCACTACTTTTTTCTTTATTTATCAAGATAAAAATTTGGAAACCAGAGTACAGGATATTTGGCATAAAAATACATTTTTTTGACCTAACTAGCCCAAAACTACACTTCCTGTTTAACCGGAAGTACTAGTAACTTTTCTTTTTAAACAGCACCATGTATATTTTTTTAAACTTATTCGATACATGTTTGAATAACTTTAACAATGGCTTTTTCAAAATAAAAATCGATTCAGAAATGACCTGGAAAAATGGAATTGTATGTGATTATTTAAGCGGTCATGTACATCATATTAAAATTTAAAATAACTATTAAATAGCCTGGTATTAACTGAAAGGTATTTTTAAACTTTTTCACGGAAAACAAAGGATTTCTTTTTCCAATTTAAATAATTTATATATTTTACGTTAATTGCCACCCTCAAATCTACATGTATACAAAAGTTTAGCTTTTTTTACTGATAATGCGATCAACTTATACGTTTCAGTTCCTTACCGACTGGCCTAAATATGCTCCATACAAAAGTATATAATAATATGCCTTCTATTAAGAAGATTACAATTAAATTTTTTGAATCTAAATCTTAAAACATGCCAAAAATTAGAAAAAGCTTTAGAATAAAAAAAAATCGTCGAATGTCCATGTAAAATGCTCACATTAAAAGTGATTCAATTCTAGTATTTTCGTCAATCCGTTTTGTGGCAGGATGAGTAAACAACTGATTGATTTTTCAGCTACAATTCGAGAATTAGTTAATCCAATACACAAAAAATAAATATTCCCCTGACTTACGCAAAAGTTATTTGCATTTCAAAGCAATTAGCTGGTCACGGTCCATCCAGCAGGAAATTTATGATGTGGATATGCAAATTAAATAAAAGAAACAACAATGAAAAATACCTTTGAGAACTCCTGATATATAATTTTTTATCAACTCTGATGTCAACATGACCAGACATACAAAAAGTTTGAGCTTTATTTACATATACTCATATATATTTTATATCCCTTCGGAGTTTGATGTTATTTCTTCTCCGATACTGTTTTTCCTTCAACGTAACCCATATACAGGGTGTTCCAGTTTTAAGGGACCAAATTTCACAGGTTTTTCCTGTATCTTTTGGAATAAGCTAGATAGCAAATTTCTAACAACTCGAAGTTGAAAATTCCGTACAATTTTCATTAAATATCTTATACTTTAAGCCCGCCTACCACTGACCCTACAGAATTATTATGCGCTCTGCCACTGCGTAGGTAATGAAGATAGAGAGTTATCCCAAATTTCTGCTCAAAATTACTTTTTCTGTAGGACTGTGAAGGGTGGTCACTAAAAACTGGGACACCCTATATAAGCGATTTTCTTCCATTCATTCATTCATTCAACATTATCATTTAATTAATTCCTTTCATTATAACGACTGGCATAATTAGATGTGAACCTACTTATATGAAATAATGTTTTAATTATCGTCAAGAAGGAGTTTAGATTATACTAAAATTACCTTTTGTTATGTCTATAATTACCCGAATATAGGTTTCTAATATACAAATTCGGGGTAAATAAACTAAATAACAGAGTACACTATACTTTATGAAGGCGCTCTTTTACTTAGCTGATGTTGGTAATACTGGTATAATTTTTGAACATTTTGTATATCTACGTACACTACAGGAAAAATATGTTAGAACCTCATAAATACTAGTATTTATAATGTGATTATATTCAAATTGGTCATAAAACATTGACGCCATTTGTTGATGAGTAGATATTGGTCTCTACAGATGGCTTCGGTCACGCATTTTTTTATTACTAATTTGAATGTGACCACCTGACTGGCACAAGACAATAAATACCAGTATGTATGAGGTTAGAACATAATCTTTCTTCCAGCAATACGTCAATGAATCAATAGTACAGGGTGGGCAAATTTCGATGTTTGTATAGGGTAAATCGGTAACTGTAAAATATACAAAAAAATTGGAACACATTCTCGATCTTTTTTTTGAGCCGAATTCATTGGCGAAAACAAAAATTTGTTATCGTCTTTTGTTTTCGAGTTATAAACAAAAGTTCGACTTTTAGACACATGTCAATATTTGTTGTTTGTAAAGTTATGAAAAAACAACTTTTTACATTCTTCAAGTACTTTTGTCTGTATAATACAGTGGCGTCGAGAAAATTTAAAAACAAGGTGCAATTTCGGGTTATGGTATAAAGTTGTATTTTTTTAAACAGGAATCATAGTTGGCTACGGTTTAGTTAAAAAGGAAATTTTTTTTCTCTTTCATATGTGGGGTTGTTTTTGATATGTAAGTATTTAATAGCGAAAATAATCTTTTAGTAAATTACTTTTTGCTTTTTTATATTTATTCCAAGTAGGCCTGTGTCATCTAGGACAGTGTTTATCCGTTTGTTAGTGAATTGCATATTAATAATTTTGTTTCCGTCATAATTACACTCCATTTAATCGTAAAAGATGTCTGAGGAAAATTACGAGAAATATGATATGCTAGAAAGTTTTATTCAAAGTAATAACAATTGTGATATTGCATTCGAAATATATTTCAATCGCTACCCAGAAAGAGTATAGTTATTTTTAAGAGATTAAAAGAAAATCTCATTACAACCATGTCGAAAATTCGAACTTTTGTTTATAACTCGAAAACAAAAGACGATAGCAAATTGTTGTGTTCGATAGTGAATTTGTCTCAAAAAAGATATCGAGAATGTGTTCCATATTTTTATATCTCTTACAGTTACCGAGTTAACCTATACAAACATCGAAATTTGGCCACCCTGTACATTGTGTATCTAGTATTTCAGTAAATACAATACATTTCCGGACGACGATGTAAATTGTTGGCCGAGGTGTTAAGCCCAGGCCAACAAGCAATGAAGTTCGAGATTGTGCTTTTACTACGAGGTACACATACTATTTTTTCTGAAATCGCAATCAATATTATTATAAATTAAGGAATTTTCATTAATGTATAACATTTTTTCATTACAATCTAACTGTTTATGAAACCGTTTCCTCGACAATCACTATTTATTTATTGTTGTGATAAAAGTCAGATTCAGTTCGCTTTAATACTTGTGAGTGCTGAAAAAATATTAAAAAATATTTAAAATGGACAGTGATGATGATGTCCTGGTGTTTGGGACACCATCAGAGTTAGTAACAACTGCAAAAAATGTTAAAATGTTAAATTAAATTTAATATTCTATTACTTCCTCACCCCTCAAAGTGAGGAAGTTATGTATTCGTGAAAAAAATTTTGAAAAATGTTATTGCATTTCTGAACGAATCTCGACGAATTATGACGATACACAAAATTTCTGTCTGTGTGATTCGCGATAGCAGCTACAGTTTTTGAGATAAAGCTTTCAACTTTGGTACACACATTCTAGAGGTCTAGGAAGAGATTGAGTTCATTGATGAGCAAAATCGGTCCCAATGTCTAAAGAATATGTTAGTGACATTCCACCAATATGATTTTTTTGAAACGTCAAAATGACTTTTTTGAAACGTCAAAATGTGACTTTTTTGAAACGTCAAGTCACACGTCGAGTTTCACTACGGTGAGGAAGTTCTGATCCACAAGTAATTGGCAGTGGTTTTTTTTAGATTTAGTGGGATTCAAAATAAAATAAAGAAGGTTTGGTGCAATATCCCAAAAAAAAAACAATTATGCTACTACGGACACGTGTTTCGGAATTATTGCCCCTCATCAGCGTAGCGTAACTAAAAAAATTGGATCTAGGATGGGATAGATCAGGAACAAGAAATAAAATAAGGCTGGAAAGTAAAGTACACAGTACTCAATTAGTGCCTTCATGTTCCCATGTGCCACAAATGGGGCCTCGATGAGCACAGTCGGCAGTACACGGGCAGTACACTAGAGCTCTGTGTGTCGACTGTGCTCATCGAGGCCCTATTTCTGGTACATGGGAATATGCAGGCACTAATTGAGTACTGTGTACTGTACTTTCTAGCCTTATTTTTAGTTCTTGTTCCCGATCTATGCCATCCTAGATCCAATTCCTTAGCTACGCTACGCTGATGAGGGGCAATAACTCCGAAACACGTGTTCATAGCTGCATAATTGTTTTTTTGTGGGACTATGGCACTAAACCTTCTTTGTCCTGTTTTTTTACAAAAAAATGCATTTTTTAATATGAGCTGGTTTGTCTGCCTGTATTTATTTACTGTTTAAAAAATATATAAAAAACCTGTTGGGAGTTACTTTCCCGGCTCAGCTCGGACAAGTAACTTTCTCGTACTGTTTTATGATGGTTGCTTAGCAACGAACTAAAATACTAGAACCGCGTATTTTGGGATCTGCAATTGCACCGAGAAAGTAGACATTCTTGAGCGATTTCAGAAGAAATATTTATAAACTCGTGGATACGTAAAAAGGCATTTGCTTCGATAAACAATCAGGAATTTAATATGGAATTTGATTAATTTCCTACTTGTTGCCCTTCAGTTATAGTGGACACTGGACACCACACTAGACAGTGTTTTACAATTTCCATCTAAACCGCAGGTGAGAAATGTGAAATTAATAAGTTATTTTTAATTAGTCGCCCGACAATTTTAAATGGTTAAAAACAAAACTGATTTTTTTTTCATACATATTTGCGTTATTTGAATTTTAATTTTTTCTTCGTTTCTATATTCGGATTCCCTGGGAAGAAACCAAAACCATCCGTTTTGAATTGTTTTCCTAGATCTACAATGAAGCTGACAACCAACAGATTTACCTAAATTGATCAACCCTGTATGTACATAATTATTGTAGATAACTTTTAATATATATTTATTTACTCTTAATAATAACAATATTTCTTATTATGTTAATAGGGGGGTTCTTCGGACCACAGAAAAAAATTATAGTTCCCACTAAACAATCTAAAAGTATCAAATTACGAAGGCCACCATAAAAATAATGAGTCTCTCTGCTCTCTATTACATCGCATTAAATTTAAATTTTAGGCGTATTAAACTGAATTTTAAGTTCACTATATTCTTTTCGGTATTAAAATTTGGCTGAGAACAGCTTTAATAGCAATTCGCCCGTTTTAATATCATCAGCATTATGTTGAGAACCTTTTACGAATTCACAGTCCCAAATGTTTTATTTAATGTGTTAATGTGTAATATTTTCAAGGCCTCTTCAATTTAGTTCAGAGGCACCTTTAAAGTTTATTTTGTAAAATATGAATGAAATTTAAGGCACCGTTTGCACCCGTCCGTCGTTTTCACTCTGTGAAATATTGTCATCAATAAAGTACGATTTTTTCTTTGCTGAAGTAAATCGAAAATAATACGATAAATACTTTATACAGTACCGTCTCATACTATTTTTGATTTACTTCAGCAAAGAGAAAAATCGTACTTTATTCGTTATACTCGTTAAAATACAATTTTATTGGTTATTGGTTCTGTGAAAAATACTTTTATTTTCTTTCTCTTTATGGGATTTTATGTGCTTTTATTTTATATAATTTAAAAGGTACGTTCGGTATTTAAATGTTTATTTTTGTACGAGTTTTTAAAATGTACTGTTTATGCGCAAATTTAGTGGTACGAATCGAATATTATGAATAATTTTAATTGTTATGAATCACATAATCGCCGCCTCTACTTCAGAGATAGCTTTTATTCACTCGAATTTAACTCCTCTTTATTCACTGAAAATATTGATGATAGCCAGCTGCCACTGGCCATGTTCCCCGACGTGTTAAAATAGGTTGCGGTGGAAGTGCGATTTCAGGACAAACCCAATGGAAACAATTCTTTTACATATTAATTTCGTCGTTTTACACAACGTGTCAAATGTCCTCGTTGATCTGTTGTACGCACAATTTGTTAAGGTGCATAAAATGGTTAAAAAAGCGTTTCTACGCGAATATCTCCGCTCCTTTTAATTTTAGGAATACGAACGTTACTAAAAGATCAAAAGATTAGAAAATTCTCTACCCAAAGGTCCTTACTCGTTTTATCATACGATTTGTGGTTTTCGAGAACTACGTAAAAGGTATGACTCAAGTAAATATAATAGTTTATAAATTAGGTCCTACATTAAAAAAGAAAACAAGGAATTTTTTAAGAAAAAGGATTTATGAATTCATGATTAATGAAATTAATCATGAATGCTTTATTCAGTGGTGGCAATATGTCAGAATTATGAATATTCAAAGTATAATTATGCATTATCACGAACTGATATTTGTCATTCTTCTAATTCTTCTTTTTCTACTTCTTTCTCTTCTTCTCTTTCGTCTCTTTCTTCTTCTCCTTCTTTTATATTTTTCTCGATATCATCGTCAGCATTTAAACAAGATTGGCAAATGCCGCAACAGAAGAGCAATGTAACTTTCGGCAGCTACACAATTGTCCGCAACCTGTTATGCAACTCCAAAAAATCATATTTAAAAAACAATCCGGAACATTAAGTGTTGATGGTTTTTTTGGCTCCAAAAAATTGTTTTTTAATGCCCATCTCCAATCTTGGACTTTCAGCTCATTGCACAATCACTTCTGCACCTGATAATATACTCGGAAACGATGCTTTTTTAGCTGCTTTCGCTATAGGTAGTAATGAAAGATTAATTTTTAATCACTAATTTATAGAAGTAACGATAGTTATTAAAGGATTTTTAATAATTGGAGCACCTTATATGACCAAGAAAAATCGCATTTCACTGGAAGAAATTGATTTTCAAGAAGCATCACTTTGATTGTAAATTAAGGTTTTTCGAACCTGCTGTTTTTCCTCTATGAAAAAGAGCATATGTTGCATCACATCCGGAGAATGCATGTAGAGATAAGATATGCTTCTTGCTGCCTGTATGTTTGTCAAAACTTCGAGACGAGAACATTTTTTGTTCCACTGTTCGTTTGCTTAGTTTAAAAAAAAATTTTCTTTATCAACAGGTGACAACACGAATTGTCCATTTTAAACCGACTATTTTCTAATACTGCTAAATACGTCTACAGACGTCAAAAAACTAACCTAAACTGTATGGTTTGTCAGTAAGAATCCGGTGAACAGTTATACACCCAAGGCATTGTATACTCCAAAACAAAAGAGGGAATACGCAGCTACTTATTTCTATTCAGTCACTTATTAATTACGAATATATACGATATATGAAAATTTATTCTATACTTCTCTAGTTTTAAAACATTCTCACTTAAATTTATTTAGGTAATTTTACAATATCAGTGGGAAAGAACGGAGATATTAGCGAAAAAAACACTTTTTTAATCCTTTTAAGCACCATAAAAAATTATGCATACAACGGAGTACCGGGAACTTTTGAGAAGTTGAATAAAATGACGAAATTAATGTGTAAAAAAAATGCAGCTTTCTTGGACTTTACTAAAAGCACTAAACTATTGGTGACGTAGACCCACCAGGACTTAAAACGCGTAATCTAACATTTTCCTGACACAATTTTCCTTTCGCATCCGTTGTCTTGTTTACTGTTATCCGTATTTTTGATTTTGTAATACAGTTTTAATTTTGATTGTTATTAAGCTGTTTCCAGAACATTTAGTGCAACATTACACACACAACACATAAATATAAAGTCACATGTGGCATATGTAAATTCTTATTTCGTAGGTATTCTGCACATTTTAAGTGTCTTTTTCATTGGCAAATACGTGTCGACAACAGCTTTTCATTGCGCACACGACACCGGATCGGTGCACCGTCACATTTTAAGTCACAAAATTTGTCTATATGCTTACAAATAAGTTGTAAGGCGTCTTTTTCTCTGTGAACTCGACATCGTTATATTTAATACCTACACGCAATGCGTACACAATCAGGTCGCCCGGTCAAGATATGCGACGTAAATAACTAGTTGATGTTCTCTGCGACTATTCGACAGACCATCAGAGAGTACAATGCTTACTTCGATTTGCTAAAAGCTATCAAATAACATAACATTTCAGCATAACCACCTTATATCTTAGTAGTGATTAGTTTTAGCAAAAATATAAATTAATTCGTAATATATTTTGATATTGTCTAGTTATTTATTTGTGGTATCATACAATGTTTCTTCTTTTGGCGCAGAGGTTTATTTATCTATTTTTTAAAATAATTTGTAGGACAATGGCTTAATACCCGAAGAAGGTGAGAAAAATCTTAACATTTTGTTTCGAAAATATACTTCTGAAATGTTCAAAGCCCGCTCCTTGTATAATTTATCACTATTCCAACATTTTAACACGAGTAGTAACCAGATAAATTATTTGATTTTGCCTTAACAGAAGTCATAATAGAAATTAATTGAAATATCTTTAAATTAAGCAAGTAGGATCATTGACTCAACAGGCTGAAACAGTTCTATTACCTCGCTATCTCGCACAAAACCAGGAGCCCCGAAAAACTTTCCGGCAAAAGGAAAACTCGGCCTGCCCGTAATCCTCACGTTATTTGTATTGAAGTTTGGTGTGGAGAGACGTTCAATCCGCTCTATCGAAGTTTGTTTTGCTTCTCCAGCAACAATTTGGAAATTCGCTTAGTTTCCAACCAGTTCTGAAGTAAAAATCTCGGCTTCTAATTAAACTTTTTGTGCGTTGCTGCAGCTAAAACACGATAATTAATGAGATTTCCTACCAACGCACCTTTACTGCTTTTCAAATTAATGCGCTTGGGGACAGTTTAAATACCGTAATTTTGAATCCTGAAGGAATTGCCTTAAGTTTTGGGTCGTGAAATTTAAAATAATCAATAAAGTACATCTATTTTTCTCAAGCATGCATCCTAACACTGCCGTTACTATTACGGGTTATTTAGTAACTTAACTTGTTAAATAATATAATTTAAAAAACAAAATTGTTTAAAAGTTGCAAATGAGAGAAATGTGTAACACGAAACTTATATTGTTAGCATTTGCAGCATTTCTCATGTTAGTATTTTTATCAGCTGTCACTTTAAAATCCAAGCACAAATATCGGGTGGTCCAAAAAAAAAACCAGAACTTTTTGTTTCTTCAGCAGCTTTGCTAATTTCTTCCGATTTTCTCGATCTTGAACTCAAATTGTAACCAGAAGAAGCCAGTAAATGCTTTATAAAACTAATTCATTTTTCTTCCACAGAACAAAATGGTGAAACATGAAAAAGAAACTGCAATATTTAAAAGTAGCTGGTTAACAATTTGCATTTTTCTTCCAAACTAACAAATTTCTCCTATGATAAATTACCAATACAAAGATCTCCTAATTTGGTTAAGTACTATCCATGATATTAATATTTTTATGGTGGCATGTTTTTGAAATTGTGGAAATTAAAATTTAAAAAATGTCCGTACATTTGCGCTTTTGTGTTCATTAAACGTGTTTTCAGTGAGTAAAACAAAAACTTATTGTACATCAACCTTCTAAATCCAATTTTTTCTCTATGACCAGTGTAAGGAATAATTAATAAAAATACAATCGATTACTAAATGTAAAATTAGTCTAGTAAATGTCGGTCGTACAAAATCCTCGAATTTATTCACATTATATTGATGATTTTCTTATTCAATTTGTCGACGGACCAAGTTGCAAATCTTAAGCGTTTTAAATAAAAATGTATTCATAGGGGATTTAAGAGGGCTAATCGAACCAGTCTTTGTAAGGTAATTTTTCAAAATTTATTTCTTCCATACGGTTTGGTCAAATTACACCAAATTTGGAGGATCAGTAGTTAAAAGTGTACTAGAGGGTACATGCATATCTATTTTAATTAATTCTCACTTTATGTAGGGAAAATTTATACTGTAAATATAAGTGAAATTTTAACGTGATTAGCTCCTGAATTATGATATTAATCGGTAAAATTCGAGGTAAAATTCATACATGTCTTCTAGAATGAATCTTCATAATTATGCTCAGCAAGTTTTAAACTTTTATTCCGTAGTATTTGGTTAAAATGAATTTTCTAAATAAGTATCTTTGTCACTACAAATGGAGCAAGGAAGTGTTACCTATATCGGGAATCGCACCTCAACAGGGGTTTACGAAAATTGGAGCGGTGTATACCGGTATGTGATGATATCTCAGTCATTAAAGTGAGATATGTGAGAGACAGAATGAGTACCGGTATATACCGCTCCAATTATCGTAAACCCCTAATGAAGTCGGTGAATAAAACGTCCAGTCAAGGTATAGTCAAGAGCAAAATTATTCAGCGGCGCATGTATAAAAACTTTCTAGAGAGTGACACAGCTATCTGAAGCTTTTTCCCGACTAGGCCCCTTAAAAGGGCGATGATATATTTGTTAGAAATATGAACTCGCAACATTTATTTATGTTTATCAAGAATATACTAGAACTAGAACTTTTAATTTCGATAATGCGTCAAAACAGATAACTTCCGTCAAATAGAAAATATATTTTTATTGAAAAGTAAACATTGATACATCATATCATTGAAAAAAAATTAGTGGCAAAAATTAGGTATTTCATGATTTTTTTTCTTTTCATTGGAGTTTGTGACAAAAATTAAGCAATTTTATTGAATGAAGACAAATACAATAAATATATAAAAAAAGCATATATGTTAGGTAAGTAATTATTGAAAAATATTATATTTTTCTAGACATTGATAATGTAATGAGTAAGTATCAAGTTAGTAGCTGAAAACAAAACATCAAAATAATATGCTAATAAATTGAATACGACATATTGAATTTCTCGTATATATTGACACAAGCAGTCTTTTTTATTCTTGTATTTCTCCATTTCGAATTCTGTTTTATAACCCAACGTGATGACTTAAGACGCAAAAGCTACAAAGTCGGGAGCGGTTACAGCAGTATAACACTACAGTGTAGTTACATACAGGGTGAAGCAAAATAAATGAATAATGCATGCAACTTTGTAAATATTGCCTATATAAAAAAAAGATCTCAATAGAAGTTGTTTATTAAATACAGCGTATAATTATGTGACATTGATTTTTCAAACTTTGGTTTTGTTGCTACGATTTTTTTAAACAGCAAATATATTTTTCTTGCAGTTATTCAAATAATTTTTTTTCTTGCCTACAAATCAAAAGATATTTTGTATTACTGTATTGGAAATTTTTTTAAGAAAAATCTATTTAAAATTTATTAATTAAGGAGGTTAACCATAAACACTGTTTATTTTGAAAATTGTAGATTATACAGTTAACACACGGTATAGCTGAAACGTGATTTAATAGACTTTATCAAAAAATATTATTTGAGGTTTAAACAGAGCAATATAAACCATACATTAGTACACATAATAGATCTATTTATAGATATATGTTTATAGAATGAGATGATTGACCTGTAAGCACACTTTTTATGTTATAAGAATAAAGCGAAGTTATTATTTGAAAATTAAATTATCTGCCTTTGTGTTTTATTTGTGATTAGTTCTAACAAAATGTACAAAAAAATGTAGATTGCCATTTAAAAAAAAAATCGCTGCCAATTACTTGGGGATCAGAACTTCCTCACCGTAGTAAAACTTGACATGTGGTGGAGTTTATAATAAAAGTAATTTTTGACGTTTCAAAAAGTCACATTTTTTTGACGTTTCAAAAAAAGTCACATTTTGACGTTTCAAAAAAGTCACTTTGACGTTTCAAAAAAGTCACATTTTTTGAAGTTTCAAAAGTCACATATCTTGAAGTTTCAAACAAGTAACTTTTTGACGTTTCAAAAAAAGTCAATTTTTGATGTTTTAAAAATTGGGATCGATTTTGCTCATCACCGAACTCAATCTCTTCCTTGACCTCTAGAATGTGTGTACCAAATTTGAAAGCTTTATCTCAAAAACTGTAGCTGCTGTCGCGAACCAGACGGACAGACACACAGACAGAAAATTTTTTTTGTCTGAAATTTTGTGTATGGTCATAATTCGTCGAGATTCGTCCAGAAATGCATAAAAAATTTTTTTAAATTTTTTTCACGAATACATAACTCTCACTTTGAGGGGTGAGCAAGTAATAAAAAAAATGTCATATTAACAAACTCAAATGTGGAAAAAAAATCGAGATGAAATAAATATGCGATATAATTAGTCAAAAAATAGGTATTTACTGTTACACTCACTGATCAGTTTTGTTTTCCCACCCTGTATCTGCTACAAAAATCCCATGGCAGTATAGACAATATTTGAATAATCCTGTGAACAGGTGGACTGCATTTAAACTGTATTTTGCTGTTTTCTGTCCTAGACATTGCACATTTTATTCGACATGGAAATTGTATGTCAGATCATGTTGAATAAATGTAAACTTTTATAACTGGAATACGGAAACGTACATTATTTTTTGCAGGAAAAGATGAGTTAACGGAATACATGTTGGCGGAACAAATTACATGCAGCGTGAAAAATTGTTTTTTGATGACTGCTAGTAATGACTAATGACTTATTCGTGTTATATAGCTTTACCGATATAGAAGAGAACGAACGTCTACAGTGCAGTAACTCTCAACACTTTAAAATAAAAAAAATAAACCACATATAATACCAGAAACAAGGATTATACTGAGTGTCTCACGACAGAAAATATACTTATAGTGGTTTTTGGGGATGAGGTATGGACATCCGTTTAATTTCCGATATTCGATCAGTGAAGTTAAGCAGCACTGATCGAGTCCGGCAATTGGATGGATGAACGATAGCTCATCTAACAGTCGGTAGGCTGTCAACAGACAATCCCAGGAAGGCCGCTAGCCTGATGCAGGCGGAGAGGCAGGCCCGGGTGGAGGGTCGAAGAGACCTATCCAGGAGGTTTGCCACTCTGCTAGTGGTGCAGGCGGGCAGGCGCAGGCGGTGGGTTAGTTGACAGTCGAGGACCGTGGTTCGGAGTCCACGCTAAACCGTAGGTCCCTAGGTAAAAAGGGCCCATTGTGGCCTACTTGCCTAGTAAAATAAGTAGCTACTACTACTACTATAGTGGTTTTTACTTTTATTTTTCAACTGAACATTTTTAACCTTTTTTGATTTGAATAACATTTTTAACATCATTTTTACTTATCATATAATTGAGAAATATCAAAACAAATTCTAATTTTAAATAAAGAACACCTTGTGTGTTAAATAACCATTCGGGAATCTTCTATGGATGCCTTTTTACATCAAAGTGAGTCCAGAATATCCTATAATGGATATCAAATATATATCTTTAGGATAGCTGTTAAACATCCATAAAATGGATATCTCTTCACTGAGTACCTATATACGTTTAACAATGAAATATGGATATCTATAGGATATCCGCTGTTTTAATAAAATATTCAGAAATTATTATTGATCGCATAAGAACGTCCAGTGGATATCCTTCATGTCCATCACTAGCGTCCATCGGATATTTACGTGCTGTCTGGGTAATTGTCTTAGCACTAATTTTCTGACACGTCTACATGAACTATTTTTCATCAAATATCATCAGATATCATCAAATATCATCAGATATCAGCAAATAAACATCTTGTATAAAAAAAATTTAACTGCTTAAAGGGTTTCACGAAAAGGTTTACTTTGATTGCAACAATATAGAAGTGAGATAGATGATGAATAGAGTGGTCACAAAAAAACAATGTTCGAATTTCTTGGGTGGTGTCCTCCTTAAAATTTGCCATTTGTCTAAAAAATAAGATTTGCAAAGTTTCAGCTCAATTGGATAACATTAAACCGTGCCTCATCGAGGTTAAAGTTGTACAAACACATTTTTTTGTAAAAAATCTCCGTTTTTCTCTCATAAAATTAAAACCGTGCGTCCTAGAAACCTGATTCTTATTTCATTTCATAGGATATGTTGTTGTCTTGAAGTTTTACTCCTACCACTTTTTTTAGACAAAAGGCAAATTTTATGGGGACCCTACCCAAAAAATTCGAACACCGATTTTTTGTGATCACTCTAATGATGAAGCTCGATTTAAAAACACCCAGTATGTTCAACTGATAGTCAGTTATTTACAGTTCTACATGTTCTACATTTAATTGCGTACAGCTGTGGTTTGTGATTTTTCAAAAATAAATCAAGAACATCGAACGGGAGCAACTAAAATGACGAATATACAGTAATCTGGCATTTGGAAAACATGTCAGAAAGCATTCATTCAGTGGAACACTTCAAAGAATATATAAATAAAAATATCTTTTCTTTGACAGTGATGTTGTCATTACGTTATTCAAGTCATTGTTTTCTCGACATCTATTTATCCGAGGCACGAAATAGATAATACGGATTTCATTGTTATTTTCGATTAAACGTCAAGCCCTACGACGTGCTGATAAAACCCCCATGTAAAATTAGAACTTGTGTATCAGCAAGTAAACAATTTCGCCAGTTCCTGCCAAACACTCGGCACTAGCTAAGAACAAAACAAACACGATTTCAAACAAATAGCAGAAAGGACTTCATGTCTCTTGGACCAGATGTTACATTTCTTACTTTTCCTTTTCTTTTTTTAAGAAACAATCGATTGAAATCCCATATAAGCCATTCGATAAATCTGGATACGATTTCAATGGAAATTGTTTATTAGGTGCGATTACCGACACTTCAGTGCTTATTTTATGATTAGATTTCCGTAATTTATGCTAAGATTTATTATTATAACTTATAAAAATATTTCCATACTTACGTATATATTTGGCTCGTTTAAAAACGAAAAATCTACAGTGGGATAATTGTCGATATTGACTACGAAATTTACGAATTTAAAACTTAAATTTATTATCTTTCTAAACAGTTCTTAAAAATTGAAAAGATACGAAAAACAGTATTTCACTAAATGAGCCTATTTATCCTTGAAAAAGAGCATAATTTTATTTTATGCCAAATAACTTTTAAATCGTACAAGATAAAGAAAAACATCAATAGAGAGACAAGTTTAAGGACAAAATAGTAAATTAGATTTTATTCTCAAACTTAGTCAGTCGTCTTAAAAAGAATTTGGGGAGCTTAAAGTGGGGATAAACCCAAAAAAAGTTAGGACCCTGTATAGTGTTTCAATAGTTAATATTGTTACAATATTATATGTGCTGAATTTGAATTAATTATCTTAAAAACTGTAAAAGAAATATTTGAAAAAACCATTTCAAACAAATAGCAGAAAACCTAGACGTTTGGGACATATATTTACATGAACTTTTTGTCTTGTAATCATACAAGGAATTAGCCAAGGGGTAAACCTATCTGGAAGTTTGGTGTACAAGCATATGGAATTCTGTGTAATTCTTTGGAATCCCATGGAGTTCCCTGGGAATTCCTTAGAAGTTTTTGGCGTTTCTCGGAAGTTTTACAATTATTATTGTAGTCAAAAATTAGTTATTTGTTATGATTTATATTATAGCATTATTTATTTTACATTATCCTTGTATTCTATTCTTTAATAGAATTAACATGTAGTTACTTTCATGACAGGTATACGAATTGTAGACACAAGTGGGTGTCATATACCAATATCATTATTTTGCATAAACGAATTAAAAACATGAATTCAGTTTTTTATTTATATTGTTTCATCAAAAAACAACTAATAGTTCAGTAAATTGAATCTTGTACTGTTGGTTAGCACTATGGACATTTCTGCATCTTTATTATTTGCAAAAAAAATAATTAAATATACAAGACATTCTCATACAGGAAGATCAGCATGATTGAAAAAGGTGTTATGATTCCAAACATGTTTTATTTTAATATTAAAAATAATATAAAATAACTTTATTCTTAAAACTAAATAATTTTTCTTTTTTTCTTTTAATTTTCATCATTTTGTTTAAAGATTTCTTCATTTGTATTCTTCTTCGTCTTTATGAATTTTATTTGTTCAGGTAAATTGTCAAATTTTTCAGTTGTTAGTCCTCCTATTTTTTTTTTTTTTCTAAATCTGTTAGGTGTAATTTCTTCCTTCTGACCTTCCCGGCTTCATTTATTTAATAAGTCCACCCTCAGAAATGGTGTATACTCATCGAGGTTCTCTTTGTATAAATAGTGTCTTTACTACTCAACCATAATTCAATATAATTTCTGAAATTCACTTTTCGTCCAGACTATTCTTTTTTTATTGATCAAATTTAATCTTACTGACAGCGATTCAAAATTATAAAAGTAATTCTTTGATATCAACATATATAGAGTTATTTTTTAGGTTTGCAGATTTTATTAGGTCGTGGTACTGCTCAGGCACGTAAACATTTTCCACTTTTCTGATTATATTTTTAATCCGACCAAAATCTCTGTTGTAATCTAGGTAACTATGACCAACCTCCGGAAATTTGTGATCAATAATCTTAAACAATCCATTCAAAATTAGACGTTGGTAGAGACAACGTTTGTATTTTCACCGGCACATGATTCCGACCAAATTACAAGATGACTGCTATCTTTGAGCAATGGCAAAAACTATCCAAACAACTTGCCATTTTACAGCTTCCTCTATTTGCCACATTATTTATCCTGTGCACATCCAAATGATGTAGCAATGCTTGCCTCAAATAAAAAGTCTTGAGTTTCGGAAGTGCCATTGTTTGCTGTAAATCCGAAGTTAAGTAACATTTATTTTTATCAACAAAAGGCTATTCTCTATCTCGTCGTTGAATCTCAAAACCTGCTTATATGCTCTACAATATTTTGTCCAGTATCATTTTTCGGATGCCCAAAAGAAAAGTTTAACTTCGTAGAAAAAATATAAGGAAAGTTTCACCATAAAATTGTCGCAAACATTTTATATTGAGATGAGGTACAAAAAACATAATGGTGATTTTTATTCTCTGAATAGTGCGGCTGGAAATGTTTTTATATGTTCTTAGTACTTAATCGATATGGTCTGCTTGAGTGGTGCTTTCTATTTTATCAAGTAATGTAGTAGATTGTCCAGTTTTCGCTTTGTTTTTTAATGAACTAAACATTTTTTCTGCTAAACTGAATAATGAACAGAATACCAACATTATTTGTTTATCGCAAGTAACTGAATTCTTTATAACGTGAACGAATATTGTTTCGGAGTCCTTACATTAACTCTATGACGCCTACGCGACGTGCAACTAACTGGTGTAAAGCAGTAAATATGAGACAATTTTTGAAGTCAATGTCTAAATAATCACAACTGTTTAGAATCGCCTTTCTGGCTTCCAGGTTAAATTTTTTCACCGCACTTCAATCTGTATTTTTCCTTGTACAACAGTTTCTGTTCTATCTTCTTTTTCGGCATAAACTTTCCATTTTGGGAAGAATATTCTTATCCTCTGTCTCTTGCAATTGTTGATCTTTTTTCCATTGGTTTGGATTTCGTAGCCATTTTCTAGAAACTTTCTCTTTCGGATCAACAATTCTCTTTCTAAAGTTGCTTTTTCCTAAAAAATGACATCATTGCGGCCATCTAAATTAATTCATTTTCGGCCATGACAGATAATTTACTTTCAAGGTAATTCATTATGTCTGGTAACCCTTTATTTACAAGTTTCTCTGAGGAATTTCACATTTATTATTATTTCCTTCTTCACCACTTGATAGAACATATGCACTATCAGAGAAAATATTTTCACCACTAGATATATCTGACATTCGAGTTTTACTAGAACCAATATTCATACAAGATCGCTGAAAAAGAGGTTATCAAATTTGAATAGAATTTTGAAGGCGTTCTTTGAAAGCATCCATGGATCCAGTTTTATTTATAAGAAAGGTTGATTTTATTCTGTTACTTTATTTTTAGATTCCTTTTTTTGAATTTTTTTATAAATGTGCTAATAAACTTTCTTCTCCCGTCTTTTGTTGTAATAGTAACTATTTCCATCCTAACGTAATAATATTAATAAAGTATTAAAAACATTGTTTTCATTTTATCCGATTTTATTTTTTAGAATCAATTTTTTAAGTTTATATAATGCCTTTACTAATGTTCTTATAAAATGGTTTTGTTGCGATATATGATAAAAGATATCTGTTCATTTTCGTCTGAAATAAATACATACATCTTTGGAATTCCCTTGGAATTCCGTGGAATTCTTTTGGAATTCCTTGGAATTCCATGGATTTATCTGTAATACCCTGGAATGACTAGCCAAAATAGTGGAATTCTGTGGAAGTACTTCGGAAGTAGAAGTTTGGTGTACAGATTTTTGTAGGCAGGTTTTTCCCTCGGAATTACCGTTTAAAGTTTGTCCACGTAATTAATTAACACCCTGTATATCATTATTCATTAACATGTTTTCTCCCAATCCAAAACAAAGCAGGATGTTGATTTTTCTCTTGCGTTTAGCACTCAAATACATCTAAATTATTTCCAATACTGTTAGAGTCGCTCTCAATAATTTACCGAATTCAACTCCAATCCGAAGAAATAAAAATCGCACTATTTTATTCAAACCTCAGATTGTAAATAATTAATAATCAGGTCACGATATCACGTAAGCAATTCAATCCTTGATAAGTGATGTAATAAAGCGCTGGAAGCGCCAACAGGGATTATTGCGATTGGGGCTTCTACTGAATCCGCTGCTAAAACTAAGCTTCGCGACCCGCGTGTTACTTTATCGCCAACAGCTGCATCGAATTATCAATACTATGATTCAGTAACTGAAAAATATTAACCCCTAGGAATTTCAAGCCACTGCTCCCGTAAGCCGACGCGACGTATAAATATTGTGGACTATTATATTCTGCATTGCGAGAAGGCGTAATTTATTGCTGTTTTACATTTAAGAGTTCATAAGAGAATTATTTTCCAATTATTTTATTGCCATATTACGGTTTCCTGCACCGAAACATGTTAAGTGGATCGCTATAACAGCTCTTTAAAAAATAAATACATTTCAATTTTGTACATAAGAAATATGTTAAGGAATATCATGGAATGTACGAATGTTAACTAGAAATGCAAGAAAATGATTATTATTAAACTAACAAAATAATGAAACTGTCATTTTAAAAATACTGTATATTAATGGGTTTAAATAAAAAATGGTAATAATTTACAATATCTTCACTTAGGGCCAGTTTTTCATCTCCTATCGATAAACAAGTTCCATGGAAACAATTATTGATACAATGGAACCCAAAGATATTGATTAAATTTAATAGGAGATTGAATGGCCGATCCTAAATATAATTAAAAAAAATATTAATGGGTTTTTTGTAAAATTCTTAAGTATTGACATAGAGCCTAAAAGGCAACAGGAACAGAAAACGGCACTTTTTGTCTTTTTTTGTCCACTACATTCTCTAAATTTCAAAGACAAGGTCATTTATACATAAGTAAACGAAAATATAATAAGTGACACTCCTAAGTACAGCCCTGAGAATGCGACGAACGTCCCGTCTATATTCACTACTTATAATTCAGTTAATGTGTTGCTGATTGGTAAGTTTTAGAAAAATAAAAGTTTGCATTTGTTACGTAGAAAAAAAATAAATAAAAAATCTTTGCAAAGTCTTAGGCCGAATTTAATGCAATAAAACTTTTGATTACTTTGTAGGATCACCCTGTATAAATTAGCAAATTCCCCACAAAAATACTGAATGCAGAAGAATTAAAATACATATTCACAGTTTTCACTCGTGTACCTGCAAAAATGTATTCCAGATTCAACTTTCATAATGTGATTCTGGCCCCAAACAGATGTATCCAATTATAACATTCTCAGTTATGCAAACTATTTTAAAATTGAATTAAAACCGAAATTAAAATGTAGAGTAACAATGGGTAGAAACGATTTAACAAAATTACATTTCATTAAAATTAACAGAAATGTATGAAATGTCACCGTTCGTCGCGTTCAAATTAAGTAAATCTGATTAAAGTATTTGTATGCGTATATAAAAAATCCAACTAGAAAATATCTGATGTGGCCAGCACATAACTTTCTTATACCAGTATATATCATCCCGATCTAAAAAAATCATTCTATTTAATTCTTCACTTACCTCAATTAAATTTTAATAGCGTACCTTGAAATGTTTCATTAACATTTTTAAATAATTATCAGGGTCCTTCATTACTGTCAATAATAATTCATGTCATATATTTTAATAATTTTTACTTTCTTACACCTAATATAAGGAAGTATAGTAATTGTGGTTTTTTTCGACCGCGAGATTTTGATTGATATATACGTTTTGAACCCTTTTGCATCCATTCTGACTATTTTCCGAATGACGTCTGTCGGTGAGTGTATGTGGATGTCTGTCGGTGAGTGTATGTGTGTATGTGTGTGTGTGTGCGTGTGTGTGCGTGCGTGCGCGTGCGTGCACGCATATCCGCGATAACTCAAAAAATACTATTGGGAGACTTTCCAAATTTGGCAGTTAAGATTTTCAACAACATTTTGGGTGACACATTAAATTTGGTGGATGTGGTACCACCAGACGAGACATAATGAATCAAAGAAGAAAAAAAGGTACAATTTCGGGAAAAAATTTAAAAAATTTTATTGCATTTCTGGGCGAATCTCGACAAATTATAATGAAAAAAACATAACAAAAAAAATCTATCACCTTGTCTGTAGTATCGCGCTAGCAGCCACAGTTTTTGAGATAAAGCTTTCAAATTTGGTACATTTGTTCTAAAGGCCAAATACAATGAAAAATTCGATGATGAGCAAAATTGGCCAACTGAAAGGGGGTCCACGGGACCCAAACTTTCTTGTATTTGACTACAAAAAAATATATTCTTGATGAAAGATTATAAATAATGTCTGCTATATCAAGCGAATAAAATATATTTTCCAAGTACTTAAATAATAAAGCTGATGTAAACTGAAATATTTTACACATTTGGTCTCATAAAATGGGGTTAGGTTAAATTTAACAGTTTGACGTCTAATTTAGTTACAAAAATATCAATGTCAACAACAAAAAACTATCAAAATATATGACATGAATTATTACTGACAGTATCAAATGACGCTGATAATCAATTATTAAAAAATTTTAATGAAACATTCAAGGTACGCTATTAAAATTTAATTGCGGTAAGTGAAGAATTAAACACAATGATTTTTTAGATCAGGATGATATACTGGTATAAGAAAGTTATGTGCTGGCCACATCAGATATTTTGTAATTGACGTTGACATTTTTGTAACTAAATTAGAACTTTCAAATGTCAAACTGTTAAATTTATCCTAACCCCATTTTATGAGGCCAAATGTGTAAAATATTTCAGTTTACATCAGCTTTATTTAAATACTTGGAAAATATATTTTATTCGTTTGTTACAGTAGACATGATTTATAATCTTTCATCAAGAATATATTTTTTTTGTACAGTCAAATACAAAGAAGTTTGGGTCCCGTGGACCTGTTGGCCAATTTTGCCCATCATCGAATTTTTCATTGTATTTGACCTTTAAAACAACCAGATTTAAAAGTTTTATCTCAAAAACTTTATATTTTCGCTAGTTTTGTGAAGTTGAAGAATAATTTTTGTTATAATAAAATTTTAAGATTTTTTTTACTCCAAATAGTTTCGGTTCCAATAAAAAATCATTTCTCAGGAGTTTAGATAAAATGCACGAAAACCTAAATAACTCTTACAAATTTCGCACAACACAAATGGGGAAGGGGGGGTGGGTCGATGCATATTGAGGTCCTCTGTCACCTTGCGTTGGTCGTACTCAGTGAAACTCCCTGTATAGATCAGTTATAAACAAAAAGTAAATAATTTAGCGGTTTTTAAAGAAAAAGTAAAAATATCTCTGGAAATACCGATTTCAGTTATAGGTCATTATTCACAAAAATTGTAAAGAATAAACGTGCCAATTAAAAAAGACAATAATATACAGAGTGTTCCATTTGAAAATAAGCACTTTGAAAAGTTCTAAATTGGCGCTAGTGTATAATAATAATCAATATTTGGCTGTGTCGTTAAAGTGCATTCCCTGTCTATATAACTGCAAGTTAAATCTTCTTAATTAAAAGTATACACACACACACAGCGAATTAATTTCTTAAACCTTGTTCCCACCAAAATTTTCACATCTTTCGAATAACTCGGCAAGGCCATATCAAAAACTAAAAAGCGGGAAGGTAATTTTACGCTGAAATTCAAAATTTAAAAATAGGGTGTTCCATTTAAAAAAAAAGTATCTCAATGATGTCACCTTACATATTTCATAATATTTTTAAATTGTGCCTCTTGACGCTATACCACTTCCACAAAAAAAACAATTTCCCAATCTTCCAATAAAGCCAATATTGGACTTTCCCGCACTATGGGGACACCCTGTATATGTTCAAGCAATCATGCAATTTGTCATATTCCTATTAGATATTCTATCCACTCCGACTGCAAGACTTTTGACTGTACGCCCATGTACAACTTTCTTAACACCACCTAAAGCAAAATCAGATTTTCAGATCCTGAAATTTTTGTCTTGTTGTATAACCACCGTATATTGTATAATGAACAATAATAAATTTATAAGGGACACCATATTTTAAAACATTTTTGTTACAGGTTATTTCGCTCTGCCATCGATCTACTGCCTCGCCTGGATATGTCTTGATGTTTTATTTTGCACCGCCTCAATAATGCATCTTTGCACTATCAGTGTGGACAGGTACCTTTCACTGAGATACCCCATGAAGTTCGGCAGGAACAAATCGAGGAGGCGAGTAATACTGAAAATCGTTTTCGTCTGGTTGCTGTCGATAGCGATGAGCCTCCCATTGAGCCTGATGTATTCAAAGGTATTAATATTCATTACAGTGATGGTTTTAAAACGATATGCCAATTCGACTATTTTAAATATTCAAATTGGACTTTGAGTGGTTACAGTTTATTACAAATAAATAAATGATCTACATAATAAGTAAGTAGAGCAGAGACTAGAGTTAATTATATTATCAGAGATTTTTGCATGTATAGAGAATCCCAAAATTAGACACATTTTGGAGGATAATATACATTACTCACCGGTATGTAGAGCTCGAAATTTAGGTATTGATGACGTCAAAAGCAGGACTGGCTATAGGCTATGTGTCACGCATAAATATGTTCATGCACGCACGATACAATGCATTTTAAATGTATTTTTTTAACGAAAAAAGTCTATTACATCTGTCATCGTAAGAAATCCGGGTTTGTTTTTCAAAATTGTTTCAAATTCTTGTTTTACTATTTCAACAATGTTTCCCAATAATTCAAAAATGTATTCTCGAAGATCGAATACAATATTCATTCCATCAACTATAGTAAATTTTTATAATCAAATCGAATAATAGTATCCGTATGTATATATCAGTTAATACGTAGTCGGTATAATCGGATAAAAATAAAAGACGGTTATTTTCACTTTGTCGACGTTTCGATTAAATATCTTAATCTTCTTCAGGACTAAAAACAATAAAAAACTTACAACTTACAGTACTGTACGGTTACAAATTGGTAGATAAAAATAGAAATAGTATTTTAATATAATTTGTGAATAATTGTTAAATTATATTAAAATCCTATTTCTATTTTTATCTACCAGTGTGTAACCGTACAGTACTGTAAGTTGTAAGTTTTTTATTGTTTTTAGTCCTGAAGAAGATTAAATATTTAATCGAAACGTCGACAAAGTGAAAAATAACCGTCTTTAATTTTTATCCGATTATACCGACTACGTATTAACTGGTAAATTTTTATGTTTCTGGCCTATGTTCGAGGTCGCGTATAGCTTGAGGAATTTGTAAAAAATTTCCGTGTAAGAACTAGCGTTACCTGAATTTAACTGCTGTAGGAGAGATTTCACATTTTCAAAATTACAGTAATAGTACGATGCTGTCTCTATCCAAGTTCCCAATTGCGTTAAAATGGGCTGTTGAGGTAATGGAGTACTCGACATGTTATATGAAGCAAATTCTGGTATCTTCCTTCAACATTCTTCCAGCAACTTTCATATAGTCATATATAATTAACTCCATCGGTAACAAATAATAATTTCTCCGTAATTTCTACGTATTTGTCACCCCATAATTGTTGCAGACTTGAGTGCGCTACATCCAATACAGTGTTAGAATTTGTAGTTTCTAGTACTTTAGGCGATCAAGTGTCCACGTATTGAACAATTTATTTCAATACACCCACTAAAACATTTGCAACTTTCCAACCACAAGCATTAGGAGTTTCGTCCATGCCAAGCCAGATGTATTTTCCATTCAGAAATTTTCTGTCTAATATTGTCATACTCCGCTGATAAATATTTTTTTCTTAGTGTCGACTTACATGGCAAAAGTGAATTATCTAATTTCGACCACAGTAAGTTACATCTAACCATCACTTCCACTCTAAGTTAAAAAGTCGTTGCTTCTTACTATCAGTAAAGACACTCACACTTCTTTTATGATATTCTGAGAAAATGTGTTTATTAACATACGTGTTACATGTCCAAGGAAGAGCTTTGTCACAGCTACTACAATATTCGTGCATCGTCACATGGCAATTACGGGATATTGAGAATCCACAATTTACTGTGGCCTATAAAAGTTTACAATGAGACATTTTAAAGAGGCCGATCGGCTCTATACAATTTCACGTTGTTACAACGACCCAACGTTGTGTAATGTTGACCCACATCGTAGGTACCTACGTAAATTCACAGAATTGCCACAGTGTGGTACAATTGTAAAAGAATCAATTACGTTTTTATTTCACATAGTACGTTTTCCGATAAAACTAATTTACGTATTAACATTTCAAATTGAAATAAATTTCACTTTATCGTATTGTGTAAATGTCTGTTTTTCTATTGGTTGGAAATTTTTCAGTAGGTGTTTAAAATTTAATATTATGTCTGTATAAAAGCCGTCACTGGAACCGAATCCTACTATTCCAGCTCTAGATATAAGTTAGTACCATCAATTTAGTTCGGCAAAATTTCATAAAATATAATAAACTTTAAAATGAATTCATTTTTGTGGAGACGAGCGATGTACTTATGACAAAGGAACCATCACCACAATACAAAGATACTTAGATGAAATGAAACGTTTTAACCCCCAATCAACGAATATCTACAGACACTCTGAGTGACGCCTCAGCGAATACTGTTCATATTCTTATTAGGCGCTTTATAGAAGATCACAATAAACAAGTTATTCAGACATCTTCATTTGACTGGCGAGGTGGTGACTATTATTTTCTGATGATATCCTAGAAGTAATTTTTAATTATTGTAAAAACATATACAGTATTTAAAATTAAGTAAAATATACATATATTTTAACCTCCACGGAATTTTGTGATTAGCTTATAACTTCGTAAAAAATACATGTTCTTGCTAAGTGTAGCGACCAAAACGCAGTCTATCGATTCATCGATATAGTTAATAAAATAAAATATAATGTCGCAGCTTAGCTTAGAGAATTACATCCTAAAATAAGTACGGGCTGTAGAATCAAATCTTAAGATACAAAAAATGCTGTCGAATAAACTTGTCAGGACGATCTTATCTCTGGCCTAACTGTGGACGCTTTATACCAGTCGTTGGGACCATCACGATCGTGTGGTATCTGCGACAGGATCTCCCAAGGCTCAGTTCTGATAATGAAACGTTCCATTTACGTTTTTATATAAATGTCCAATTACATAGTTGGTTTAATTAAAGAATAAATGGAAAACATATATCTAAAAGTACTTTGTAAAAACTGAAAATAAATTCACATTACATAAAATAAAAAATAAATGTGTTTTTATACATATTTCAGGACCAAGGATCTCTAATAATTGATGGAACCTGCCAAATTCCCGATCCTTTATACAAATTCATAGGATCTATCATCTGCTTTTACATTCCTCTGCTTGTGATGCTTGTGACATACGCACTTACAGTTAGACTTTTGGCGAACCAGAAACAAAACTTGGGAACCCCAGATTGGTCGAGCAACTGGATGGGACCGGCATCAACACCGTTAGGTAATATTTTTTTAGTTAATTTATATTATTTTTCCAAATTTCATGTGCCCTTGACAATGAACGACTTTTCGTTGAATTTGTTCACTACGAAATTTTAAATTCTTTTTAAAATGAAACTATTCAGATTACAAAATACTTTTGACAGGCAAAACAAAAAAAAATCTACACTTAATACACAAAAAATTACAAAAAAAAATACATTCAAAATAAACGCGACAGGCGGAACGACAACAAGAACATTCACCCTTGAAACCAAACATTTTTATTGACCAAAATTAAAAAGTTATCCAACAAAACAGCTTTTATTAAAATCATAATTTTTATAAAATAAATCCTAATCGACTCAATACAGTACAAAACAAAACAATCCACCTTAACTACTTTTTCAACTGAAATGCAAAAGTTACTCAACAAAACGCCGTTTATTTAAATCATAGTTTTCATAAAACAAATCCCAATCGACTCAAAACAGTACAAAACAAATCAGAAAACTGGAGGGTCAAAAGGATAGCCGAAATTAAATAAAAACCATGTGGTCACAAATAATACATCAACATACCAGCTCCTCCGCCAAAAGTTAGAAAAATAGTGTCAAATTTACAATCATTAAAAAAATCTTTACAAACATTACTTAGAAACGATTAATCAATTATACAAGAAAACAATTTTTACACAATTGCTTTTCAAAAAATCAAAACGACTAAACGATTTAAATAAATACAATTAACTCAACCTGTAAAAATCTGTTTTCAAAATTATCTAATAAGAATGCTAGCAGTAAACAACTCAATTTAAAATAAATTAAAAAAATTTCATAATTTTAACATGAACATTCCTTGCAGTAATAATTTGAATTTACTTTACTAAAAATCATAAAAATCTATCAACTAATAAACTCACAATAGACCAAAAACAGACAAAAAGGATAAAATCTATTAGGTCGTTGCGTGTATGATAAAGTCAAAATAATTTATATATATATATATTTTATATATTTTGATAAATGAAAGGCAAATTATTAATACTGTATTAATAATCAATATCCGGAGAATTTTCTTGATGGAGAATTTTCAAATAATTAAAAGTAGAATACATCGGCCACACACAACCTGAGTTTCATTTACAGCAATAAAAAAGTTTACTGTGCAGACTGTATTTCAAATCAATAAAAAGTTGAGATTTATTTTACCGAGAATTGAATCGGTAAATGATACAAAAATTTCAAAAAAATTATTTAAAAATACCCAATGCGAGTGCAGTAAATATTACATCTGTGCGTCATCTACACTTTTCAATGTGCCGCTCGCCGAACACAAGTATTATGTTCAGGAAAGAAGAAATTAAGACAAAAATATGTAAACACGCATGAAATGACGTGACGTATTATTAAATGGGATTTTGGGAAACAATATCTGGTGATGATGGCAACTAGATTGGCGAAAGGCGTATCGAGTGAGGTATACGGTGTCTTGGTGCCTTATGGAAAACCACGTCAGTATTATTAATGAAAGAATCAAATATTATCAAATTTTATTAGTTTTGAAAATATAGTAGATTTCGAAACGTCAACTTTATTTTCTAAATTTTTCTTTCTCTTTTTTGGAATTTACTACCACATGAGTAATTCTTCGTTATCTAAAAAATATAGTCAGTTACCCAGTATGATACTAGGAAAAATAAAACTCTGCACTTGTGACTTTACCTCAAAAGATTAGTGTTTTTTGACAATTAATATGAGACAAAAATAATAATATAATTTCCTAACGTTTCGGAAAACGAATCTGTTTCCTTTTTCAAAGTTATTTATTATTTTTTAGAAAAGACAACATTTATTTTCTAACCTAAAATATATTACATTTAATAATTTCATTTTCAGGTTATATTTTTTTAGGTGTAACATTTTTTAATAAGCGAAAAAACATCACCTAAGTCTAACATCCTTTTTACGATCTTTGCAAATAAATATGTATGCAATAATATATATAAATGTATTAATTGTAGGCTTAAGATCAGCAAACTTAATAAACTGGAATTTCAGTAAATAAAAATAATTTAGGTAAAATGTTAATAAATAATAAAGAGAAAACTGAAGGGTTACAAAAAAAAGGTGTATATGCGTTACAACGCAGTGACTTCGATACATTGGAGAAACTAGACGAAATGTAAAAAATCGATTCGAGGAACACAAGAAAACTATTGTAAACAATGTATATAGCACGGTCATGTCGAACAGATTCCATAGAAAACAGTCACTTTATAAATTTAAACAATGTTAAATTAATTCATTTAGAAAAGAAAAGAAAGAAACTTGCTTTATTAGAATGACTAGAAATAAGTAGGACTGTTAATAAAAATTTAACGAATGAACAACAAATTTTTACCGGTCACCATATTTTAGATAAAATAATTTAGATTTAAAGAATAAAGTAATGTCCAACTTATAAAAAACATATTTTACAATAGTTTTATAATAGGTGCCAGATGTGGTTATATAAGCAATGAACACAAATATTACTATTCAGTATCCCCTGTATTCTTGACAAAGGCGTACACACGTGTAGTTTTTAATAATATTGAACCATTAACAAGCCAATTTCCTATATATATATAAAATAATAATATTTTTTTACGATATCTATAATATCTAGATATAGGGAGTTTGGATGTCATCCCAGAGACGGATTTTTAAACCGAAAATCGCGTGCTACAACAGTAACAAATTAAATTGTAATTTTTGACGATGTACTTATACATTAACTAATTAATCTTCGGCATGTAAAACCAGCATCGATGAGCGGTAGTCAACCGCCGAAAATTATGTTGGTATTGATGAGCGGCCGAGAAATATATTATTTACATATGTAGTGCCGAAGGGCAAATATTGTTTGCATCCCTAGGTAACTGTCTGCCATCGACCTTACATTTAGTTTACATCCTTGCTCTATGCAGTTTGTAATTTGTTCAGTTCAAAAACAGTCTAGCTAGCGATATGTTATGTGTACGGCGAGTATAAAAATATTTCTCATTTATTCGATATTTTCTGTTCAGTATAGTGGGTTAGTAGAAATAAAAAATGGTGAGGCAGTCCCCACCTTCAGAAACAGTGCATCTTATGCAAAGTGTGATGGACGTTAGAGTGTAATACGTAAATACATTCCAATCATTAGTAAATCCGCTGTATGTGTGTGACGAAATACGTGTCGTCGAAAAAACACCACAAGGCAAACACTGCTTACTGTTTGCCCCTGTCTTGCAGTCTGCTTCTGTTATGTACGTTATGACATCCAAATTTCCTATGTATTTAAATATCCCTACATTAAATTTTGTACAAGTTATAAATGACGGTATTTAAAAATCGTAAAAACGTGACACTAAGCCAGCCAAAATAAACAAAAAACCCATCCAGAAAAGACATACTAAACATTCCACATGATATTCTGTGTAATCCTTTGCAATTTTATCTTTTATCTCCTATCGCAATTTGTCCATGTGACTGAGTTCCTAGAGTCGCCGTTGTAATATGTTAATGTCTAATAACTTTTGCATTTACACAACAAAACGACGAAGTTAAGTGAACATGCACAGGAATTCCAGAAACTCTGCGGTTCGAAATTTCAAACTCTGTATATACTTTTCGCTTTGACAACAACGTCCAGGGATCTGTTCACGAACATACAACCCTACTCCAACGGTTTCGTCTGGATTAGTCGCACATCACGTATCGTCCACCAGGCCGTTTTATTCGAGAGCATTTCAATAAAAATAATTCGACTACGGCATAAAAACATTCGCAGACGCAAAATTGGCAATTTTCCTGTCCATAAACAACCTATCTAAGGCGGATTGCTTGACTATATATACGTATAATAAAGTTAACAGCGTCTATCAAATTTCAGCCGTATTATCTCGAACACTGCAGCTCTTCTAAATTAGCAGAGAGATTGCATTTAAAACTTGTTACAAGCTCCAGGAAGGTGCATTCCTCAATTATGCAATACTTCAGCAGAGTATATTATCTCATAATGGCCCTAGTCCACCATCTGTATAAGCTTAAATCATTACATTTAGGATGTGGGAGAAATACCAGGAAGAAAAGTATCATTTATAATGTACGAGGTTATTCAGTTATTAATCCCCAAAAGTACAGGATGGATCCTGGTTTCAAATTAAGAAAAAAAGTTTATATAAACACATCCTCTAAAGCGATCTATTTAGATTTTTTTTGAATTTTGTGTTTTGGTAAAAAATATGTAACTTGCGGCATAACTGTTGTTATCCATTGGTGCCGAAATGGGGTCCGGTGCTATATTTTTACCAATATATGCTACACAATTAAATAAATGACAATCAATTTTACATTTTTTATATTCCAAGTCAATTATTGAGAAAGAAATATCATTCAATTATTTAAGAATACAAAAATATTATGTCAAAATGAATAGAGTTGTTGAAGTTCGATCGAGTTATACGCAAAAAAAATAGGTAGCTGCTTGACTAAAGATATTTGTTACTGTTTTTGCTATAATAAAGCTTTTTTTAGATAATAAATAAGATAATGATCCTATTAATTGAACTTTGACTTTAACAAATATGAAACTATTATTTATTCAGTGGCGTAGCAAATATTGGTAAAAATAGATACACCAGACTTCGGCACTAATGAAAATCAACCAAATCGTAAGTCATGATGCAAATTATACATTTTTATGTTGTTTGTTAAAAACAAAAAAAATTAAGGTACAGCTATGGGTTTCAAAAAATAAAATAAAGTTTAGTGCCATATCCCAAACAAAAAAAAACAACTATGCAGCTACGGACATATGTTTCGGAGTTATTGCTCCTCATCGGCGTAGCGCAGCTAAGGAATTTGATCAAGGATGGGATAGATCAGGAAGTCTGAACTGAACTGAATAACTCCAAAACACGTACACGTAGCTGCACAAGTGATTTTTTTTTGTGGGATATGGTACTTAAACTAATTTTAATCTTTAACTCACTTATTTTCGCAACGAACCATTTTAGAGCAAGTTTATATGAAGTTGTTTTTTTTTTTTTGTTTCAAGCCCTGAACGTTTCGGAGGTAAAAATGTGATTCACCCTGTATAATACGTAAAAAACTATGTTATATCTATTTTACAACATACTCTAAACGTATGTCATTTTAAAAATTTATATTATACGGAAACATATTAAAATATTAATAGTATGTATTATGTATGCGTAGAATAATATTTTATGATTCACTAATTACTGTTGACTACGAATTCTTAAATACTATATTAATTGTAGCGAAATAGACCGTCTGTAATTGTTGACTGTATAACACAGAATTGTACAAATAACATTAAAAATATAACAAAACACATCACTAGGTAAAATAAAAGACAATCAAATTAACCTGATGATAATATTATTAAAATAGAAACCAATGTGTATTTCTGACTCAATAATCAATTTAAATGTGTTTAAAAAGGATTAGTGATACAATTATATAAGAAGGAATGCCAAAAAATCCAAAGACAAATTGCTCTGTAGTTTCTCTTATATCTGGCTCGAGGGATCATGCAATTAAAACGAATTTCTAATAATTCTGCAATAAAATACATATGATAATATTAAATAGCCGCGCTTCCACCACGATTCCTGACATTTCAATGCAGTGTTGCCAATATTTTTTGGTCTAGGCTATTTGTGAAATCGAAAGCTTAAGTTCATTTTTTGAAACCTTTTAACTTAGAATCAAAGAGAAACATACGGTATTTGTATAATTTCATGTTTAGAGTTCATCAGTATAATGATTATAGATTGAAAATTCTTGATTTTCACTATTAATATTTCTCGACATATTTGGCTCTCAACTGTAAGAAAAGAAAATGAATAATTTGAAAAATTCCAAAGAGAAAAAATTGGCACTTTATAAATACAGAACTTATTATATACTATGTGGAAATTTCTTTCACACGAGTAACTTCCCAAGTGGTTCTGGCATTTCTCAAACACTTACGGCACATCTAAACGTGCATATTGTGATGAAAGAATTGGGAAATTATTCATCCAGTCGCTAACACTCTTCGTAAAGGCATTTGTTTTCAAGTATAATATGTGCGAAAATGTAGAGGGTAACTAAAATGCCGCGAACTAACGGAAATTCTGGAAAATTAACTCTGTTTGAACCTATAGAGGATAACGTGAAGGTGAATGATACCGAGCAGTGAGAAGATTAAATGGAGAGGCCGCAATCAAGCGCTAACTAAGGGCGGATGGAAGTAAAACACGTTTTTACGGTGGCCATTTGTTAGTTTTATCGGTGCCCATGATGGATGATAATTTATTTATGAAGGTACTTATGAAGGTGTACCGTTGTATTTTGTGCGTTATCTTAAGTGAAAAGTATTTGTAAAAGCTATTCATTGCCAGTATAAAATTGTAAAGGCCTAATTGGGTATACGAGGCAAAACACATTATTTTTACGTGTTTCGTTCTCGCCATAAATTTTACGTTTAATGTTCTAAAAAAATATATTTCGTTGCCAAAAAATTATTTTTAATAGTAATTTTTTATGACATTCATTATTGTAGCAAATTATTAATCACGTCAATAATAGTTCAGTGCATTTAATATCCATTAAAGATAAAAATCCAAGGAAGCTGCATTTTTTTACACTAATTTCGTTCCAAAAGTCCTCGATGATCCGTTGTATGCACAATATTTTAGGGAGTACACTTCCGCTAGGGTTAAAAGGTGTTTTTTCGCGAATATCTCAGTTCCTTTTATTTTCACGAATATGAACGTTATTATAAGATTGAAAGAATAAAATTATTTACAAAAAAGTTCCTCACTCGTTTTGTCACACGAGTTATAGTTTTTGAGAAAACTTGATGTAAAAGTTATATAAATATTGTTACGTGTTTGCTATCCCTACAGACATCTGTACTCGTGACTTCGTTAATTGATTGAAAGTCCAGGTAACACTTATTCACTACTTTATTGACTAATTAATAATTAACAACAACAGATTAATGACCAGTGGCGTAATAATATTGTCTGAACGTTATTTGTGGCATTCTCTAATTTTCCATTTCTTTTTCTTCTTTTTTTGGGACTTACTACCACATGAATAATTCTTCGCTATTTAAAAAACATAGTTAGTTACCCAGTATGTTACATACAATCCCAGATAAAAAGAAAAATGTAAAAGTTATGACAAGCAAATATTTCGATTTTACTATACACTGACATTGAAATATTATATTTTGAAAATAAATTTAGGTGAGCATGTTTTAAAACTTACAGAGACGATAGAAGTATAGAATACATACTAAAATTTATTGTTTGGATCTTTGTGCGTCTCAATTAGTAGCCGTATGAATAATCAAAACCATATATATCAATAATCAAAAATATATAGAAAGGTCAACTCTATCTGTGGGCAATGGCGTGTATATGACAACGTTTGATTTATACGTATTATCATTGTATTTGTTAATATTATAAATGCATGGCTGCAATATAACAGTACACGAACAGGTCGTACCTAAAACTATATGTATTATTCATATATAACTAATAGGTAACCCCGAAGCAGCTGCGTATCACCTCTTTAATTCGGAGTATACTACTATGCCTTGAATGTATACTTACTTACCGCATTCTTGCTGGCAAACCATACACTTTCCGTTAGTTTTTCGATGTTTGTAGACGTAATTTGCAGTGTCAGAAAATAAAGTCGCGTTGAAATATGAACAATTTGTGTTGTCGCCTGCTGATGAAGAAATACATATTTTTTTAAAACCAAGCAAAGGAACAGTGGAACAAAAAAATTTCTATTCTCGAAGTTTTGACAAACACACAGGAAGCAAGAATCGTATATTATTTCTACCTGCATTCTCCGGATATTACACAACATATGTTCTTTTTCATAGAGATAAAACAGCATCCCTTAAACAAACGGCCGAATTTGAAAGTTGCAGTTCAAATTTTCAATCAAAGTGATGCTTCTCGAGAATCATTTTCGTCCAATAGTATGCACTTCTTGGCCATGTATGGTGCTCCAAATAAAGAAAAGTCCTTGAATAACTATCGTTACTTGTACTTCTGTAAATTACTGAGTAAAGATAAATTAGTCAAATTACATTCATTACCACCTACAGCAAAAGCAGTTAAGGACACTGTTTACGAGTATATTATCAGGGGCAGAAGTGGTTGGGCAATGAGATGAATCCCCAAGATTGGGCATGGGTATTAAAACACAATTTTTTGAAGCCATAAAAAAATTCATCAGCACCTCCTGCTTTGGATTATCTTTTAAATATATTTTTTTGCAATTGCGCAAAAGATTGTGGACAATTGCGTGCCTGCTGGAAGTTGGGATTCCATTGCTCTTCTGTTTGCAGCATTTATTGTTTAACTGCTCATGATGAAATCGAGGAAAATATAAGAGGAGAAAAAGAAGACAATGTAGAAGATACGATAGAAAAGAAGAATGAGGAGGCGAAAAGAAGACGTTGAAGAAAGATAAATATCAATTCTTGAGAATGCACGATTATACTTTGAATATTCATAAATCCGACATATTACCACCACTGAATAAAGCAACCATAATTGATTTCATTGATAAATCACTAAAACCCTTTCCAAAAAAATTTCTTGTTTTCTTTTTTAATATATCCATCTTATAAACTTTTTAAGTATGGAACAGAGTAAAATCGAAGTATTTGCTTGAGTCATAACTTTTACATCACGTTTTCTCGTATGACAAAATGAGTAAGGAACTTCTTTGTAGATAATTTTCTAATCTTTCGATTTTATAATAACGTTCATATTCATAAAATTAAAAGTAACGGAGATATTCACGAAAAAAAAAATTTTTTAACCATTTTACGCATCGTAAAATATTGTGCGTACAACAGATCACCGGGGACTTTGAGACGTTGTTATAACGGCAATATTAAAGTGTAAAAAATGCAGCTTTCTTGAATTTTTTTCTTAGACGATATATTTTTTGTCTAAAGGCACTGGGCTATAAGAAAATAAACTTAATCTAAACAAACTCATTATCTCAGCACATGTATTAGTTTTTTATAGGGAACTTCAATTTAATTATCAATTTGATTTTGTTGGGTGGAAAATTTTTTAATTTGTCAAGTTGAAAATTCTAATCTACTTCCGCATGAAGTCCCCTCTTGTCACTCACTATTTTGGTCCTTAAAATTCTATGTTCAAATTTGTTTTTAGTGGTCTTTGAAATGCTTATGAAAATATCCTGTAAATGGCGGCAATGAACAGATCTATTAAGCAAAATCAATAAACTACTAATTAATGACTTCCAATTATTTTGTCATTAGTAGATCATCACCAAATATGTATGTAGTATTGATCTCGAATGTCTAAAATTAGAATAATTATTAGTCCTGTAAAGTTACATGTAGAAACAAAAAATTATAATTTTAATCCAATAATAAACGAAATTTATCATAATTCGACAGAAAACTTTTTTCATTCACTGACATTAAAAAAGGCAAATTTTTCTTTAAAAGTTTATTTCATGTGACTTTCTAATGCTTTAAATACTGAGGTGTGATTTCTTATGTAAAAACCATGACAACTGATCAAAAATATTTCCATGAAGAGTTAGAGGTTGTCGAAATTTAGAAATTTAGAAAAACTTAAGGATTGTTTGTGGTAGACCATTTGACTATCCTTCGGAAAATTTAAGAGTTCCCAGGAACCACAATTACAGCCTCTGACAATGATTCAATACTTTTTCATATTTCAGAGAGGCGGTGTACGTGGCGTAAACTCTTGAACGCCACCAGATCAGGTGGTGGGAAACCTTCAACACCTCAACATGCTCATTCAGCGGCCTCCACTGACACAGAACTGACAACGCTTGATACACACGACCTCTGGATACAGGAGTCAGAACCCAAACCATGCACGATGTCTGCCCTGGGACAGTTCGGCGCAGAAATGCTAAAACTATCCAGAGGTTTGGAAGCGGCGTCGAACAGTTGCAATTCATCGCAGAAAAGCAACCTATTTACTGGCAGGAACACTTTCAAACTGGGGTAAGTAAAAATTTCAATATTTTTTTGGAAAGTGTGAAATAGTGAGCTTAAACGCAGGCAGACATAAGGAGAAGTTGTAATTACTGCTTCTAATTATGTGTAAGATTCCAATGGCAATTCTAATTCTATAAAACGGGATCGGTACTTTCGCATCTTGTACATACATTTGTCACCGACAATATTTTTCTGCTTTTCATCTATGTTTTCCCAGCCTATTTGGCATCTCAATTCATAAATGAGTATTTAACACTGACTCCAGTTATTCCTATTCTAAAAAATTTATATAAATAAATCAAGTAATTTAGAACAAAATAATATAATTTTATATGAATGTTTTTTAAACACTAAAAAAACATCGACCATCAAATGAAACTAACTGATATTAAATTAATAAAATACACCTCTACCTACATAAAAAGCAACATTAAATTTTTTAACTTCAGCGATAAATCTATGATGCAATGGCATTATTATTTCATAAAAGCGTCCAATCCAATAATAATGTGGCATTGTCAATATGTGACATTTGGGAAAAATCGAGGCGTTAACTATATTTTCTATCAAAGGTGATACTTTGCACATTTTAATAAAACACTACACATTCGAACTAATAATTGAAATTTAGCTTTTGTAACAATGTGGGAAATTAAATGGCCGAAAGGGCAATTATTATTTAACGTGGTCATAAAATCAATTTTTACATTTTAAACTACACACGCCGTCAAAAGTCTTGGACCCCCGATGTTTTGTATTAGTAAATAATTTTTTTTTAATATTGTATTTGTTTTTCAAAGTATGTTTCTTCTACATGTATTTTTTTGTAATATAGGAATCATTTTTTAAAAATTTAGTCAATAAAAAAACAATGGGGAAAAAATTGCAATTTTTAAGTAAATTTATTATGACAAAAATTAACAAACCATTTTTTTTTACAAAGTAAACTCCAACTTAATAGTCAGTTTGACCTCCTCTGCTTCTCAGTAATATATTGACACACCTGTACATTGAAACAATCAAACAGTTGATAATTTTTTGAGAAATATTGTTCCATTCCTCTATTGCTGCTGTAGCTAACTCTTCCGCATTTTGGGGTGGGTTCATGCGTTTGTGAATTGCTCTAGAAACAAAATCCCACATGTTTTCAATGGAATTCATATCTGGGGAGTTAGCTGGCCAATCTAATCGGGTAATATCTCCCTGTTCAAGTACCCTTGAACCGATCTTGCGCGATGTGGCCTCGCGTTGTCATCCGTGAAGATGAAATTGTCACCTAATTCGTCGCGTAGGGAATAAATAATGGGCCCGATAATATTATCAATATAAACTTGACTTGTCATATTCTGATTTATGGGAATTAACGGCGTACGGCGATTGAACATTATTCCTCACCAAAACATTACTGTTCCACCATTGTAGGGAGCAACCTCACGGGGAAAATTTAATCTCTCTTGACGACCTGGTTCTCTCCAGACCCTTTGCCTATTATCATCACTCACCAATCCAATTCTGGTTTCATCTGTAAATAAAACCCATCGCCACTGCTGCAAAATCCAATCACTACGCTCCCGTGCTCACTGAAAGCGGGCAGCTCGATGTCGTGGGAGTAGAGTGGGTACCCTTAAAGGCTTTCTTGCATGCAAATTTGCACGATGGAGTCTTCTTCGAACTGTAGAGGTCGAGATATAACAAGACGTAACGTATCTTGAAAGTGCGCCCTGAGGGCTGGAGCTGAAGCATTTCGGTGTCTAGGGGCATATTGTACCAAATACCGATCCTGTCGTTCATCTGACACTCCAGGCCGCTTACTACGTCGTCTTCTTTCCACTGTCCCTTATTTTTCATACCTATGCACTATTCGCACAACCGAAGATCTAGGAATGTCTAACATCTCGGATATCTGATGATTGCAATGTCCAGCATCATGCAAAGCAACAATTCTTGCCCTATTAAAAGCAGAAACCTCACGTCCTGGCATTATAACGAGAGAAAAGTATCAAAGTCCCTTTGCTAAATATGTATAAAACTAATGAATACTTTTAAAAATTTATAATTAATCAACAATACTTTATGTCAATTTATATGATCTTCTTTGTTAGCTAAATAACTCAACTTTGTTGCCTAGCAACGAAGACAATATAAACATAGCCCAAATCTACAATATACAGGGGGTCCAAGACTTTGACGGTGTGTATTATAGGTTGCCCAAAATCATATACAGGTCTAGAGCGTGGTCATAGACGTATGTACGTAGACAACACTATATGCGCGTATACAGCAGATACAATTGAAATATCTGCAAGCCGTAATGCCCGTAATCCAGCCTGCAGCAATTTCGTCGGGACCGTATGTATAAACTGATAAAAATGACAATGCCACGGCGTGCCGGAATTTATGTCTTATATTTTTAAGCATATAGACAAATATCAAGATCTAAAGTGTAATGGTACATCTATCGCTTGTCGGGTATGCAATGTAACACTGGCAACGACAGACCCGTCTAATTGGAAAAGGTATATAAAATCTGCAACACACGAAACAGAAAAAAAAACGAGTTTTTGTATGCAACATTTTTAAGCGACTTTTCATGTATGTGTTGTATATGTATTATTCCACTACATATATTGAACAAAGAACAGTGTAGAGCATTTTGGAAAAACTATGTGCCAAACTGGGAATTACCGTAAAAAAAACAGCAATTTTGATCTTAAGCTACCTCTTTCGTTAACATCTCTCACCCACCTCAAAATCGCATTCCTTGACTGACGCTGCCTGCGAAATGGCACATTAAATTCACGACACAAACGTCTCTGTGTTTGTACAACAGAATCGACCAAAATATACGACTTTGCTGCAAAGATTCGTCGATTAACAGGTCAATTAGCCATGGTACATGAAACTGTCAATATCAACGTACAATACGTCACATCAATTATTTCTCCACAGCAACCTATCAAAAACCATTCAATCTTGTTGCAGGACCCTTTACATAATTGGCGTGCTATATTTTTTAATATTTATATATTCATCAAAATAGCTGTGGAAGTTTAAAAAGAATATATTGTACTTATCTTCAACACGTTCACTTTTATGAAAGTAGAAAAAAGTAACAACCAGTATTTTAGTTGTATTTTTTTATTATTTAATTATGTTTATACGAACAGAAGGCAAACAAATAAAGCCTAAAGGTAAATATTTACTAACTCATGTTATCAACAAAGCTGAGAATGCCTAATTAAATCAAAACTCTTAGGCATGCTATGATTAGAAATATCCACACGGAACTTAAATAAATCTGTAGCTTAAAATATTAAACACAAACAAAACTCAGAAGACAAATAACGTATTTACAAAGAAATTTTCAGTGTTCATTTTCATCATGCATAATAATTTTATTCTGGCCTGGATTCTCTAAAGTGTGCCCTTATTTCCCAAAAGAATATATCAAAAGGAAAGGGAGAAAACCGCGGAGGTTTATAGCATCAATTTTTCCTGAAGAATATTCTGACCGAATTACGGAAAATTGGCCGGAATATTTGCTCTATGAAAGAAAGGGAATGGAGCGATCCAGGAATCTTTCGTCGCTGATGGCCGCTCTAGGCATACATATCATTCTATATAAGAATAACTGTCAAAGAGAAATATATTACAAGTTAGTGGAATTCTCTAGCGAGGAACGTAATCGAGTAGATTGTTTTTTTTGGATTAAAATTGTTCGCCAGCTAAACTCTTAAGTGTCAGCTGCCGTATAAATACAGGGTGTTTCAGAAATAAGTACCGTAACTTGGAGAGTGGGTAGATATTCGCGAAATATTAAAAAAGCTTTGTGCTGTAGATGGTGAAAAAGGTAGTCGAAAAATGCATTTTTTTATTACATATAATTTTGAAAAATACAAACAATATCAATCGAATTTAAATAAATTGGAGACTATTTCATTAACTGCTCAAACTGACGTCCCTCAACTTGAATGCATTTTTGAGTACGTTTTTTTACTTGTTTACTTACTTTCCCTAAAGTAAATCTGGAATTAGACAACTCCCTACAAGCGTTTATAACTCTTTCTCTAAGTATTAACTGATTCTGCATACACTTTTTGTTTTAAAATTCCCCAAATGTTATAATCCATAGGATTGAGTTCTGGCGATCATGCTGGCCATTTCACAGGAGCATCTATTCCACGACCTATCCACTTGCCAGGAAATTGTTCATTTGGGCAATTCCTTGCTTGGACTGTAAAATGAGGTGGCGCCCCATCATGCATGAATCACTTGGAAATTGTGCGCTGATAAGGAAGCTCTTTAAGCAGAAGCATTAACTTTTCCCTAAGAAATTGACATACCGACTTCCATTCAAATTTTCTGATAAAATAAAAGATTCTATAATTTGGTTTCCAATTATTCCAGCCCAAACATTAATTTTAAACCTATGCTGAAATTTTGCAACCTTCATTGCATGAGGATTCTTATCAGACCACACATGCTCATTATGCATATTAAATATGCCACTTCGCGTGAAAGTTGCTTCGTCTGTAAACAGGATATTATTAAAAAAATCGCCGTCTCTTCTCAGTTTACGAAGCAATCATTTGCAGAAATCAACTCTTGGCTCAAACTCAGTATGTAAAAGTTCTTGCAGTTTTTGGAGATGGAAAGGATGTAACTGCATTCCAGTTTGTAGTGATAATTCTCCGACACCAAATACTAGGGTTCATATCAATTTGTTCTAAAATAATATTTACATTTCTCTGCGTCCTAGTTGTCCTATTACTTCCACGATTATGGACTGCAGGAGCAAATGATGCGATTTCTCTTAAACGGCGATCCACTGCTACAAATGTTCTTCGATTGGGAAGAACTCGATCAGGGTATTTTACAGCATACCTCCTTACTGCCTTTTCATAATTGCCTTTGCGTTCTCCATATAGCAAATGCATATCAGAATATTCCGAAAAAGTAAAATGTACCATACTGACATTAAGTAATTAACAATAATTAGTTAAAAGTAGCTAGTAACGTGAATACTCACATTAATGGTTCACAACTAGTTATTAGTTTGACAGAAAACAATTATTAAAAATTCACATGTGATAATAGCAACATTGACTACTAGATTTAAAAACTTTGGAATTAAAAATCGCAGCATGAATGTTACCCTAAAAGAAAATCAAAATATCTTAGAAAATGGACCTTTTAGCGCGTTCAACAAAGAGTAATTTTATCGTAGGAAATTGAATGAAGGCTGTTAGACATGCATAATTTTTGCGGTATAGAGTGTTAAAAAAAGTGTGGCGTAAAAAATTGATTATTAAGCCAGTGGTTCTACACCACTGGTTTATTACAATATGGCAAAATTAAGTGTGGTAATTGGTCTTTAGGAGTAACTAACATGTACGTATTTTGAAATGGATATCTCCGCCGTGAGGGAAGATACGTAATAAAAAATTCATTTTTCGTACTACCTTTATCACCCACTACAGCACGTAGGAAGGAGGGGGTTTTGGGGAAAATTGTATTTAGCTTTTTTTTAATATTTCGCGAATATCTAGCCACTCCCAAGTTACGATACTTATTTCTGAAACACCCTGTATGGGATTACAATTTCATTATTTATTTCCTTCCAGTACAGGTCTACAATATCTAGTTTTGTCACTTATTTACACCACGCACAACTTGTAACTATTTCTCTATTGATTTTCACCTATATAACGGAATAAGGATTTCGTGTAAGCAAAAAAATCTAATTCTCTTCAAGTCTAGAGTTCTGTGAAAAACTGGTAGGAGCAAAAAAAATAAATATATTTTTATGTGAGAGCACGAGAGAGGGATTATGCTTTGAGACAGGAACAAATAATTTGGCAGATGTATTGTTTCCGTAAAAAACAAAGACAATTTGATAACAAAAACGGATGAAACGACACTGAGCTCTTTTAATTGATCTCAGAAAATTTTAAATTAAATATAACGGTTATAACGGTTTAAAATATATCTACAGCATATGTGGCGAACTAAATATGTTTTTTCATTCAATCCAAAATTCGACAAATTAGGACAGATAACTTATGCAAATAAATAGTTGATTGATTCGACCTTTACTTGATGAAAATCCATTTTAGAAATAAACACAAAATAAACTTATGTTTGATTTTCACAATTTAATTAACTTATGACAATTGTTTCGCCACACAATGGCTTCATCAGATGGTAAGTACAAGACTAAATTCTTTATTACAAAGTGAGGGTACTATATATATCAACTAACTAATCTAGGGTAATAAAATGGAACGGTAATAAAATAAGGTACAAAATAATTTAGAAAAATATTTAACAGTGGTGAACAGTTTAAATCTAGCTGGTCATTTAAAATAATATTACTATTTTTTAATTTATTGATTTCTAATGTCTCTAATAGTGACAATTTTAATCCTTTATTTTCTGTGTGTAAAATATCAAAATTATTATTAAAAGAATGATTGATTGTCCTCTAGCAAATGATTGGCATACATCGAATCTAATTTATTGTTTTTAAAACTGCGTTTATGTTCGGACAATCTTTTTCCAAAATTTCTTCCCGTCACAATTGTCACAAGTTAATTAAATTGTGAAAATCAAACATAAGTTTATTTTGTGTTTATTTGTATTATGCAAATAAATTTTGGCATGAAGTGAAAGTGAAGAAAAATACAGTTTTTCTGGATAATGGATAGTGCGACCGGAGAATTTGAAAAGCGACAAAAATATTTCAGTGCTGGTTTCTTGACCTCCAATTTGATGACGTCATTACTGGTCAATGGGGTTTGAAAATCTATATCCAAAAGGGTATGTTCTCCGCCAGCACTAAAATATTTGTATGCTCTCCGACCGCACTATTAAAGAGTATATGGATATAATGCTATAATCCAGGTGTCCGGTACCCTTGTAATAAGTAAGTTTACTTTAATATTCGGTACTCGGATAAGAATATACGAAAAACTTTCAGTCAATATTTTAAACCAGTTCTAATTTAGAGGGCATTGGGGGTTTCGTCCATTTGTGCACCACATAGAAAAGGGCTGACTACACACTGCAATTTACAATAAAAAAAGATTACGCCAATTTTTTTTTATTTGCTAAAAACTGTATTTTATTTCGTTTACAAACATATAATTTTATTAAAATATGAGAAAGACGATATTTATATATTCTTTATATATGTATGTAGTTGCGGACAATAAAAAATGGGATCTCATCCAGTGACGGCTGGTGAAATGCTGTCATATCTTGGGTTTGGAGTATGGGACCCATGTGATACTTTAAGGTATAGCTATCAAGACTAAATAGAGAAGTAGAAAAAAAAAATTACGTTGAAGTTGGCGAAAAAAGGTTGAAAAAATTACGTGTTACTTTTTAAACTATTTGTAAAATATTTGCAAAACATTTTTTTTTCAGAATCAGGTGGAAAATATATTCACAGATTTAAAATTTCAATCAAATTCAAAAGTTGATAATTCTATGAGTAAAACTGGCCCTATTAGAGGTGGTATTGAATTTGAGACGCCCCGTACATAAAAAAACATTACTGTAAGATGTAATTTTCATCTGCTTATTTTGTATTTTATTTAAAATTATGTTGTTTCCCTTGTGGTTATTCAAAACAAAAAAAAAAAATTAAAGATAATATAAATGTTATCTTTTGCTTTTAAAATTAACTCCTTTAATCTCTTTTCAATGAAACATAAATTAAAGATAAAGTAATCAACTAGATTTAAAAGTAGAAGCACCTTTTATTTTATTTTAATTTGCAAAATGAATCAAGCTGGATAGGAGCTGTAAATGGTGGTGTATGCCCTTTTAAAATGCAAAGTATTAATGTTCAATGATCCTTATGGACGTTGTACTAATGGCGTGTTAAAACTGCAATCTCTCGACAATTTCAAACGATCTTTTTTAAAGTTAAAAGCCGTGAGTTCTCTCTTCAGCAACATTTTAATCACTCTCCATCCTGCAATTATCAGGGATTTGCAGATATTATTAATGGAAACGTTTCCTCTAATGAAAAACGCGAAATGGCAAGACTTTCTCCAGTCAAAGCATTAAATAATACATTTCATCACTTTTTAGAAAACAAAACGTAAATAATTGATGGCAATTAGAAAATTTGTATACATACAAGTCATTTTCAAATAAATGCGACTATTTGCAAGTATAATAACTATAGTTAGCACGTCTCAGAGTTATACGTATCTATGCATTCTCAGTCCGAAGTTCCCTATTGCTCGTATAGCTTTTTCCCCAAAATAATATGTAAATAAGAAGTTACAGTTTTTATTAAAAATATAAAACAACATTAAATCCGGTATGTATGTGAACCAAATCGGAATAATCCCTACAACTTTTTGTTTATTTTTTTTAGGAAATTCTAAATTTTGTTGTTATAAATTAATGCAACAAGGATAATGATCCTAGCACTTCCGGTTTCACCAGATATAAGTTCTGTTTTTCAAATGGAACATCCTGTACATTTTCCACGGATTCATTCTGCATAAACTTACTCTTGTAGACAAATTTTGCCTAAAATATTTTCATGAGGAAAATTTATCCTGCGAAGTCACCTGACTTGCATCCCCTAGATTTCTTTATATGGAGTCATGGGAAAAGTCAAGTCTTTCAAACGCCCCGACAAACTGTCAAGGTTTAAAAAATCGAGTAGGAAATGCCTTTGCGGAAATCGATCCAATGCAACGGGATAGGGGTACCAGAAATTTGACAAAAAAATTTTTTTTTTACTTTAATATTGCCCGTGCATGGGAAGGTATTACGAAAAAATATAATTTAAAAAACCTAAAAATCGGGCTTTTAAAGCACATCAAACTAAAAAAGTGAAAAATAAATATTAATATAAACTGAAAACAATAATGAACGAAAAATACTAGTATTATTGTGAAAAAAGCGTGGGTTGCTCGATATACGAAAAATATGGCACAAAGCGCCCCACGCTTTTTTCACAATAATACTAGTATTTTTCGTTCATTATTGTTTTCAGTTTATATTAATAATTATTTTTCACTTTTTAGTTTGATGTGCTTTAAAAGCGTGTTTTTTAGTTTTTTTTAAACTATATTTATTTTTCACTTTTTAGTTTGATGTGCTATGAAAGCGCGTTTTGTAGTTTTTTTAAACTATATTTATATTGCTTATTGATGCTGATATTATAACATATTACGATCCAACAGATATTTCTGAAAAAAAAAATATTTTTTTATTTCAGCCATGGGATTTGAACTCACGCCCTAGTCCGTCGTTTCGCGTCGACTAAGACTTGCCCGCTCGGCCAACGACCGAACTGAGAATCACGGAATATACTTACAACATTAAGCCTCTTGCTCTCACGCAGAGGATACGTGAGGAAAGGACTGGCGATTCTGATCAGGATAATGATATAAACTTATCAAATTATTGTATTGTTACCGGTTCCTCGTAAGTGTACAAAGTTTCAATTAAATCTGTCCGTTTAAAGTGTGTCAAAATCGAGTCCAAAGAGTCGGTTACAAACAAACAAACAAACATACAAGTGAAGCTAATAAAAGCGTGTTAAAATTCCATAGAATAGTCAATAAATTGCCTGTTTTAAATTACAGTTGGAACGTTTTATAACTGAAGTAAAATTTCTCCTTTAACATTTCAATTGACGCTTTATATGCATTTTGAAAACACTTTTTGATTGTTACAAGTATTTTGAATCACCGTTATCAAATTTCAATTTTACTTATATTTCTACATATCATAATAATTAATAATAATTCTTCAGTAATAGTATAACAATTGGATCTAACGCACTATGGTAAACATGTATTGGGAGAGCTCAGGAACAATGAGCCAGCGGAAACAAGAACCCTAGAATGAAGAAACAGCAATAGGCCAATGGCTGGCTGACAATTCATCGTACCAGGGACGATGGGAATTGTCTATTCAATAAAACAATAATGACTAGACTCAACAGGACTAGAGCATTACAAATCAGGAGAAAATTTAATCACAGAACAAGAGTTAAAAAACAACAGAACCGGGTATCTCGAATGTAACAAAAAAAAACGAAAGACAAAAAAACTATCGAATGGATAAAAAAACCGGGTTAAAAAGTTGTAGTCCAACGTTGCCGACACAGCACAAATTACTTAATTAGAAAATTAAATGCGCTCTACACTGAACAGTACAGTTGATCTCAAATTTATTTGCAACAAAAAAAACGTCGGCTTCTTCGATCCCTTTACCAACGTCAAGAAAACCGACGATTTTTATGTTGCGATTTAGTTTGAAATAAATTATATGTATTAAAATTCTGTATATAGTAGAATTTTTGGGCGTTTAAAGAAATTACGTTGTTACATTATACAGTGTGGTGATAATGTATGGAACAAATTCAATGAAACTTTCCATGAGGATTTTCGCAAAATTTCTTGGACAGGTCAATTTTGTTTTCGAGCTATGACGTCATCGGTATTATCGGTATTATTAAATAGCAACCTACATATTTTTATGAATTCATATAGAGGACGCTATTCTGCATACGCTTGTATAAAAAGAGGTAGCATGTTGAAGAGGAATATTTTCGAGAAATTTGACTTCAAAGTTTTAGTCGTTTTACAAATTGGAAAAATAAGTTTGGACAACGATGTCCATATCGCTGTTTCTAGAATTTAAACCTTAAATCAAATCCGTCAAAAAAAAATATGAGTTGACAGTTGAGAAAAGTTTATACCAGCGTATAAAGAAAAGCGTCCTCTATATGTATATAAAATCCTATTACTATAGTTAATAACTTCTCTAAAGTTTATGAAATTCTGGTGTATGAATTTATTTTCTTTTACATGAAACATCGCATTACGTTTTATCAGCATGGATCTATGAAAGAGAGATCAACTGTTACCAATCTTTTTTTTTATCAACGCAGTATTTAGCGAATTCTTTAGATGTCGGGCTTCAGACAGATGTCATTTATACAGATTTCTTAAAAGCATTCGATAGACTGGATCACAGTATCTTATTAATAAAACTGCAGAGTTACGGATTCTTGAAAAATATATTAAACTTTATTACATCGTACTTATCTGACAGGAAACAATTTGTGCAATGCTGGGAGTCCAGTCTGTTGAAATACATGCCACTTCTGGAGTTCAAAGCTCGAATTTAGGATCCCTACTTTTTAATACCTTTATAAATGACATTAAATCTAATTTAAATTGTAAATACTTATTATATGCGGATGATTTAAAGATTTATTTTCTTAATAAAAATATTGGACAACGGACGGACAAATCCAAACTCTCTGGACTGCAGAGATTAGCATGCATGACCGTAACGGGAGCAATTAGCACCACACCGTCAGCTGCAATGGAAATCCTCCTGGATTTACCCCCTCTTCATATATATCTGGAGAGAGAGGCCAGGTGGGCAACCTACAGACTGCAACAAGCGGCCATTAATATGCCGCAGACTAGTATCATGGAGCGGAACAGTTAGCTGGATGACATAGAGAATCACAGCATCCTGGGAATGCCCTAGGATACTATGCCTACCATGACCAACTACAAGCTGACCCTCAACATCCTTTCTCCAGAAAGAGAGAAGTGGGATCGGAATAAAGCCGACCTACTGAAGGCAGACCGTTGTTGGTTTACAGACGGCTCCAAAACTCCCGAGGGAACAGGAGCCGGAGTACATAGCTACAGACCAAGGGTGAGGATATTCTCAAGCCTAGGTACTCATGCAACTGTTTTTCACGCTGAGGTTCATGCCATTGAACTGAGTGTACGAAGGCTGGAATATATGCATCTTACACGCAGATCAATAAAAATTTTCTCAGATAGCCAAGCGGCTATAAAAGCTCTTGGCTCCTACCGGTGTAACTCCAAAACGATATGGAACTGTCAGAAAGCTCTAAATCATTTGAGCAAGAACAACAAAGTGACTCTGGTCTGGATACCCGGCCACTCTGGTATGTAAGGTAACGAAATAGCGGACTCCTTAGCCAAAGAAGGAGCGGGATCACGATTCATCGGACCAGAACCAATACTTGGCATAACCTCAAGTACTGCCAAGATGGCTATCTCAACCTGGGCTGAAAGGCAAACTCTCCAGTATTGGCAAGAGTTACCATGATTAGTTCATTCGAAGGCGTTTATAAAATACCCTTTGAAATCAAGAGCTAAGAAACTTTTAGAGTTAAACAGGGTAAACCTGAAAACTCTAACAGGCCTATATACCGGGCACTGCCAACTAAACTATCATCTGCATAAACTCGGCCTAGCGGAAAACCGAGTGCCGTCTATGCCTGGAGGATGATGAGAAGGCAGACCACATCTTATGCACCTGTCCCGCTGTGGAGAGGATCCGATTCTCAATATTTGGCAAAGGGCAACTGCTGCCAGAGGATCTGGACACATTCTCACTCAATAAAGTTATCAGTTTCATTAAGAGACTGAACTTATTGGGTGAAATATAATTAGGCGTGAGCCACAATAGGTCTGCTGATGGTCGCAGTGGAGGGTCTACTGAGACCCACTCACAACAAACCTAACCTAACCTAACCTAATAAAAATATTGAAAATTGTTTTACCCTGCATAAAGATTTGGAAAACTTTAATATTTGGTGCATTAAAAATAAATTATCTTTAAATATCTCGAAGTGCATGTTATGGCATTTTCTAATAAAGTACTCTTAATAATATCGTAATTGCAAGGCCTACAATCTTTCGAGACATAGGTATAATATTTGATGAGAAACTCTCTTTCATAAATCATGTTAATATGATGATATCAGAGAGCTTTAAAATGTTATTTTTTATTACAAGAAATTCCCGTGAGTTTGATAATGCAGATATGCTGAAATTGCTTTATAACGCTTTTGTACGATCTAAACTGGAATATGCAGCTATTATTTGGTGTCCTTATTATAACATACATGTTAACAATATTGAAAAGATACAGCGGAAGTTCTTTAAAAATGCTTGTTTCAGAGAAGATGGAGTATACCCAGTTATTGGATATCTGAATGTATATATGCTGGACAGATATTCTTTAGATAGCCTCGAAAAAAGACGGGTGAAATCTCAGTTAACCTTCTTGAACACAATAATAACTAATGATATTGACTGTCCCGATATATTACAAATGTTAAATTTTCGTGCTCCCAGAGTAACCGCAAGGCAACATATGACCTGTACTATGAGTATACCTCGTACAAATATCGGTAAATTTTTGCCTTTACATCAAATGTGCAATAATTATAATGAACTCCAACATATTCTTGATAGTTTCTTCTGCATTATAACCACAGTTAAAAAATTGTAAAACACATTTTTTATTGTAAATAAATTTGCATATTTTAATTATCGATATGCATATGAATATATGTATATATGTATATATATGTTGTATATATGTATGTATGCATATATGTGCGTATACATTTTACAATTAAGTTGAAAGTTATGTTTTTAATGTTCTATGTAATATTGTTTTCTACTTTTGTCTTTCTGAAATATTGTTTTATATTATTATATTTTTGTAATTCTCATTCTGTAAATGGTTTCCCGTTGAATGGTGTAAATGGATAAATATATAAATAAATAATAAATATAGGTTGCCATTTAAAAAAATATGCCGATGACATCATAGCTCGAAAACAAAAACTCGATCAAAGAATGCCATTTATCAGAAAAGATACCTCTTTGAGAAAAAAATTGACCCGTCCCAGGACTTTTTGTGAAAACCTTCCGGGGAAGTTTTATTGATTTCTTTCCATACATTATCACCACACTGTATATATTATATTATATTATAAAACAATTTAAAAAGATAAAAGTTTCCACGACTCTACAGAACACATTGTGTAACATAATCCAGGTCAAAACTATAGTGAATCACCCCTGTATAATTATTATTATTATATAATTACATAATTTTTTCAAAATCAATAAAAAAAAAACAATTTTTTTTATAGAATTTCAATTAACAATCGCTTTCTTTCTACCACTTAAAAAATTTTTCGGCAGAATCAATATCCAACAGCGACCCACCCACTTATATTAAACATTCAACAAACACCGTACTGATTTACGATGCCAACCTACCGCATCTAATTGCACACTGTTCTGACATTTATTAGGTATTTTAATTACTACATAAACGTTAATAATCACAAATTATCGTCGATATATCCTGATAAAACCTCATCAATCAATTTGGGCTACCATCACTGTTAACGCATAATTTAAAATTGCTTTCATCCATTCAAAATTATCAACACAGTAAGTTAGTAGTCACGTTCCCCTGTGGAAATTCCCGTTTTGTATACAGAACGTAAAAACAGCGATCAAATGAAAGACAATAATTAGGAACATGAGTTACAATTTGTAAAAAAAATTCCTATTTCTCATGATATTATGACACAACATAACATTATGTTAAAATTTCATATAAGCTCCATATGATTAAAAAAAAAGTTTTATGAAATTTATTGTTTCTAAACAATTCGAGACTTAAATGAAAATTTAACATAGGATTATGTTACAACGCTGTAGTAACCAAAATTATAAAAAAAATCAAAACCACTGAAAGGGTTCCCACATTATTTTTATTAAAAGAAAATATACACAAATCAATGAACTAATAGTGCTCCAATGGAGCCAGATAGATTCCAATAGAAATTTAAGGTTTGTTATAACATTCAATGTCAACAGCACGGATATTATGGTAGAATTGAACCTGACTATAAGTACAAAGAATAAATTGACTTTGATACGCCGGATAATTGTCATGACAAAATCGAATATGCACATATAAAACGTGCATTATCATAATGGTATTTTTAAATTATTCTGTGTTGTAAAGCAAGTCATAAATAAAACACTCACGGGAAACGTGCCCATATACGAGTGGAAATAGATTTTATATTTATTTTTAATATATCTTTTGCAAATGGTATATTCAATTTTTCCTTTTCTTGTTGACTTGTCACTTTTGTTATTTAGTAATTTTGTAGGTACATGTGAAACACGATATGCTAGAACAAATTACATTCCAAAGTTCCTTTTCAGTAATTAGATAATGATACCACTGTAACTCTAACCCGTTTTGAATCCATTTAGAATCTGACCAATCAGGTCGGAGTTAGAAACATTGTTATTCTGCTTGCATATGCTACAAACTTAGGGTTTAACCGAATTTTCTGGGGATTATAGATCTAAATTAGTTAGACTACACCTTGACGGTGATCTTACATTAATTTACTTTATTTGTAGAGAGCGGATTAGCATTGAAAATATTTGTTGAAGTAATAACAATAATATGGGCCTAGTGAAGAAAATAAAAATTATAACTAAAATTTATGTTCATTTCTAATACGTACTAGTAATATCTAGCATAATTTTGATCAACATTTAATATGCAATAAGGTTATTTAGCTCAAAATGTAGGAATACAGTGAATTCAAGACGATTCAAGCAGATTTAGCATCATTTTTATCATTTGATATGCAATAATAGGGATATTTAGCTCTAAATGTAGGAATATAGTAAATTTGGACAATCAAGAAGACGATTTAAACAGATCTAACATTATTATTATGAAAATTCAATATGCAATAAGGAATTTAGCTAAAAATGTAGGAATATAATGAATTTGGATATTCAAGAAGACAATTTCTAGCTTTATTTTTGTCAACATTTAATACGCAATAAGAATCTATAGCTCAAAATATACGAATATAGTGAATCTGGACATTCGAGAAGACGAAATACTCAGGAATGTACGACGACGTTTCTGTTCCTCCTCTCCTTTATTAAGGCTAATTTTTCACTCGCAGTTGTAAATATTGAATACACATAGTACTAGCATTAGAAGTTAGTCATCAAAATTTTAAATGTTCGCCATTCATTTTTGAAGGAAATGGACGGACGATTCTGTGCCATACAGTTTTCTGTATATTAATAATGCTTTCTCTTCTTTACCAACAGGCAAATGATATCGTAGAGTGTAACCACTTTAGGTGACATTTTTCTGGCTTTATTTCTGAGCTGAAAAAAAATTGAAAAACGCAAACCATAACCAATTTTAGAAGTGTATTTTATTGTAAAAAAAAAATGACCAATATTTACAGCCTCACACATTATTCTTTGGAGTTTCCTTGTTTCATATTCAAAACTTGTAACTATTTAACACGGAAAAGTCCTGACAAGGAGAAACCTTTCGTAAATTTTTTGGCCAAGAGATTCTTCTTCCGCCTGGTCCTCGTTTTCCGAGCATATTTTGGAGCACACGCTGTAGGACCCCATATCGACTTTGGTTCCTTATAATATGGCAGAAGTATTCCGATTTACTTGTTTTTACTGTTGGTATTCTTTCAAACTTCTTCACAATACAGCCTCATTTGACACAAGTTCCGCGCACGAAATTCTCAAGATTCTTCGGTATACCGGCATCCCAAACGCGTGCAGTTTTTTGGTGGCAGCTTCCGTCATAGTCCATGATTACATTCCATACAGCAAGACAATAGCGTCCCATAAGTCTGATTTTGGTATTTAGCTTCAATTTGGAGCATTTAGTACAAGCTTGCCTGCAAATAGGTTTTGGATTAAGCTGCTCTTAATTGCATCAAAGTTTTTATTAGGATATTCTGTGCTTCCAGTAGGACTAAAACCGCATTTACTATGAAAAATAACAAATAAATACATTGCACTTTCCCAGAATAATATCAGTTTTTAGATGGTTTATTGTTTACGTCAGACGAAATAACTATAATTACACAAAATTTTACTGTAAAACTGGAACATCTACTATTACTTTTGCGAACTCGATCTTTCTTATTAGTACTTATCGAGGGAGCAATATTTGTTGAAAAAACTTCCATGACTCTAAAAATATGGGACTACTAAAACACATACGAGTGAGATTATAACTATAAAAAAATTACTTCGGAAACTGACTTTTTGTCGGTATTAGACGTTTTGGCATCACTGTGCGCCGTCTTATATCAAAATCTATTTCTTACACATATTTTCAATAAAATGTAATTGAAGTTAAGTCTATTCAGCCAGTTAAACTATTTTAAAACTTTTTAACTAACGCTAGATAGCAATATATCGCCATCGAATTCTATGAATCAGACTTGATATACGGTGTTAATTATTCACAGAAGTTTATCGGCGTTTCGCGTGCCAACAAATACTATAGGGCCGATCCAGGTACTGTTTGTTGCACGGCTTGTTCGTGTTGTTCACCCTCCAATACAATGCACCTATTCTTGAAAGCGAACGTATGTATACAGAAGGTGCACCACGTCCTCTAGCGCATATGGCGATCGATATACCACACGCGGATGGTGATTTCCCTGATTTCCATTGTGTTACAGGTCATTTCCGTTGACATTTACACCTCTACGAAGGAATTTATTTATCAAGGGAGTTTATTTTTGGCACAACCAAATTAGTAAGAATCGAGGGTGAAATATCTACCGAAATAAAGTATTTTGTAAATCTGCACTTTAAATATTTCTAGGATTTTAATTCCACCATTAAAAAATCGATTTCGGTTAGTGAAAGACGCAAAATTAACTTTGGTATCTTTTTCCTCGGTAAAGGTTATTTTAATGAAAAATTTTCAAAAAACTTTTTACAAAATTCCTCATTATGAATAATTTTTATTTTATGAAAAATTTTGATCTGACGAAAAAAAATTGGTACGCCGATTTTACTAATATTTATTAAGGTTTTATCTTGGACATATGGCAGACATGTTCAGCTTAAGACTTTCAAGTGTTCGAGAAAAAATGTATAACGCCACAGACACACAGACGACACGCTTATTCGGATAAGTTTGCTATTTTCGGGCAACAAAACATCAATTTTCGTTATAATTTGGGATTTGTTTTCGTTTTTAGCAACAATACTTTTTCCACCTATAGATGATAGAATTGAAGCAAAATGTAGAACTATTCTTCTTTATGTAAAATGTTTAAACCTGACGTGATTGGACTGCCGCGAGGAAACTAACTTGAAAATGCTAATACTTAAGTAATTTTAACGACAACATGGTACTACATTCGACAAGTATTTCGCCACCCACGCTGACATCATTAGGAGATCACACAAACTATGTCATCATCTTTAGATGATGCCATCTGGTTGGCGCAAAGCGTGTCGAATATATCGGAGTAATTTCGTGTTTGTGAAGATTACGTGTCTGTTAAAATCCTCAAACCAATATGTATAGACGAAAATTACAATAAAAATGATGAAAAAATTGTCTAAATAGTTGCATTCGTCCATACATTATAAAGTGTTCTTTGTTTCAGTTCTGGGGACAGAAGTGTCGAGAGTCTGGCAGATTCCCACTCGTCCCTACTAACATCAGAATCATCTCCGTGGCAATCGAAAAGACGTAGAGCATCAACGTTCCACGAAGGTGACAGCCGAGACGAATATCCTTCGCCTAGATGGCGTAAGAGAGGGGCAAGTTTTCACGAGACTCGTTCTACTACAATGTCATCCGATGATAATAAATCTGAACCTTCGGAAAGTTGTTCATTCCCTTTACCGCCTCCGTGCACTTGTCCGTACTTCGGAGAAAAACAATCAGATAAATCGCCGTTGCCAACTCCTGTAGAAGTCAAGATTATTCCAAGCGACACATTGCAAGTTGCTGGTAAATTGTCACTCGATGTAGAGAAGCCGGTATCGCCATCCGTATCACCGATAAAGAAGTCTTCTTTGGTTAGGAGCCGGGGGAAACAGCGGCGATTCCTCGCCAAACAATATAGTTGTCACTTGGGAGTCCAGAAGGAGCCATCGTAGAGGTAATTTACAACGTTTGTCTGTACATTTATGAAGTGTTTTATGTTCCGTAACCTAAGCTTAAAGTTGAAGAAAACAACAACAGCGCTTCTCCTTGTCGGATTTTTATTACCTATCAAATCTGACTCTCATTTCATCACATTTTTTGTAAATTAAACGATAAATTCATTACTCCTATAGTAATACTACAAAAAAAAATCAACTTGCGCTGCTAATATAGGTGAAGTAACTAAATTGTCTTTAATCTTATAATATCCAACATAACGCATCGATTTAAAAGCTAATAGTCACTACCACTGAAAAATGAAAGTAATGCCAGTTTTATTTGTAAAAACATATCGAGATACCACATCATACTTACATATAACTTTTATAAATATGTTGCAGGTTCCAGTTTCGGAAACACGCGGACAACCCTCATCAGTAATTCTGCACTTGGTACCCAGCGGACCCCCCTGCTACTACGTCGATCTGCAACCTTACGCCAAAACGGCCACAGCGGAACCCTGATAGACAGAAGCAAGAATCCTTCCTCACCCTGTCTCTTGCAGAGATACAACTACAACAGCACTGGCACTAATATCACCAGGAGCATTCGTTCGCATCACAGCAGGAATTCCAGCGTCATATCAAGAAACTCCTCCAGGCACGGCAGGATCATCAGACTGGAGCAAAAGGCTACCAAAGTGTTGGGTGTTGTGTTTTTTACATTCGTGATTTTATGGGCGCCATTCTTCATCCTCAATTTACTTCCGGCGTTCTGTTCGGAGTGTGACAAAATTTAGATAATTGGGTGGTGCAGTTGGTGACGTGGTTAGGTTATGCTAGTTCAATGGTGAACCCAATTTTCTACACGATATTTAATAAAGTGTTTCGGCAGGCTTTCAAAAAAGTGTTGACGTGCCGTTACAGGAAGACCACATGGCGACCGCACAGGTGACAAGTGAAAGTGAAGAAAAACAAGAGCACTCCTATAGGTGTTAGTTTGTGAATTGCGGAAAATAGGTGTAAATAAATAAAAATAATCCGAGGATTTATAAAAAAACGTGAGACCAGTGATGTGTGCATGTTGGTGCGTCTGTGAAACGTCAAGATACCGAACCTTTAATAGTTGAGATTGTGCTGCCCCCAAAAAGGAACCGGATATTTCAAGAATTAAATTTAAAATTATATTAGAGTATGTATTTCACCAATGAAATAATAAAAAATATCGAGACATTTTCCAAAATGACGAACACACCAAATACAGCATATTCGTTTAAAATTTTTGTTTAAAATATCTAATGTAATAATTTTGGGCAATAACTATTTATATCAATGACTATAATTATATAAATTTCTAGCTGTCAACTTTTGCTATAATTAAAATTTGTGTTCTAAAATAAAAACACCGGCATTTTTAGCTTATTTGCACAATCTTTAATAACAACAAAAATTAAAAACTAAAGGTTTGCGTAACTACAGTCATTAGAATAATAGCTAACGCATAAAACCATTTTAAGTATCACACTGCAACTGGTATTTTAAACCCACCCAAAAATAAAAACTGAAAAATACAATCACACTCAGTCATTATTTAAAAACCATATTGGAAAAGCAATTTTAGGATTTTTTATCATAACCTCCCAAACTAGATAAGATTTTTTTTATGTGTTATTATAATTAAAGTTGACTTTCATTAAAAAAATAGGTAGGTACTTTTTGTACATTTATTTAACATAAAAACAGCGTACAAGAACACGTATGTATTTATTTATGCACAAAGTTTTTATTCGGAAACACGTATTTCAAATTACTTCATAAAAGTACATTAAAAATTAATATTTTTGGTGTAAAACTATTAATAAAACACTGTCTTAATATATTGTTTCATCTTATGCAGAAATC